>JAQSUU010000456.1:0-600000 GCA_038087645.1 Saccharum hybrid cultivar R570 | reverse complement strand
ATCCTCCAACTTTTGGCTCACTTCAGGCTCAGGTCACAGAGACTGCTCCACTTGTTGCTACTTCAGCAGTACCTGTTCCTATTGATCAGACCCAGACCGCTTCACAGCCGCGTGCTTCTTCAGAGGGTCAGCCTGATAGCTCTGAGTCCGAGGAAGACACTTCTCAGTTCGTGATTACTCCGCGTTCCTCGGCACCCGACTCGACTCCGTCTGTTTCCCCGTCAGATCCTTAGATTAGATTTTGGCGGTTGATGCCAAAGGGGGGAGAGAGTAGATTCAGGGGGAGTTTTTGTTAGAGGGTTTTTCGTTCTTCTCTTGTGTGCTACACTCATGCATCATGTTTACTTTACAGTAATTGCATTCATGTGACATGTGGTCTTATGAGATACCTTGAGTCTACATGGTTTATCTAATCTCAGTTTTAAATCATGTCACTTGTTTGTTTATAGCTCATAAGGTTGTGCTTCTGTGCCTTACTCCGATTTCATATGAGCTATATTCTATGTGTACTAACTCTTCATGTCTTATCTTATAAGTACACTCAGTTGGCTTGGAACACATAAGCATTGTCTAACCCCTTGTGCTTACAACTTTATGCTTATGTGAACCAAGCATGATCGAAAACCTCAACTCATATCTTCTGAATCTAAGTGTTGTCATCAATCACCAAAAAGGGGGAGATTGAAAGCATCTAGGCTCCGGTGTTGGTTTCGGCAATTAATGACAACACATAATTACCATGACTAACGTGTGTTTTGCAGAAACGTTGGTAAGTTAGGTCATGGAGATGATAACTGCTTTGGGCAATATGGTATTCATGTCCCTTGATGGAAATCGTTTCGGTTTTCAAAGGATCAACGATAAGATTAAGGATGGTTAGTTCCGGAAGTCAAGGTGTTGAGATACATCTGAAATAGTCGTTAGGATCTTTGTTTCTTCCTTTGACCGTACTATGAAGAGGGGCATGAGCGAGTAGCTTGACCTAGGTAAGTCTTGTGTTTAGGTGTGGTGCACACTTGTCAAACTTAGCACTAGGTAGCTCGAGAAAAGCTCAGAGTTCAGATAGAAGCAACTTGGCTCAAGTTGCATCGCGTTTAGAAGACGTTTGAGCCGTTTACCTATGACCGGACGTGGTCCTGGTCATGACCGGACGCGTCCGGTCAGTACTAAATCTTCACTGCGTTTTCAGCTGACTGACCGGACGCGGTCCTTGAGAGGACCGGACGCGGTGGTCAGTCTGACACGTATTCCAGAGGGTAAACAGCAAGATCGGACAAGACTGTGAAAATGACCGGCGCGTCCGGTCATGTTCCAGTAAGGTCCCGTGGTGACCTGACGCGTCCGGTCACCTATGATCGGACGCGGTCATGCGTCCGGTCATGTTCCAGTAAGGTCCCGTGGTGACCTGACGCGTCCGGTCACCTATGATCGGACACGGTGATGCGTCAGGTCAGATTTCCAGAGAGCTCTTGCATGATCCCTGATCGGCGCGTCCGGTCATCTCAGACCGGCGTGCCCGGTCATCACAGATCGGCGCGTCCGGTCACTCAGCATAGGTTTCCGTTATTCGACCGTTACAACTGACCGGCGCGTCCGGTCATATCGACAGGCACGTCCGGTCAGTGCGCGTCTGGCTGTTTCGAAAGGTAACGGTTGGATTTGTTTGAGGGGTCTCTAAATACACCCCCTCCACCTCTTTTAGAGGTCTCTTGCTCATTTGTTTAGCTGAGAAACACCTTTGAAGTGCAAAGGAGTGCAAGAGCCCTAGTGAGGATTGAGATTTGAATCAAAGTTTGAGAATCCTCTCTAGTGACAAGAGTCTAGCAAGTTGCATCCATCTTCTCATTAGGCTTGTTGTGGTCAAGTGAGAGTTCTAGCTTGTTACTCTTGGTGATCGCCATCACCTAGACGATTTGGTGGTGATTGGGAGTCTAGCTTGTGGGTGAACCAACTCAAAGTGTGAGCGGTTTTGGGTGATTCGCCGCGACGGAGTGTCGAAGAATCAACCCGTAGAGAGCACTTGATCCTTGCGCGGATCAAGGGGGAGCTATACCCTTGCGCGGGTGCTCCAACGAGGACTAGTGGGGAGTGGCGACTCTCCGATACCTCGGCAAAACATCGTCGTGTTCCTATCCCCCTACTTTCAAGCATTTACTTTCTTGCATTACTTTCATTGTTTGATTACTTTCCTAGAATTGCCTTGCTAGTCTAGGATTGGAACTTGGGGTGCAAAACTTTTATCGGTAGAATCACAAGGAACACAAGTAGGCACTAGGGGTGAAGTTTGGCTTATAGGATTTAATTCTTGTAATTAATTTTTAGAAAAGCCCAATTCACCCTCTCTCTTGGACATCTTGATCCTTTCAAAAGGATTAAACTCAAGAAAGCAGGGATTGGAGGGACAACAGGCCGAGCCAGTGGCGCTCTAGGCCCAAGCGGGAAGGAAAATAGAGAGAGACGTTTTTTCCATTTTATTATTTTGTTTTCTTTTTATTTCAAAACCCTTTTTAGAACCATTTTAAAAACAGTTTAAATCATTTTAAAATTTTGATTAAAACCACTCATAACAGTAAATCAAATGCACCAGTATGAATGCACGACCATGTTGCTACATCCTATGAAGAATTTTAATTTTAATGAAAATGATTATTTCCTTATGTCTTCACAAGCACAAAAATTCATAATTAATTCATTTTTACTATATTTCCAATGAAGCAAAATTTAGGGTGTTACATGAAACACTTGAAACAAGTGTCTGAAACACTTGCGAAAATGCCTAAAAAATATTTGAAAACCATTACAAACATATGCAACATCCAGATGAAACACTTTCAAACGTACGTATGAAACACTGAAAACACTTGAAACATATGCTTGCAACATGCATATATATGCAACACCTAGATCTACTTTTACAACATCCAGACAAAACACTTGCAACATTCGTCTAGAACATATAAAACATTTGGAACATACACTTGAAACATACGTGTATAGACATTATAACATGTGTAACATTCCGATCTACTTTTGCAACATCGATATACAACACTTGTAACATACTTCGAAAGCATCTGAAACACTTAAAACATGCTATTGCAACATGAGCTTTCAGCATAACATCTGCTTGCTACTTGGACGAATGGAGACTCGTCCACGTGGAGCTCGACATTAGCACGGAGCTCGAAGCCACGGAGTGGCGCGGAGATCGCCGGTGTGGAGCTCGTCGGCGGCACAGACCTCGGTAGGGGCAGGGGCAAGGCAAGCGGATAGAGCATGGACGCGACAGGAGGTGCGAGTCTGGGAGCGAGCTAGCGAGCGCCTAGCGTGTCAGGCTCGCCATGCACGGCGAGGGCGGGCAGTGGGGGCGCAAGTGGGGGCGGCACGGGCGTCCCTCCCACGAGCAGAGTGAGCGGGCGACGTGGACGGGGACAGCTTGGGCGAGTGCGGGGTTCGTCCGGACGGGCGGATGCTCTGTAAGTTGCGTTTTCTTTTATTAACCAGCCATAAACCCTTTTGAAAGGAAGGGTGTACAAACTAGGCAGGCAGGAGAGGACCAAGACTCCAAGAGGCCCAGCCGCGCAGCCCCTGACATTCCTCAACTCCACTTGCCAATTTCCATTCCAGGCCAGGCGCCCAAACGATCTCTCACCGACCCATGGCGATGGCAGCTCTCTTCCTCTGCCTTGTCTCCTCTCTCGCCTTGGTCACCTTCTCTTCCTGCTCGCTGTCGCTGGCCAGCGACCAGCAGGACGCCGACAGGGTGACACGCCTCCCCGGCCAGCCAGAGAGCCCGAGCTTGTCCCAGTTCTCTGGCTACGTCACGGTGAACGAGCACAACGGGAGGGCGCTCTTCTACTGGTTCTTCGAGGCACAGACGACACCTGTGGCTCAATGGAGGTAGCTTCCGCTTCTGCTCTCCTTGTACTACCTTCAGCAGTAAAAATTTCAAAGGTTTAGCTTCCATTGTTGACTATAGTGCATACCAAATTGTTTATACTACACTCAAAATGTAAGGTGTTTTAGTTTTGTGATACGACAAACGCCTTACATTTTCATGTGGAGGGAATACTTTTACTAGTACATCTAACCTTGCTTTGTCCTGGGTCGATTCATCATGGTATTTGTGATCCTTACTTTGTATTAATTTAGTAATAATAATTTAGCTGAATTTTCTTCATCTAATGTTAGGTCTTCTGTTCTTTCTACTCTTTGAACTTTTGTTTACGACAAGCTTCTACTTCTAATTACGCTAGGACCTGGTTGCTCCTCGATTGGCTTTGGAGCTGCATCTGAGTTGGGGCCTCTCAGAGTTGTCGGACAAGGAGCAGCGCTGGAGTTCAATAAATATGCCTGGAACAATGGTGCTTTGTAGGGCTGGATATCGAGCCAACCGTAGTTTTTTCGAGCTTTTTTAGAAATTGGTATAATCTTATTCATCATTATTTCCTACATTGTTTAAGACCCAACTTCACGACGAGCCTAACGAGCCGAGCCTAACGAGCCGAGCCGAAGTTGAAACTCGTTCCAAATCAAGTCATTTTCATTTTAAAAGATAAATGAGTCTAATCGGAGCACTTTTGTACCGAGCCACCGAGCCAGCTCAACGAGCTTTTTGTCCAGCCCTTGCATGCGTGCTTATTCAATTTCTAATTCTTTTCATGCGCAAGGTTAGGGGTGTTTAAATCTAAGGGTATAGTTTAGGAGTGTCACATCGAGTGTTCGGATAGTAATAATAAAACAAATTACAGAAGTCCTCCGGAATCCACGAGATAAATTTATTAAGCCTAATTAATCTATCATTAACATATGTTTACTGTAGCATCACATTGTTAAATCATGGACTAATTAGGCTAAATTTTTTTCTCACAAATTAGTTGCAATATTTGCAATTAGTTATTTTTTAGTCTATATTTAATACTCCATGTATGTGTCCAAACATCCGATGTGATATGGACTAAACTTTAGAGGGAGGTACTAAACAAGCCCTAGTTACATTTGTGTGAAGCACAATGCTAAGTATTTTTTTTTGTTATTGCCAGAGGCTAACCTGCTGTTCTTGGAGTCTCCTGCTGGAGTTGGCTTCTCCTACACAAACACCACCTCTGATATTGAAAAGATGAGTGATGATTTTGTAGGTAAATTGATCTTGAAACAATGTTTTTCCTGACCCTCTATTATTGCCCTTTTGTTTTAGTAATGATTAGATTTTGCCTTGCTGTTGAATTTCTGTCATTATACTATAAATAAGTGCTAATTTGCTGATTAACAAATGAGATTTCATGTAATCCTTCTCTCTTTTCCTTTTTTTAGCTGAGGATGCTTATAGCTTCCTAGTGCACTGGCTAGAGCGATTTTCAGACTACAAGGACAGAGAGTTTTATATCGCAGGAGAGAGCTATGCAGGTAATTTTGACAGGAAGCCATGAAAGGTTTTCAGCCTTGGTTTGGACTTTTTAGACATGGCCACAATTTTGAACTAGAGCTATGCAGGATAGTTTGACTGGAAACTATTAAAAGTTTGGATATCACAGGAATCAAAAGCATATAAAATCTGGCGCGAAGCATGTGAGTGTAACTTTGTGTGCCTCCTTTTCCACATTCCACCAACCAGTCCAAATGGAATGCAGCAACTCAGACTTTCACCAACCTTCTGTTCTTTGTTTTGTTCTGTTTTCTCAATATGCCAAGTATAAAGTATTCGTGTTCTTGCTTGGATTTCTCAATATGCCAAGTATGCCTGACAAAATAGTGGTACAACCTTATTTAGAGCTAGAACTTCCACTCGAAGTAATCACCTGTTACTTTCTAGAATGGGATGACAGATTGGCTTTCTACTAGGTTGGCGATTATGACAACCCATTGCTCACGCATGATAGTAGAAATTGTCATGCTTAATTGTTGTATATTGAATTGTTAACAAGGTTACAAATATATAGACCTAGCCTATAGGATCCACTCATTAATTTATAATAAAAGATAGGATCAAGATGATAGAGGGGCGGCTATGATCACTCATGCTTGACAGGTACACTAGGTCCGCAAGGCCCGTGTCAGATGGAGAACAAGAGCAGAGTGAAAGCACATTAACACCCATAGTCTAATTGTCAGAATGATAGACTTTCAGGCTAGATTTGAAGTCTGTGAAGACTGGAGTCAACGGACCCTTAGCAAAGATGCCTGTGAATTGTGAGGTAGTTAGGTCCCAATATACGCTGACAACATGTTTGTGGATGAAATGAAGATATATTGATCTTGATGTCTTAGTGCATTGGTGTTGGACTGGATTCACACACTAACATTGACAAGAATGGATTCCTTTTTCGATAGAGGAAGTCTCGTTGATCTCAGTCAATTACATCAAGTAGACATCGGGCCATGTGAAGGTGGAAATAAACCTGAGCAAATTCAGCCCGGCTTGGCCCTCAAGCCTTAGTAGACAAGGCCTAGACACACTTTCCGCTGCATAGAAAATTTTTTCTCAACCCAAGCTCAGCCTAAAAAATATATTTTAATTATTTTTTACTAGAAATAGCGCAGGTAGTCCACCGGGCCAGACCCAAAAGATTCAGCCTGACTCATCTAGTACGGTCAGGGGCAGGATTTTTCAGCCCAGCCCGACCCAATACAATGATAACAAGAGACATGATAACTATAGCTGTTCTAGACATGCAGGGCTCAATGAAGTTCATACAAGGGCCTTGCCAAGCCTAGATCGAGTAGGTTTTCTTTCCCTTCAATGGTGACTACAGGAGGCTGCTTAACATAGACTCCCTTCTTGATTCTGGAACGACAGTGCTCGCACCCAGACGTCTGGATGGACGCCCGCACCTGCAGTCTGTTTCTCGTGCTGCCCGGACGTCGCCCGCGCCACCAGATCAACCACGCGTGCCCCTCCGCTTCCAATGTGCATGCACGCAGGACCGTCTGCGCCTGCTCGGTGGCGTCCCGGTAGCTGCAGCATACGGCTGCGGCAGGTGGGTCCCATTACAATATGTGCAACATCAGATTTACTTTTGCAACATCTAGATGAAACACTTGTACGTCCGAAATAAATGAAACACTTGCAACATATGTCTGAAATACTTATGAAATGCCTAAAAACACTTGAAAGTCATTGTAAGCATATGCAACATCCAGATAAAACACTTGCAACATATGTGTGAAACATAAGCAACATCCAAATAAAACACTTGCAACATATGTCTGAAAATAGATAAAACATTTGTACAGAATCTTGCAACATACGTGGATAGCCATTGCAACATATGCAACATTCGGATCTACTTTTATAACATTCATATGAAATATTTGCAACATATGCTTGCAACATGAGCTTTCAGCGCAACATATGCTTGCTGCTTGGACGAATATAGG
The DNA here is from genome assembly GCA_038087645.1 of Saccharum hybrid cultivar R570. NCBI lineage: Eukaryota > Viridiplantae > Streptophyta > Magnoliopsida > Poales > Poaceae > Saccharum > Saccharum hybrid cultivar. The sequence continues at coordinate 592,623 of JAQSUU010000456.1, read as the reverse complement.
CTCGCCCATGCAAAGCTCGATACCACGGAGTGGCGCCCCGGGGGGGGGCGAGCGGCTGCGAGGCTCCCAACGATATGGGAGGCGGTAGCACCGCATGCGGCAAACAGTTGCGGTGCACGCGTGAGCAGCCCCGCGCTCGAGAAGCCGAGTGGTGGGAGGGCGGCGCGGTGGAATTGGACACGGCGGTCGGATGGCGCGGTGGAGAACGCCGCAACGGGCAAGGAGGAAGGGGAACGCGTCCATTTTTTAGATGGAGAAGCCGTGAGGAGAGCAGGTCTATTGGATTGGTCCGCAGGCCCACGAAGGTGCGTCCGGATGGACGAACGTCCCGAGGAGAGCTTTTCCATTTATGGAAATAGGACGAAGATGAAAGATGGGTGGTTATGATTGCAAACGCGCTTGACTCAGGGGCGTGGCATGCCATGTGCCGAACAGGCAACAAGGGCTAACAATGCAAAGAGGATAAATTTGAAAGAACCTAGGCATCATTTCCCACCTTTTGTTTTCGAGATGTACAATAAATTCTTCAAAAAGTGAAGGAAATCTGAGTTAAAATGTATTTTTCTTGCTTGGATTTCTGAACGTGTGAACACAAATGGCCCCTCGTACTGAGTTAGTTTGCCTATTTTTTTAAACCAACTACGTTTAGTTTTTGTTTTTTAATGTTCCATTGGATCTGCGAACATATGTCATTAAAAAAATGGCCGAAGAACTAGTATGTTAGCTGAAAGCTATATGTATGGAGAAATAATGCCCGCAAAACTTTCTCTTCATACATCAAAGAAGAAATATGAGCTCGGTGCTATTTCGCATGTTGTTTCTCACGTATTTATGCCACGGATGTAGTCTTTCAAGGGTGCTTGGTGTGGTTTATTTCGTAACTTTCTTCTTCTTATTGCAATGATAGGCAGCTGTCCTACATATTCAATAACAAAAAAAGAAAAAGAAAAAAAAGGAATATGAACTTCCCTATGCTGCAGGTCATTATGTGCCACAACTTGCTGAACTTGTTTATGCAAGGACAAGAAGGGCAAAGCATATATAAACCTCAAGGGGTTCATTGTAAGGATTTGAACAGATTTTACAATGCGAGAATTTCCCTTTTAAATAAATTATTTCACGGATACAAATACACAGCATGCAAATAGGATGTGTTCTGGCCGGTGGTCTGAATCTTTCAAGATTTCTAATGTGGATTTGACTCTTTTTTTTCAAAATTTACAGTGGACACATGAACCATGAAAGAATGGAAACAAGAGTTAGATTCATGTTTTGCACATAAGAAATCAATTCTTTCAGGCACAATCATAATGAACTTATTGCAGGTTGGCAATCCTGTCACTAACGATTCCTATGATTCGAAAGGGCGAGCTGAGTATGCCTGGAGCCATGCTGTTGTGTCAGATGAAGTATACAGCCGCATCCAAAAGCATTGCGACTTCGAGATTTCCAATTTGTCTGATGATTGCAACGCGGCCATGGACTTCATCGATAGTCAGTACCAAGAGATCGATGCATATAACATCTATGCACCCAAATGCCTTCTAAATCAGAGTTCAGTATCTTACAAATCATGGTATCTTCGTCAATGATCAGGTAAGGTATCCTTGCATCAATGCGGATAGTTTTAACTAGGCCAATGATTGCTCTCAAAATGATGCTCATCTTCAGCATACCATGAGCAGTTCAAGAGAAGGAAACACGTTTTCTCTGGCTATGATCTGTGCTACTCATCCCATGCCGAGGACTACTTCAACAAGCAGGAAGTGCAGAAAGCGTTTCATGCGAATGTGGGAAAATGGCATATCTGCAGGTGGATGGCCTCAATTGTTCACGTGGATGTAAAGTCACTGAATTCTTGTATAACTAAACTGAAGGAACTGAACTCATCCATCTCTTGTGTAGCGATCCCATCCTGAACTCCTACAACTTCACGGTATCCTCGGTCCTACCCATATACTCTAAGCTTATCAAAGCAGGACTGAGAGTTTGGCTCTACAGGTCTGGTTCTTTTCAAGAGAACCTTCTGTGAAATCTCACAAGCTAAGTGTATGCTCAATTGAATTCTTAACGCCCACTACTCACTCTCTCTGTAACGCATCCGCTCCGCTTATTCGTCGACGCAGCGGTGATGCAGATGGTAAGGTCCCAGTGATCGGCTCCAGATACTGCGTCGAAGCGCTCACGCTGCCAATCTTTTTGAAAGCGCAGGAGAGCTGCGTTTCATTGTATCAAAGAGAAAGGGTGGTCCTCAACATGATCCTCACTCATACGGGGACCAAATATGAATGAGGCAATTACACAGACTCAAAACTTTTCCACATATCTAACACAGACGACTCAAATAACTGCCCTAGGTTGCAAAAGTCCTAACCCCTGCAGTTTCTTCGCACCAGCCATGCACCATAAGCCGTGCTCATCCTTCAGTTCACACAAAATTGTGTTAACCGAAGGAGATGCCCCCTCAAACACACAAGCATTTCTATGTTTCCAAATAGTCCAGACGCCGAGAATAATTAGAGTGTTCACTCCTTTTTTGTGCTCCTTTTTTACTCTTCTCATCATCTTGCGCCACCAATCTGCAAAGCTCCTTTCATTTTGACTGGGGACTAAATCTGTTAGCTCCAACGGATGGAGCAATGTGAACCACACTTGTCTTGCCACCATGCACGTTGTTAATAGGTGTTGTATCGTCTCATCTTCTTGATCACATAGAGGGCATTTGTCCGGATGAGGGAGGCCCCTCTTAGCAAGCCTATCTGCTGTCCAACATCTGTTTCGGATTGCCAACCACAGAAACATTTTGCATTTAGCTGGGGCCCAGGTCTTCCATAATCGACGCCAAGGCTCGAAGGTCACAGCACCAAAGAAATAGGCTTTATAGGCAGATTTGGAGGAGTAACATCCGCTAGCATCAAGCCTCCAAATGTGACGATCCTCTTGATCGGTCAAAGCAATTTCTATGAGGCAGTCCCATAACTGTAGGTATTCTCCAATACCAACCCAAGACAAGCCTCCTTGATGTCCCTGGGCCATTCCCCATTGTTGAGAGCCTCAGCCATTGTCCGGGTCTTGCGTATTCTTGGAGGGACACATGCAAAGACTGTTGGCGCAAGATTTTCAATAGAGCAACCGTGCAGCCAACGATCAGTCCAAAAAAGAGTGTTGTTTCCATTTCCTACCTCCGTAGTGACCGCAATGGTAAAAAGGGCTATCGAGTTGGGATGCGAGGGAAGCTCAAGGTCAGTCCATGGCCGATCAACTCTGGTCTTCTTAAACCATTGCCATCTGATTTGTAGCGCCCAGGCCATTACCTCCAGATTGGGGATGCCTAAGCCTCCAAGATCCAACGGTCTCAAAACCTTCTCCCAAGCCACTAGACAGCAACCTCCATTAGCCTTTTCCTTTCCCTGCCATATCACGCTGCCAATCAAGACCCAGTGGCAACCCTGGTACCTTGACAAACAGGTCTGATTCTGAATCGGTAGTTCTTTTGCACTGAACATATCAGTAGCAAATGATGCTAAAATGAGGGGCATAACATGGAATGCTGGTTGCTGGCAGGTTTGTGGAGAGTACTATGGGATGAGCATGGTGACAGTCAGGGGTGCAGGCCACATGGTGCCCCTCAACAAGCCTGCTGAAGCATTGCTGATGATCAACACATTCCTCCGTGGCGAGCAACTTCCAACACACCGTTGATCAATGCCACGGTGGGATAGTGCAAATCCAATCTTCCGACACACGGTTGTTTGAATTTGGCTTGTCATAATTTGTGGTTGTTTGAAAATTGAAACTAGTCATAAGATCGAACCTATTTATGTAATTGTGAACGAAATCAGTGCCTGCTTCAAAACTTACTGCATTGCAGCATGCATACACATGTTTCCCAACATTATTCGAGATGAACTGGGTGGAGCATCATCGTTTTCTGGAATTGAACCACAACTTTTTTCAATTTAAGCACGTAAATGTATATACAGGTTGATGGTTTTTTTTCTTGAGAAATAGTTAAGTGGGGGGGGGGGGGGGGGGGGGGGGTTGTGGCTATGGAAAGAGATCAATGCAAAGAAGAAACGAGTTAGTATCCACACAAGAAACGGCCTAAGGCCCACGTAACTGACCTCTCTCCACGACCACAATGAGGCCTGGCTTGGCAGCCCAGCGTCCGTGAAGCTTTTGGTGATGGACTGATGGCCCGAAGCAGCGGCGACTAAGCTGCCAAATCCGAGACCGAGAACAGGGTAGAAAGTTTTGTCTCTTGTCTGAGTGAGCTCCCTTTTTCTCGTAGGGTGGAAAATGGATTTGTCAGTTATAATGCCATTTTGGTTTTCTTGTTCAGGGTACCTTTAATGAAAATGGAGATAATGAAGGGGTTCAAGTTAGGATGGACCAATTTCCTGTAAAATTTCAGTTATTTGTTCTTGTACTATGGAGAAGTATGTGGTATTATGTTTTAGTTCTGAGAGCTTGCTGCTGGCTAAAAAGTTGGCCAAGAATGAAAAAGTGGACCCAAATTAAGAGGCCGAGCAAATTTTCTAATAAGTTGGCTAAGGTGGACACAAATATATATTCTCATGTCTGGAGTCTGGTTATGGGACTTGCTAAGAAATAAAGGCGTTGCATATATGAGTTGGAGATAAATGTTCTTGCATTGGCTCTAATCAAAGGCAGGTAATGGAGAATCCAATTAAAACAAAGAATATTATATTAAATTATAAGATGATAGAAAAATATACACAAATTCATCAATAAAACCATTTGTAGTTTCATCGTCTAAGTTGCCTGAATGACATATTGGGACGATGTGGCTTATGAGATTCTCCAACATTATTTCATTAGCTTTTTGCAACAATTGAATAACAGAAAGAAAATTAAAGTGCTCTAACTTTTCTTTAATATTAGATCACAAGCTAACAAAAGCCAAATCAGCAATATCTTTTCCATAAATTGTTAAATTAAAACGTTGATTTTTATATCTCTAAATATTTTAATGAAATCAAGGATAGACTTGTCAGACCCTTGCTTAACCTATGTCAAATTAGATAATTCAAGCTCACTGGTTCGATTGTAAAAATATGTCATGAAAAATTTCTTCTAGTTATGTCCAATAACCAATAGAGCAAGACTGCAATGAAGAATACCATGGAAAAACAATTCCTCTAAGAGATAATGAAGAGGTACAAATGTAACACCCCATTCCATTAGTAGCCTGTAGTAATTGTGAAGTTGGCCCATGTGGCTCAAGTGGCACATGCGGAGTTGTTGTTGATGGGTTTAGTATCACCTTGAAAGTTTAGGATGGTGAGGGTCAGCTTATAAGCCTTGGCGTTTCAACCGTAACACTTCTGGGTTAACTCTTTTATACGAAGTAAGGGTAAAAGTATAAGAGAGGTGCTACGCGTATGCAGGCATGTTCTACATGCGGAGCTAGGCCATATGAAAGCTCGTTCCAAACGTAGCACGCAGGGTGTTACAACAAATCCTCAAACGTTCCATGGTACTAGCTTTACAGTTTTTGTCTAAAAAGGAACCGTACGCGAGTCCTCCGATCCAATTTCAACGTCTTCGGTAAACATGTGTCCTTCCTTCTCTTTCACGCTTCTTCTGGATTTGTCCTTCTGCAACGGTAGGTCCCCTCGCCTTCCCTGCTCTCCTCATTCGTGTGGCTAACCTAGTCATTTACGATCAAGTGGCTAATACAATCTTTTTTATTTACTTTACCAAATATCGTAATACATATTTGAGACCTAAACAGATTCAAATGAAAAACGAAGTTTTAGATCTCTTTGAGTACTACAACTTTGACTCTTTTCTCCATCCGAGATCATTTGAAAATTAAAAAAATCATAATCTGAAATCTAAAATAGAATTCCTAAGTACTAAATGATTTCAAATGAAAAAAAACAATAAACTAAAAGGTGCACATATTTTTGAACTTATTTTTCCTCTGTGGATCTCTTTGGATTCCATATTTTTTCTGTTTCATACGTTTTTCTATAAAAACAAACCAATTTCTATAAAATTCCTACATGATTCTCGGAAAAAAATTCTTTTTCTTAAGGGGTTGTTTGAATTCACGTGTATCCATCTCAATCTATGTGCGTCAGAGTGAATTGGGATAGAAAATAGTTGAAGTTCCACCCCTACACGTGTGGATTGAGGTGGATACGAATACATTCAAACAAGCTCTAAAATGGGTACAATTATATGAGAAAAAAGTACTCCTGTAACTTAGACAGGCCTTGAATCGAATGGCAATGCAACGTAGCCATGCACGTTTCGTTCATGGGGCCGTTCGGCTGGAATTATAAGCTGACTGAAAAACACTGTTAGCTGATTTTTTGTGAGAGAAAAATACTGTTCCGGCTGAAAAAACAAGCTAAAAAAGACGGATTATAAGCCAGATGAACAGGGCTACGTTTCATTTTTTTTTGTGTCGTGTGTTCTACAGTGCGCATGGATTTTCTTTTCCTATCGATCGATCATGTGTCGTTTACCACTCCAGTGCCCGGTCACAAGCACAGATCGCTGTGTGCATGCGCATGCAGCCAAGCACTGCAAAGGTAGGCGCACACGGCAGGGATTCCACTACTACTCGAGATTCCTCCACCTCCTCGGCTCCTCCTCCTCCTCTCTCTCTGCAGCTGATGGGATTTGACATCCTGGGCTTTTGGTTCTAGGGAATCCAAAGCAGAGTTGCTGCAACGTGTGCATCATGTAGCTCGACTGTACTAGTGCTTTTGGGTTTTTTTCTTTTTTTACTGCTGTTCAGCCACTGGTTTCTACAGCTGCTCATGTTGAGAGAAACACTGCTAATTCTGTTTGATAAGCTTCAACGAACAGGGATGGTAGACATCTCGTGAAACAGCGTTGTCCTAAAAAGTAGCGCGCGGTACAACATGCATATTAATATCTTGATTATACGCTATACTATCTGTCATTTACAGGGTCATATATTGTTTTTGATAGTGTTGCAATATGTCCTGCTACGATAGAGTTAGTTCTTTTTTTGTCCAAATTCATGTGACTATCCAAATTACCCTCTTTTTCTTTTTGTCTTTGATGAATCCCTATCATATAAACTACGGCTCTCTAGTGTGGTTGAGAAGGAGCTTTTTTTCTGAAAAAGAAAAGATACTGCGGCTGGAGACAGGTCTTGTGGCCATTCACTAGCTTTGCTTCACCTGCGCGGTGACGAGCTGATCACATGAATTTGGACAACTGCCAACTGCATGACTGGTGGTGGTTGCATGCTGCAGTGTGCCCCTGCTCTCTTGGACCGTGGAACGTGATGCGGTGATAATCCAAAATGAAATGCTTCGATTTGTAACTAAAATTCATATATCTTACATTAGTATTAAGGTAAAGACTTCTTTCAGGCCGGTCACGCTATTGTCTTATCGCACGCACGCACCTATCCGACGTGCAGCGTTTGGCGAGCCGCGAACCGACACATCGTCGACTCGGCGCACACCCACTAGCCTACACCCACTCCCACCCCGCACACCCACCTAACTCATTTCGACGTCTCTCACTTCAGCTCCTCTTCTACCTCCCTCTCTCTCGCGCGCTCTCTCTCGTCGTCGAGTAGAAAAAGAGGCGTTGTCTAGCTCCCCCACGCCCCACCACCTCCCGATGCGGCTCCTTCCTCTCTCCGACGAGTAGAAGGTTCAGGCGAGCTCCTTAGGGTTCCGGGTGGCGGCCATGGCAGATCAGGCCATGGAGACAGTGGATCCATGCTAGGTAGGCCTCCTCCTCCTCCCTCTATGCTAGATCCGGAGGGCGAAGTGGCGGGGCGCGGGGGAGGCCCTGCTTAGGGTTTGGAGGTGGCCTGCGCCGCCGCGAGGCGAGGGCCGCTGCAGTGGCAGTGGAAGGGAATGGATCCAGAGGAGACGTTCCAGCTGCTCACGTCATGGATCCGCCTCGCGCACTACAAGGTGTCTAGCTCCCCCAAGGTCTCCGGTGTCCAGATGCTGTTCAAGACCTACGGCTCAGGCGGCGGCGACTTCAAGGTGTGCAGGGACACCGCCTTCGCCGCGCTTGAGGGCAGCGTCGCTACCAGCTCCGGTGGCTTCGTCGCCACCAGCTACCAGGCCGTCTACGCTAGCAGACTGTAATGTCCTCAAATCTCTCATCTAGCAAGTTCATTCATGTTCCGCCCATGTTTATACGGAGTGTTTTTTCTTTCTTTTTTCTCAGATGAATGCAGCAAACGAAGAGCTCATGGGAATGATGAAAACCACCAAAATTGATGAAATTGATGTATGTGTTGCTACCCGTCTTGTGCTCCCAACATTTTTAGAATTTTTTATATCCATTTCTGATTCATTGTGAAAAAATCACAAAGTGCTAGATAAGCACTGTTGCTGTCCTTCTATTGCTCTCAGCACTTTCAGATTTTGTCATGTCCATTTCTAATTCATTGTTAAATTTTTCCTAAAATGCTACTAGATTGATTAAGGGGAAGGATGTTGTCTAGCTTCTTATGGGCATGTACTGCAGGCGTAGCATCAAATAACTATACTACCTGTGTCCTGAAATATAAAGGCTTTTGAGTTTTTCCTATGCAACTATCCCTGTCTACTTGCAGATCTTATTATTATATCCATTTCTGATTTCTGATTCATTGTTGAAAGTTTCCGGAAATGCTGGACCAACACTGTTAGTCCCCTTTCTAGGCTTTAAGATTTTGCTGTGTTCATTTTTTATTCATTGCCTAAAGTTTCTGAAAATGCTAGATGGGGTAAGGGGACGTGGGAATTGTTTAGGTTTGTTTGGGCATATAATGCAGGCCACATCAAATAACCGAATAACATATAACAAACTCGGGATCCTTCTATCTTTTGGAGTTCTTTTTTTTTTGACAAATTGTGAGTTCTTTTTTTAACAAATTGTATCTTTTGGAGTTAATGATACGGATGTTATTTTAGGATCAGATGACCTAGCAGTGTCCATGTACACAAAATAATTTTGAGATTTTTTGTTTTCTTCTTTTGATCAAAGGCAGAACAGAAAATTATTAGATCGTCTATCACCCTTAGTTTACAGTCAACCTTTTCTTTGAAGTTTTTTTTAAGTGATTTGGTATCTATATAATAGACATACAGTTGTCAAAGCCTATGACATCACCCAGATGGTGTGTTTTGTAAGGGTTTTTGCCCCATTTTTCGTTCTTAATATAATGATACACAACTCTCCTTTATGTCAAAGAAAAAAATCACCCATGGCTCTGCTCGGCTACATTGGTTGCAACTGCGCCTACTGCAGCCTTAGGCATATGATAGTTACCTTTTAAATTTTTGTCAAACCTGTTTGGTGCATGAGCAGAATTTTAATAGCTGACACTGTCTTTCTGCCCAGAGTTGAAATTTAATTGCACGTAGAGATAAAATACATGATTATAATTCCTATGTGAATTCTTTTGCTACTAATTACTGAAATACTGCTAAGGTATTATTGTTAGGACTAAAATGCTTTGTTGCTGATTTTAAACACTATACTTGCTTTTTCATAATACAAAAATTGCCTATTTAAGAAGATATTGTTGCCTAATGAATGACACTTAAATTGCCTAGACTATATTGTAGGAATAACCGCAATAAGCTGCAGCCACAGCCAAATAATTTTAGCTGAGCAGGTTGATTACCATATTTTCTTGTGTTGTGGTTTATGCATGGATTTTTCATGTTTCTATTTGCTCTTCTGATAAGCTGTTATTCTGAACATGGAGGTTCTTTGCTGCAAAGTACAAAGCACAAAGCACAAAGCACAAAGCAGGTATGATGATGTGCAATATATGTAAATAAGTACATATGTGGTGAGAGAGGAAATCATATCGGAGGATGATTGGTTTGGATTTTTAGATCCATGTCAGGTAGGCACTTGCGTCTTTAATCGAATCTCTTTTTTTGCAAATAAACCGGGGATGGGGGTGGGGCTGTGGGTTGCTAATGAACATAGATACTTGCTTTTTCAGAATACATACATCACCAACAGAGGTCGTTAGTCATTGTTGTCAACATTGGTACTTTCACCATGTACATATTTAGAAGCCCATGCCCTACACTTGGGTAGCTCCACTAATTTAGAGGTCCATGTCTCTACACTTGTTGCTTTGCCTCTCACTATTCAGGCTTTAGCAGCTTTAATTGGACATAATTTAACCTGCCTCCTTGCTATTGTTTCTGTTGCCATGTCAATGTCATTTTTGCCAATGTCATGCCTCTACTAAGAGGAGCAAGCAACTTGCTTTTCCACTGAGAAGCATAGCAGCAGCATACACTAGTGTTGAAAGCCACATCAGCAGTGCCTAGTACCAATACTGTAACTTTGTTTTGTTTTGCTGCTCTCTCTCTGGCTTTCTGGCTGGGCTGCAGCACCTTGCCACGCCATCTGTATGCGATGTTCTTTCCACTGCTTCTATGAACAGCTAGCTGGCAACGTCTAGTGTTGAGAGCACAATGAGTACTTTTAGTCAGGCTACAGTTTAGTTGACAGCCTCTAATTAATTTGCTAGCTAGCAGCTGGTAGCCTCTATTATTCTTTGTACTGTAAATCTGTACATAAGCAATTCTTCTATTTAGTATCAAGTGATTTTTCACATTTTTATTAGCAATTTTTTAAATTTGTTAGCGTAGTTTTGCTGCTGTTTTTTTTTGCAGACTTTCATCCAGGAGGGTGACCTAGCTAGGACTGAGATCTCACGTGTATCATTGGCCTAAATATAACCATCTAGACCACCGTCATATGGTAAGTTCATATCTTCATATGTATTTTCAGGGATCGTCATATATGATTTTTTTTCTTCCACAGTGAATGTCATCGATAACAACCAACCCAACATAGATGATGTTCTCTTGCACTCCAAATGTTTGGAGATAGAAAATCTGCAGCACAAGTAAGACATTACTTTTTGCTTGTCCTGAACCATGCGAAACAAAAAGGTTTGAGGTGTTAGACTTAATGAGAACCCTGGAATTATGTGTGTAGGCAAGTTATTAGTCAGGCAATTTATTAGTAGTCCGGTAAGCAAATTAATACCATTAGTCAAGTAAGTTATTAGTATCATGGTAGCAATTATGTGCGTCAACACCAAAAATGTGCCAACTCAATATAGGCGATGTCCCCTATGCCCCAAATGCTTGAGACAGAAAATCTACAGCACAAATAGGACACTACTTTTTTATTGTCATAAACCTGCGAAACAACTGAGCTATTAGTCAGGCAATTTATTAGTAATATGGTAAGCAAATTAATACCATTAGTTAGGCAAGTTGTTAGTATCATGGTAGTAATTATGTGTGTCAACACCAAAAGAATGTCCTATGGCCTCTGCGAAACCAGTGCAGAACTTTTTGAAAAAAGTTGAAATTTTGAGGCTTGGTCGTCCTCAACTCAGTTGATTTAAATATTTTTTCATTAGTTCTCACTATCATTTATATATGTGCTTATCTTATACTTCTATAAAATTACAGGTGTGAGACCATCAAACATCAAAATGAGCATATTGTTACATTCATTGGAGTAACCATGTGCAACATTTAATGAAAGAAAGTTAAATGCAATAATATATATATATATCTATAGGAGTGGTGCATACAACATATATCTATGTACTAGTAAGAACAAAATCTGGTAGTAAGATGTGCGGTAGTCATTAACATGTCCAAGTTAGGATCAGATCTGCTTATAAGTTAGAATGAGATCGGCTATGCTGTAGGAACTGCAGTACTATTTAACTGCTTATTCAAAACAGCTGAATTGCTTATGCAAAAGAACTATATTCTTATATTTAGAATTAGATCTGCTTATCAGGTGATGCAAAAGAACTGAATTGCTTCTAGTATCAAATCTGGTTGGTTCTATTTTTTGTGATCATTGTGTAATTTCTATTTTTTAGACGCCCTGTGTTGCTTACTGGAAAGGAAAGGAAAAAAAAAGGAGAGAGAGAAACAGGGGAGAGGAGCGGTCCTACCTCTGGTGGGGTCAAAAAAAAAAAATATGCTTTTCTTCCCGGACGTGCACACGTACGGCTACCGACCGAGGACCGAAAGTAAAGTTTTTGGGTATTTTTTTAATATTTAGAGTGTGCGTGCTCTAAAGCTAAAGCACTCGCGTGCCTGCAATAGCCGCATCCTGCTGCTCGCCCGCCTCGTGATGCCACCAGCGTGCATGATCGGCGACAGCCATGCATAGCGACGCTTGCTGGTTGCTGCAGCGGCAGAGAAGTGATGGCCTCTGAAGCGCACGCATAGGCACATACGGCAGGGATTCCACTATTCCAGATTCCTGCACCTCCTCTCCCTCTGCAGTTGATGGGATTTGACGACCTCAGGCTTCTGACTTGCAAGTTGTAGGCTGTGGCTGTGTTTAGTGGAGAAAAATGGGGTGAAAAGTTACTGTAGCACTTTCGTGCTACAATACTTTTTTTACACCTTTTTACACACCTAAACACAACCGTAGCTGCTCCTTCAAAGCACTTCTCCCCTGGATGGTAGTAGCGGGCAGGGAATCCAATGCAGAGTTTTTGATTGACTACGCACTAACTCCCACCGTACATATCTCCTAGTGCGCAAGCTAGATCTAGAACTTATATCTAGGTCTAAGATAACACGGCTAAGAGATATAATAATTATAGGCACCGTTTAGATGCCAAAAAAATTTGCTAAAATTTTCAGATTCCCCGTCACATCGAATCTTTGAACGCATGCATGAAGCATTAAATATAGATAAAAAATAAAACTAATTACACAGTTTAGACGAAATGAACGAGACAAATCTTTTAAGCCTAATTAGACTATGATTAAATAATATTTGCTAAATAACAACGAAACGTCAAAAATTTTACTAACTAAACAGCCCCATAATACATCCGTGCGAGGCAACGAGAATTATTTACGGGGACCTGCCCCGATGAGAAACGGAGTCTATGTATCGAACTCGCGTCCGATGGTTCGCACACCAGCGAACAAACCGTGCGCTCGGTCTCGAATCCAATGCATAGTTGCTGCAACGTGTGCATTAGCCCTGGGCATAATTAACCGAAGACCGAAGACCGAACCGAACTAACCGAGACCGAGACCGAAGTGACCGAGACCGAAAATTTCGGTCACAAGTTCGGTCTTCAGTTTGAAGTAACCGAACTAACCGGACTTAGTTCGGTCATTACCTTCGGGTAACCGAACTAACCGAATTAACCGAACATTTGAATTTTGTTGACATAATATATAATTTAGACTATTATTAGTGATATAATATTTATTCTAGTGGGTTTATATCAATCATCACTCTTATCACTATGTTTAATCTATATTTTGTATTGTATTTTTGCCTTGAAATAGAAAAAAATATTGGTAAAATTTGCTACACATTACAATATTTAGTAGTTGTTTTGTGAAGTTCGGTTAGTTCGGTCATGACCGAGACCGAACCGAACTAACCGAGACCGAACTTGCTCGATCCTGAGTTTTGAAACTAACCGATCGGTCTCCGTTTTTAGATGACCGAACTTTCGAAATGACCGAAGACCGAGACCGATCGGTTCGGTCAGACCGAACGCCCAGCGCTAGTGTGCATCATGCAGCTCGCCTGTAGTACTACTGCATTCCATAAAAAAATGCTATTACGAGTTCCGTGTCATTGAAACTAGTTTAAGACTAAAGGCTCCTTTTAGTTGTCTCTATTTTTTTTAACACATATCACATCGAATGTTATGACATATGTAGTATTAAATATAGACTAATTATATGCATGTTGACATATATTAAGAGTAATTTATGAGACGAAACTATTAAACCTAATTAGTCCATGACTGAACACTAATTGTCAAATAAGACGAAAGTGCTACAATACCTATTAAACTTTAATATGACAAACCAAACACCCCCTAAGTTTATAGAAAATAACAATATTATTTATATCTTCAAATAAATTTATTATAAAAATATATTATATAAATAATCTAATGATATTTATTTTATATTATGAATGTTAGTATTTTTTATATAACTTTAGTTGGTCCTGTTCGCGTCGCTGAAAAGTTAAGACTGAAAGTACGGTTCACTGATTTATTGGAAGAAAAATACTATTCATTCGTTAAAAAGTACGAATTCATGTGACTATCCAAATTACCCTATTTTTCTTTTTGTCTTTGATGAAGCCCTATCATATAAACTACGGCTCTCTAGTGTGGTTGAGAAGGAGCTTTTTTTCTGAAAAAGAAAAGATACTGCGGCTGGAGACAGGTCTTGTGGCCATTCACTAGGAGCCGGTTTAGTTCCCAGAAAAATTTGTAAAATTTCTCAGATTTCCGTCACGTCGAATCTTTAGACACATGTATGAAGCATTAAATATAGATAAAAAAATAAAACTAATTACACAATTTAGATGAAATGGACGAGACAAATCTTTTAAGACTAATTAGACCATGATTGGACACTAATTGTCAAATAACAACGAAACGTGCTACATGGTCATTTTGCAAAATTTTTTGCAACTCAACAAGGCCTAGCTTGCTTCAACTGCGTGGTGACGAGCTGATCACATGAATTTGGACAACAGCCAACTGCATGACTGGTGGTGGTTGCATGCTGCAGTGTGCCCCTGCTCTCTTGGACCGTGGAACGTGATGCGGTGATAATCCAAAATGAAATGCTTCGATTTGTAACTAAAATTCATATATCTTACATTAGTGGCTGTAACACCCTCGGTGTTACCGCGTCAACAAGTCACTAAATATTTTTCATAAAGTCCAAGTAGCCCTTCAAGCACGTCATGTATCTTCACGTGAGAGCTCCATAGCCACAAAGTCAAATGACAAATTATTGTCATTCGCTAATTATTAGCATACCACTTGGTAAGATTTTTATCTCTATCAATCTCGCGACGCGCCACTGTCATCTCTCGTTGTTCTAATTATCCCGCCTTTACTTCGCTTGCTAATCACCAAAAAAAAAAATCATCAGTGCACGACGCGCTACCACTGCCATAGTGTGTCGCACACGCTACGCATTAATCTCACTCACAAGTTCGGCCGGCGAGCATGCCGCTCGCTCACTGCTCTGCAAACGCGGTGCACGTACTCTTTTCTCACGCCAGCCTATAGCAGCAGGGAGTTTCAACATGTCAGAACGGTACCAGAGCAAACTTTTCTCACGTAGCAATGCAGCAGTGAAGTTTTTTCAACACGACAGACTGCAGAAGCGTAGATTTTCCATACGTCGATACTGTAGCAGTGCAGGAAGCACTGTTCACGCGTGGAAATCACTGTTCACACGCAGAAGTTACTGTTCATCCGTGGAAAAATCACCTAGCCAGTGGAAAATGTTGTTTGTCCATGCAGCACGTCGTTCCCGCGGCGCTTTATTACCTTTAAGCAAGCTAGTTTAGCTACTAACCTTATGACGCGTCGTTGTCATGTCTTCGCTTCTCTATTCCTGCGTCTTCTGTCTTTAAAAGGATACGCCGAGCTATTTCGCTCCGCTGCTCACTTGTTTCTTCCTCTCAAATCAAGTTCTTCTGTTCTTGCCCGAGAGAGCTGCGTCTATCGATTTCTCTCCGAGCTATCATCAGCTGAGGTAGCTAGTTTACAATTGATCTTCTTATTCTCTAATGTTTCCTTGACCTGTGATCTCCTCCTCAATTAATTCCTTGACCTGCATAAATGAACCAGCACCCCACCGCTGAGCACGTTCAGCCCAAAGCCCACCCTAGTCCTGACATGCTCGTAAGTCCAAGACCACTCAAAGTTCAATCCTTGAATTAATTCTCTCATGACCAAGACCTCACCACCGCACACGGCACGGAGCCAGAGGACAACCCTGCCAACTCGTTTCGTGCTTCCAGACTACTTAGCTTGTCATGACCACCCACGATCAGTGCTATATATGGCTCTGCTCCACTCCACGCAGGGCAAGCATTTGCTAAGCTCCCTGGTGTCTCTCCTCTTGCATTGCCTCCGCACATCGATCACCGTAGGTGGCACTTCATTCAATTCTGAGGTAGCTAGCCTGTAAGAATTCCTTCATTCTTCTTCTTTATTATTTTCTTGACCCGTGGTCTCATCTAGTAATTCTAGACCCACAGTCATGTGCAAGTCAACAAGTTCAATTGCGTGATGAGCCTCCTCCAATAATACCATTTTCTTCATCTCTAGAGCTCTTTTGAATTTATTTATTGATTGTGAAATAAATTTTGTTAGATTCCTAAATTCATGATCTATCTGTTAGTGTAATTAGTTCGTATAGTTCAGTGATACCTTTAGGGTTACTTTATTATTTTGAAATGCTTATTATGGTTGTTTAGAGAATAAATTTTTATGATGCTTGGTAACTAGCGCTCCTGGTTTTATTATATATATAGTAAATTGATTTTAACAATAAGGATGCCTTTAGTTGCTAAGATAATACATGAAATGTTTCATACTTGTTTAGTGGGAATAATAGGTAACTTTGCGTATTAGTCATTAGAGTTAGCTTGTAGCTTGGTAGATGTATTCTTATTTTAAGAGTTGCGGTTGCCTATATATTAATTATTGCATCATCATCACTGCATGCATATAGAGGACGAGCCACTGGAGATCGTGACATTCGGCGAGCAGGAGTACGACGAAGTCATCGAAGAGTACGAGGAGATCCTCGTGCAGGAGGAAGTTCCAGAGCCACCCGTCACTGACTTTGCTGACACCGCGCCTGCCCAAGGCAAGCCCCGGTGCATAACCCTTATTTTGCAAATCATTATATATATGTTGTTCATTTATGTTGCAGGAGTTTTATGATACCCACATGCATATATCTATATTTACCCATGAGCCTTACTAGTACAGGATCGTGTAGCTGCTTTGCTTAGGTTTATCGGTAGCGTGAGTAACCTGTCGTTACTCACAATAGGTGGTTATTATTATTATTACACTAATGATGAAATGATGGAAAAGGAAATGGTGACCGGGCAGGGATATGGTATGGGTATTGGTGGGTGTAACAGGTTATGTCCCGCGGCCACGGGGCATAGCTTGGTTGCACTTTTTCCCTGTCCGTGTCGATTAAGGACCGTTCGTTGCACTGGATCCCCGGTCAAGTCACAGATTTATTATCCCGAGCATATACTAGCGGATGGGGGCTAGGAAGACTTGTTACTCTCTTGTCATGGGCTCCGGCTCTTTCCGGACCGACTGATTGGAGGCGGGGATAGGTGGAGGTCTTAGCACCGTATTGAGGCCGGGCCTCAAGTACGGGAGCTAGGAGTCCAAGTTTGGACGGGGACCTGGAAACCTGTGACAGGAGGGGAACGGGTTGGTCTTGCTTGTGCCTGGGGTACAAGCGAGGCGTGTGTTTTTTCGGGGTACCCAGCTGGGCACATTGATTCGCGAATCGCCGTTTCTACGTGACGGTACGGCTTGACTGCACTCTGGCACCGTAGTAAGAACTGGCATATGAAAGATGGAAAAATGATTCTGATTGCTCAACCCTTGCTTGATGATAGAACAGGTGCTTACATAGTAGGTTGGATAATGAATTTAACATGGCTGTTAATAATTTAATTAAATAAGGACTCACCCTTAGTATTGCTTTCCGCAAACAAGAACCCACAAGCCATAAAGCCTATCATAATCCTTGAGAGTCGGGAAATATATTCCCAGTCGGGTAAGTCTTGCGAGTACATTGTGTACTCAGGGTTTATTTACCCTTGTTGCAGGTGCTGCTTGAGAAGCTAACTGTTGTGTGGAGGATTCTTCTGGTGGGCACAGACGGATCCTTATACCGCTCCGCTAGATGTTGTTTTATTCCGCTGTTTAATTTATCGCACTCTGAACTTTGGTACTGTAATAAAGAATTTCTGAGACTCTTTGTTGTATGAAATGGATTAAGTATTATAAGCTTGTACTCATTATTGGATCCCGGGTGTAAAATTGTGGAACGTTTCGAGTTCTCCCGTTGGGTGTGCTCGACAGAACTGCTTGACTTGGCTCACTTTTGGGGTGCTTAGTGTCTAGTGGAAGACAGCGCCTCTAAAAGTGTGTTAATTCAGGCGGTTCTGCCACAGTTGGTACCAGAGCTAATAATGAGTTCACGAGCTTAATCACCTTTTAAAAAACTTAAAACTTTGACCAACAAAAGCTTTGCGAAAAGTAGGATGCGGTAAAATCTGCGTAAATAAGTATAAGCCCTAACAATATGGTCTATCTAGGATAGTGGCACTGGTTTTATCTAACCATTTTCTGCAGGTACGCTAACTTACGCTACGTAAGAAAGCGCTAGTGTTTGGAAAGGAGTGTACGATGTGCCAAAAATTCAAACGAGTGCCGCTATATTCCGGCTTGAGTGAACGCATAGGCCGATGCATGCATTATAAGAAGAAACTCTGTTAAGCTAAACCCCCTTCACGTATAATTTTGGATAGTTAAGATGATAGGGTAATAAATAAAAAGAAATGCTTCAATCCTTAGTAAAAGCCTTGTCATTTCTCTAAGTCTCTTGTTCCTAGTCTGGAGGTTCCCTAATGGTTGGCTACTATCTGGTCGCAGATGGATCTGAGGTCCCGTCGTGTGGGCACTGGGTCTGGTCGTGGGAGCACCAGTGCCGGTGCGGGCCGTGGCCTTGGTGAAGGTCATGGTGAAAGTGGTCGCGACAATGGCAACAACAATGCCAATGGACAGAGCCGTGAGGCCCCACTCTTGGGTCCTCCTTCCCCGCCACCACCACCACCACCTCCGATGACTCCTGCGGAGATGATGGCAGAGATGTTAGCTTCACGTCAGGAGACAGCCCGTGCCTTGGAGATGATGGCACAAGCTCTTGGTGGCTTCGTCCGTGGAGGCCACGGTGGCAACGGCGGGAACGGGGGTGGTGCCCGCGGTCTTGAGAGGCCCTGTTCTTATCAGGACTTCTTGAAGACCAACCCGCCCACGTTCACGCCGACTGCAGAGCCTCTAGACGCGGAGCATTGGCTTCGTGTGCTGGAGCAGAAGTTTCTGCTGCTCACGGTGACCGATGAGCAGAAGGTGCACTTTGCCGCACAACAGCTTTTGGGATCTGCTAGCGCATGGTGGGATACTTTCAATGCCATGCAGCCGGTGGGTCATCCTGTGACTTGGCAGGAGTTCACCACTGCCTTCCGAGAGTACTACATTCCTGCGGGTGTTCTGAACAGGAAGCTCTCGGAGTTCTTAGACCTGAAACAGGGGAGCATGTCTGTGATGGAGTATGCCAATAAATTCAACCATCTGGCACAGTATGCTGGGACTCATGTTGACACAGATGAGAAGAAGAGGGACCGCTTCTATCGTGGCCTCTCTTGTATTTTGCAGAAAGAGCTTTATACTGGGAACTATCAGACCTTTGGTACTCTGATGAATGCTGCCATTGCTATGGAAGGACTGCAGCGTGACACTCAGGCTGAGTGGAAGCGCAAGCGGGGAATCTCTGGGTCTTCTAGTCACCCGCAGTCACAGAAGATGCAAGTTGTCAAGAGGATGTCCTACCATCCCCCAGGTGGACAGCCATCTCGGCAGCCTCAGCAGACTCGGCAAACACCGCCGACTCAGTACCGTGCGCCTACTCAGCAGGTGCAGCAGCCCCAGGGATCGCAGTTTCCACCTCGTCAGGGGCAGATGATCAAGTCTACTGCTTGTTTCAAGTGTGGCAAGGAGGGCCACTTTGCTCGGGAGTGTCCCGAGAACCGGGCTGCTCAGTCTTCCCAGCCGTCCGCCAGCTCTCGCTTGATCAAGAGGACGATTATTAAGAAGAAGGTGCCAGTGAGTCGCTCAGGACAGGTTAACTACACCGAGGCTGAGGAGATCCTACAGAATGAGCCTGTGATGGCTGGTATGTTTACCATTGACTCCCACCCAGCATTTGTGTTATTTGATTCTGGAGCATCACATTCATTCATGAGCATGGGGTTTGCAGAAAGACACAATATATCTCTTATGGCTATTCCTTTTGCCTATAAAATTAGCACTCCGGGTGCGCAGATGTGCATAAATACCCGGACGGACACAGTCAGCTTAGTGCTGGCCACTCACACTTACCGTCTCCAGTTCATGTTGCTACCTGGACAAGGCATTGATGCAATCCTGGGCATGAATTGGTTGAAGGTTTATGGGGTAGTCTTGGACCTTAAGAGGAGAGTTGTTGAGTTACGACTTCCTTCTTCTGAGGATAGGATGTCTCTCCGTATCTCTCTAAATTCTGCTTCACCAGTCGCCGCTAATGTTGAAGCTTCTCCTGATCTTGCCTCTATTCCTGTGGTCTGTGAGTTTCCTGATGTCTTCCCTGAAGATTTACCTGGGTTACCACCAGATAGAGATGTGGAGTTTATCATAGAGTTAGAGCCTAGCACTGCTCCTATTTCACGGCGTCCTTACCGCATGGCTCCACCAGAACTAGCAGAAATGAAGAAGCAATTAGAGGAATTGCTGAAGAAGGGGTTTATCCGTCCTAGTTCTTCTCCATGGGGTTGTCCAGCTATTTTTGTGAAGAAGAAGGACGACACTCTGCGGATGTGTGTGGATTATCGCCCTCTCAATGCGGTAACCATCAAGAATAAGTACCCTTTGCCTCGCATTGATGCTTTGTTTGATCAGTTGGCTGGTGCTAGAGTGTTTTCCAAAATTGATCTTCGTTCTGGGTATCACCAAATAAAAATTCGGCCCCAAGATATACCAAAGACAGCTTTCTCTACTAGGTATGGGCTTTATGAGTACCTAGTCATGTCTTTTGGTCTCACCAATGCTCCTGCATTCTTCATGTACCTCATGAACTCAGTCTTTATGCCGGAGTTAGATAAGTTTGTAGTGGTGTTCATTGATGATATTTTGATATATTCCAAGAATGAAGAAGAACATGCACAACACCTTCGCACAGTCCTGAACCGACTGCGGGAGCACAAGCTGTATGCCAAGTTCAGCAAATGTGAGTTTTGGTTGGATAGGGTGCAGTTTTTGGGACATGTTCTGACCCCTGAAGGTGTATCGGTAGATCCTAGCAAGGTGCATGATGTGCTTAGTTGGAATTCTCCAAAATCGGTACATCAGATCCGTCAGTTTCTTGGTCTTGCCGGTTATTATCGACGCTTCATTCCTGATTTCTCCAAGATAGCTCAGCCTATGACCAAGTTGCTTCAGAAAGACTCCAAGTTTGTGTGGAGTCCAGCCTGTGAGGAAGCCTTCCAAGCTTTGAAGAAATTTCTTACCTCTGCCCCTATTCTTGCCCAACCGGATATTGACAAGCCATTTGATGTGTATTGTGATGCATCCAAGACAGGTCTTGGTTGTGTGCTTATGCAAGAGGGACGGGTGATAGCTTATGCTTCTCGTCAACTGAAGAAGCATGAAGTGAATTATCCCACCCATGATTTAGAGCTGGCTGCAGTGGTGCACGCTCTAAAGATTTGGAGGCATTATCTATTGGGAAACAAGGTGCATATTTATACGGATCACAAGAGCCTCAAGTATATTTTCACTCAACCCGAGTTAAATATGAGGCAAAGGAGATGGCTTGAGTTAATCAAGGATTATAATCTAGAAGTCCATTATCATCCTGGAAAAGCCAATGTGGTGGCTGATGCGTTGAGTCGGAAGTCACATCAGAAAGATGAAGAGTCCTTACCTCTCTCTCACTCTGCAGTTTTAGCTCACATTGCTCTAGTCTCAGATTTATTGGAGCAAATTATCATTGAGCAAAGGCAGGATGTTTTGGAGATTCCTCATATCAAGAAGTTGATTGCTGAAGGACGTGGTCCTCATTTCAGCATTGATGAACAAGGTGTGGTGAGATACAAGAATCGGTTGGTGGTTCCCGGAAGTGATGAGCTTAGAAGAAAGATTTTGGAGGAAGCCCATAGTTCCAGGCTATCCATTCATCCGGGAAGTAACAAGATGTACCATGATTTGCGCCACTTGTATTGGTGGTCAAATATGAAGCAGGATATCACTAAGTATATTGCAGAATGTGATATTTGTGGAAGGGTGAAGGCAGACCATATGCGTACGCCTGGTTTCCTACAGCCTTTGCCAATCCCAGTGTGGAAATGGGAGGATATTTCTATGGATTTTATTACAGGATTGCCTCGCACAGTAAAAGGGCATGATTCTATTTGGGTTATTGTGGATCGTCTTACAAAGTCTGCCCATTTTCTTCCTGTGGATGGAAGGTATACAGCCATGCAATATGCTAAGTTGTATTTTGACCGCATTGTAACTCTCCATGGAGTCCCTCTCACTATTGTTTCTGATCGTGGATCGGTCTTTATGTCCCGCTTTTGGACTCAACTCCAAAAATGCCTTGGAACTAGTCTTCTCAGAAGTTCAGCTTATCATCCGCAGACCGACGGCCAGACAGAAAGAGTCAATCAAGTGCTGGAAGATATGTTGAGAGCTTGTGTCATTTCTTTCCCAGAGAAGTGGGATGAGTGCTTGAGATTGGCTGAGTTTTCTTACAACAATAGCTATCAAGAAAGCATTCGAATGGCACCTTTTGAGGCTTTGTATGGCAAGAAGTGTAGGACACCGCTCAACTGGGTTGAAGTAGGAGACCGTGGTTACTTCGGGCCTGACTTTATCCATGAAGCAAGAGAGAAAGTCGGAATTATTCGGAGTCATTTGAAGGCGGCTCAGAACCGCCAGAAAACCTATGCGGATAAGAGAAGAAGGCCTTTGCAATTTGAAGTTGGTGATTATGTGTATCTTAAAGTGTCTCCCATGAAAGGTGTGCATAGGTTTGGTGTCCGTGGAAAATTAGCTCCTCGCTATGTTGGGCCTTACAAGGTTTTGGAACGGCGTGGTACTGTTGCTTACCGCATCCAGCTCCCAGATATATTGTCAGCCGTCCATGATGTTTTTCATGTGTCTCAGTTGAAAAAGTGTTTGCGAGTTCCTGATGAGGCAGTGGAGATCGAAGGACTCCCTCTCCAACCTGATCTTTCCTATATTGAGCATCCCGTCAAGATTTTGGATGAAAAAGAAAGGGTGACGAGAAACAATGTGGTGAAATTTTACAAAGTCCAATGGCAGAATCACTCGGAGGATGAGGCAACTTGGGAACTTGAGAGCTATATTTTAAAGCATTATCCTCATCTCATTCCTGGCTCATCAATGTAATTATCGAGATTAAAAATTTATTTCAACCTCTTTTCTCACACTAGGCACATGAAATCTCGGGTCGAGATTTTCATTTAGGGGGGTAGAGTGTAACACCCTCGGTGTTACCGCGTCAACAAGTCACTAAATATTTTTCATAAAGTCCAAGTAGCCCTTCAAGCACGTCATGTATCTTCACGTGAGAGCTCCATAGCCACAAAGTCAAATGACAAATTATTGTCATTCGCTAATTATTAGCATACCACTTGGTAAGATTTTTATCTCTATCAATCTCGCGACGCGCCACTGTCATCTCTCGTTGTTCTAATTATCCCGCCTTTACTTCGCTTGCTAATCACCAAAAAAAAAATCATCAGTGCACGACGCGCTACCACTGCCATAGTGTGTCGCACACGCTACGCATTAATCTCACTCACAAGTTCGGCCGGCGAGCATGCCGCTCGCTCACTGCTCTGCAAACGCGGTGCACGTACTCTTTTCTCACGCCAGCCTATAGCAGCAGGGAGTTTCAACATGTCAGAACGGTACCAGAGCAAACTTTTCTCACGTAGCAATGCAGCAGTGAAGTTTTTTCAACACGACAGACTGCAGAAGCGTAGATTTTCCATACGTCGATACTGTAGCAGTGCAGGAAGCACTGTTCACGCGTGGAAATCACTGTTCACACGCAGAAGTTACTGTTCATCCGTGGAAAAATCACCTAGCCAGTGGAAAATGTTGTTTGTCCATGCAGCACGTCGTTCCCGCGGCGCTTTATTACCTTTAAGCAAGCTAGTTTAGCTACTAACCTTATGACGCGTCGTTGTCATGTCTTCGCTTCTCTATTCCTGCGTCTTCTGTCTTTAAAAGGATACGCCGAGCTATTTCGCTCCGCTGCTCACTTGTTTCTTCCTCTCAAATCAAGTTCTTCTGTTCTTGCCCGAGAGAGCTGCGTCTATCGATTTCTCTCCGAGCTATCATCAGCTGAGGTAGCTAGTTTACAATTGATCTTCTTATTCTCTAATGTTTCCTTGACCTGTGATCTCCTCCTCAATTAATTCCTTGACCTGCATAAATGAACCAGCACCCCACCGCTGAGCACGTTCAGCCCAAAGCCCACCCTAGTCCTGACATGCTCGTAAGTCCAAGACCACTCAAAGTTCAATCCTTGAATTAATTCTCTCATGACCAAGACCTCACCACCGCACACGGCACGGAGCCAGAGGACAACCCTGCCAACTCGTTTCGTGCTTCCAGACTACTTAGCTTGTCATGACCACCCACGATCAGTGCTATATATGGCTCTGCTCCACTCCACGCAGGGCAAGCATTTGCTAAGCTCCCTGGTGTCTCTCCTCTTGCATTGCCTCCGCACATCGATCACCGTAGGTGGCACTTCATTCAATTCTGAGGTAGCTAGCCTGTAAGAATTCCTTCATTCTTCTTCTTTATTATTTTCTTGACCCGTGGTCTCATCTAGTAATTCTAGACCCACAGTCATGTGCAAGTCAACAAGTTCAATTGCGTGATGAGCCTCCTCCAATAATACCATTTTCTTCATCTCTAGAGCTCTTTTGAATTTATTTATTGATTGTGAAATAAATTTTGTTAGATTCCTAAATTCATGATCTATCTGTTAGTGTAATTAGTTCGTATAGTTCAGTGATACCTTTAGGGTTACTTTATTATTTTGAAATGCTTATTATGGTTGTTTAGAGAATAAATTTTTATGATGCTTGGTAACTAGCGCTCCTGGTTTTATTATATATATAGTAAATTGATTTTAACAATAAGGATGCCTTTAGTTGCTAAGATAATACATGAAATGTTTCATACTTGTTTAGTGGGAATAATAGGTAACTTTGCGTATTAGTCATTAGAGTTAGCTTGTAGCTTGGTAGATGTATTCTTATTTTAAGAGTTGCGGTTGCCTATATATTAATTATTGCATCATCATCACTGCATGCATATAGAGGACGAGCCACTGGAGATCGTGACATTCGGCGAGCAGGAGTACGACGAAGTCATCGAAGAGTACGAGGAGATCCTCGTGCAGGAGGAAGTTCCAGAGCCACCCGTCACTGACTTTGCTGACACCGCGCCTGCCCAAGGCAAGCCCCGGTGCATAACCCTTATTTTGCAAATCATTATATATATGTTGTTCATTTATGTTGCAGGAGTTTTATGATACCCACATGCATATATCTATATTTACCCATGAGCCTTACTAGTACAGGATCGTGTAGCTGCTTTGCTTAGGTTTATCGGTAGCGTGAGTAACCTGTCGTTACTCACAATAGGTGGTTATTATTATTATTACACTAATGATGAAATGATGGAAAAGGAAATGGTGACCGGGCAGGGATATGGTATGGGTATTGGTGGGTGTAACAGGTTATGTCCCGCGGCCACGGGGCATAGCTTGGTTGCACTTTTTCCCTGTCCGTGTCGATTAAGGACCGTTCGTTGCACTGGATCCCCGGTCAAGTCACAGATTTATTATCCCGAGCATATACTAGCGGATGGGGGCTAGGAAGACTTGTTACTCTCTTGTCATGGGCTCCGGCTCTTTCCGGACCGACTGATTGGAGGCGGGGATAGGTGGAGGTCTTAGCACCGTATTGAGGCCGGGCCTCAAGTACGGGAGCTAGGAGTCCAAGTTTGGACGGGGACCTGGAAACCTGTGACAGGAGGGGAACGGGTTGGTCTTGCTTGTGCCTGGGGTACAAGCGAGGCGTGTGTTTTTTCGGGGTACCCAGCTGGGCACATTGATTCGCGAATCGCCGTTTCTACGTGACGGTACGGCTTGACTGCACTCTGGCACCGTAGTAAGAACTGGCATATGAAAGATGGAAAAATGATTCTGATTGCTCAACCCTTGCTTGATGATAGAACAGGTGCTTACATAGTAGGTTGGATAATGAATTTAACATGGCTGTTAATAATTTAATTAAATAAGGACTCACCCTTAGTATTGCTTTCCGCAAACAAGAACCCACAAGCCATAAAGCCTATCATAATCCTTGAGAGTCGGGAAATATATTCCCAGTCGGGTAAGTCTTGCGAGTACATTGTGTACTCAGGGTTTATTTACCCTTGTTGCAGGTGCTGCTTGAGAAGCTAACTGTTGTGTGGAGGATTCTTCTGGTGGGCACAGACGGATCCTTATACCGCTCCGCTAGATGTTGTTTTATTCCGCTGTTTAATTTATCGCACTCTGAACTTTGGTACTGTAATAAAGAATTTCTGAGACTCTTTGTTGTATGAAATGGATTAAGTATTATAAGCTTGTACTCATTATTGGATCCCGGGTGTAAAATTGTGGAACGTTTCGAGTTCTCCCGTTGGGTGTGCTCGACAGAACTGCTTGACTTGGCTCACTTTTGGGGTGCTTAGTGTCTAGTGGAAGACAGCGCCTCTAAAAGTGTGTTAATTCAGGCGGTTCTGCCACAGTGGCCAAATAAGACGAAAGTGCTACAGTACAGATTAAACTTTAATAGGGCAAACCAAACACCCTAAGTTTATAGCCAAATAACAATATTATTTATATATTCAAATAAATTTATTATAAAAAATATATTATATAAATAATCTAATGATATTTATTTTGTATCATGAATGTTAGTATTTTTTATATAACTTTAGTTGGTCCTGTTCGTGTCGCTGAAAAGCTAAGACTGAAAGTACTGTTCGCCGATTTGTTAAGAGAAAAATACTATTCATTCACTGAAAAGTATGACTTATAAGACAAGCGAATATGGCCAAAATCTAAAATCTTTGACTCATCGAAATCCAAGAATTACATTGTTTTAACAGAGGGAATAGTAAAGATGCCTGTTTAGATATTTGTTTATTTTGATTTATCAAGTGCGGTAAAGATCTCGCGTGATTTCTGAAACAACCTCATCCAATGCTTGATGATACAACATGCGTAACAAAGGCTCTGCGTTTGGTTGGACTTTTGATTCTACTTTTGCTTTTGTAAAAGTTAAAAACCAACCAAAAGATTTAAAAGCTACTATTACTTTTGCTCTAATATAAAACTAAAAGCAGATCTTCTCTTGCTTTATGTTATTTTTAGGTTAAATATTTATCCACCTGCCATTGATTACTATGGGTACGGCTTCGTTTTTTTTCTTTTCCATCCGTGTCGCCAGAAAACAAGGGCGCCGTGTGTGCTCCCTCCGGCGGGTACGGACGCCAGCGCCGCCCTGCTCCGGTGCGGCCCCAATGGCCCCCTGCCCAGATGCCCGGCCCTCGTCGATCTCCTTCGTCTGGCCTCCGCAGCTAGATTGGGTCGATGGGGAGCACCTCCAAGCCATCCTCCATATTCCCCAAGCCTGTACTCCTTCTCCCCCGGACGGTGCCGTGCTCCCCACGAGCTTCGGCAACCAGCCATGGCGAACTGAGATGAGGACGACGAACGCTATGTACTCTCGTCCGTGACCACCTCTCTCTCTCCTGTGATAATTTTTCCTTTTAAGACTATCCGCACTTATGAACCTCTATATTTATCCTGTATATGTCCTAGTCAGCGAGATTCTCTGCTCTTTCGCGGAGGCCTATACGCGCACGCATGCTAGCCATGCCATGCGCCCCATGCCATGCGTCTCCAAAGGGCCTTGCTTAGATATGTTTTCGGGGGCATCACGAATCACTGTGCTACACTGTGCAGTATTGTAGAAATTTTATTTTTATTTGGTAACAATCGTTTAAATATTGATTAATTAAGCTTAAAATGTTCGTCTTGCAAAATACAATAAAACTATACAATTAGTTTTTGATTTCATCTACATTTAATATTTCATGCATGTGCCGATATTTTAATGTGATGATAATCTTTTTTTATATAGTAGAATTTGATGGCAAACTTTGAGATCTCGTCGTCTCCGGGCGGCGCCCGGCAGCTGCCGCAGACCTAAGGCCATGTTTAAGTTTAATTCTCATTACATTAATATTGCGATAAATGCATTGAGTACTAAATATAGACTAATAATATGCATGTCGGCACAAATTAGGAGTAATTTATGAGACGAATCTATTAAGTCTAATTAATCCAAAATTAAAAACTTTTTATCAAATAAGACGAAAATGCTACAGTGTTTTGTTAAACTTTAACACTTCTGACCTAACAGCCTCTAAGCGCAGCTCCAGCACTTTTCCTTAGGCCATCTTTAGGCTCAGTTTAGATGAAAATTTTTTTTTGCAACAGAACAGTAGATTCCCCGTCACATCGAATCTTTAGACGCATATATTTTCCGTCACATCGAATCTTTGAACGCATGCATAAAACATTAAATATAGATAAAAAATAAAACTAATTACACAGTTTAGACGAAATGGACGAGACGAATGTTTTAAGCCTAATTAGACCATGATTGGACACTAATTGCTAAATAACAACGAAAAGTGCTACAGTTGCATTTTGTCAAAAATTATGCCAACTAAACAAGGCCTAAGCGGCCCAAAGTTGGTGACGCCAAAATCACTGTTTAACACTGTAGCATAACGTAGCATTTCGTTTGTATTTGGTAAAAATTGTCTAAACATTAATTAATTAGGCTTAAAACGTTCGTCTCGCAAAGTACAATAAAACTGTGTAATTAGTTTTTGATTTTATCTACATTTAGTACTCTATACATGTGTCAGTATTTTGATGTGACGAGAATATTCTTTTTACATAGTAAAATTTAAGAGCAAATTCTGAAATCTAAACCAGCCTAGGCCTCGTTTAGATTTCAGATTTTGCCTCTTAAATTTACTATGCAGAATTCCTATTCCCGTCACATCAAAATATAGGCACATATATGGAGTACTAAATATAGATAAAATAAAAAACTAATTGCACAGTTTTGTTGTACTTTGCGAGCCGAACATTTAGAGCCTAATTACTCAAGATTTGAATAATTATTATCAAATAAAAACAAAATTGCTACAGTATAATGTGACTTTTACTATACAAAATTTAGATCCCAAATTGAACATCTAAGCAAGACCCTAGTTGCAGACAAAGGCTTTGATCGTCAGAGTCAGATCCAATCAACTGCAGAGAGAGGTGTTGTGTGCCGTCCAAGTCCAAGGCACTGGCGACCCGGCCGGCGTGGTAGAGCCCACGAGGCTACACAGCCTACAGCGGTCTCGTCAAGTCGTCACATGTGCATGCACGCAAGCATCAGTCGGTACTGCAAGTTACACTCAAAAAGGCCTTTCAAAATATTTCAAAAAAAACAGTAAATTTTTTGTCACATCAAATCTTTAAACATATGCTATATTATTAAATATAGATAAAAATAAAACTAATTATATAGTTTAGACGAAATGGACGAGACGTATCTTTTAAGCCTAATTAAGTCATGATTGAACACTAATTATCAAATAATAACGAAAAGTGCTGCAGTAGCATTTCAAAAAATATTTCAGTAACTAAACGAGCCCAGCGTCTAAAATGCCTAATGGATGTTTTTATCGACAAGACGGTCAGAAAAAAAAAACTTGCATCATTACGTTTGGAGCCCAGACGAACAAAATAGTTTTTCCGGTGCTGAATTAGCTAGAGTTGTCTTAGGCCTTATTTAGATGCCGAATCGGGCGACCGATTCGGGCACTGTTGCTACAGTGTTCCGGTCGGAACACTATAGTAACTTTTGTTTTTTAGTGCAAAAAATTGTCCAAAAATTAATTAATTAGACTTAAAATGTTCGTCTCGTAAAGTATAATAAAACTGTGCAATTAGTTTATGATTTTATCTACATTTAGTACTCCATGCATTTGCCGACATTTTGATGTGATGAGGAATCTCCTTTTTGCATAGTAGAATTTGGGGTGAATTTGGGTATCAGACCGACTTTGACCAACTTCTTCAAATGCAAGAATAGACTTATAGATCACCTCGTTTGAAGTAGCCGCGATTCAAAGTTGGGCCTCGTTTAGTTCAGTGAATTGGGGAGAAAAATACTGTATCAGAATTCCTGTAGCATTTCGTTTGTATTTGGTAAAAATTATCCAAATTTTGACTAACTAGGCTTAAAATGTTCGTCTCGCAAAGTACAACAAAACTGTGCAATTAGTTTTTGATTTCATCAACATTTAGTACTCCATGCATTTGCCGATATTTTGATGTGACAGGGAATTTTTTTTTTGCATAGTAGAATTTGGGGAAGAATTGAGGAACTAAACTAGGCCTTGGCATAGGTCGTCAGAGTTAGATCCCATCAACTAGAGAGAGAGGTGTTGTGCGGTACGTAGTACTCTGGTGTGTGCCGTCCAAGTCCAAGGCACCGGCTACCCGGCATGCTAGAGAGTCGTCACATGCATGCATGCATGCAAAGCTCCAGGCGATAGTTACTCATAAACGACATCACGTTGGCCTCTGCATGCGCTCCACTACCACCAGACCAGATAATGGCTTACGAGATTTTTTTTTTTTTGAGAGGCTTACGAGATGTTAGTAGCGTCAAGGCAGTGTTCTCAGCATTCGTTTCAAGCTGTGTATGTCTACGTCTTCAATTCGTCGTTGCCATTCAACTTATTAAGATAATTTCACTTCTATTTTTGGCGATATATATACTAGCGCCTTGTTTAGATGCACCTCAAAAGTTAGAATTTTTTACTCTCTCCGTCATATCAATTTTTGGACCTATGCATGAAGTAGTAAATATAGGTAAAAAATAACCAATTATACAGTTTGGTTGTAAATCATAAGACAAATCTTTTGAGCCTAGTTAGTTCAGAATTGAACAATATTTACCAAATACAAACGAAAATACTACCGTACTTTTCAACCCTCTAATTTGCAATCTAAACGAGGCCTAGCTAGGGAAGCCTCTGATTATCCATTATTCTAAGTCCGTCACGTACTACTTTATTATGTGTCAGCATCGGCGGCTGATCCTGAAAGCGAAGCCAGGATGCAGTTATGCCATTCTTATGCTGAAAAAGAACCAGGCGTCTGCGGCTAGCGTTCTGGTTGCCCGGCCAACCGCTGTTGCCGTTGCCGGTGTTTTGGTCCTGTTGAAGGAGAAGCCAGCAGGTAGCAGCTCCCTGGGCAGCTCCTGCCGCCCGTCGCCGCTGTAGTTGTAAAGTACACAGAGACGTCTTCAAGAGTCTAAGACCTCACCAGGTTTGCCAGTTTTAATTATTTATTGTCATTTTCTCCAAAAAAAATTACCACTAAATTACTTGTTATTACTTATAATTTGTTTAATTATTCATGGAGTGACATATTTTCTCATGAAAATAATATAATTTATACATTTATGTCACTTAGAAAGCATCACCTAAAAAAATCTGACAACTAGCATTGTAAGTCTCTTGCTCTCTTTTATGCCTATACGTTGAATTGTATCATAATGGTGTTTGAATTATTGTATTATTGTAATTCATAATACTTTCCAACTTAAATTTTGAATTTAAGACTTATATATTATTATTTAGTACATGTATACGGAATTATATTACAATTTTTTTGACTTTTTACCAAATTGATAAATGGTTTTTACCTAATTGTATATAAATTTTTAGTACGACATACCCTAACATAAAATCCTAGATCTACCACTGTGTGTCAGTACTAGTATAAGAAACAAAGTCACATATAAAACAATTCTAAGAAAGATGACAATCAACCATTGACAAATTGGATAATAGAACATACTCCCTCTGTCTCTTAATATCTGTCGCCGTTGCTGTACATGCCTGTCGGGTATCGATATTAGGGATACCCGGAAAAGGAAGCTAATGGCCACGAACATTAATTCGCCCGGATGGTCCAAGGCGTATTTACAGGCTCGCCTAGCCCCTTAAGGAGGGCTCCGTCTCGCCCGACCCCGAGGGCACAGACTCCTTCTCGCCCGACCCCTCGGGGGCGGGGGGGATTCCGCCTCGCCCGACCCTGAGGGTACGGATTTGGTCTCGGGTAGGAGCGTTGGCCCCACGGGGGCCCGCACTGTCTCCAACCATTACGGATGTAAGAGCATGAATCCGGGGTCAAACTTCTGATACCAGGAAGGGAGTGGGCATGTCTCGACGTGACCCGTGGCCACGACGGACCATACCTAGGAGCTCACGTCGTCAACAGCGTCGGGCGGGCCAACACTGTGCTGCCTAACCCACGTACGACTTCCGTCAGGGGTGCCTGTTGACCATGCTGCCTGCCAGGATGGAATGAGACGCCACGACCGGCTGACGATGCCCGCATGTGGCGCCAGTGATGAACAGGGTCACGACGTGGAACCATCCCCGTCATCGTCTACAGGATCGGCGATACCCACATAAGAGAGATGAAGGACGAGCGACCCCAGGGCCCTCTTCCTCCTCGCTTCTCTCTCTCGTGTAACCTGCGCCTTCCCCTTCACATGTAAAAGGGGAAGCAGGACACCCCATAGGGGGGACTAAATTCAACTAGATTCAACTCCATTCGACCCTTCCATTAGAGACTTAGGACCTTCTCCCTCTCTCGTCCGTTTGTAAGCCTTACTGCAAACAAGTGTCGGTAACACGAGCAACCCTAAACTGGACGTAGGGACATTCTGCCCGAACCAGTATAAGTATTTGTGTCCTCCGAGCACACCATCCGGGCCAAACGCGCAAACACAAATTTACTAGTCGACGGTTCGAAACACCAACAGTGCCACAAACTTGACTCAATTTGTAGAAAATACGTGCAATATTTTGTATCTCTAAATAAATTTATTAAAAACTAGATTCAAAGATATTTTCAATGATACTAATTATATACCATAAATATTAATATTTTTTAATACATATTTAGTCAAAGTTATTTCTTGGGAAGCGCATATGACAGATATTTAGGGACAGAGCAAGCAGAAGTACGTAAGAACAGATGAGAAACATCGCTGATGCTCTTGACAGCACGTAAGAACAGATGAGAAACATCGCTGATTCTCTTGACAGCGTATTGCAGGTGGCATTACAGGATTCGAATTAGGTGGCGACGGATTGTAGCGAGGTCACGAGGGGATCGAGGACAGATTGAAGAAGTTACTAAATTATATTCTCTCTGTCCTAAATAAAAGATTACAATTCTCACTTTGTTGAATGAAAAATTGCTAAATCATATTCCCTCGGTCCGGAAGCTTCTTCCTTGTCGTCTTGCTCAATCATCTCACCTTTGCTTTGGTTCTAAAACAAATGCTTTGAGGCTTGGAGGAGCTAGTAGAGCCGATTCAAGAAGTAGCAGAGATCGAAAACGGCAGGTCGTCAAACCCCTTCAACTGGAACTGCAAAAAGAGATTTGTGCTTTTTATCTCTTTTCTTGATAGCAAATGCACATGCGTTGCTACGGGTTTCAAAATTCACATGACGACCCTATGTATTTTCCAGTAACACATATGAAAAAAAAAATATCTTGTGTGCACCATAGTTTCGACTGAGTACATGCATGTGTTTAACTAAAACACTTTGTACGGTCAAAGGTCTTGCAATAACAGCTTGTAATTCACTTTATTACTAAGCACCTCCTTAGAAGCCAATGATTAAAAGTCTACCATCATAAGTCATATAGTCCAAGAGAAACGGTCTCTCTCCTCGGTGGTGAAGCATAACTATGTGGTGAAGGCTTGTGACAATAGTCCAGTTTCGTACTTGCAACCTGCACACGTGCAAAACTTAGAAATAGATTTAACAAAACATTCATTTAACAAATGTACAGTGACAACAAAACTCCATCTAAAACAGAATAAATATCCTTTGTTTTTGTTTCGACATGCCTTCCTCGGTCTACATTCATTTCCCTCTCCTACAAAATAAGAATCAGCATGCAAAAATACTATGGAAATATTTCACTATGTTAACAGACACAAATGGACACAACAATGATTTAGAACCTGGTAGCCCGGTTTCATAATCGCCATGCAATTCTAGTGCAGGACATGGATTGGAAATCCTCTCCTCTTTCAGCCTTTGCCGCTTCTTAGAGGAAGGGGCCTTATCTTCATCTATAAACAAGCACAATTAGTCAATCAAATATGTTAACATGCAGATTTCTAGAAATATCAAATTACTTGTACCTAAAGAACACTAAGGCTAACCTACTTCATCTCCATCAGTGTCTCCTTCGTCATCAACTCCATTATCGCTATTATCCTTATTGGGGGTAGGGGCGGCTGTGTCTACCCCTCCTCTCCCCCCATCCCATGTAAAAAGGCCCAGTGCCTAATAGATCAGAGGATCTTTATATAAATTTGTGAACCGTAAGGGGGGAGGGAGAGGAAGATGCTTCCTCCCCCTATAAATAGAACCCAAGAGCAACGAAGAAGGGGCACTCCCCCTTCATTTTCAAAACACTATGTTTAGCATCCGCCCCCATTCCATTCTCCTATGTGGGATTAGCACCCTAGCTTTCCCTTCACCCCGGTGAAGCTGCCTTCGTCCGTCTGGGTAAAGGTACGAGTGAAGTGCTACAACCCAACAATCTCATGTTCCAAGATCATCACTCTCACTCTCGATTTCATCAAACTCATCCTCCCCATCTCACTTGCCCCTTCTTTCTTTTGTCATGCACTAGTCCAGCTTTCCCTCACATTCTCTTTCCAAGAAGACTCTTTCCATGCACTAGTTCATAAGATTGTTCAGCTTTTTAATCAATAATAGAATCTGGTTCATTCAGCCACTCTAATTGAATTGGTATGATCAAAAAGTGCACAATATCATATCTCGAATAGGATCTGCAAGCTTTTCATTCTCAAGTTGATCATATTAGCTTCAATCTGTTGCACATGTAGCTTCAGGTTATGATTCAAAAAGACCAACTTATGAAATTTAATGTAGCACAGTTTGTTTCTCAGTTTGGTTTGGATCAATGAAAATCTACTCCAGTTTCGTTCACAGGCACTTGAAGAAATGCACTGTGATACAATCCTCAATGCATATTTTGTAGTTCATTGGTGCCTCCTCCATAAAGAGACCACTAACTGGTTGCAAGAAAACCAAATTCAGAATAGTAACAAAACCATTTCTATAATACCAAGTGGCGAGTTTTATTGTGAGGTCAAAACCACAGTCAGCAGTTCAGTACCAAAAAAATAACCAAAACTGCAGTTCCATAATATACACAAACATTAGCGATGGTAGTATGATAGAAAAAAAAAGTATGTTAATTCCATGTTCGTGAACATGTCTGATGCTAATTCTGGAGTTAGAATATTAAGAATGTAAATACACATGGAAGATTCTTGCAATCGATTAACCCTACTGAATTATTTTCTCATTCAACTATTATTTTCCCATCATTAGTTGAACTACCAATATCCTTAATTGAAGATAATGGAAATGTCTCCTCTTCTATAGTTATTATACAAAGAACAAAACACAATTTCAGCTTATATTAAGGATAAATAGATCCTACTTGTGTGATATAATAAGCTGCCTTCGACTTCTTCAAGCTTCCAAAATATAGTGATCATTCAAGCCAATTTCATTCAACAACAATGTACTCATTGATCCTGGCATAGAGCCAATTTCCTTAATTGAATCTCAAAGAAGTATGTGTCTGTCTTGTCAATCTCATCACAATCAGCCATCTTACTCGCAAAGGTCTCAAGATTCGAGATGCTCATGCCTTTGAGATTTTTCTTCACGGCATAGTTCAATAGGGAAAATAGCTTCTTACAGGAGCATTGCAAAGCAGTAAGGAGGACCACGGGATCACTCAAGCCGATGACCATGTGTCCATGTCAGCGAGGGTGGAGGCGATCTTATCCTCTAGAGTGGCATCCATGATGGTGCGGACACAGGTGACCTCACCATTGTTAGCTGCAGCGTCAGCCTGCCGGGTAGGCGAAGATGTCGTCGACGTCCCCAACCTTGCACATCGAGCACATGTTGTCCTCTGACTTCAGTGGGGAAGAAAAGAGGCTTCAAGTAAGGGATCCGCAGCAATAGAGGCGATGGGATCCATAAATGAGGAGAGGAATCTAGGGAGAGTGCACGGAGGGGGATCTCGGGTTAGAGTTCAAGTGAGATTTGGTGGTGGAGGAGGCAAAGTGACGAATCTAGGTCAAGGAGCGTCGACAAGCCCACTGAGACCACCGTCAAGCTCCTCCTTCGGTCATCCCAGATCGAAGATGGACGCGCCTCCTTCACCACGGATTCGAATGATGCCTTGCTGGATCGGCGCACCATCAGCGACGATGGGGACACTTAGCAGCGGTGTTGGTGGCGGCATCGAGTAAGATCAGCTGCTCGTCGGGGGGCACTCAGTGGCTTGGCGACGGCTGCGTCATGGGCTCTCGGCGGTGGCTGTGTCGAGGGTGAGGCGAAGGGCCTGGGGATTCATGATTTTTTCGAAGATGAGGATGAGGGAGTCGCGTGGGTGTGTGTGGTCTAGGAGGCTGGGGAGGAGGAGGCAGAACCATTAGGGGTGTGAACGATTCCAGTTTAGTCTTAATAGGAGTAGAGATGTAGATATATACTATAGTTTCTTACCAAGGGCCAAAGGACTGAGCATGGGTGGCTGGCACTTGGGGACATCGACGAGCAAGTGTACATGTGGAGAAGGTGTAGACGGTGTTGACCAAATCAAGACGGCGGTTGACCAAGTCAAGGGGGGCGCGATGACTTAGTGATCGGGCAGTCGAGGACAAGTGGTGACAAGCATCAAGATCATGGAGGGAGGGGAATGTAGCGGTATGCTACTCCAGCTGGGTTTGGCGGTTTTGTCGCCAAAACCGTGGGTGGACTGTTTGTCGGGTTTGGGCCTCAAAACCTAGGGATGGATTTCGGGGCGTCACGTGGCGTCATCTGAGGGTTCGTGTTGAGGCGAAGTTACTTCGTGAAGTTCAGGCTTGTGGCCGTCGAATGAGCGGATCTCCATTGGGACCATTATAGCCCTTGTGTTAAGTGGTTCACGCAAAATATCTAAGGGCAAGCTTAGACATATGTAATAGCTCTATAAATAAGAGGAGGGCTGCCTCAAGCCAGCTATCTCTTCCTGTGTGTTTCATTTCCTAGTCTCTAGTTTTAGGTTCCAGAGTCCTCAAAATTTGTACCTCTGTTTAGAAATAGATTACAATTCTCACTTTTTGTTGAATGAAAAATTGCTAAATCATATTCCCTCGGTCCGGAAGCTTCTTCCTTGTCGTCTTGCTCAATCATCTCACCTTTGCTTTGGTTCTAAAACAAATGCTTTGAGGCTTGGAGGAGCTAGTAGAGCCGATTCAAGAAGTAGCAGAGATCGAAAACAGCAGGTCGTCAAACCCCTTCAACTGGAACTGCAAAAAGAGATTTGTGCTTTTTATCTCTTTTCTTGATAGCAAATGCACATGCGTTGCTACGGGTTTCAAAATTCACATGACGACCCTATGTATTTTCCAGTAACACATATGAAAAAAAAAATATCTTGTGTGCACCATAGTTTCGACTGAGTACATGCATGTGTTTAACTAAAACACTTTGTACGGTCAAAGGTCTTGCAATAACAGCTTGTAATTCACTTTATTACTAAGCACCTCCTTAGAAGCCAATGATTAAAAGTCTACCATCATAAGTCATATAGTCCAAGAGAAACGGTCTCTCTCCTCGGTGGTGAAGCATAACTATGTGGTGAAGGCTTGTGACAATAGTCCAGTTTCGTACTTGCAACCTGCACACGTGCAAAACTTAGAAATAGATTTAACAAAACATTCATTTAACAAATGTACAGTGACAACAAAACTCCATCTAAAACAGAATAAATATCCTTTGTTTTTGTTTCGACATGCCTTCCTCGGTCTACATTCATTTCCCTCTCCTACAAAATAAGAATCAGCATGCAAAAATACTATGGAAATATTTCACTATGTTAACAGACACAAATGGACACAACAATGATTTAGAACCTGGTAGCCCGGTTTCATAATCGCCATGCAATTCTAGTGCAGGACATGGATTGGAAATCCTCTCCTCTTTCAGCCTTTGCCGCTTCTTAGAGGAAGGGGCCTTATCTTCATCTATAAACAAGCACAATTAGTCAATCAAATATGTTAACATGCAGATTTCTAGAAATATCAAATTACTTGTACCTAAAGAACACTAAGGCTAACCTACTTCATCTCCATCAGTGTCTCCTTCGTCATCAACTCCATTATCGCTATTATCCTTATTGGGGGTAGGGGCGGCTGTGTCTACCCCTCCTCTCCCCCCATCCCATGTAAAAAGGCCCAGTGCCTAATAGATCAGAGGATCTTTATATAAATTTGTGAACCGTAAGGGGGGAGGGAGAGGAAGATGCCTCCTCCCCCTATAAATAGAACCCAAGAGCAACGAAGAAGGGGCACTCCCCCTTCATTTTCAAAACACTATGTTTAGCATCCGCCCCCATTCCATTCTCCTATGTGGGATTAGCACCCTAGCTTTCCCTTCACCCCGGTGAAGCTGCCTTCGTCCGTCTGGGTAAAGGTACGAGTGAAGTGCTACAACCCAACAATCTCATGTTCCAAGATCATCACTCTCACTCTCGATTTCATCAAACTCATCCTCCCCATCTCACTTGCCCCTTCTTTCTTTTGTCATGCACTAGTCCAGCTTTCCCTCACATTCTCTTTCCAAGAAGACTCTTTCCATGCACTAGTTCATAAGATTGTTCAGCTTTTTAATCAATAATAGAATCTGGTTCATTCAGCCACTCTAATTGAATTGGTATGATCAAAAAGTGCACAATATCATATCTCGAATAGGATCTGCAAGCTTTTCATTCTCAAGTTGATCATATTAGCTTCAATCTGTTGCACATGTAGCTTCAGGTTATGATTCAAAAAGACCAACTTATGAAATTTAATGTAGCACAGTTTGTTTCTCAGTTTGGTTTGGATCAATGAAAATCTACTCCAGTTTCGTTCACAGGCACTTGAAGAAATGCACTGTGATACAATCCTCAATGCATATTTTGTAGTTCATTGGTGCCTCCTCCATAAAGAGACCACTAACTGGTTGCAAGAAAACCAAATTCAGAATAGTAACAAAACCATTTCTATAATACCAAGTGGCGAGTTTTATTGTGAGGTCAAAACCACAGTCAGCAGTTCAGTACCAAAAAAATAACCAAAACTGTAGTTCCATAATATACACAAACATTAGCGATGGTAGTATGATAGAAAAAAAAAGTATGTTAATTCCATGTTCGTGAACATGTCTGATGCTAATTCTGGAGTTAGAATATTAAGAATGTAAATACACATGGAAGATTCTTGCAATCGATTAACCCTACTGAATTATTTTCTCATTCAACTATTATTTTCCCATCATTAGTTGAACTACCAATATCCTTAATTGAAGATAATGGAAATGCCTCCTCTTCTATAGTTATTATACAAAGAACAAAGCACAATTTCAGCTTATATTAAGGATAAATAGATCCTACTTGTGTGATATAATAAGCTGCCTTCGACTTCTTCAAGCTTCCAAAATATAGTGATCATTCAAGCCAATTTCATTCAACAACAATGTACTCATTGATCCTGGCATAGAGCCAATTTCCTTAATTGAATCTCAAAGAAGTATGTGTCTGTCTTGTCAATCTCATCACAATCAGCCATCTTACTCGCAAAGGTCTCAAGATTCGATATGCTCATGCCTTTGAGATTTTTCTTCACGGCATAGTTCAATAGGGAAAACAGCTTCTTACAGGAGCATTGCAAAGTAGAAGGAGGACCACGGGATCACTCAAGGCGATGACCATGTGTCCATGTTAGCGAGGGTGGAGGCGATCTTATCCTCTAGAGTGGCATCCATGACGGTGCGGACACGGGTGACCTCACCATTGTTAGCTGCAGCGTCAGCCTGCCGGGTAGGCGAAGATGTCGTCGACGTCCCCAACCTTGCACATCGAGCACAGGTTGTCCTCTGACTTCAGTGGGGAAGAAAAGAGGCTTCAAGTAAGGGATCCGCAGCAATAGAGGCAATGGGATCCATAAACGAGGAGAGGGATCTAGGGAGAGTGCATGGAGGGGATCTCGGGTTAGAGTTCAAGTGAGATTTGGTGGTGGAGGAGGCAAAGTGATGAATCTAGGTCAAGGAGCGTCGACAAGCCCACTGAGACCACCGTCAAGCTCCTTCTTCGGTCATCCCAGATCGAAGATGGACGCGCCTCCTTCACCACGGATTCTAATGATGCCTTGCTGGATCGGCGCACCATCAGCGACGATGGGGACGCTTAGCAACGGTGTTGGTGGCGGCATCGAGTAAGATCAGCTGCTCGTCGGGGGGCACTCGGTGGCTTGGTGGTGGCTGCGTCATGGGCTCTCGGTGGTGGCTACGTCGAGGGTGAGGCGAAGGGCCTGGGGATTCATGATTTTTTCGAAGATGAGGATGAGGGAATCGGGTGGGTGTGTGTGGTCTGGGAGGTTGTGGAGTAGGAGGCAGAACCATTAGGGGTGTGAACGATTCCAGTTTAGTCTTAATAGGAGTAGAGATGTAGGTATATACTATAGTTTCTTACCAAGGGCCAAAGGACTGAGCATGGGTGCCTGGCACTTGGGGACATCGACGAGCAAGTGTACATGTGGAGAAGGTGTAGACGGTGTTGACCAAATCAAGACGGCGGTTGACCAAGTCAAGGGGGCGCGATGACTTAGTGATCGGGCAGTCGAGGGCAAGTGGTGACAAGCGTCAAGATCATGGAGGGAGGGGAACGTAGCGGTATGCTACTCCAGCTGGGTTTGGCGGTTTTGTCGCCAAAACCGTGGGTGGATGGTTTGTCGGGTTTGGGCCTCAAAACCTAGGGATGGATTTCGGGGCGTCACGTGGCGTCATCTGAGGGTTCGTGTTGAGGCGAAGTTACTTTGTGAAGGTCAGGCTTGTGGCCGTCGAATGAGCGGATCTCCATTGGGACCATTATAGCCCTTGTGTTAAGTGGTTCACGCAAAATATCTAAGGGCAAGCTTAGACATATGTAATAGCTCTATAAATAAGATTATGGCTGCCTCAAGCCAGCTATCTCTTCCTGTGTGTTTCATTTCCTAGTCTCTAGTTTTAGGTTCCAGAGTCCTCAAAATTTGTACCTCTGTTTAGAAATCCGTAGTTGAGAGAGTGAGTGTCTGTCTATGTTCCTTTGGTAGAGTAAGACTAGATCTTATAAGAACCCGTTCCTGTGAAGAAATAAAGTTAATCTCAATTCTGAGTTCTTACTTTGCGATTTTGTATTTCCCTCTCCGGATTTCCCCTCTCTTGTAATTTGATGGATTTTTCGTTCCTCCATATTTAAGAGTGTTTTGAGTGGATGGATACGTGCTAGCACCTCAGAGGAACATCCGTGCAAAACAGTTTGGGCAGATTCTTCACGGGCACGGAGATCCATCACTTGGAGGAAGAGAAATCCCTAGTTTTCTTGGTGTTCCATAGATCCAGTTTAATTTTGAGTTCTTTGGATGATGACATTTTTGGGTAGTTTCCAAGCATCTTTGGGAACCTCTCTGCCAAATTTGAAGTCAATCGGAGTTCATTTGATTTGATTTTGGATTTTGGGAGAAGTTTCACGGGCTGCTGTCCTATGGATCGGGCCAGGCCGGCCCAATAGCTGGCCAAGCCGGCTTGCTGTGTGTCAGAGGCTACGAACTGGCCAAGCCGGTTTCAAACCTGGCTAAGCCGGTTTCCCAGCCACCCTGTGTGAAGAACCAGCCAAGTCATCAGTTGGGGCGACTTCACTGCTGCCAGCTGCAGGCCATTGCGTTTTTACGTGTTTTGATGTGTTTCTTGCTACTCCGCTTTGGTGTGTGTTTTGTTGTGTTCTCTGATCTTTCCCAGGTCCCAGGTCCCAGCGACACATGCTACAGCTGGAATCATTGGCCATGCCGCCGCTGGCCAGCTTCCTGCCTTCCTCTCGTCCGGCCGCCACCGGAGCGGCGAGCCTACGTGTCTATCGCGGCCGCGGCATGCAGGCCCAGCGACGGCTCTCCCCACGCCCAGAGCGCTGATCGAGCATGCAGACAGCCCTACGACGGCGCTCTCAAGCTCAGCGGCCCCGGCGTTGGGATTACCGGGCCTCCATGATGAAGAGCAACTCAGTCTCAGCAACACATGCAGTAGCCACGACAAGCATACCTGCCATGCACGACGCGGCGGCAGCTCCGCAATGTCTATCCTGACATGCTAACAGTAGCAACAAAGCACGTCAATTGTGGTCCATGGCTCAGTATCATTGTACGGCACACAACAAGCTAAGAAGAGGGTCACGTTCTCTACGTAGCCATATACATCATATATACACATGTATACATGTGCAAACATGCAACGTGAAAGAAGCCAGACAGGAGCCATGCAACCACGTGTATATACGAATCCTAAGCCAAAAACGGACTAACGGATAGGACCCCGTCGCCAGTTAACTCTCTGACCGTCGGATCAGGCAAAGACGCGCGCGGCAAGGAACATCCGATCTTGGATCGGTCGGGTCTTTGTCCGCTTCAGCCATAGACCGAGCTCTCGCTTGTGAAGTTTCTCGACCCATGTACCCGCTTCCTCGCCGTCTCTCCCGCCAAGCAGAGTCGCCTCCTTCGATCCCCATACGGGCCGCCGCCAACCAACCACACGAACAGATTGCAAGGCCTGGCCACGCAGGAGCTCCCTCAAACAGCAGGGACCACTACGCGCTCCTCCGCCGACCGCCGGGTATACACCTGCCGTCACGGTGGCGCTTCCGAGAGGACCGTACACCATCAACACACCTCCACGCCTCAATGCTCGACCTCTTCACCCTCTGCATAGTGCCATGCTATTACGGCAGCAGGACACCTTGATCACATACTCCTTCGGTCCTTCCTCGAGGAAATGTCTGTAAGGCTGCTCGCCTCCACCCGTCCACCGCCTCCTAGAGCCGGTAACAGTATGCCCCTCGTGGTATTAGATGAAATGTCTGTCTAGATTCTAGAACACTG
Organism: Saccharum hybrid cultivar R570; assembly: GCA_038087645.1. Classification (NCBI taxonomy): domain Eukaryota; kingdom Viridiplantae; phylum Streptophyta; class Magnoliopsida; order Poales; family Poaceae; genus Saccharum; species Saccharum hybrid cultivar. Next base: position 549,681 of record JAQSUU010000456.1, on the reverse strand, counting down.
TAAGCTACAACATTTGATATTGCTACCTCCCTGTAATAAATTGGTTCTTGTAACTCTGAAGGTGAAAACAGAGAAGCAGAAGGAAGTTGAAAATAGGATGCTTGAAAGTCGAGAAATTTGCAAAGAAGTTAGGCCGAGAAAGCTTGTAGGTCAACTTTACTGTGGAGTTGTTCCTTCAAAAAAAAAACTTTACTGTGGAGTTAAAATAGTTGTACTTAACTTGATCAACTCATCCCTGTTTCAATTGGAGAATACAGATTGCATACAATGAGATATCATCTATATTTTTTTCTACTAAATTTTATGCAACAAATTAAACTTTGTACAAATGCGCCTCCAAGCAACAAAAGAAGTTACTTTTGAGGTGATTTCATTATCCATTTTCTGCCAAACTTCAGCCACTACTGGGCGCGCCCGGCAAAGGCCCTTTTGCACTCGGCAAAGACAGTAGGCATAGAATTTGTCGGCAAAGGGTTTTTTGCTGAGTGCTATTTGTCGGGCACTCGGCTGCTCCAACAGCTCTCGGCAAAGAAAAGTGGCCATCACGGCGGTTTCCACGTTCACGGCAGCTTTGCCGAGTGCCTCCCAGCAGGGCACTCGACAACGAGTTTTTATTTTTTTAAAAAAAATACTTTGCCGAGTGCCTGCCTGGGAGGGCACTCGGCAAAGAAAAAAAAATTTCAAAAAAGGGCACTTGGCAAAGAAATAAATTATTTTTTTTAAAACGGCTTTGCCGAGTGCCTGGCGCCTGCCACTCGGCAAAGCTAGGAAATTCGCAATTTCTACCCAGCTTTGCCGAGTGCCAAGCGCCAGGCACTCGGCAAAGCGACCATATTTCAAATTTTCAACCAGCTTTGCCGAGTGCCAAAGTAGAGGCACTCGGCAAAGCGACCTAAAAATGTATGTTTTTTTGTTTTTTCATTTCATCAGTACAAACGAGAGCAGTCACATATATATATCACATCGATCACGTCGTATAAACCACATCCAGCACCACATATATCACAATCCATCATATATATCACTTCCATCACCATATATATCACAAGTGACACAATAATTCTATCACATACTCGAAACAAGTCCATCAAAGTTGTTCAAATAACACAAGTGCATCACAACAAGTTCATCTCAAATCCAAGTGCATAACCAAGTGAATAACCAAGTGCATCACAACAAATCCATCATAGTTGCTACTCATGGCTATAGCCAGTGTGCCCATCCTCCTGACTGCGGAGTACCATGAGCTGGAGTGCCATGAGGTGGATTATTCGAACCCGCCGACTGAGGCTGCACAAAGTAGACGAGATTGCATGTGAGACAAGATTAGTTGCATAGCTAATCGGAATTACTTGCATGTGTCTCGTTACTCACCGGAGTAGCAGCTGCCTGAGGCCGAGGTGTAGGTGGAGCCATTAGCCCAGGTGGCACAGCTACACCCGTTTGGGCGCCAACATTGTGCATGAACGCAAGTATTTCAGCAAATCTCTTCTGCTCAACCCGCTCGGCCTCCCGCTCAGCCCGCTCCTGCTCCCGCTGGGCCCGCTCGGTCGCCAACTGGAGCGCCATCCTCTGCTGCTCGGTCTCCAGCTCCTCGGCCCTCCTGTTTGCTTCTTCCACCTGGGCCTACAATATTGTAAAGGTAATGTTACAATAATGCAAAGGTAATGAAGGTATGTAAAGATCAATGTACGACGAGTAAAACATGAATAACCTAGACTGCCTCGACCCGGTGCTGTGCAGTGCTCGGCCATGGGCGTATGGGTGGGCGTGAGCAGGCGCTCGTGCTCTGTGCTCATATCTGGGAGAGAGTGGGAGTAGAGGCCGTGTCGATGACGCCGTCGCCAAGCCAGTAGCGCCCATGTTTCTTGCCTCCTCCAATCCTCATGACGGTGTCTCCATCAATGTCGTCGGTGCTTGGATCGTACTCTGGCCTATGGATCGACCTTGACGCCGACGTGTACTCAGTGACTTTCTCGTAGGCGCTAGCGTTGGTGTACGCCTCGGGCAGGTCGTTCGGGTTGAAGGAGATGTCGGACGTCGCCTTGCCCTTGTGGGCCATGGAATATGCCGCGAACATGGAGCACTCTTGGCCTTGATGTGCCACCGACTGCGAGAAAGACGTCAATATGATTACAAATCAGGCAGAAGTGAACATTAGAATAGAAACATGACCACGTACCCATGCTTGGGCGTATCCGGTGAGACTGCGGTTGCCTTGATGGTGTGGTACACCTTGCATCAAGGCACGTCGCTGTCGGGCAGCTTCATGCGCCTCAGCCCACTCGGGGTCCAACCACCTGTCCACCATCGCCTCCCAAGCCGTGGGGCACCCGCTGCACCACCAGGGCCTCACCTACACGTCATCAAGTAGTTGACATATAAGAATATCAAATTAAGCCTACTTAATCTCAAAAGGAATCAATATTAACGTTCTTTAGCTACCTCAATGAACTGGGGTTTGGTCAGCGTCATTAGCGTTGCCTCCTTCTTGGTGACCCTCTGTCCAAGCTTTGTCCCATGGTAATCTATGATGGCCTGGAGGCGCGCCTCGTGATGGATGTCCACGATGCGTTTTCTGCAAGCTCGCCTAGCCACAGCATTCGGCATGCCCTGGAATCCATTGTCGAGTTTGAAGTACTCCTACATACAGACATGATGTATCCATTAGTTATATTAGGAAAAGTCCAATAAATGCGATGTATTGAGCCATGTAGTGCGAGGAAGACTTACCCAAAACTCTCGAACGACAAGCGCTGCCACGTTGCCTGCTTCCACGTGGAGGGTGGACTCGTAGTGGGCAAATGTGTAGGCCGGCTCGTCCTTCCTGGCATGCCAGACAATGCCAGGGAAGTGGGTTCCTGCACAGGAGACCTAGGATGCCATTGACATGGCGGGACTGAGCTTTCCCCGACACAATCTTCTAGTTTCTGCACAAGTGATTAAGAAAACATATTAGTGCTTGTTTCAAATTCGAACATAACATATGAAGTAATAGTGATAACATGTAAAGTAACTTACCATTTCCCCTCGGGGCAAATCACTGGGCGTAGAGTAGTATGCGGTCAACTGGGGAGGGTCAAAGGACCTCGCAAGTAGACACTTGTCATACCAAAGGAAGCGGACCCTCTCGCCTCGTCCTCGTCCTCATCCTCATCCTCGCCCTCCTCCTCCTCCTGCTGCACCTGCTCCTCCTCCTCCACCTGCTCCTCCTGCTGGTCCTCCTCCTCGCCCTCCTCATGTCTGACGGCTCATCTTGGCCCTGAGTGGGTGCTCCAGGGTAGAACGAGCTCAGGTTCCTCTGACGGTCGCCCGGCATTTTTGTACAATCACCTGCAATTAAAAAGAAGAAAGAAGTAATTAGAAATAGATGCAAAATAAACAAAGCATAATTACAAAATTAAAAAGTATTACACGTATATTACAAATAATCTTCAAGATCGGCATTAGCTGAATTGTAAGTCTCATCATCACTATCAACCATGTCAAAATAATCAACACTATCCGACGGAGGAATGTCGTCTTCATTGTCATTGCCTAGACGTAATCGATCAAGCATTTGTAAGTCCTTTGCATTTTGCACCTCATCTCCATCATCATTGTCATCAACCATTCCAATGTCTACATCCATTCCTATCTCACCGGTTAAGTCTATCTCGAACCTCCCTTATAGTCCCTCTTCTTGATAGAACTCTCCGTCATACGTGCTTGGGTTGAAGTTGTAATCATCATCGTTTGGGACAGGTAGTCGGCCATGTGTCGATACCTTGTGCACAACAGACCATCCCTTAAGATCCTCTTTGGTCTTGCACGCATATGACGTATAATAAACTTGTGTGGCCTGTTGCGCCACAATATACACATCGTCTCTTGGATAGAAGGAATCTTATCGAATTTTGACTAGGCCAAGATGAGGGGTCTTTCTCGTTACTCTAGGATCAAACCAATGACATATGAATATGACCGGATGAAGATTTGTGCGACCATGGAATGAAAGTTCGTATATTTCTTCAATTCTTCCATAATAGTCTAGGCCATCGGTGTCGGGCGTAAAAACCCCACTATTTGTGGTCCTTCGATTGGGCCGACTACGCTCGTAGCTTGCTGTGTGAAATCGATATTCATTCATGTCGTAAGCGGTAAATGACTTGACCCTACAGTTAAGGTTGTTTGCAATTTGTCTCAACTCAGCACTGATAGACGCATCGGTTTGGGCCTGCAAGCTCAAGAAGGATAGATAGTTATATTAATTGAACTAACAAGCAACTTGGAATGTGAAACTGAGGACGAGCTAAATTGGACAGTACCTTGTTTCTGAACCAACAATTGAAATCAGGGCTCCCTTGTCCCGCACCCTCTGAAAGAAGGGTATCACATTCCTGCGGGGTAGGTTCCCTCCTCAGATGCCAGTATTGATGAATAAATTTCCTATAACGAGAAACAAGGTGGTTGGATGTAGAATAATGAGGGCTTATTGAAACAAGTCCGTTGAGAACTTACCCAATGTATGGGTCCACCTCGTCAAGGTTGGTCAACACATATAGCATGATTCTACGCCACTCTACATTTGTCAAGGTCTTCTTGCTCGATGCACATGCGCTTCCGAGTTGCCCTCGGAAAAGGCTGAGGCTCGATTCATTTTCTCCAGCATTGTAACGAGGAGGTGGATTATGCACACTTGGAAGGTTCTCAGAATAGTACGATGTTGTGTAGTTTGACACCTCCTCCATAACGAATGCACTTGCAATGGAAGCCTCAATTTTGCCTTTGTTTTTACATTTTTTTTGAAGAGTCTTTAGATATCTCTCGATTGGATAGCAACAACGGGCCTGCATGGGCCCCCCATTCATGCCTCATATGAGAGATGCAATATCAAATGCTGCATCAAATTGAAGAAGCTAGGTGGAAAGATATTCTCCAGCTTACAGAGCAAGACAGGTGTCACCTTTTCTAAGTCCTCAATCACGGTCTGAGATAACTCCTTGGCACAGAGCTGGCAGAAGAAGTAGCTTAACTCTGCTAGCACTATCCAGACATGCTCAGGGACAAAGCCTCAAACCATCGCCAGAAGAAGCCGCTAATCCATATGTGGTAGTCATGACTCTTCATCCCGTTGACTCGGAGAGTAGTTAAGTTCACTCCCTTCCTTAGATTCGCTGCATACCCATCAGGGAACATTAATGTCTTGATCCATTCGAGTACTTCCTTCCTTTGTTTGGGGGTCAAGATGAAATCAGCCTTAGGCCTTTTCCATGGCTTGCCACCTCTAGGAGGCCGCATCTTTTGATTTGGTCTATCGCATAACTCTGCCAGGTCCACTCTAGCCTTAGGGTTGTCCTTTGACTTTTTAGTTTCCATGATTGTTCCCCAGAGTGCCTCGGCGATATTCTTTTTGGTGTGCATGACATCAATGTAATGTGGCATAAGAAGGTCATCAAAATAAGGGAGCCTCATCAAGCCTGACTTATGAGTCCACATATGTTGCTCACTGTATCCCACGAAACCATCACCTTCTTGATTAGCCACGAGAGCATCTATCTGAGCATGAAACTCGGCACTAGTCATCATTTGCGGTGCAGGTTCTGTCACTACGACACATTTCGTAAAGTTCTTGGTATCATGCCTGAATGGATGGTCAGGAGGGAGGAATTGACGATGTTTATCGAATGACGAATACTTTCCACCCTTCTTGAGCTAGATGAACCTTAGACTTTCCTTGCATAATGGACATGGGAACTTCCCGTGAACACACCAACCGGAGAATATCCCATATGCTAGGAAGTCATGCATGGAGTACTGGTACCAAACGTGCATTTTGAAGGGTGTCTTTATAGCTCGGTCATATGTCCATACCCTATCCTCCCAAGCACAGATCAATTCATCAATCAGAGGCTCCATGAAGACACCCATCCTTTTCCCTAGGTGTCCAGGAATTATCAACGATAAGAATACGTTCTGACGTTGAAAGGCGACGCCGGAGGGGAGATTGAGGGGGATGACGAACACGGGCCAACATGTGTATTGGGCAGCCATCAAACCATAAGGATTGAACCCATCTGTTGCCAGCGCAACACGTACATTACGAGCCTCTGATGCTTTCTCATGATGAATGCCATCAAAGTGGTTCCATGCTTCACCATCGGACGAATGTACCAGCTTGTCAGGATTGTATCGTTTGCCCTGTTTGTGCCACATCATCTGTTTCATGGATTCCTCGCACATGTATAGCCATTGGATCCTCGACACAAATGGGAGGTACCATAGGATTTTCATTGGGATCGTAAGCTGCTTCTTCTGGCCATCCCCAGAGTCTACCTCTAGGTACCTGGAGGATTTGCACTTTGGACAATATTTTTCATGCTCATGTTCTTTCCTAAATAGGACACACCCATTCGGACAAGCATGTATCTGCTCATAAGGCATCTTGAGTCCATCAAGGAGTTTCTAGCACTCGTACAGACTCTTTGGCAGAACGTGGCCCTCTGAAAGCAGGCTGGCAATCAAGGCCAACATACCATCGAAAGCTTGTCGACCCATGTTGATCTCGGACTTGAACCCCATCATACGTTCGATGGCATCCATCAAAGGCTTATCGACCCATGTTGATCTCGGACTTGAACCCCATCACGCGTCCGATGGCATTGAGTTGACAAACCGTTGTCTGATCATGAAGGGGTTTCTATGATGAAGACATCATGTCATAGAAAGCCTTTGCGGATGCCTCCGTCTCCTCCACACATCCATTAGGGATCTGTGCTTGTTGATAGTCATCTAACATGTCTGCAACCCCACAATCAGCATCAACATGCTCGAGGCGTGGTCTCACCACCTCCTCTCTCATCCGATGGGCTTCACCATGGTGGATCCAATGGGTATAGTCTGGCGTAAATCCATGCTTCAAAAGATGTATACCCATGTTGGTTTGGTTTTGTCATTTATTGTTTGCACACTTGCTACACGGACACTTTCGTAGATGCGCTCTATTCGCACCCCTGCCAAATGCACAGGCCAAGAAAGTCTCGGTCTTTTGCCCCCATTCAGTGCCGAAATCACTCTGACTTCTGTATCTCGTGTACATCCATTGATGGCCATCCATCCTCTAACAGAGATATCAATGAGTAATGTAACCATCAACTGCATCTACACGATGTTCTTACTATCTAATAGGTGAGGATAGGTCCTAATCCCACCCACGGATACGCAGATGAGGCTAGTTTCCATGATCTACTCCGAGCCGAGATAGAATTTCGGCAGCACCTCCCCGCTGTTCTCTAGATACACGTCCTGGCAGGGAGAGTGTGTATCCGGAGAACAACACGGAGGTGATGCCGAAACTCTGTCTCGGATCAGAGCAGACTTGAACCCACCTATGCATCCGCGGGCTGTCCAGAAAACATGGACATTCTGAAACAGATATGGTTGTACATATGCAAAGATCTGCATACTTCTAGCCATATCTCTTTCGGACGGGACACACCTAACTGGGTAACGTGACCTACGACCATGACACGGAAAGAGGGGTTATACCGTTGGTGCCGGTGGAGTCAGGCTAGTGGGGCCGTGGCGAGTCGGTGCAGTGACGGGGCGAAGCGGTGCAGGCAGAACCGCAGCGCCGAGCAAGATGATCAGGGTCATCGGCGCTCGCCTCCAACGGGTCTTCTCCTGCAAATAAAAAGGAAGATCATAGTGAGAACTCAAAATTTCAGCAGCACCTCCCCTGCAGGAAAACAGCGGCACGATGGCCAAACACCACATATATATACCACAGCCACCGTGACACCGCCGCCACCACCACCGCTGCCGCCTACCACCACCCACCAATACCACCGCCACTACTACCTACTACTACTACTACAACTTTTTTTTTAAAAAAAAAGGCACTTTACCTTATCGCGCGCGTGGCGAGGATGGGCGCCCAGGGCGGCGCGCCGAGGCTAGGGCGGGGACGAGCGCCGAGTACTCCTCCCCTCCTCCTCGTCCTCCCCTCCCTCCTCCTCCCCTTCTCCTCCACTCGCCGGTGGTGACGCGGGGCGGGCAGTGCATGGGGCCAACCGATGGGCGTGGAGGTGGGGCGGCGCTCGGGCCGACTGCGTGTTCGGGGTGGCGGTGCGTAGGGCTGGTCGGCGCGCGTGAGGACGGGGCGGTGCTCGGGCGGGCGGGAGCACGCAGGGACGGCCCTCAGGGCCAGCCGGGCGGCACTCCGGGTGGGGTAGCACTCTGGGCAGGGCGCCCGCGCCCCGGGCGGGGGCAGGGGCCGGGCCGCGTGGCACTCCGGGGGGCTGGCCGTGCGGCCGACGGTGGCACTCCGTGCGGCCGGGGCGCGCCGGCGACGTGGCACTCCGGGCGGGGGCGGCGGCGGAGGCGCTCCGGGCGAGGGCGGCGGCCGCGCACGCGGGCATCGGCTGCGGTGCTCCGGCGGGCGGGCTGGCGCGCATGGGCAGCGGCGCGGGCGGCGTGTCGCACGCGGGCGTGGGCGGCGGCATGGGGCGTTGCGTTTTTGTGTGTGTGTGTGTGTGTGGCCGGGCAGCGCGTGTGGCTTAAGTCCCACGAATGGGCCTTTGCCGAGCGCCGCTGATCTAGCGCTCGGCAAAGTATTTTTTTTCTTTTTATTTTCTTTGCCGAGCGCCACATCTCTGGCACTCGGCAATGATTTTTTTTAATTTTTGAAAATTATTTTGAAAGACCTTTGCCGAGTGCCGCATCTATGGCGCTCGGCAAATTTTTTTTCTAAAAATTATTTAAGAATACCTTTGCCGAGTGCCGCATCTCAGGCGCTCGGCAAAGTTTTTTTTGAATCTCTGAAAATTATTTAAGAAAAAAACAAATTCAAAAAAATTTGCTTGGCCTTTGTCGAGCGCCGTGCTTGGGGGCACTCGACAAAATTCCTTTGCTGAGTGTCACACATCGGCGCTCGGTAAACTTTTTTTGTTTTTGGCCTCCAAACTTTTTCTGCTGCCTTTACACATTATTTTGAAGTGCATGTTCAAATTTAGCACATTTCTCGATCTTTTTGCTATATATCTTTAATTTATTTCATTTAATTGCATTATTCCGGAAAATGGAAGTTTGAACTGCAGGTTCATCGAATCATGGAATTTGACGAATGGAAAAATGATATTTGCGATACTTAGTGTAGTTTCAGGCCATATCCAGGAGCACACCAGAAATTTCGAAATCTTGCGCATGAAACATAGCGACAAAGTTGCAGGCGAAATGCTTTTTAATTATAAAAAATGCAAGCGACGTCCGAAAATCATGAAACTTGGCGAAACTTGGCGACATGTCTTGACATCACATGTGGAGGCTATGATAAAAAAAATCAACGTGCATGAAACGTTCCCAATTTTTTATCGTAGCCTCCACATGTGATGTCAAGACATGTCGCCAAGTTTCATGATTTTCGGACGTCGTTTGCATTTTATATAATTAAAAAGCATTTCGCCCGCAACTTTGTCGCCATGTTTCATGCGCAAGATGTTCGAAATTTCTGACGTGCTCCTAGATACGGCCTCAAACTACACTAAGTATCGGGAATATCATTTTTCCATTCGTCAAATTACATGATTCGATGCACCTGCGGTTCAAACTTCCATTTTTCGGAATAATACAAATAAATGAAATAAATTAAAGATATATAGCAAAAAGATCGAGAAATGTGCCAAATTTGAACATGCACTTCAAAATAATGTGTAAAGGCAGCAGAAAAAGTTTAGAGGCCAAAAACAAAAAAAAATCTTTGCCGAGCACCCAATTATGGCACTCGGCCGAGTGTCAAACGATAGCACTCGGCAAAGACTAACGGCAGATACCTCGTCAACTTTTTGCCGAGCGTCGTACTTTGCCGAGAGCCCGGCACTTGGCAAAGCATGCCGAGTGCCATTCGTTGCCGTGTGCATGACGCTCGGCAAAGGCTTATTTGCCGAGAGCGTCTTTGTCGAGAGCCAGGCACTCGGCAAAGAGGCTCTTTGCCGAGTGTCGTTCTTTGCTGAGTGCGGCGCTCGGCAAAGAAGCTCTTTGCTGAGTGCCCGACTTTTGGCGCTCGGCAAAGCCGCTGTCTCCCGTAGTGAGCCCACTCTATTCTGTCCTATAGTAATCTAGGATCTAACTTTGCATGAGTCTATCCAATTATACTACAAGAGCCATATACTGAAAAAGGGCTAGGATAGGTGCTAATAGGTAATGTTTACTCTTGGTATTATTATCATAATAGAAATTGCAATTTCTGAAACTATCTAGCTAATTCTGTATTGCAGAAGCAAGATTGCAATCTGCTAATGCGAGGTTTGCCACATTACTATCCCATCAATCCATCACAGCACACAGATGCTTTCAGAAAATGCGCTATCTCAGTCGTGAATATTAGTTGAAGAATTGTTAGCTAAGCTAGGACAGAGATGCTAACTTTTCCTCTAAGACTATCCACAGTGTGGGCAGATACTGGTGCTGAGAAAGGAGAGAGAGGCTTGAAGCCTCGAGTAGATACACTGCACATGCCGATGCTTGAACTTAAAATCTCAACCTCGAGGCAAATAGAATCGTCGGTGCTTGGTAAATTTAAAATGATTTCACAACATGTGCACAGAGGTGAAGGTTCTGACATAGGCTCTGTTCGGCTATGCTGATAAGTCGGCTGAAAAATACTGTTGGTTGATTTGTTGTGAGAAAAAAATATTGTTTTGGCTGAAAAAATAAGCTGAAAAGTACGGATTATAAGCTGGATGAACAGGGCCACAGTTTTGACGCATTCACAGAGCATCGATGACTGACATTGTGTGCAAAAAGTTTACAGGCATCGGTGTTGACATGTCACATGAATTTACGTTTTCAGCACCGATCACACCGTGGACAGTCTAAAGTTTCTGTGGTCGAAATTTAGGGTACAACGTCACATTGGAATTTTCACAACACCTTATACAATCAAGGAAGGAGGATGGTTAAACCTCCTGTTTAGGCCCTTATTGGGTGAAACCCGTTGCTGCACTGTCTTTATTATGAAGATTGGGTTTATTCAATATATTGATAAGGCAAGAGGATCCGGCGCCAACGTACCTTTTCTGATAGTGTGGATAGGCAACAACGGCAACTGTCAATCTGTTGATTGACTATATTAAATGTTTCAGCCATGTACGTATATAATTATCTTTCCAAGTTTTGCAGATCGTCGTGTTCGTGCCGCACGGCGTTCGATCGGCCATGCTACGTGCCCCGCAGGACACCAAGCTCCCCCACGGCGATGCAGCAATCGTCTCGCCGGAAGTCGTGCTGTGCGTGCCTCGCCCTGGTGAGTGGTAACCACGCGCGGCGTCGCGTCTGCATTCAGTAGGGGGCAGGAGAGCGAGCTCCGGTGCGAGCGCCAATGGGGAGCGTGACCTACGAGCGGAGGCGCCAGGAAACCACGCCACGCGCATGGCAGCCGCGAACAGCGAACGCGACCTACGAGCGAAGGCGCGCAGGCGCTAGTAGCCTCGCGGAGTCACCGCAGTCCGCGGCAGAGCGCGTGTCTAGGCCCTGGCGGAAGCTGCCATGGCCATTCGTGAGCCGGAGGAAATCGCTGAGTACGGGCTTGGACGGACCAACAGACGACGTTAACGGCGAACATGACAGAATGCTAGTCTGGGGGAACGGTTCATCCTTTCAATGCTATTTACGGAACGGCCAACCTTTGACGGTGTTTCTCAAATTTGGTGATCTTTCGATGCTAAGGCAAGATATGCTTTCACATATCTTGAGCTATGAGATGCATCTGCCGCAGCAGTAATAAGCATCATGATGGCTGAGTTGGGGCCATGACTATGGCACAAGAAAGCTACCTTCACCCCCAAATTGCCTCTGCGATGGTGTACAGCAAGGATGGTCGTGGCAATAGTAACCTTCTGTGCTGAGAATGGTTGAACAGATCAGCATAAACATTGAATTGCTATCAAGTAATTAACTGATGCAAGGAACATTTGATTGAGATTCTAATTGGATATCATGATACATTTCTATATACAATGATTTTCTAATTAAATTTCTTCAAATGACATTGCCATTCGTGTAACTGATTACAGTAGCTCACTGAACTTTACTATTCTATTTTTTACACCAAATCTTTTGCCCTACTGATGGCAGCGGTGCAGGCACATGTATTCCATTGCACTACACTTTACACGAGACGTGTAGTAGATATGTGAAAGCAGGGACTGATCTAGGATGAAAGTTCAGGGGACTGAAAGTTCATCTTCAACTTTCAGCCTCTCCTCATCAAAGCAACCATGACAAAAATTCTTAGAGGAGCTCCATGGGGTCAGTGGTAGGGGGCTTGAGCACCCCCCCCCCCACCCCACTATATCCGTCCGTGCTTGAAAGATAGGCACAATCAAATGAAACTGATGATTCTTCTTTGCGTGGTGCCTTTTACACTTCGTAGTTTACATTTAGCTCCGGTGATTCTTCTATGCCTATGCTGTGAATGGTACAGCCCCATTCTTCTATGCCTATGCTGTGAATGGTACAGCACCCCCCCCCCCCCCCCCCCCCCCCCCCATCCGTCCGTGCTTGAAAGATAGGCACAATCAAATGAAACTGATGATTCTTCTTTGCGTGGAGCCTTTTACACTTCGTAGTTTACTTTTAGCTCCGGTGATTCTTCTATGCCTATTGCTGTGAATGGTACAGAGAAGAGAGAACTGCAAAGATAATTACTTGCTCAAAATACAAACAAAATATGCTAAGTGTGTATTCCATTTAATTGGCAAATTTCGCATATTTTCGATCTTGGAGATAAATGCCATTATTAAATAGTTCATTGAATAACTAAGAAAGAAGCCTAAAAGGCATAGCAACGGTAATTACTTAATAAAATTGTCATACTACTATCATCTTGAGCTATAGATAGTTTTACTGCTAAATTTGCAACAAAAAAGTGAAAACTTTAGCAAATCAGATAAACTGATTCAGCAACTTTCAACACGCATCACCAATGTATACAACAGTTGTATCTTCAAATATGCTCTTGTAAAATTAATGAAAATATAAATCTACTTCTATTCCTGAACTTTTAGCACTTCCTCTACTAATGTAGGTTGATATAAATTCTCGAGTGTGAGCACTGAACACCCTGTTGATCATGTACCATGCAATTCAGCTTATGTAGCTAATCTAAATAATTATTCTTATAATATTTCTAACTTTTGATTGTCTTTCGCAGTAAGGAAAACATTTAATATTAACACAGCTGCACTATCTTGTATAGCCTTCTATGCAATTGGCTTCACAATGCGGGCAAGCGCGCACGGCCGAGCGGCAACGCAGTTGTTTTCTAGTATATAGTTGCAATCAGCCACACAAAGCAAGAGATATATAGTTAATTTGATCATATATCTGCAATCCAAAGTAGGGCCGTGCAATGTACTGCTACGAGGCCAAACATATAGCTCCTTCACAAGATGCGGCCCAACAAACGGTGCATCCAGGATACGGGCTCAAATAGGCCCCAAAACCCGTTTGGGTTCAGCACCCGCGAATAATTCTAAGTCATGCAGTTTTGGCAAAACTCTCGAATTCACGTGCATGTTATTATAGAAATAAATTGGCACCTGACTAACTGTCACACCGACGATCTCAGAAGTTCACGCAAGGATTAAGTGAGCACAAATCTCGCAGTTATCACACCCATTTCCGCATCGTCAAAGCCGGTGATCCATATGAAATCATTTTCTTCCACAGACTAATGAGGACTAATGAGGCTGAGATGTTTCTTTTTTGTGGCCGACTAGCTAGGCCGAAATTATTTTATTCAAGACTGACGAGGCCGGACACTTGACCTCATTATGGAATCTACACGACGAGGCCCGATACCTTTGCTAGAGGCCGACCAAACTCTAGCACTTCATCACTTTTCATTTGTTATGTGCTTATGCACATATATGCAGACAACTCTTGTTTATTTGGAGACGACAATGATGACCATTGGCAATAGCTTAATAGGAGGTGTTCTGCGGCCAATGTTGCGGATGTAATTAACTGAAGGCCTCTCAAAGCTACCGGAACTAGGAGCCACACAACTTTCTGATTGTTAGATAGAACTCGACGCACATCATTGTAAAAGTGCGGGAAATTGTACATACTTGTAATTATATGATGAATGAATAAAGTGACATTTCCCGTACTTGTTCTTTGCGTATACATTATTTTTGCATATTTACTTTATTTGTATAAGGATGTATACCGGCAAGCCCAAGAACATTAGTACTAAGTAGTACGACACCTTGGTGGAGCGCGTCTCCTCTCCGCAGAATAGGAGAAAACATAGAACCCTCTAGCCAATCAAAACCCTATCGACCAGAGAGGCTCAGGGGCTAGAGGCAAACAACAACATTCAATGGTAGCTCGAAAAGCATAAAATCGAGGGGAATACTTACCATCATAGCCGCTAAAAAATTTGGATGTTAATGGATTAACTTTGATGAAATCAATTAGTTATTAGCTTATAAAAATTAGATGCTAATGGCTTAACTCATTTAGGATGTGTTTGGACGCCAGCCATAGAAAACCACGCCTATCCATGGCGAGTTGTGGCGGAGGCGAAGATTTTGGGCGCCACACTATGTGGCAGGATCTGTGCTACAAAAAAACGATGGCTGCCTCAGTTGAATAGCGAACCAAACAAGTGCCAAGATTACCGTGGCGAGCCACAGGTGTGGCGTGGCATGCGGTGGCCGCCAACCAAACATCCTCTTAATTATTCGAAACCAAACAAAAAAAAGCGAGTAATAGAATGGCGATAGCATTTGTATTTTTAGAACAGACCAACGACCATCTATTACACGTATGAAAGATGTATTTAGTACACTTTCTTATTAAATTATCGTTGTCACGCGATCGAGGCTACACAGGAAAAAAAATGTTTGCAAGAAAATACCATGCTAAGAAATACCGAGCATAAACTTAGTTTATTCTAGTGCTCAAGTAGCTGACGACACTGGGGATCGGACGAATGAGGATGCAGCTCCCGCTGTGTAGGCAACGATAAACCCGAGGCTCATCCATTGCAGCGAGGACCTAGGTCGCGCGGTTGAAACAATGCAATGCAACAAGAGGTTCTTCGTGGGAGCAACAAGAGGGCCGTACGGCTCTTGAAGAGAAATTTCCAAGTATTTGCTCCATCAGCAGGATCACAATGCGGTGGATTTGCTAGTTGCTATATATCATCCATCTATGCTCCACGTAAACATCAAGAAATAAGCACAGGCCGCACGTCTTGTGAAAATCCAATATGACTACTAATCACATAGTTATTATCCTCGCGTTCATCTTCTTCCTCGTCATTCCCGCTCTTCTGGCCCATGCCGAAAGCCGAGGCTTCCGCGGCACCATGATCCGCCGCACCCGCACTGATACCACCGCCGCCGCCGCCGCCATCAACTTCACGCAGGCCGCCCGAGAGTCTCACCGTCGGCTGTCATTCCTTGCCGCCCGCTCCCGGGTTGACAAGTCCTCGGCGAGCCACTTGTTGAACAGTAACAGTAACACAGAGACAGTACCCCTGTGGATGGACGGCGTCGTCGGTGCCTACGACATGGCGTTCTCCATCGGCACACCACCACAGAAGCTGACAGCCCTCGCCGACACCGGCAGCGACCTGATCTGGACCAAGTGCGGCGACGGTGCCGCGTGGGGCTCCTCCCCTTCGTACCACCCCGACACGTCGTCCACGTTCACCAAGCTCCCGTGCTCCGACCATCTGTGCACCGCCCTACGGTCCGATGCTCGGTGTGCCGCCGCCGGCGCCGAGTGCGACTACAGGTACTCTTATGGCTTTGGCGACGACGGCCATCCCGATTACACGGAGGGATTCCTCGGGAGCGAGACCTTCACTCTCGGCGGCGACGCGGTGCCAGGCGTCGGCTTCGGCTGCGCCACCGCGTCGGAGGGCAACTACGGCGAGGGCTCCGGCCTCATTGGGCTCGGCCGCGGGCCCCTGTCCCTCGTCTCCCAGCTCGACGCCGACACCTTCATGTACTGCCTCACCCGTGACGCCTCCAAGGCCAGCCCTCTCCTGTTCGGCTCACTAGCCACCTTGACAGGCGCCGGCGTGCAGTCCACTGGCCTCCTCGCGTCCACCACCTTCTACGCCGTGAACCTGCGTAGCATATCCATCGGTTCGGTGACGACGACCAGTGTTGGCGGACCCGATGGCGTCGTGTTCGACTCCGGCACGACGCTGACGTACCTCGCTGAGCCGGCGTACACGGGGGCATTGGTGGCCTTCTTGTCGCAGACAACGAGTCTTACCCAGGTAGAGGGTAGGTACGGCTTCGAGGCGTGCTACGAGAAACCTGACAATGGCAGGCTCATCCCGGCGACGGTGCTGCATTTCGACGACGGCGCTGACATGGCCTTGCCGGTGGAAAACTACGTCGTGGAAGTGGACGACGGCGTAGTGTGCTGGGTCGTCCAGAAGTCACCCAGCCTGTCTATTATCGGCAACATCATGCAGATGAACTACCTCGTCCTGCACGACGTCCGCAGATCGGTTTTGTCGTTCCAGCCGGCCAACGGCGATAGCTACCATGCGAACGAGGCATCAGGCTCGCCTCGTCCCTTGTATCAATTTTCTATCACTATGCTTCTATGCTTCTATATCTATAATATGCATACTTCTGTATTTAAATATTAACTAGCAAATATATATACATGTATTGAAAAAAAATAGGAAAAAGTCTACCTAACCTCCTAACCTTTGCTGGGTAGTCAACTTAACCCCATAACATTTAAAACCAGCTATTTCCCACCTTAAACTTTTGAAAACCAAACAGAAAACCCCCCAAGGTGGTTTTGTTAACCGGTTTTTCTTACGTGGCAGTCCAGGCTAGCTGGTTTGGACAACATGGTATCCGGACTTGCATCAGCTAGCGTCAGCCAAGACCGAGAGCCATGTACTCAGACACTGCTGCCGCTGCTGTCGAGGATGCACTACGCACCGTCGAGTGTCTGAGTACATGGCTTTAATTAAGCCGGCCAGCGACGCACTGCCGAGCACCAAGCTGCGCTGGCGGCCGGGTCCCACGCGGCGTATGCTCGTGCATGTCCACACACATGCACAGGCCACTAATTAGCCCACCACCTTATGCACGACGCTGATTCACGTCCACATGATTCGGTCCTCTTCCCACTAGTAGCACAAACTAAGTTGCTAACTAGTGCTGCATGCAAACAATGAAACAAACTCGTTTCAGCTACGTGCAAAACTCATCAAACACACTCTACGTAGTACATGACATACATGTACTCAACTGTATGTCTGTATGCACATGACCTACATGCAAGCACTCTATACCACACGCCGCATGCAAGCGGAACGCGACGGCGTAGCAACATCGCCCCACCGAGGCACGAGCCCCGCCTGCCAAAGTCCCAACGGGGCCATGACGGATGAAGCCTCTCCATCTTCCTTAATGCACCTGGTCGAAGAGAGAAACCACCGTCGCGTCAGGCCACCTCGGCGAGCGTCGACGACCGCTCCACTGATGAGCTAGTGAGCCGAGATAGTCGCACGACACCGGGAGAGAATCCGAGACGCCCACGCCAAGGAAAAGACCCGCACGTCACCGAGCCATCCCCGTGATGCCGGGCCTAGGCCTCCGTCCTACCGAACCACGACAGCCGCGCGCCACCGTGAGAGAACTCGGAACGCCCTCGCCAAGCCAAAGACGTACGTCCTACACGACCACACGACACCTGCCCTCATTGAGCCATCCCCGCAATGTTGAGCCTGCGCCGCCGCACCGCACAGCAGTGGACACGGATCCAACAGAGTATAGTCGATGGTCGTCGGCGACACGTAGCGGGCAACGGGGCAAGGAAGGGGATGTCATTGCCGGAGGTGTAGGTGGCGACGACAGACGACGCACAGAGCGCCAGAGCCTGTGCTGGTGTGCAACACGAGATGAATTCCCATCTGAAAAACCGACGGGTGGATGAATAAAACAAACAGCAAGTGTTGGCGGACCCAATGGCGTCGTGTTCGGCTCACTAGCCACCTTGACGGGCGCCGGCGTGCAGTCCACCGGACTCCTCGCGTCCACCACCTTCTACGCCGTGAACCTGCGTAGTATATCGATCGGCTCGGCGACGACGACAAGGGTTGGCGGACCCAATGGCGTCGTGTTCGACTCCGGCACGACGCTGACGTATCTCGCTGAGCCGGTGTACACGGAGGCATTGGCAGCATTCATGTCGCAGACGACGAGTCGTACCCAGAGGGTAGGTACGGCTTCGAGGCGTGCTACGAGAAACCTGACAATGGCAGGCTCATCCCGGCGATGGTGCTGCATTTCGACGACGGCGCTGACATGGCCTTGCCGGTGGAAAACTACGTCGTGGAAGTGGACGACGGCGTAGTGTGCTGGGTCGTCCAGAAGTCACCCAGCCTGTCTATTATCGGCAACATCATGCAGATGAACTACCTCGTCCTGCACGACGTCCGCAGATCGGTTTTGTCGTTCCAGCCGGCCAACTGCGATAGCTACCATGCGAACGAGGCATCAGGCTCGCCTCGTCCCTTGTATCAATTTTCTATCACTATGCTTCTATGCTTCTATATCTATATTATGTATACTTCTGTATTTTAATACTAACTAGCAAATATATTGAAAAGATGCTTGTACTACTCTCCTTAACCTCATAAATTTGCAGTCACTATGGGAATCAGGCGCTTTGCCGAGTGTCCAGGACACTCGGCAAAGCCATAAATACACTCGGCAAAGGCTTTGCCGAGTGTCGTACTCGGCAAAGAGTACACGGCAAAAAATTCGTCGGCAAAGATCTCTTTGCCGAGTGTTTTTTGTCGGGACAGATAACGTGACGGGGCAGATAACGTTAACGGGTACTTTGCCGAGTGTTCTACCGCTGGGCACTCGGCAAAGATTTTTTTTTTGAAAATTCTTTGCCGAGTGCCCCTCTGCTTGGCACTCGGCAAAGAATTTTTTTTAAAAAAAATTCTTTGCCGAGTGTCCCACCGCTGGGCACTCGGCAAAGAATTTTTTTTTTGAAAATTCTTTGCCAAGTGCCCCTCTGCTTGGCACTAAAATTCTTTGCCGAGTGTCCCTCTGCTTGGCACTCGACAAAGAAATTTTTTTTTGAAAATTCTTTACCGAGTGCCCTCTGAGTGGTACTCGGCAAAGAAAAAAAATTGAAAATTCTTTGCCGAGTGCCCTCTGTGCAGCAAAGGATTTTTTTAAAAAAAATTTTGCCGAGTGCCCTCTGAGTGGCACTCGGCAAAGAATTTTTTTTTTTGAAAATTCTTTGCCGAGTGCCCTCTCTGTGTGGCACTCGGCAAAGAGATTTTTTTTTAAAAAATCTTTGCCGAGTGTCTTTCTCCCTGGCACTAGCACTCGGCAAAGCTGAGAAATTTGCTAAAATTGGCTTGCTTTTCCCAGCTTTGCCGAGTGTTTTTGTGATTGCACTTGGCAAAGGCTTCCTTTACCGAATGTTACACTCGGCAAAGTGACCATAACCGCCCTATTTTTTTGAATTTTTACATTTCATCGCGATAAAAATAATATTTCACATATATATCAAATTCATCACATATATCTCACATACATCATAAATATCTCATATAGATCAGATGCATCACAACATATATAACATAAGTGCATCATAAGTCCAAATAGCTAACACAAGTTCATCACAAGTCCAAATAACTAAAACTAGTGCATCACAAGTCCATCACCAAGTGAACAACAAATAGAAAGACAACTACCCAGATCCCCAAGCTCCCCACTGAGACTGTGGTGTACCATGAACTGGATCATTCGAGGGCCCGAGAGGTGGATTATTCGAACCCGCCGATTGATGCTGCACAAAGGAGAATACATTGCATGTGTTAGACAATAATCCACTAGACTATAAGTAGTGTTACGGTTTGACCCTAAGCATGAACATACAAACTTAAACAATCATATTCATACTTACAGGAGTAGCGTGCCCTAGAGGTGGAGGTGGCGGTATAACGAATAGCGAAGCTGGCGGAGCTACACCCGTCTTTTGCCCAAGAGCTTGCATGTACTGGAGAACCTTCGCCATCTGCTGCTGCTGCCTCTGCTCCATCGCAATGCGCTGGGCCTCCATAGCCTCCATCCTCTGGCGATCGGCCTCCGGCAGGGCCTCTAATTGCTCGATCTGGGTCTGCAATATTTCACCACAATGTTTAAACAATGCAAAGCTAAGATATGTAAATATCAATGCATGACGAATAAAATAGAAATCACCTGGAGTGATAGAATCCGCTGCTGTGAAGTCTCTGGCCGTAGGCGTATGGGAATGCTTGCGTCCGTGCTCCATGCTTGGATTTGGGAGAGGGAGGGAGTAGAGGTAGCGTCGATGACGCCGTCGCCAAGATAGTACCGCCCAAGCTTCTTGCCTCCTCCAATCCTCATGACGACCTCTGGATCAAAGTCCTGGGAGCTCGGGTCGTAGTCATCTCCATGGAGAGACCTTGCCACCGATGTGTACTCATTGATGCGGGTGTAGACGGACGGGTTGTTGTACAGCTCGGGCGGGTCCTCCGGGTTGTAGGAGACGTCGGACGTCGCCTTGCCCTTGTGGGCCATAACATATGCCATGAACGTGGCGCACTCCTGGCCTACATGTGACGCCGACTACGAGAAAGACAGCAAGATGATTAGAAATCAGGCAAAATTGAGCGTTAGAATAGAGAAATGAATCCGAGTACCCATGCTTGTCTGTATGCGGCGAGGTTGCGGCTGCCTTGATGGTGCGGTACACCTGGCATCAGCAATCGCCGGTCCCGGGCAGCGTTGTGCGCTTTGGTCCACTCGGGGCCGCACCACCTGTCCACTATCATTTCCCAACACTCGGGATACGTGGCGCACCACCATGGACACATCTTCACGTCATCAAGTATTTGACATATAAGATGAACAAATTAAGAGTACTTAATGTCAAAAGGAATCAATATTAATGTTCTTTATCTACCTGTATGTACTGGTCCCGGGTCAGCGTCATGCTTCTTGCTTGTGGCTTCTTAACATCCTCTCCAAGGATCGACCTGTGGTAAGTGACGACAGCCTGGACGCGCGCCTCATAATCGATGTCCACGGTGAGCTTTTTGCAGGCTTTGGTAAGCACCGCCTCTGCCCTAGCCTCAAATCCCTCCTCGCATCTATAATAAAGCTACATATAGACACGATGTATCCATTCATTATTTCAAGAAAAGTCTAATGAATGTGATGCGATGTATTAAGCAATGTGGTGCGATGAAGACTTCACCCGCACCATCTTGTTCTCAGCCTCCGCGTCGGGGGCGTTGGCGTAGTGGTCAAAGGTGTAGGCTAGCTCCCTCTTCCCGGCATAGTCAACTAGGCCAGGAAAGTGGGTCCTGCACAAAAGACCCAGGATGCCATTGACATGGCGTGCGATACCTCCACCCAACACAACAGTCCAGTTCCTGCATAATTAATTAAGAAAAAAATATTAGTTTCTACTTTAATTTTCAACGTATCATATGAAAAAGTATTGATAACATATTAATTTACTTACTTTTGCCCTTCGGGACGAATCACCGGGCGTCGATGAGTTGCCGGTGGAGGAGGGAGGCTCGCGGGACCTCGCAAGTAGACACTCGACGAACTAGAGGAAGCGGAACCCGTACCTACCGCCTTCTCCTCCTCGTCTGAGTCCCCACCCCCCCTCTGCGTCCATCTACTGAGCCTGCTCCTCCTCGTATGGGAGGTGCAATATCAAATGCTGCATCAGATTGAAGAAGCCGGGTGGGAAGATCTTCTCCAACTTACAGAGCAACACAGGTGCCTCGTTTTCCAAGTCATCAATCATGGTCTGAGATAACTCCTTAGCACAAAGCTGGCGGAAGAAGTAGCTTAACTCTGCCAGCGCTAGCCACACATGCTCAGGGACATAGCCTCGAACCATCGTCGGAAGAAGCCGCTCAAGCCATATGTGGTAGTCATGACTCTTCATCCCATTGACTCGCAGAGTAGATAAGTTCACTCCCCTCCTCAGATTCGCTGCATACCCATCAGGAAATATTAGCGTCTGCATCCATTCAAGTACTTCCCTCCTGTATTTCCTAGCCAAGACGAAATTGGTCTTAGGCCTTTTCCATGTCTTGCCGCCTCTAGGAGGTTGCATCTCTTGCTTTGGTCTATCGCATAACGTTGTCAAGTCCACTCTAGCCTTAGGGTTGTCTTTTGACTTTTTAGTTTCTATGATGGTTCCCCAAAGTGGCTCGGCGATATTCTTTTCAGTGTGCATTACATCAATGTTATGTGGGAGAAGGAGGTCATCAAAATAGGGGAGCCTCGTCAACCCCGACTTATGAGTCCACATGTGTTCCTCACCATACCCCACAAAACCACTACCTTCTTGATTGGGCACGAGAGCATCTATCAGAACATGAACCTCGGCACTAGTCATCATTTGCGGTGGAGGGTCTTTCACTACGACACCTTTCATAAAGTTCTTGATGTCTTGTATGAATGGATGGTCAAGAGGGAGGAATTGACGATGTTTGTCGAACGACGAATACTTGCCACCCTTCTGTAACCAAATGAACCTCAGACGTTCCTTGCATATTGGACATGGGAACTTCCCGTGAACACACCAGGCGCAGAATATCCCATAGGCCAGGAAGTCATGCAGAGAGTAGTGGTACCAAACGTACATTTTGAAGCTTGTCTTTGTAGCTCGGCCGTATGTCCATATGCCTTCCTCCCAAGCACTGACCAATTCATCAATCACAGGCTCTATGTACACACCCATATTACTCCCTGGGTGTCCAAGAACTATCAATGATAAGAATATATTCTGTCTTTGAAAGCATACGTCGGGGGGGAGATTGAGGGAATAATGAACACGGGCCAACATGTGTATGGGGCAGCCATCAATCCATAAGGATTGAATCCATCTGTTGCCAGCGCAACACGTACATTACGAGCCTCGTCTGCTTTCTCACAATAAATGCAATCAAAGTGGGTCCATGCTTCACCATCAGATGGATGTACCAGTTTGTCAGCATTGTATCGTTTTCCCTTTTTGTGCCATGTCATCTGTTTCGCGGATTCCTCGGTCATGTATAGCCGTTGGATCCTCGGTAGGAACGGGAGGTACCGTAGGATCTTCACAGGGATCGTAAGCTGCCTCTTCTGGCCATCACCAGAGTCTACCTCCAGGTACCTGGATGATTTAAACTTTGGACAGTAATTTGCATTCTTGTGTTCTTTCCTAAATAGGATGCACCCCTTCGAACAAACATGTATCTGATCATACGGCATCTTGAGTGCACGAAGGAGTTTATGTGACTCGTACATGCTCTTTGGCAGAATGTGGTCATCCGGAAGCAGGCTGCCAATCACGGTCAACATACTATCGAAGTGTTCTCGACTCATGCTACACTCAGACTTCAACCCCATTAAACATCCAATGGCATCCAGTTGAGAAACTGTTGTCTGGTCGTGAAGGGGTTTCTGTGCTGAAGACATCATGTCATAGAACGCCTTTACAGTTGCCTCCATATCCTCCTCTGTACGTTCTTTAGTGTACTGTCCTTCATGAAAGTCATCTAACACATCTGCTACCCCCGCAGCAGGATCAAAATCCTCGACGCGGGGTCTCACCACCTCCTCTCTCAGACGATGGGCTTCAATATGGTGGACCCACCGAGTATAGTTCGGCGTAAATCCATTCTTCAAAAGATGTTTACCCATATCCACCTTGTTTTTCCTTTTTCTATTTGCACATCTCTTGCAGGGACACAAAACTAGAAACGCTCCTTTAGTAGACTCGCCAAATGCTAGTTCCAAGAAATCATTGGTCTTCATCATCCATTCAGTGGTGAAATCACTCTGACTTGAGTGGCCCGTGTATATCCACTCACGGTCATCCATCCTCTAACATATATACCAGCGAGCAAAGTAACCATCAATTGCAGCTACATGTCGTTCGTACTATCTAATAGGTGAGGATAGGTCCTAATACCACCCGCGGATGCGTAGATGAGGTTAGTTTCCATGCTCTACTCCTATCGGAGACAGAATTTTGGTAGCACCTCCCCGCTATTCTCTCGATGCACGTCCTAGCAGGGAGAGTGTGTATCCGGAGAACAACAGGGAGATGATGCCGAAACCCTATCTCGAATCGGAGCAGACCAAGGAAACTAACTCATCTACGCATCCGCGGGCTGTCCAAAATACATGGACAATCCGAAATAGATACGGTCATAGATATGCAAAGATCTGCATACCAATAATTGTATCTCTTTCGAACGGGAGACGCCTAACCGAGTTACGCGAGCTACGACTATGATAAGGAAAGGGGTTATACCTAGGGTGCCGGTGGAGTCAGGATAGCGGAGCCGTGGCGAGTCGGTGCAGTGGCGAGGCGATGCGGTGCAGGCAGACCCGTAACACCGAGGAAGACGATCGGCGTACTCTGGCTCCGCTTCAACGGGCTCTTCTCTGCAAAAAAAGAAAGAAAAATAATATTGTCAATTAAAAATTTCGGCAGAACCTCCCTGCACGGGGAGGTTTCGAATACCTGCAAAAAACAACGGCACGATGGCTGACATTCATATATGACAGCTCGATGGCCGACATCCACATACAACGGCTCGATGGCCGATATCCACATACAATGACTCGATGTTCGAAAACCACATACAACGACAACACATACAACAACAATTACTACTGACACGACTATTTCACGCACTGCATGAATTGCATAGAAAAGGAATGGGCGAACCTAGTGTGTGCTCATCGGCGGTGCGGCGGCGCGGCCGTGCAGGGCGAGCGAGGCGGGATTTAGGCGTTTTCGAGAAATTAAAACGACTATTTCTCACTACGCCGGAAGTCCAAAAAAGAAACGGAGGTGAACGGAGGTCACAGAGGTGACCGGACGCTGAACCGGACGCGGTCTTTGCATGACCGGACGCGTCCGGTCAGCGTTCAGCGTCTGCGCGTTTTTCAGGTTGATGATCGGACGCGCAGCGCGTCCGGTCACTATCGACCGGACGCGTCCGGTTGTTTAGGGAGCTTACTGGACTCTAACCGGACGCTGGCACTGTGGCGTCCGATCATTTCTCCAGCGCGTCCGGTCATTGTGTTGTTGAGCGCTGCTCAGGCATGACCAGCGCGTCCAGTCATTCACGGGACCAGCACGTCCGGTCGTTAGCAGCGTGTCCGGTCAGCGCGTCAAGCGCGTCCGGTCAGTGCTTCACGACTTAGCCGTTATGCGACCAACGCGTCCGGTCGTTTGGACCAGCGCGTCCGGTCGTTTGGACCAGCGCGTCCGGTCAGTACTTCACGAGTTAGCCGTTGGGCGACCGGCGCGTCCGGTCAGTTGGACCAGCGCGTCCGGTCAACGCGATTTCGGCTGTTTAAGTTTCTAACGGCTCTTTTCGAAGGGGTACGTCTATAAATACTCGTTGGCCGGCTCAAGGCTCTCTCTTTCGAACATTTGACATACTTGTGAGCACTTTGAGCTAAGCAACTCGCCTCCCACTCATCTCTCTTGCTTCTTTGCATATTCGAAGTGAGATTGAGTGATCCAAGTGCATTTGCATTGTGAGATTGCATCTAGTTGGCACTTGATGGTTGATTTGCTGCGGAATTCTTGTTTCTCTTGGTGGTTGCCACCACCTAGACGGCTTGGAGCAGCTTGGAGGCGTTGGCAAGAGTTGGTGATTGTTCTTGGCCACCTCCGGTGATTGTGAGGGGTTTGTGCCTACCTCGTCGAAGCGCCAAAGGCAACGTTAGTGAATTGCTCGTGTCATTGCAACCTCGTCGAAGCGCCAAAGGCAACGTTAGTGAATCGGCTTTCTTTCTCTCGCGCGGTGTCCAGTTGCGCATGTCTTGTCCGTATACCTCCTCTCAGAACGGCAAGGCGGAGCGCATGATTCGCACTACCAATGACATCGTGTGTACCCTTCTTCTTCAGGCCTCTCTTCCCGCCCACTTCTGGGCCGAGAGCCTGCACACCTCCACCTATCTTCTCAATCGCCTTCCTTCCGCTGCTTGCCCGGCTCTAACGCCACACCACGCTCTTTTCGGTACCCCTCCGAGGTATGACCACCTTCGAGTCTTCGGGTGTGCGTGTTACCCTAACACCACAGCCACTGCTCCCCACAAGCTGGCTCCCCGATCCACTCTCTGTGTCTTTCTCGGATACTCCCCGGACCACAAGGGGTACCGCTGCTACGACCTCACCTCTCGTCGGGTCCTCATCTCACGCCATGTGGTGTTTGACGAGTCTGTCTTTCCCTTTTCCACCACCGCCACCCCTTCCCCTTCCCCCCTTGACCTCACCTCCTCTTTTCCCACTGATGCGGTGGTCGAGCCACCTTTGCCGTTGTTTCCTGCAGGTCCTACGGCCTCGTGCCCCAGCTCGCCGTCGACCGGTGCTCCCCCCGACCCTGCTCGCTCGAGCACCGAGAGTCCCCGGCCGCCCTCACCGACTCCGCCTGCGCGCTTTGTCCGGCCGATTCGCGTGTACCAGCGCCGGGCGCGACCTGCTGCGGCCTCTTCGCCGCCGCCGCCGGTGGTCCCTCCGTCGCCGGTGTCTCCGCCGGAGCTGTCCTCTCCGCCGGGTACACCGGGGCCGTCTCCGCCGCCCCACACTGCTCGTGTGGCGCCCCCGGTGTATCACCCGCCGCTTCTTCACCGCCACCCGCGTCATGTTCACCCTATGGTGACACGACACGCGGCCGGGACCCTGTCGTCCCCGGCTCTCGCGGCGATGCCCGCGGATTCGCCGGTCTCTCCAGTACCCTCTTCCGTCCGCGAGGCCCTGTTGGACCCTCACTGGCGCCATGCGATGGAAGAGGAGTACGCGGCTCTCCTCGCCAACCGGACCTGGGATCTGGTGCCCCGTCCACCTGGCTACAATGTCGTCACCGGCAAGTGGATCTGGACTCACAAGCGCCGGGCTGACGGCACTCTCGAGCGGTACAAGGCTCGTTGGATTCTCAGGGGCTTCACTCAGCGGCCTGGTGTTGATTATGATGAGACATTCAGTCCAGTGGTGAAGCCGGCTACAATGCGCACGATGCTCTCACTTGCCCACTCGCTCCTGGCCCGTGCATCAGCTGGATGTCAAGAATGCCTTCCTGCATGGTCTACTCACTGAGACAGTTTACTGCAGTCAGCCGGCCGGATTTGTTGACTCCTCGCGTCCTGACATGGTCTGCAGGCTCAACAGATCTCTCTACAGCCTCAAGCAGGCTCCCAGGGCATGGAACCATCGCTTTGCTGCCTTTCTGCGCTCACTGGGATTTGTGGAGGCAAAGTCCGACACGTCGCTATTCATCTTCCACCATGGAGCTGAGACTGCGTATCTACTGCTCTATGTTGATGATATTGTCCTCACCGCCTCCAGTGAGTTACTCCTTCGCCGGATTATCAACTCTCTCCAGCAGGAGTTTGCGATGAAGGATTTGGGTGTGCTACATCACTTCCTTGGGGTCACTGTTCCGCCTCACCCTGCTGGACTTCTCCTTCACCAGCGGCAGTACACTCTTGACATCCTTGAGCGCGCCGGGATGACAGAATGCAACCCCTGCTCCACTCCTGTTGACACCCAGGGCAAGCTGTCTGAGGCTGAGGGGCACCCGGTGTCTGATCCCACCGCGTACCGGAGTCTGATTGGGGCTCTCCAGTACCTCACCTTTACTCGCCCAGACATCACGTATGCGGTTCAACAGCTGTGTCTCCATATGCATGATCCGCGGGAGCCCCACCTCGTTGCCCTTAAGCGGCTCCTCCGCTACCTACGGGGTACTGTGGACTACGGCCTCCTCCTTCACCGGCAGTCCTCCTCCACTGAGATGGTTGTCTACACTGACGCTGACTGGGCCGGCTGTCCGGACACTCGGCGTTCCACCTCCGGCTACGCTGTCTTCTTGGGCGGCAACCTGGTGTCCTGGTCGTCCAAGCGGCAGCCGGTGGCCTCCCGCTCCAGTGCCGAGGCGGAGTACCGCGCCGTGGCCAACGGCGTGGCCGAGGCTTCTTGGCTCCGACAGCTCCTGGCCGAGCTCCATAACCCTCTTCTCCGGAGCACGCTTGTCTACTGCGACAACGTCAGTGCAGTCTACCTCTCCACCAACCCCGTACAGCACCAGCGAACCAAGCATGTGGAGATTGATCTTCACTTCGTCCGTGACCGGGTGGCCATCGGCGAGGTGCGCGTCCTACATGTACCTACGACGTCCCAGTTCGCCGACATCTTCACCAAGGGCCTCCCGTTGACGACCTTCGCCGCTTTTCGCTCCAGCCTCAACATCACCCGTGGCTAGTTGAGTCTGTGGGGGGGCTCATGTGTATTTTCTTTTCCTGGTGTACAGTCTGAATCCGCTGCGTCGGTAGTTCAGACTGCGGGGGAGTGTTGGAGTATGTGTGTTGGCCCATGTGGCTAGGCCCATGAGGCCCATGTATGCTACACTATATAGCTACCCTTCTAGGGTTAGCCTAATCAAGAAACTCTCCTATTTCCAACAGGGAGGGGTTCTGCACCAGCGCCGATGTGGACGCAGCCGCCTGGAGCGGCGCGGTGGTGCCGGGCGGCTCCGTCGCGGCGAGCGGCACAGTGGTGGTGGGCAGAGGAATCGACATGGCCAAGTCCGATACCAGGTTGATACTGTAGAATTATGGTAGAATTATGGCAAAACACCTCATACCACTTGGGTTGGGTGGCTTTGATATATATAGTCAATAATGACTTGAGTTACAAGTAAGCTATATACAAATAACCCCCCTAGACATACACATATCTAACACTCCCCCGCAGTCGAAGCGGGAGGGTCACGGACACACAGACTGGACCTAAAATCACTGAACAACTGTACAGGGAGACCTTTAGTCATGATGTCAGCGAACTGGTGAGATGACGGTACACGTAGGACCCGAATTTCGCCAAGAGCTACCTTCTCTCGGACGAAGTGAATGTCGATCTCAATATGCTTGGTCCGGCGATGATGAACGGGTTAGCTGTCATATATACAGCACTGACGTTGTCACAAAAGACAACAGTAGCAGATTGGAGTGGCAAATGAAGCTCCTGAAGAAGTTGGCGCAGCCAACAACACTCGGCGACAGCATGAGCGACGGCACGGTACTCCGCTTCTGCACTGGAGCGAGAGACAGTGGTCTGGCGCTTGGAAGACCAAGACACCAGTGTGTCACCAAGGAAGACGCAGTAGCCTGACGTAGAACGCCGGGAGTCAGGACAACCGGCCCAGTCCGCATCAGAGTACGCCGTGAGAGACCGGACAGGACCAGTGCCGAGATGCAGACCTGTCGAGAGCGTGCCCTTGACATAGCGAAGAATACGCTTGACGAGGGCGAAGTGCGGTTCACGTGGGTCATGCATGAACAGACACACCTGCTGGACCGCACAAGCCAGGTCCGGCCGTGTGAGGGTCAGATACTGCAGCGCACCAGCGAGGCTGCGGTACTGAGAGGGGTCGGCGACGGGTGGACCATCTTCGGCGGACAGTTTGGACTTGGAGTCCACGGGCGTCGAGGTGGGATGGCACTCCGACATGCCTGCACGCTGGAGAAGCTCAACAGCATACTGACGTTGAGAGAGGAACAAGCCATTAGTCGAGCGCGTGACGGAGATGCCGAGAAAGTGGTGAAGTGCGCCGAGGTCCGTCATCGCAAACTCTGAGCTGAGACGATCAGTAATGCGACGAAGGAGAGTCGAAGAGGACGCAGTGAGGACGATGTCGTCGACGTAGAGCAACAGATAGGCAATGTTGTCTCCATCTTTATAAATAAAGAGAGACGCATCAGTGGCCGAAGGCTTGAACCCGAGCTGACGAAGGTAAGTGGCAAACCGATGGTGCCAAGCTCGAGGTGCCTGCTTCAGACCATAGAGAGACCTCTGCAACAAACAAACATGATCAGGAGCAGAGGGGTCAATGAAGCCGGGAGGCTGCTGGCAGAAGACGGTCTCCTGAAGATGACCGTGAAGAAAAGCGTTCTTCACGTCGAGCTGGTGAATGGGCCACGATTGCGAGGCAGCAATGCTGAGGACGACGCGAATCGTGGCCGGTTTGACAACTGGACTGAAAGTCTCGTCGTAGTCGATGCCGTACTGCTGGGAGAAGCCCCGCACAACCCAACGTGCCTTATGCCGAGCAAGGGATCCATCAGCATTATATTTATGCTTGAAAATCCACTTGCCGGTGACGACATTAGCACTGAAACTCCTCCGCCATAGCCGCGCGCCACTGAGGGTCAGCCAGCGCACTGCGATAGTTAGCTGGTAGAGGCGAGGCGACGGCTGTAGACAGGAAGGCGCTGCTGTAATCGACGGGACGAATTGTGCCAGATTGCAGCCTGGTAGTGGGACGCGCAGCAGGTGCAGGCACTGCAGCAGAAACAGGCGCTGGTGCTGCAGGAGAAGCGCCCGCGGGTGCTGCACCAGAAGCAGCCACGGTGGCTGCAGGTGCCGGTGCAGGTTCTGAAGAAGAGGTAGTCGCAGGTGTACGGGCCGCTGGAGGACGCCGGACGTACACCTGGCCAAAACGCCCCATCGGTGGAGGCGGTGGCGCCGGTGCTGCCGCAGGAAGAACGCGGCCGCAGGAGATGACCGCGGGGTCATCAAGGGGCGTGGAGCCGGACGGGGGCACGAGACCACGCCCGCCAGGCTGAGTCGGCGAGCCGGACGGGGGCACGAGACCACGCCCGCCAGGCTGAGTCGGCGAGCCGGACGGGGGCACGAGACCACGCCCGCTAGGCTGAAGAGGTGCGACACTTGAGAGAAGTGGCGCAATGTCGTCGCTGTCATCAATAAGAAAGTCGAGCGACGCCGGAGAGGAGAGCCCTGCAGTGTTAGCTGAAAAGGGAAATACTGCTTCATCGAACACAATGTGGCGAGAGATGATGATGCGGCGAGAGGACAAATCAAGGCAGCGATAGCCTTTGTGAGATGTCGGGTAGCCGAGGAACACACAAGCAGTGGAACGTGGTGCGAGCTTGTGTGCAGAGGTAGCAGAAAGGTTAGGATAGCAGAGACACCCGAAAACCCGAAGATTGGACAGATCAGGCGGCTGTCCATAGAGACGAGAAAAAGGAATCTCATGAGAAATAGCAGAGCTTGGGCGACGATTTAAGAGGTAGGTGGCTGTGGCGAGGGCTTCAGCCCAATAGGCGGAAGGCATCGAGGAGTGGAGAAGAAGGGTGCGTACTATATTATTGAGAGTGCGCAGGACACGTTCAGCCTTGCCATTCTGGGCTGAAGTGTAGGGGCAAGAAAGACGAAGAAGGATCCCATTGGAGGCGAGGAAGTTAGCTGAAACATTGTTCACAAACTCAGTGCCGTTATCGGCTTGGAAGCACTTAACGGGCAGCGAGAACTGGGTGCGAGCAAAGGCACAAAACTGAACGAGATGCTGATGAACATCAGATTTGCGCCTAAGAGGAAAAGTCCAGCAGTAATGGGTATAATCATCTAATATAACCAGGTAATAAGAGTTGCCAGATACACTGGAAACAGGAGATGTCCAAACATCACAATGCAGTAGTTCAAAAGGTGCCGAGGTACATGAAGAAGAACTACTAAAAGGAAGACGAACATGTTTGCCAAGCTGACACGCGTGGCAGATGCTAGTGAAACTCCTATTACAAGGAACTAAATGCTGGAGACGAGTGGAAACTGCTGGACTAGGATGACCCAGACGACAATGCCACAGAGGAGCGACGTTGGATGCGGCGGCATAAGCGTGATGGGTGGCGGCAGGGAAGGTGTAGAGGTCGCCAGAGCTATTGCAGCGAAGCATCACCCGACTGGTCCGTGGATCCTTAATAGAAAAGCCAAGAGCGTCAAATTCAACAGAACAATTGTTGTCACGAGTGAATTGACGTACAGAAAGGAGATTGCGAATAATGGATGGCACAATAAGGACATTATTGAGTGCAAAGTTGGAGGAAGGAGTAGAGAGAAAAGAGTTGCCCTGCCCAGTGACAGAAAGAGAGTTGCCATTACCAACAACAACGGACGGAGAGGAAGGAATGGAGCGGAAAGTGAGTATACCGTCGTTGGAGTTCATGTGGGCGGTAGCACCGGTGTCCATGACCCAAGGTGCGCCGCCTTGGTTCATGGACATCTGGTTCAAGGCTGCAACCAGAGCGGAGGAATCCCACTGCTGGGGCGGCGGCGTGGAGTACTGCAGGGGTGCAAAGGCGGTATGCGCCTGGGGTGCCTGTCCGAGCAAGCTAGGGCCACCAGGGGGGCGCCAACCAGGGCGCTGCCCAGCCTGAAAGCCACCTGGACTGAAGCAAAACCAGGGACCAGCAGGCTGGACAGGCTGCTGCCACTGACCACCGGCGGACGGCTGGTGCTGCGGCTTGCCGTTGCCACGGCGGCCCCCACGACGGTTGCCGTTATTGCGGCCAGCACCAGTGCCGCCCCCTCCTGAACCTGTGTTACCCACGCGCTGCTGAGGAGGGGCAGCGGGAGAACCAGAGGTGGAGGAGCGGCATCCTGCATTGGTGCAGGCAGACGAAGATGGGGTGCCTGCAATAAGAGCAGTACCGGTCTGCACCTTAGATTCGTTGGCGAGGCGAAGCTCCTTGAGGACGAGCATGTTACGAGCAGCAGCAAAGGATGGCAGCACGTCCTTGTTGACGATGTCATCGGCAGTGCTGGAGTAGCGGGGGTTGAGGCCACGCAGGAGGTTCAATACAAGCTGGGAGTCGAGGATGGTGTGGCCGACGTCGCGGAGAGAATCGGCAGTCTGCTTCATGCGTTGACAGAACTGTCGGTCGCCCTGAGTCATCGAGTGGAACTGTTCCGCAAGGAAAACAGCACGCGGCGCCTTGTTGGCTTGGAACAGGGCAGCGATCGCATCCCATAGGTCACGAGCGGTCTGTTCGGGAGCCATGGCGAGGTCGAGGACGTCGTCAGCGGCGGAGCCGTAGATCCATCCACGAACAGCGCAGTCTGCAGCATCCCATTGTGCATCGGTGGGAGCGGGCTGCAGAGTACCGTCGATGTGGCCGCGGAGGAAGAACTTGCCGCAGAGTGCGGTGAAGAAAGCAGCCCACTTGTTGTAGTTGGGATGAGCCAACTCCAACGTGATGGGAACATGATGCTTCACGTTGACGGCAGCGTAGGGAGGGGTGACGATAGGGGCACCTCCACCAGAACCGACGGAGGTGGAGTCGTCGGACCCCGTAGTGGCAGAGGTAGCAGCAGAGGAAGACATGGCGCTGCAGCACGTAGATGGAGCGCCGGGGAGGGTGAGCGGCGGCCTGGGAGAGGCGGCGGCTGGAAGAATCAGCGGCGCCCTAGGGCACGGCGGCTGTGTGGGCGGCGGCCAGGGAGGCGGCGGCCAAAGATTAGGGCAGCGGAAGGGTGGGAGACGGGTAGGGATAGGCCCGGTCTACTGATACCATGTAGAATTATGGCAAAACACCTCATACCCCTTGGGTTGGGTGGCTTTGATATATATAGTCAATAATGACTTGAGTTACAAGTAAGCTATATACAAATAACCCCCCTAGACATACACATATCTAACAGATACGTACTTGGACCTTGCCTCTGGTGGATCGGAGGTTGTACGAGTGTGAGGTGGTTGGACGAGGTCTGGAGGCCGCGGCACGGCGGCGGGGCGCCGTGGTCGCGTGCGAGCGGAGGGGAAGACAGAGGTGGCGGCTAGGGCAATCCCGGCTCCCAAGGGAAGCCGAGTAAATTGATTACTCTTGCTTAACCATAATTGTGCCTGATTACAAATATTTATACCCTAGGGAAATATTGAGGGAATAATAAAAATATGCTAATGGGCTACTCTAGCCACTAATGGGCCTTCGCCTGGTATATTGCAAACCGGTCATAACAGTTTGTTGTTGCGTTTTCTGTAAATGTTAGCATCACTTTGCCAGTCATCTTGTTGTGGTGCCATGCATATGATTGTTGTACTACTTTTGTTTGATCTTGTAAACGTAATGTGCTTTTATGCTGGGACTTTGTAAATTACTTTTCTTTTGGAACAGTTAGATGGTCGACCTATGAGTGGCGACATTGGTCGAGGTGCAACAAGGGAGACAGTTTCTTTTGCTGTTCATGTGGCTTCAATGTCAGAAAGACCTCCTGGTAAACGAAGCCAACCATTGAAATGTTTTTTTGTCTTATGTGGATGTGGCTCTCATCCTTGTATTTTCTAATAAGTATTTGCTGTGCCTGTGGTTTTGAAGGCTTCTATCAGTTGGCCGGTGGCACCAACTCTTACACTATTGATTGCTTAAAGAAAGTTGGTCTTTTCAAATCTATTACTTTTTCTGGTAATTTGTTTCTTACATTCCTTTTCCTTTTCAATTCATAATTTTTTTTTAAAAAAATTGCATGCCTATCATTATGAGGAAAATACCTTTCTGAAAGGCTTGTTTTTTCAAATTGAAATTCAGGGACCGCGACCTCTGAAATGGCCAGTTGTCACCAAGCTTTAATCGGAGGGATTGCTTATGGCGGCTATGCTCGCAAGGTTTGAACTATTGACATGTCTCTAAATCTTCATCCCTTTCCTAGAGGAATGGTATTTGAATCTTCATCAAATAGTCTGGTAGCATGAAAAGTCATTATCTGCACCGAACTAGTAACTTCCCCATGACTTGATGATGCAGCATGTCTACTTTCCTATTATGGATTTTGTTTCTTTACTATCAAATCAGCTTATTGAAAACAGTGCTCACATGTGCTTGTACATGTATGTGATGCTTTCTCATAATTGTTTTCCCTGCATACACCGCAGATCGTTGGACGGGCTTTGCGCAAAATACCAGAACAGTTTGGTCGTGTGCGCATCGAGGATCATCCGGATCATCTACTGGAGGCACTACAAGAAGCCATGTCATTAGTAGGACCTGTGAAGGGTTATATATCCAGTCCTTCCAAGCCGTTCATGAAACAAGTAGACAGACAATAGGAAGTAGAAAAGGCGCAGCATATACCCTCCAGCAGTCCAGCCCAGTTTTGCATTGGGTCCTAGACAACCATCCAGAAGGCGAAGAAAAGCGCAGCAAGCGCCATCTGACCTGTGGCAGTGAGGTCGTCAATGTGGTGATCATTGGATGAGGAATCTAATGCTAGCTGTTGGTCGATCGCTCGTTCGTTCTAGATGGATCAAGGGCTGTGGAATCTGGAGTGACGTGGTGCTGCAAACATCTCACGTTTCCTTGTAGATGTAGCAGTTGAATTTTCTGTTAAAAAAAACAGAAAACGTACATGTGAAACGGGTTGCTTGGTGTTTGCCTTTCCAATTGGCTGACCGACAATGTCGTTATGCAGACACGGTCATCTGCAGCAGATTAAACTGCAGATGACCTTTTTGACAAATTTGAGCAGCAGCCGTCGTTTTCAGACGACGTGTTCTGTAGCTTAGCGTAATTCCACTTGCCTTTATGTCTTTAGTCTATCTAGTTATTTATACTCTCTCCGTGTGAAAGGTGCTAGAGAGGGATGAATAGCCTATAAAAAAATTTATCATAACACTAAGCAAAGTGATTAGATAAAAATAAGGCGAAACAATTCTTACGCTAGCCTATTAAAATGCAAGCCCTTTACCACAATTCTAGGTTCTATCATAAGCTAACTCTCAAAACTAATTACACTAAAGAGTTTAGCTACACTAGAAAAGTAAATACAAGAGAGGGGATGATGTTTATACCGCCGTGGCAAGATCAATTAATCACAATGAATACCAATGAAATCCTCGGAGACAATGATGACACAAGATTTTTCACCGAGATTCACTTGTTTGCCGGCAAGCTAGTCCCTATTGTGGCGATTCACTCGCTTCGAGGTTCACGCGCTAATAGGCATCACACGCCTAACCCGCAATCGGGTGCCGCACACAAGCCACAAGCAATCCACTAGAGTACCTTTTGGCTCTCCGTTGGAGAAATATCAAGAACCCCTCACAATCACCACGATCGGAGCCGGAGACAAACACCTTCCTCCGCTCGACGATCCTCGCTGCACCAAGCTGTCTAGGTGGCGGCAACCACAAGAGTAACAAGCGAAACTCGCAGCGAAACACAATCACCAAGTGCCTCTAGATACAATCACTCAAAGCAATGCACTTGGATGCTCTCGAATCTCACCAAATGATGAATCAATCAAGTAGAAGTGGATGGAGAGGAGTAGCTCAGCTCTAAGGGATGAGAAATGTGTCAAAGTGCCAAGAGAGGGCGCCCAAGGTCGGCCCTTTCACTTAAATAGACAACCCCAAGAGCTAGTGACCGTTAGGCCACTTTAGTGACCGTCGGACCCGCAAACACGGGGTATCGGACCATCCAACACCTGGGTCCAACGCCTACCGCAGCCAAACACGCGTCGCCACGTCACCTCGTTCAAACGAAAATGACCATTGCCGCCAACGGTTCCACTGCCATGTGTTGATCGAGCCATCAGACCTGCGCCTCGAACGCACCGTCGGACTCCACCCAGGGAGGGTCCGACGCAGTCCAGAGAAGTCCAGAGAGCACCAAACCGATTAGACCCCGGTCCAACACCCAACATCGGACTCAAGGGTGAGTCCAACGCTGCCACGTGTCACACCTGTGTGAGCCTCACAAACACCGCGTGATGAACAGTGCACTTGACCTATCCGACGCCACCTTTCAACAGGGTCTGACGCCTGTCAAAATTTACACCGAGAGGTTCCAGAGTCTGAGGCCTGACCGTCGGACCCAGGCCGGTCCGACGCTCCCCCAGGAACTCTTACAAGCCGCCACGTCAGCACCCTAGCAGGGTTAGTCATCGGACCTGGGCCAGATGCCGGTCCGACGCTATTGTGAAGCAAACGCCCCTGTTTCACCTCCTTCTCAAGCGCGAACACTTCACCCTTATTCAAATGTGCCAACCACCAAGTGTATCACCTTATGCACATGTGTTAGCATATTTTTACAAACATTTTCAAGGGTGTTAGCACTCACTAGAATCTAAATGCATATGCAATTAGAACATCTAGTGGTATTTTGATAACTGCATTTCGATATGAGTTTCACCCCTCTTAATAGTACGACTATCTATCATAAATGTGATCACACCCACTTGGTGTCTTGATCACCAAAATAAAATGGTCCTATGGATATCACCTGTAACAGAACCGCCCAATTATACGAGATTAAGTAGGAAAATCATCCCACGGGAGGACAATTTAACAAACTTAAGCCCGTATAACCCGGTAGTCCGTGAAATCTCGACGGATTTCAAACCATTTCACACAACAGTCAAGATCGTACTAAGTTTAGCGGTCACCATCATAAGTTACATAAAAGTTCGCGACATAAAATACATCGGAGTTTAAACATAGTTATTACAAACCAGGTTCGAATAAAAGTAGCGGAAGCAGTAGTTCAAATCACGCACACACACAGCGTTATGAAATAAAGTGCTAGCTTGTGATCATCTCCAGCAAAAGCATCAGACGAGAAGTAGCGAATGACCATTGCCCATGGTCCTAAGCTTCGCCCATCGCAGGATAGAGGCAGTTGATACAGTAGCCGTAATACATCTGCCCATCTGCAACAAGTGGGAACAAAGCCCTGAGTACGAGAAGGTACTCAGCTAGACTTACCCGACAGAACCAAAATAAAATGACACCAAGGATCATGATAGGCTTTCTGGTGGGGTAGCTGACTCATTTGCAAGAAAAGCATTTTTAACTTAACAATTCTTTTCTAAAAGTATGCAGTAATTTAATCTTTATTACCCTGTCAACTATGTTTGCATATGTGCTAGAGTAATATATAATTAAGCAAGTAAGGATTACCAATGCTTATTAACAATAATTTCCATGTCGTCTTCCACATAACTATCCAAGTGTTTCATCAATATTACTACGATGAAGTAGCTCAAGTCAAGTGTTCACTATCTAGTGAACGATGGCGATTCGAATCGATTATTAACTAGCTGGTAATTTATTCCTCACACAAACCTCACTCACCCGCTAAAGTGAGGTATTGGTCACCGAGTCAACCATTCGGTAAAGTCGCGAGCTTGCCAGGAACCACATGTACCCGGGGGCCGCTGAAGGGTCGAGATGGCGGACTAGAGGGGGGTGAATAGTCCTTTCTAAAACTTAAGCGTGTTGGCTAACCAAAACAAAAGCGGAATTAAACTTATCGGTCTAGCCAAGACTTCACCCCTCTAACTAAGTTCACAAGCACCTCACAAAGATTTTAATTAAGCAACTAAGGTGCTTTCCTTAGCAAGAGCTCTCCTATTTAATTCTAGAGCAAGGTCACACAAACCTATGCACTAGTACTTTGCAAGCAAGAGGGAGCTCCTACACAATTCTAGTAAGCAAAGCGCACAAAGCCTAAGCTCACTAGCAATGCTCAATAACAAGGCAACTAATGCCAAAATGGAGAGCGCAAAACACTTAGCTACACAAACTAAGCAATGTGACTAACAAGGTTACACAAACCAAATTAGCCACGCAAAGGGGATACTTCTAGCTACACAAGCAAGAAGATATCTAGCTAGCTACACAAGCACAACTAGAACAAGAGCAACTACACAAGCACAAGTATATATGAAAGTAAATACAAGCTTGTGTTGTACGAAAGCAAACCACCGAGAAGAGTAGACAATGTTGACACGGTGATTTTCTCCCGAGGTTCACTTGGTTGCCACCAAGCTACGTCCCCGTTGTGTCGACCAACACTTCGTGGTTCGGCGGCTAATCGGTCACACACCGAGCCTCTCAAAAGGCACCGCAAGAACCCACCATAAAGTGTGGTAGCTCAATGACACGCTCAACTAGAGTTGCTCTTCGTGATCCCCGCGGGGTGAGCACAATCCCCCTCACAAAGCTTCTTCGGAGCCTCGCACAATCTTCTTGCAAGCTTCGACGGAGCCACGAGCCACCAAGCCGTCTAGGAGGTGGCAACCTCCAAGAGTAACAAGCACCACCGGCTTGCAACACGATCACCTAGTGCCACACGATGCAATCTCTCAAAGCAACGCACTAGAATCGCTCTCTCACTCGATCCGATGAACACTATCAAGCATGAGTGAGTTAGAGGGCTCCCAAGCACTACCACACAAGTCACAAAGACTATAGTGTACTCAGCTGCCGGCCATGGCCGGCCAAGGCATCTATTTATAACCTCACGGTCAAATAGAGCCGTTACCCCTTCACTGGGTAGAATTCGGGACGACCGGACGCGCCGGTCGTAACTGACCGGACGCGCTCAGCCGCGTCCGATTCTCCAACGGTCACTGACCCCCAACGGTCAAACCAGTGACCGGACGCGCCGCTGCCAATGACCGGACGCGCCCGTCAAACGACCGGGCGCGCCGTTCAAACTGACCGGACGCGCTGGTCGCACAACAGCTAAGTCACGAAGCACTGACCGGACGCGCTGGTCCAACTGACCGGACACGCCGGTCGCCCAACGGCTAACTGCGAAGCAACGACCGGACGCGCTGGTCCCGAGAATGACCGGACGCGCTGGTCGCCTGAGCAGCGCTCAACGAAACAACGACCGGACGCGCTGAAGAAACATGACCGGACGCGACAGTGCCAGCGTCCGGTTATAGTCCAGTAAGCTCCCTGAACAACCGGACGCGTCCGATCATCAGTGACCGGACGCGCCTCGCGTCCGATCATCGAACTGAAAAACACGCAGACACTGAACACTGACCGGACGCGTCCGGTCATGCAAGGACCACGTCCGGTTCAGCGTCCGGTCACCTCTGTGACCTCCGTTCGCCTCCGTTTCTTTTCTGACTTCCGGCGTAGTGGAAAATAGGCATTTCAAGTTCCCAAAA
This sequence comes from Saccharum hybrid cultivar R570, assembly GCA_038087645.1. NCBI lineage: Eukaryota > Viridiplantae > Streptophyta > Magnoliopsida > Poales > Poaceae > Saccharum > Saccharum hybrid cultivar. The sequence goes on along the minus strand of JAQSUU010000456.1, from coordinate 509,877 downwards.
ACGCCTGAATCCCGCGCTCGCAAGCTCGGCGGGAGGGAGAGAGGAACCCAAACCCTCTCTACCGCTCAAACTTCATCGCCTTCGTAAATGTGCCAACACCAACAAGTGATCACCACCTTGTGCACGTGTGTTAGCATTTTCATAATCATTTTACCGAAGGAGTTAACCACTCAACTTGCCACGCCACTCGATCCTAACACGTATGCAAAGTTAGATCGCACAAGTGGCACTAGATGACCGATATGCAAACAAGTTTGCCCCTCTTGATAGTACTGAAAGCATCTAGGCCCCGAGGTTTGGTTTCGGCAATTGATGACAACGCTTTATTACCATGACTAACGTGTGTTTTGCAGAAACTTTGGTAAGTTAGGTCATGGAAGTTTTAACTGCTTTGGGCACCATGGTATTCATGCCCCTTGATGGAAATCATTTCGGTTTTCAAAAGAGTGACGTCAAGATTAAGGACGGTTAGTTCCGGATGTCGAGGTGTTGAGAGACATTTGGAATAGTCGTTAGGATCTTCGTTTTTCTCTTTTGGCCGTACTATTAAGGGGGGCATGAGCGGGTAGCTTGACCTAGGTGAGTCCTATGTTTAGGTGTGGTGCACACTTGTTAAACTTGGCGCTAGGCAGCTCTAGAATAGCTCAAAGTTCAGTTGGAAGCAACTTGGTTCAAGTTGTGACGCGTTTCGGAGAGTTTCGGGTCGTTTTCCCATGACCGGACGCGGTCCTCGGCATGACCGGACGCGTCCGGTCAGTACAGTTCCGTGGCTAGGGTTTCAGCTCTGACGACCGGACGCGGTCCTCGCGAGGACCGGACGCGGTGGTTAGAAGGCGACACGTGTCACTTGAGGGAAACACCCGATCGGACGCGACCTGGGTGTGATCGGCGCGTCCGGTCACAGTCTAGTAAGGTCCAGAGACGACCGGACGTGTCCGGTCATCACCGATCGGACGCGGTCGCGCGTCCGGTGCGAGTACAGTTTGCTCCCTGCACGATCAGACGCGTCCGGTCACTCCTGACCGGTGCGTCCGGTCACTCAGTTGTTTTTCGGATTTCGACCGTTACGAGCGACCGGCGCGTCCGGTCAGTTCAACCGGCGCGTCCGGTCAGCTCGAGTTTTGCTGAGTCAGCGGGTAACGGTTCGTTTTGCCTGTGGGGTGTATAAATACATCCCCACCACCTCTTTTAGAGGTCTCTTGCTCATTTGATCAGCTGATAAACACCTTTGGAGTGCAAGGGAGTGCAAGAGCACTAGTGAGGATAGAGATTTGAGAATCAAAGCTTGAGAGTTCCTCACTAGCGATTAGAGAGTAGCAAGTGTGCATCCACTTTCTCATTTGGGCTCGTAGTGGTCAAGTGAGAGTTCTAGCTTGTTACTCTTGGTGATCGCCATCACCTAGACGGCTTGGTGGTGATTGGGAGTTCGGTGATCATCCGGCGGAGCTTGTGGATGACCCAACTCATCTTGTGAGCGGTTGTGGGTGATTCACCGCGACGGAGTGTCAAAGAATCAACCCGTAGAGAGCACTTGATCCTTGCACGGATCAAGGGGGAGCTACACCCTTGCGCGGGTGCTCCAACGAGGACTAGTGGGGAGTGGCGACTCTCCGATACCTCGGAAAAACATCGCCGTGTTCCTTGCCCCTTTACATTCAAGCATTTACATTCTTGTATTTACTTTCATTGCTTGTTTACATTCCTAGACTTGCCATGCTAGACTAGGTTTGGAAACTAGGGTGCAAAACTTTGTATCGGTAGACTCTCTAGGAACACAAGTAGACACTAGGGGTGAATTCTGGCTTGTAGGATTTATTTCTTGCATTTAATTTTTAGAAAAGCCCAATTCACCCCCCCCCCCTCTTGGGCATCTTGATCCTTTCAATTGGTATCGGAGCCGTGTTGCTCTATTTTTAGGCTTTACCGCCTAGAGCAAGATGTCTAATGGGGAAGGACCACCTCCCACTTTTGAGGGAGACGATTTTCCATATTGGAAAATTCGTATGGAGGCGTACCTCGAAGCCATAGATGTTGGGTGCCTTAGAGCCGCAACCGAAGGGCTTCCCCCCATAAGGGATCCCGCTAACCCAAGTGGTGACGAGGAGAAGTACGACCGGTGGAATGCAAAGGCCAAAAATGCACTCTACCGGGGCTTAGGCAAAGATATCTTCAATCGCGTGCGTAATGCAAAGAACGCTCATGAATTGTGGGAAAATCTTTGTGCTCTCCATGAGGGAACTAAGAGTGAGCGTGAGGAACGCTATCACATAGCTTTAAAGAAAATTAATTCTTTTGAGATGCTTCCCAAAGAAAGTGCTAATGACATGTACACTCGCTTGAATGTTCTTGTAGAGGACCTCAATGCTCTTGGGCTCACCAAAATAAGCCAATCGGATGTTGCAAGGAAGATCTTGAGTGTGCTTCCCGTTGAGAAGTATGGACACATTGTCACCGTGCTTCACCAAAGTGATCTTTCCACCGTAACACCGACTCAAGTTTTAGGGAAAATCAATGCTCATGAGATGTACATGCATATCACTCCGGAAGAGGGCTCATCATCTTCCAAGAAGAAAGACTTGGCCTTCAAAGCTAGTCATGACAAGAAGAAGAAGAAGGGCCAAGCCATGATGGTGCAAGAAAGCTCAAGTGAAAGTGATGTTGATGATGAATCACTTGCACTCATGGTGAGAAAGACCACCAAGATGCTAAAGAAGCTCAACAAGAGTGGCATCAAGTTCGATGGCAAGAAGAAGAAATTCTTCACAAGTAGCAAGAGAAAACCAATCTTGAAGATGGATTGCTACAATTGTGGTGAACTTGGCCATCTAGCTCATCAATGCCCTAGACCACCAAAAGACAAGTACAAGAACAAGAACAAGAACAAGGGCAAGAAAAATGATTCAAGTGATGAAGAAGAAGAGAAGAAGAAGAACAAGCCATACAAGAAGAAGGATGGCAAGAAGAAGGAGTTCCACAAGAAGAAGAAGGGAGGAAAGGCATACATTGTTGGTGATTGGCTCACCGACATTGAATCATCTTGTGAGTCCTCCGAAGATGAGAGCGATGATGAGAAAGAGAAGGTTGCCGCATTTGTGATGGGGCCATCATCTTCACCAACATCTTCATCACCACCTTCACCGCCTCCTTCACCATCATCGTCCACTACTCACCTATGCCTTATGGCCAAGGGTGAACGAAAGGTACAAAACCATGATAGTGATAATGATGATGATAGTGATAGTGATGATGAATATGACTCACCTTCTTATGATGAACTTATAAAATTGCTAAACAAATACACTAAAATCATAAGAAGAACTAGAAGTGAAAATGATGATCTTCAAAATGAAAATGAACCACTCTCATCCAAGCTTAAAAATATTCAAAAGACTAGTGGTAAGCTTAGAGTTCAAAATGAAGTGATGTCTTCCACTCTCAAGGAGCTAAAAACCTCTTATAAAGAGCTTAAAGATCAACATGATAAACTTAAGAAGAAGCATGATGAGCTCATCACTAGACATAATTCTCTAAAGGACAAATACACCACATTAAAAATTGACTATGATAGTCTTGTGGTTGCTAATGAACTTGCTCTTGAGACACATGATGCTACTAACCATGTTGTTAAGTGTGATATAGCTACATCATGTGATGACTTGATCATTGAAAGCATTGAGCGAGGTTCTAGTAGCAAAGGCAAGAGTGTGGTTGAGTCAAGCAACCATGATGATTATGCCAAGATTAAGAGTGAGAATGAGAAGCTTGCAAATGAGAACAAGAAGCTAAAAGGTTTGATGGCTCTTGAGAAGCAACCAACAAATGAGTCACTCATTGAAGAAAACAAAAAGCTCAAGCAAGAAAAAGAGCATCTCAAGACCGGCCTAAGCAAGTTCACAAGAGGCCAACATTTGCAAAGTGAGCTCCTCATGAACACCGTAATGAAGATGGATAGAAGTGGTATTGGGTACTTGGCAAATCAAGAGAAGAAAGCAAAAGCTCAACAACAACAAAGCAAGTCAAAGCCCAAGCCAAAGAGATGTGTTGAGTGTGGTCAAGAAGGTCACTTTGCTCATGAATGCAAAACTCCACCACCACAACCCTTGCCCAAGCATGCTAGACCCTTCGCCTTCAATGCTCATTATATGCTAAGAAAAGATTCAAATGGAAAGATGAAAGTCATGTTTTTGGGTCCCCCAAACAAGAATAGGCCAAAGAAAATATGGGTTGCCAAGTCACTAGTTGAGAAAGTCAAGGGCCCCTCTCAAGTTTGGGTCCCTAAACAAAAAGCTTGATCTCTTGTGTGTAGGTGAACTACAAGACCGATGGATCTCATTGGGTTATTGATAGTGGTTGCACTCAACATATGACCGGTGATCCTCGTATGTTCACCACCATTGAAGAGAATGGAATATGTCAAGAGAAGATCACATTTGAGGATAATTCAAAGAGCAAAGTCAAGGGTATAGGCAAGATTGCAATATCACATGATCACTCACTCTCAAATGTGCTCTATGTTGCTTCATTGAGTTTCAACTTGTTATCCGTTGGGCAACTTTGTGACCTTGGCTTCCAATGCTTGTTCACACCAAATGAAGTGGAAGTTTCAAAGATAGATGACAAGCAAGTGATATTCAAAGGCTTTAGATACAACAATCTTTATCTTGTTGACTTCACCTCCGAAGATGCAAATTTGATGACATGTTTGTTCACCAAGACCTCACTTGGTTGGCTTTGGCATAGGAGGCTTGCTCATGTTGGAATGAACACTCTCAACAAGCTATTGAAGAAAGAACTAGTGAGAGGATTGAAGGATGTGAAGTTTGAAAAGGACAAACCTTGTAGTGCATGTCAAGCGGGCAAACAAGTTGCAAACACTCATCCAACCAAAGCTTTCATGTCAACTTCAAGAGTGCTAGAACTTCTACACATGGATTTGTTTGGGCCTACAACATACAAGAGCTTGGGTGGTAATCTCTATTGTCTTGTGATAGTGGATGACTACTCAAGGTATACATGGACTTTCTTCCTTCATGACAAATCCGAAGTGGCAAATTGCTTCAAGAAGTTTGCAAAGAGAGCTCAAAATGAATTTGAAGTCAAGATAAAGAAGATTAGAAGTGACAATGGGAAAGAGTTTGACAACACCAACATTGAAGCTTATTGTGATGAAATTGGAATCAAGCATGAGGTATCTTCAACCTACACTCCTCAACAAAATGGTGTAGTTGAGAGAAAGAACCGAACTTTGATCACCCTTGCAAGAACAATGCTAGATGAGTACAACACTCCGGAGAAGTTGTGGGCCGAGGCAATCAACACCGCATGCTATGCTTCAAATCGCCTCTTCCTACAAAAGTTTCTTGGCAAGACCCCCTATGAGTTGCTTAATGGGAAGAAGCCGGACGTCTCTTTCTTCCGGGTGTTTGGTTGCAAATGTTACATCTACAAGAAGCGTCAACACCTAGGGAAGTTTCGAAGACGTTGTGATATTGGTTTTCTTGTTGGTTACTCATCAAAGTCCAAAGCATATAGAGTATTTAACCATGCCACCGGTTTGGTTGAAGAAACATATGATGTGGAATTTGATGAATCTAACGGCTCCCAAGGAGCAATTGAGAATTGTGATGATGTAGGTGATGAACCCTTGAGGGAGGCCATGAAGAACATGCCGGTGGGAGACATCAAGCCAAAAGATGATGATGATGATGTACAAATTGTTGATCCACCATCTTCATCACGTGTGCCTCAAGATGATGACAAGAATGAGAGAGTTGAAAATTAAGACACTTATGTCTCTCATGAACAAGCCGAGGCACAAGCTCAAGATGTTGATGCTCCCCATCCACCTCCTCAAGTGGTTGATAGAAGAAACTCACCACTACTTCAAGCACATCCACAAGATCTCATCATAGGGAGTCCCACAAAGGGAGTAATGACTCGATCTCAAAAACTAGCTTCTTTTGTTGAACATCACTCTTTTGTCTCTTGTGTTGAACCTAAGAATGTAGAAGAAGCTCTTCAAGATCCAGATTGGGTGAATGCAATGCATGAAGAATTGAACAACTTCACCCGCAATCAAGTATGGACACTTGAAGAGCATCCTAAAGGTGCAAGAGTCATTGGAACCAAGTGGGTGTTCCGAAACAAGCAAGATGACCAAGGCATAGTGGTGAGGAACAAGGCAAGACTAGTTGCAAAGGGGTTCTCTCAAGTTGAAGGTCTTGATTTTGGAGAGACCTTTGCACCCGTTGCAAGACTTGAAGCCATTCGTATCCTCCTTGCATATGCATCACATCATGATATGAAACTATATCAAATGGATGTGAAAAGTGTATTCTTAAATGGCTTTATAAATGAACTAGTCTATGTTAATCAACCTCCCGGGTTTGAAGACCCTAGATATCCTAATCATGTTTATAGGTTGTCCAAGGCGTTATATGGGCTCAAGCAAGCCCCTAGAGCGTGGTATGAGCGCCTCCGGGACTTCCTCATTGAGAAGGGCTTCACCATTGGGAAGGTCGACACCACACTATTCACCAAGAAGTTTAATGGGGAGATCTTTATTTGTCAAGTATATGTTGATGATATCATCTTCGGATCAACAAATGAAGATTATTGCAAGGAATTTGGTGAATTGATGTCGAAGGAGTTCGAGATGTCAATGATTGGTGAGCTCACATTCTTCCTTGGATTTCAAGTAAAGCAAATGAGAGAAGGGATTTTCATCTCTCAAGAAAAGTATACCAAGGATCTTCTCAAAAGATTCAAGATGGAAGAATGCAAACCAATCAAGACCCCAATGCCATCAAATGGACATCTCGACCTAGATGAGGGAGGTAAACCGGTTGATCAAACTCTCTACCGTTCTATGATTGGTAGCTTGTTGTACCTTACCGCATCTAGGCCCGATATCATGTTTAGTGTGTGCATGTGTGCCCGCTTTCAAGCGTGCCCTAAAGAACCTCACCTAAGTGCCGTAAAAAGAATCCTAAGATATCTTAAGCTCACCCCAAGCATTGGTCTTTGGTATCCCAAAGGAGCTAGATTCCAACTAGTTGGCTATTCCGATTCGGACTATGCCAGTTGCAAAATTGATAGAAAAAGCACATCCGGAGGGTGCCATTTGCTTGGAAGATCCTTAGTATCTTGGTCATCTAAAAAGCAAAATAGTGTGGCTTTGTCCATCGCCGAGGCGGAATACATTGCCGCGGGGGCTTGTTGTGCACAAATCTTATATATGAAACAAACCCTCCTAGACTATGGAATTGTTCTTGAAAAGGTGCCACTTTTATGTGATAATGAAAGTGCCGTTAAAATTGCTAACAATCCGGTACAACACTCTCGCACCAAGCACATTGATATCCGCCATCACTTTCTAAGAGATCACGTTGCTAAAAATGACATATCACTAGAAGGTGTAAGAAGTGAAAATCAATTAGCGGATATCTTCACTAAACCTTTGGATGAGGCAACTTTTTGTAGGTTAAGAAGTGAACTCAATGTGCTTGATTCTAGTAACTTTAAAAAATGAGCGTGTGTTGTCCCTTGCATTGCATTGTATAATATGTCATGTTTTTTTATCGCAATGTCTTTAGGGCTTGGCTAACACGGTTACGATAACCCTTCTTTGGAGGAGTGAAAAAGCCTAACCGTGGATCAAACTTGACAAGCATTCTAGTTTTACCTTCTTGTATTACATTGCATATGCATGGTTGTTGTCCTTATCGTTTCTTTTCGGTTAAGCTTTGAGCAACCTTTGTGTTCGTCCATGGATAGAGAGAGCATTTTGACGCTCCTAAAGGTTCATAAACTCTATTGCATGGCCATACGTTGCTCCTTGGGTGTTTATTGCCTATTTTCTTAAAAAATAATACTAGCCTAAGGAAATCTATTTTACAAAATTTGAGGGTTTGAGTGAGGTCACTCATATCATGTTCCAATTGGTGTTTATTTGTGTCTTCTTGAATTGGAACCTGATTGGGAGAAGTCGCGTCGTAGTTCGGAATGAAGAAGGGCGAAGAACAGTGACCGGACGCTGGACCGGACGCTGCACCGGACGCAGTGATGCTTCACCACCGCGTCCGGTCCTGGCGTCCACCAGCGCGTCCGGTCATCCAGAAGACCAACTCCAAATCTAGTGACCGGACGCTGCACCGGACGCGCCTCTGTTGACCACCGCGTCCGGTCCCGGTTATCACCACCGCGTCCAGTCATTCGCGATGAATTCCCGAGCTCCCCTCGACCGGACTCTGACCGCGTCCGGTCAGTCCTCACCGGACGCGTCCGGTCACTCCAGGAGCTTACTGGAGTATGACCGGACGCTGCACCACCGCGTCCGGTCATAACGACCACCGCGTCCGGTCATCACGCGTCAAGCGGATCTGACCCTTCATATATCGGTTCGTCCTCGGCCGTGTTTTCTTCCTCAGCCCGAGCCTTTTCCGCTGCCGCCTCGCCAAATCCGCCGGAGCCGCCGCGCCATCGCCGTCTTCCTCGCCTCCGGCAAGCCAAGTCTCCTGCCCCGCGCCGGCCCTCGCTCGCGCGCGCGCCAGCCCTGCCCGTGCCTGCCCACGCCAGCCGCCCGCACGCGCCACCGCCGCCCGCGCGCCACCGCGCCACCGCCGCCCGCTTGCACCTCCGCCGCCGGTGTGCCGCGCCCTTGCCGCCGGTGAGCCGCGCTCCTTGCTTGCCAGCATCTTCTCTGGCAGTGGACTGCCTCACGCTTGCCTCCGATCGATCTTCGTCGAGTTGCCCTAACCCTAACCCTAGGGTTCGCGTAACGCCGTTCGATCGTTCGTCGTCGAGGTTTTGCGTCGTCTCCTTCGCGAGGTTATTTCGCGTCACCTTGACCTCCTCGCTAGGGTTTGCCGTAATTCTTTCTTTTAATCCTAATTGCATCATGTTTCGGCAAATCAGAGCTCGTCCGGCGATTTCGGGGAATCTCGCGATCTAGATCATCTCATATTGTCACCGTCGTCTCGTCGATCCGAGGTAGCTTCGCTTTTCGATTCACATCGTATCTCATATGCTTGCTATCTCTAGGGTTTCGTACCTTTTAGTTATATATATGCTTATAGTAGATCTCTCTATTCCGTCGTTGCAGCGAGTCTGTCCGTGTGTCGGGTGAGATCAGTTCGCTGAATCCGTGGCCAAGCCTGCGGATACGGATTGAGGCCAAGCCTCTCGAGTGACAGTTCACCATCTTTCAGAGGTTTTCGGTCAGTTTGTCAGCATGGTGCGCTGCAAGAACGCCAGTGGTGCTCCTGGTGACGGGGACGACAGTCCTCCTCGTCGGTCTGAGATTGCACGTGGGAAGCGTATCAAGGTCATGGCCAGAAAGAAGAAGAAGACACTTACAGAGGCAGAGATTGCTCAGGCCGTGGCAGATGCAGCAGAGCAGGCAGAGAGAGGTGGCAGGAGCAGTGGCATACGTATAGGTGAGCGTCGCTTTCATCTAGAAGGTCGACAGCTCGGCACAGAGGCCACTGAGGGTACTGAGGATACTGGAGCTACAGAGAGTATGTCAGTTGATCCACCTCCAGAGGCCACAGAGGCTCCAGAGGCTCCAGAGGCTCCAGAGGCTACAGAGGGCACAGAGGAGCAGCCAGCTCAGTCTCCACCACGTCGCCGCTCCACACGCGCACGTACTCAGGTGACCCCTAGGCCAGAGGGCCAGCGTCGTGGAGCACGTCCTCCACCCAGAGCTAGAGGTTCACCCCCGGTCGAGCACTTTGACTTGAGGGGTGCTACAGCTCGACAGGTGCAGGGGTTGAGGTTCGTGGAGGTCAGTCGGTGGTTTCCGCCTGTGAGGGATCCCAGAGCTTTAGAAGGCTTCTATACCCCACTTCAGGAGGATTTCTACAGGGCTCTAGTTGACAGCGGTATTGCTTTCCGACCACAGAGGGTCTGTCGACTTGAGTCACTAGTTGAGGTTGTGGGAGAGCAGCTACGTCCGCACCTGTCCTTTCTGCCAGGCTTGTCAGATCTTCTTGGACGGACAGGTACATACTGCGGCACATGGGTCAGAGAGTTCTATGCTTCACTATGGATTGATCCTGCCCATGATTTCATTCACTTTGCATTCCGAGGCCGCGATCACCGTCTCTACAACACCAGAGTGCGGGAGATTCTCAGACTCCTAGCTTCCAACACGAAGATACATCAGCTGTGTTTTGGTCAGACTCCTCCACCGAGATGCCCTCATGGTGGTGCAGTGCCACCTACAGACTTGGTTCGACCCTGCTTCCGTGAGCCTTTTGGCGAAGGGTCTCGTCGCACGCCTGCCAGTTTGACACCACTTGCCAGAGTTCTGGATGCTATAGTCAGACGCACTCTACTTCCTAGACTTGGCTACAGAGAGGGACTGACTCGGATGCAGCTATGGGTTGTTCACCACCTCCTCTCACAGACACAGTTTGACATTTGGGATCTCATACTTAGTGAGATGGAGGACACCATAGCTGAGGGCTTCAAGGGTAATCGTCAGCTGCCCTATGCACACTGGATCTGCTTCATCATTAGATCATCCATCCAGTTACCAGCAGAGATCCGAGCTGAGATATCAGATACGACTACTGCTTTCCCTGAGTATGATATCCGTCAGCTTTGGGCTTCAGTCACCAGAGATCAGGCCCTAGTGCCAGGACAGCGTGTGTGACCTGAGGTTCCTGAGACAGCAGCTGAGCAGGACGCCACAATTGATGAGCTTGTAGAGACAGAGCTTGCCGATCTTGACACTCAGCCTGCTGATCTTCCTGAGGATGTGACATCTGACAGCACTGATAAGGACTACCAGCCCATCCCCAGGTACCGGTCTCCTCGGTCTCACGATCACGAGGCCGGTGGCTCTGGTTCTACCTCCCGCACAGATCCAGCCATGGTGGCCATACTTGAGAGGTTGACCCAGGCACAGGAGCAGCAGCAACAGCAGATACAGCGACAGGCTCAGGACACAGCTGCAGCACTTGCACAGATTCAGGCTCGTCAGGACGAGTTTCAGCGTCAGCAGCTTGAGATCCAGAGGCAGCAGGTTGAAATGCAGCGACAGCAGTACGAGATTCAGCGATAGAGTGCAGCTAGTCAGCACCAGTACTTGGATCTCCTGCGCCACCTAGTCACTGTTGGGGTTCCTCCGCCTGCTTCTGTCCTGACTTCTGCTTTACAATCCAGTGATCCATCGAGTCAGGGACAGCCGGGTTTCCAGTTCACATCTCCACAGCAGCAGGTTCCCCAGTCATTCCAGTCCCTGAGCTTCACGCCTATTCACACGGGGTTTACACCTTCAGACCAGCCTCGCCCTCACCTCCTGACAGGCACACCCTTTGGTGATTTCAGTGCTACCTACAGCGAGTTGACTGGTCAGCCGACGCCCTCGCACACTACCTTTGCTACTTCTTCAGGGTTGACAGCTTCAGAGGCAGCTATTCCTCCAGTGACAGGGACCGGTACTACAGAGACACTACCCTCGTCAGTTGCCTCGACAGATCCTCCTGCTATTGGCTCGCTACAGGCTCAGGTCACTCAGACGGATCCTCTTATTGCTACTACGACAGTACCTGTTCCTGCCGTTCAGACCCAGACAGTTACACAGCCACATGCTTCTTCAGAGGGTCAGCCAGATAGCTCAGATTCTGAGGGAGATTCTCTCCACTTCGTGATTACTCCGCGCACCTCGGCACCCGGCACGACTCCGTCTGTCCCCCCGTCAGATCCTTAGATTAGTTTTTTGGCGCTTGATGCCAAAGGGGGAGAGAGAGTAGTTTCAGGGGGAGTTTTTGAGAGAGGGTTTTCGTTTTTCTTGTGTGCTACATTCATACATCATATTTACTTTTCAGTCATTGCATTCGTGTGACATGTCGTCGTGTGATAAACCTTGAGCCTTAATGTTTTATCCAGTCACAGTGTTAGCGCTTGTCACCGTTTTTAATTATAGCTCTAAGGTTGTGCTTCCGTGCCTTAACTCCGATTTCTTATGAGCTATATTTGTATGTGTACTAACGTTCTTTGTCTTATCTTATGAGTACACTCTTTTGGCTTGGGGCACATAAGCAATTCCTAACCCCTTGTGCTTATTGCTTTTTGCTTATGTGAACCATGCATGCTCGAAAACCTCAACTCAAATCTTTTATATCTTAGTGTTGTCATCAATCACCAAAAAGGGGGAGATTGAAAGCATCTAGGCCCCGAGGTTTGGTTTCGGCAATTGATGACAACGCTTTATTACCATGACTAACGTGTGTTTTGCAGAAACTTTGGTAAGTTAGGTCATGGAAGTTTTAACTGCTTTGGACACCATGGTATTCATGCCCCTTGATGGAAATCGTTTCGGTTTTCAAAAGAGTGACGTCAAGATTAAGGACGGTTAGTTTCGAATGTCGAGGTGTTGAGAGACATTTGGAATAGTCGTTAGGATCTTCGTTTATATCTTTTGGCCGTACTATTAAGGGGGGCATGAGCGGGTAGCTTGACCTAGGCGAGTCCTATGTTTAGGTGTGGTGCACACTTGTTAAACTTGGCGCTAGGCAGCTCTAGAATAGCTCAAAGTTCAGTTGGAAGCAACTTGGTTCAAGTTGTGACGCGTTTCGGAGAGTTTCGGGCCGTTTTCCCATGACCGGACGCGGTCCTCGGCATGACCGGACGCGTCCGGTCAGTACAGTTCCGTGGCTAGGGTTTCAGCTCTGATGACCGGACGTGGTCCTCGCGAGGACCGGACGCGGTGGTCAGAAGGCGACACGTATCACTTGAGGGAAACACCCGATCGGACGCGACCTGGGTGTGATCGGCGCGTCCGGTCACAGTCCAGTAAGGTCCAGAGACGACCGGACGCGTCCGGTCATCACCGATCGGACGCGGTCGCGCGTCCAGTGCGAGTACAGTTTGCTCCCTGCACGATCGGACGCGTCCGGTCACTCCTGACCGGTGCGTCCGGTCACTCAGTTGTTTTTCGGATTTCGACCGTTACGAGCGACCGGCGCGTCCGGTCAGTTCAACCGGCGCGTCCGGTCAGCTCGAGTTTTGCTGAGTCAGCGGGTAACGGTTCGTTTTGCCTGTGGGGTGTATAAATACATCCCCACCACCTCTTTTAGAGGTCTCTTGCTCATTTGATCAGCTGATAAACACCTTTGGAGTGCAAGGGGGTGCAAGAGCACTAGTGAGGATAGAGATTTGAGAATCAAAGCTTGAGAGTTCCTCACTAGCGATTAGAGAGTAGCAAGTGTGCATCCACTTTCTCATTTGGGCTTGTAGTGGTCAAGTGAGAGTTCTAGCTTGTTACTCTTGGTGATCGCCATCACCTAGACGGCTTGGTGGTGATTGGGAGTTCGGTGATCATCCGGCGGAGCTTGTGGATGACCCAACTCATCTTGTGAGCGGTTGTGGGTGATTCACCGCGACGGAGTGTCAAAGAATCAACCCGTAGAGAGCACTTGATCCTTGCGCGGATCAAGGGGGAGCTACACCCTTGCGCGGGTGCTCCAACGAGGACTAGTGGGGAGTGGCGACTCTCCGATACCTCGGAAAAACATCGCCGTGTTCCTTGCCCCTTTACATTCAAGCATTTACATTCTCGTATTTACTTTCATTGCTTGTTTACATTCCTAGACTTGCCATGCTAGACTAGGTTTGGAAACTAGGGTGCAAAACTTTGTATCGGTAGACTCTCTAGGAACACAAGTAGACACTAGGGGTGAATTCCGGCTTGTAGGATTTATTTCTTGCATTTAATTTTTATAAAAGCCCAATTAACCCCCCCTCTTGGGCATCTTGATCCTTTCAAGTACGGCCATCTATCCTAAACCCGGTCATAAACTTCTCTACACACCTATGACCGGTGAAATGGAAATGCCCTAGGTTATACCTTTGCCTTGCGCATTCCACTCCATCTCCTCCGACGTTGATGCAACATATGCACCAACCATATCACAAATGATATGATCCACTTCATATCATCACGTGACCGTATTGGTTCATCGATCTTGACCTCACTTGCTCTTCACCGTTGCCTCGGTCCTTCGGCGCCAAGCCATCACACAACTTGCCCTTCACCCTAGCAACCGGTCCATCAAGCCAAGCCTCATCTTGATCTTCTCCACCTTGGTCACATGACTCCATGTCATGTCTCATATGCAATGAGCTCCTTCATGACACCATCACCTGTGGACTAATCTCCTGTGTATCTCACATAACCACATATTAGTCCACCTAAGTTGTCACTCAATTACCAAAACCAAACAAGGACCTTTCAATCTCCCCCTTTTTGGTAATTGATGACAACTCTACAAAGATATGGAAATTAAGTTCCTTTGGACTTTATGCCACTTATCCAACATTTAAGCTCTATGTTAGAATTTGGATAAGCACCATAAAATCCAACTTGGTAGTGATAACTCCCCCTACATATGTGCTCAAATGGTTTGGTTTCAAGCTTGCACATATGCATAAATATGAAATTTGTGGGAGGGTTAGCACTACTAAGTGATGCTAAGGTGTATAGAATAAACCTTTGTAGCTTGATACCAATTAGTAGCTTGATACCATTTGAAAAACACAAGTTTACCACCATCCTTAGCATCATGAGTAGCTAGACATCAAAAACACTAGAAACCTCGTGAGATCAACATTATAAGCATGGTTCTAGTTTTTGTATGATAATCACAAGTCTAGCTAACATCCTATGCATGCTAGTTATCAAATCATCATTCAAGTTCTATAACTAGCATACACCACACAAGCATGCATATTGAATTTAAGAACTTATGCAATGCAAGCAAGCACATGAATTATGCACATATCAAATGTAATCAATCAAAGTTCATGAGCTTGCTCCCCCTACTTGTGTGCTTTCTTTGTCCAAGAATGTTTGATCCTTGATCCCCTTACATTCTTCAAAGTTACTACCTCTTACCTCTTTGTCCATGTCTATGTCCAATCTTTCCAATCTCTCCCCGAAGCTCAAAAAGCTTTCATATCTTTGTCCAATCTCTCCCCCTTTGTCATCAATTTCCATAAAAGGTGTTCTTCTCAATTGATACAAAGGCTTGTATTGGGGTAGATGGTTGAGACTTGAATATTGCATTTTTGATGGACATTACCACATATGTTGGAATGACAAACTTTATGGTTGCTCTTGAGATTCCACATAGGATCTTTGACCTTGATACCAATCGGTGGGGCTCCTCCCCCTATGTCATAGCATGTGTCATTCGCTTGAGATACCACTTGAAGATGAGGGTAGCATTTCTTGATTTGATCACTTAAGGTTGAGGATCACTTGTGAAACCATTGTCTTGCATGAATGATACCACGTGAAGATACCATGAGTAGGAATGTGATACCTTTTGAAAGGATTTTCTAGTATGGATCCACTTTGAAGGATTTGACAATAATATTCATTTCTTGAACATTCACTATCTTCATGAGTACCATTTGTAAGATATCACTTGTAAGTTGATGATCTAGACACCACTAGTGAATACCACTTGGAAGATCAATTTGAGTCTAGATACCACTTGAAACAAACTAGATATCTATTTTCATTATTGTCTTGTGCTTGTACTCTTATCATTGTCATGAGCTTCTTGTATGACTTGAACTATGTTGATTTGCCTAAGATTCCAAGTCCGGTTTGATCCAATGACAAGCTTCTTCACTCCTCATGCTAAGGGTTATCTTGCCAATGTTGTACTTGTCACTTGTTAGCAATCCAAACTAGATCAAGTACTTGGGTTTACTAGCTCATGAATAAACTCATATACATACCACTAGAACATTTAGACAATCAAGCAATAGTGGTAGGCTATGAATCTAAAATTTTCATTTGTCATGCATGATCCTAATAAGCATGTACTATATACACTAACCGCATACTAGTAAGGGATGAAATGATCATGCTCATTACAATGATACCTTTGCTATGTTGGAGTAGAGGATAGTCACATAGATTCCAATTCATTACTCCAATAGCAATATGAAGTCCAATTTATAAGCTTGGTGAAGACCAATCATCATAGATAAATCCATTCTTCACCCATATGAAAATGTAAACCACTTATGATTAAGTGCACTATCTCTTGAGTTGTGGTTGGCTTGCTTCATCTTTTTGATCAATGCTTGTATGAGAGAACTACTTAGAATACCACTTGAAATACATGACTAGCTCTCTTTTGGGTGTTGCTTGCTCTTTAGATCAATCCTTTTGATTGCTTCAACTAAGCATCACAAGTTCCTCGGATCACCACTTCCATGTTAGCCTTCCAAGTCCCAAACTTGGTTTCACCTACACACGGCGGCAAGCCCCTCACTAGGGAGAAGTGACCTTTCTCCAAAGAACCACTCTTGATACTCACTTGAAATGATATAGTTTGATTGATCCAAATGATGAACTCAATCTTGATGAATAATCCTTGAATCTACATTTGAGTCCAACTCTTTCTACTTGTTTAAGTCCTTTTCCTTCTACCAAATGATCTACAATTATCACTAGAACTTAAACTTCACCTTCATCTTAAGTTTGATCTTGATCTTCAAATTGAGTACCAAATAAGTATACCAAGTATATTTCACAATACAAAAGTCTTGTACTCATTGCTTTTCATGCTTCTAGATCAATCCAAAACCAAACTTAGGTACCTCAACCACTTGTAAGCATGTTTCCAACTTGAGGACCTTTCAATTAAAAGTGACTCTAGATTAATCCAATGATTTTCACTTTTCTGGCAGATTCTGTACCCTTCAAAGAATAATTCATATCTCCCAATGTACAGATCCAAATGCCATAAAATTTGGTGGAGATGTGATTCACTAAGTCTTCTAGCAGCTGTAAAAATTTGAGATTAATTTGACATCCAGATTGCTACCAGATTTCAAATCTTTCACCACTGCTATATGCTGAAAACTGCTGCACTATAACTGACAAGATGTACTCCAAAGTCGAAGCATCTCTTATCCAATTCTCATGAAATTTGTAAAGCATCTCATACCATAAGTCTAGAGCATATATACCAAATTTCATGCCAATCCAAGTAGATTTGATCATCCAAACTCAGACTAGATCACTGCTAGCTCAGATTTTCAACTATGGACAGATTTCAATACATTGAGCAATACTTCATCAAATATGAATCAAACTTGAAACTAACTTGTTTGAATACTTTCACAAGACATATATCCATCCAATACACTTACTAAATGTCATCTCATGAATTTATCCAACACAAATCAATTCAAACTTGATTACTTAAGCATTTAATCCATTCAAACATCTCATAGCAAGCAACATTGCATATATATCCAATTCAATCAACTCATATGCACCCAAGTGAAATGATCAACAAGAGATATACCTTGGTTAGCTCATGATCATCCAATAGCAAGCTTTCAACTTGAATATTTGCAAGCCATCAAATATATCCAATAAATCACCACAATCTTTAATATTGCACTTGTATGTTGTAGCACTTGGACTTCGCTTATTTTGACTTGGCATTGGGATTGGATATGCATTGAGCTTCATAACTTGACTCAATATATGATGAACAAAATGAAACCAATTGAATCAAGCCTCCAATGCCATGGTACCTACACACATTCATCCAATTTTTGATGGTACCCAAACAAGTTTGGGTCCTCTCAAGTTAGGTGCAACATACTTAGGCATTGCCTTAGTATGAATAGCGGGATGTTTTGCAATAGCAACAATAGAGGTACCATTTACATCCTTTCTAAGCACATTAGTATCATCAATTGAAATATGCTTAGAAGTGTTACCTAGGGGACATGAATGTGCCATGTGTCCCCTTTCCCGGCATGAGTAGCATTTTCTCTTTGATTGAGCCTTTTCTTCATTGCTCATGTGATGCTTTTCATTGCCTTGCCTCTCACGAGTTGCTTGAGCCTTCTTCTCAAGCTTGGTAGGACACCCCGAGGTAAAGTGTCCTATATCTCCATACTTGAAGCACTTGATGTGAGCATGTACTTTCTTCTCGATTTGATTCTTGCTCATCATCTTGGCATCTTGGATTTGCATTGGATGCCTTGCTCTACCACCCCTTCTTGTTTTCTTCTTCTTCATCAAGTCATCATCATCTTTATGGTTGATCTTGACTTGATCTTGGGGCTTTGCTTTTGGCTCAACTTGAGACTTCTTGGTAGGGCAACACTTGGCAATATGTTCCACTTCATGGCATTAGTAGCACATGAGTTGGGATAGCTTCTTTGCGTCTTGCTTCTTCTTAATCTTGCCCTTGCTCTTGTTGTAGCCAATACCACTCTTATCACCATATCTTCTTTGATTGGTCATGATGTGCTCAATGGTGATTTTAGAGTTGTAGCACCTCTCCAACTTGTTGCTCAAATTCTTCACTTCACTTTTGAGCTCATTGTTCTCCTTCAAAAGGTTAGTCTCACAAGACATAGAGGTAGAACAAGCATCTAATTGTGAAGAACATGGCATATCTAATAAATCATCACAAGAGGTGGATACATGCTTCTTGCCTACATCACAAGGGTTAGTAATATGTGATTGATCATTTGACCCAAAAGATGAGCTCTCACTAGATTTGGTTTCTTCATTAGAAAGCTTCTTAGTGAGTAAAGCATGTTCTTGTACCAAGTTATCATGAGCAACACTAAGTTCCTCATGAGCCAATTTTAGCTCCTCATGTGAACAAGTAGTAACATAAAGTAGATGCTTTTGTTGTTCACATGTGGTCTTTAGAAAAGAGTTTTCTTTTTCCAATTTACTTGCTTTTTCCATTTCTCTTTTTAAGGCTCTTGAGAGTTTATAAAGAAGCTCAAAATTTGGATCATCATAATTAACAACAAAACCACCAACATGTATCTTAGTGTTACCATGTGATGATATTGATGAGCTTGTTGAAGCATCACTCTCATAGCCATCATCTTCACCATCAAGTGTGCATGGAGTAGAATCATTGCTTGCATCACTTGTGGCATTATCATCATTCTTGTCAAGTGATCTTGTGGCATGATCATCATCATCATCATCACTTGACATTGAGGTGGAGCAATCCTCCACAATCACCTCGTTGTGGTCATGCTCAATATCCTCATGTACCTCCATCACTATGTGATCATCCTTCTTGAATTTTCCATCATCCCAAATTGAGGAGTCACAATAGTGATGCTTGAGCGCCGTCCACATGCTATGTGCACTTGAGAGACCCCTTACCTTGTCAAAAATCTCATCATCTAAAGCTTTGATTAGATAAAACTTAGCTTGTGCATCAAGTGTTCGGCAATCCTTTTGAGCTTGGGTACGGTTACCACACCCATCCAAGTCATGAGAAAAGCCAACAACTATGATCCACCAAAACTTAGGGCCAAGAGCACAAAAATGATCAAGCATGTGATTTTTCCACCGTGCATAGTGAGTGCCATCAAAAATGTGTTCCACACAATCATCTAGCCCATAAGCCGCCATCCTCTCGGGTCGGTGAAGACCACAAATGAGAGACCCGGCTCCGATACCAATTGAAGGGTCGAGATGGCGGACTAGAGGGGGGGGTGAATAGTCCTTTCTAAAACTTAAGCATGTTGGCTAACCAAAACAAAAGCGGAATTAAACTTATCGATCTAGCCAAGACTTCACCCCTCTAACTAAGTTCACAAGCACCTCACAAAGATTTTAATTAAGCAACTAAGGTGCTTTCCTTAGCAAGAGCTCTCCTATTTAATTCTAGAGCAAGGTCACACAAACCTATGCACTAGTACTTTGCAAGCAAGAGGGAGCTCCTACATAATTCTAGTAAGCAAAGCGCACAAAGCCTAAGCTCACTAGCAATGCTCAATAACAAGGCAACTAATGCCAAAATGGAGAGCGCAAAACACTTAGCTACACAAACTAAGCAATGTGACTAACAAGGTTACACAAACCAAATTAGCCACGCAAAGGGGATACTTCTAGCTACACAAGCAAGAAGATATCTAGCTAGCTACACAAGCACAACTAGAACAAGAGCAACTACACAAGCACAAGTATATATGAAAGTAAATACAAGCTTGTGTTGTACGAAAGCAAACCACCGAGAAGAGTAGACAATGTTGACACGGTGATTTTCTCCCGAGGTTCACTTGGTTGCCACCAAGCTACGTCCCCGTTGTGTCGACCAACACTTCGTGGTTCGGCGGCTAATCGGTCACACACCGAGCCTCTCAAAAGGCACCGCAAGAACCCACCATAAAGTGTGGTAGCTCAATGACACGCTCAACTAGAGTTGCTCTTCGCGATCCCCGCGGGGTGAGCACAATCCCCCTCACAAAGCTTCTCCGGAGCCTCGCACAATCTTCTTGCGAGCTTCGACGGAGCCACGAGCCACCAAGCCGTCTAGGAGGTGGCAACCTCCAAGAGTAACAAGCACCACCGGCTTGCAACACGATCACCTAGTGCCACACGATGCAATCTCTCAAAGCAACGCACTAGAATCGCTCTCTCACTCGATCCGATGAACACTATCAAGCATGAGTGAGTTAGAGGGCTCCCAAGCACTATCACACAAGTCACAAAGACTATAGTGTACTCAGCTACCGGCCATGGCCGGCCAAGGCATCTATTTATAACCTCACGGTCAAATAGAGCCGTTACCCCTTCACTGGGCAGAATTCGGGACGACCGGACGCGCCGGTCATAACTGACCGGACGCGCTCAGCCGCGTCCGATTCTCCAACGGTCACTGACCCCCAACGGTCAAACCAGCGACCGGACGCGCCGCTGCCAATGACCGGACGCGCCCGTCAAACGACCGGACGCGCCGTTCAAACTGACCGGACGCGCTGGTCGCACAACGGCTAAGTCACGAAGCACTGACCGGACGCGCTGGTCCAACTGACCGGACGCGCCGGTCGCCCAACGGCTAACTGCGAAGCAACGACCGGACGCGCTGGTCCCGAGAATGACCGGACGCGCTGGTCGCCTGAGCAGCGCTCAACGAAACAACGACCGGACGCGCTGAAGAAACATGACCGGACGCGACAGTGCCAGCGTCCGGTTATAGTCCAGTAAGCTCCCTGAACGACCGGACGCGTCCGATCATCAGTGACCGGACGCGCCTCGCGTCCGATCATCGAACTGAAAAACACGCAGACACTGAACACTGACCGGACGCGTCCGGTCATGCAAGGACCGCGTCCGGTTCAGCGTCCGGTCACCTCTGTGACCTCCGTTCGCCTCCGTTTCTTTTCTGACTTCCGGCGTAGTGGAAAATAGGCATTTCAAGTTCCCAAAAACGCCTGAATCCCGCGCTCGCAAGCTCGGCGGGAGGGAGAGAGGAACCCAAACCCTCTCTACCGCTCAAACTTCATCGCCTTCGTAAATGTGCCAACACCAACAAGTGATCACCACCTTGTGCACGTGTGTTAGCATTTTCATAATCATTTTACCGAAGGAGTTAACCACTCAACTTGCCACGCCACTCGATCCTAACACGTATGCAAAGTTAGATCGCTCAAGTGGCACTAGATGACCGATATGCAAACAAGTTTGCCCCTCTTGATAGTACGGCCATCTATCCTAAACCCGGTCATAAACTTCTCTACACACCTATGACCGGTGAAATGGAAATGCCCTAGGTTATACCTTTGCCTTGCGCATTCCACTCCATCTCCTCCGACGTTGATGCAACATATGCACCAACCATATCACAAATGATATGATCCACTTCATATCATCACGTGACCGTATTGGTTCATCGATCTTGACCTCACTTGTTCTTCACCGTTGCCTCGGTCCTTCGGCGCCAAGCCATCACACAACTTGCCCTTCACCCTAGCAACCGATCCATCAAGCCAAGCCTCATCTTGATCTTCTCCACCTTGGTCACATGACTCCATGTCATGTCTCATATGCAATGAGCTCCTTCATGACACCATCACCTGTGGACTAATCTCCTGTGTATCTCACATAACCACATATTAGTCCACCTAAGTTGTCACTCAATTACCAAAACCAAATAAGGACCTTTCAGTCGCCCAACTGCTCTTTGGTCTTATCATCGCGCCCCCGTATCCTGCCACTACTACTCCAGTACAGTGCGTTGCGGGCAATCCACTCGGCCCGAATAATCTCCCAGCTTTGCGGTCGAAAGGTACATTATTCGACCAGCTAAATGTGAGGCATGCGTTCAACATGACTCGAGGCCCAACAACGGTCGGTCCTTAATCAACACAGACGAAAAATACTACAATCCGAAACCCCGCAAGTTTTCGTCCGGTCTCAGGTTCATTTCGACACTTAGTTATTCTCATATGACATACTTTCACATAAATCCAGGTAATCCCCTATAGCTCGCGGATGACAGGCAATCATCCGACTTCTACCGGTCTAAGCAAACTAAGCAATTATTGACCGCGGACACGAGGGTGACAAGGATCGGTAAAGCAAGGTGAAACAAGGTATAATGCAGCAACGTTTGCAAACAACTCCTAAACATAATGCATCAAATTAAGTAAAGTTAATAATAAATTATTTGCAAACCGGGAGAGAAATGCTCCGGGGCTTGCCTCTCTCAAAAGAGCTCGGACGGTGGTCGGGGCACTCTGGAAGATCTTCACCGACCTCCTCTTCGGCTTCGGTCGGCTCCTGCTCTTGCACCTCGGACTGCTCCTCCGGGTCCTCGGGAACTGCTACCGGGGTCACTTCCTGCGATCCTGTATGATGCAGAAGTATAAGTGCTCATGCCTAGGTGCATTGCAGGGATGATATGAGATGATGATGAATGAATGAGATGTAATGAGCATGTTACTTTATTTGGATTACGTGGAACTTACGACTCTTCTACAAGGTAGTCTACGCCATTCAAGAACATGTACTCAAAAACTACCACCACTAATCTCTACCATGCAAAGACACACTGACACTTAAGATGCTTCAAAGATACAACAAAGCATAGTTTACTAACTAATCTTGCATTAAAGGTTGAGTGTAAACCCTAATTAGCACTATGCTTGAACAGCAACACATATTTTGGTAGCACAGAAAAATCTTAGAAAATTACAGCGGATTACTAACATCAATTCCAGCATGCCACAAAATTTTCATTGCATTTGGATTATTAGAACTGTCTATACAAAAATAACAAGCTAAGGCCTAAAAACGAGCATGAAAATACTTTGCATTATGAAAAGTATCAAACAACAGATTTAGTAATTTTCCTACTTTCTACACAGTAAATAATCATTGTAGAAAAATTATTACTTGCATGTTTTATTCACATTTGTTTAATTAACAAAAATAGCAAATACTAGTGATAGAAAACATTTGAACTACACCTACACATTTTTCTACAGAACAGACATGATATATAATTTTCCTAGCAAGTACATGGCACAAAAAGATTAACAAACTTGGAATCACATTTTTCTGATTTTTCTATAATTTATTATCAATTTTTCAAGAAAACACTAATTCCAAGGATTAAATAAAATACTACAAAAAAGTAATGAAATATTGACATGCAATATTTTTATATTGTAGATCTGGTTCCAATGAGTCCATAGAAATTTATTTCACAATTTTTGGAGCTAAAAGGACTACAAAAATATTTTCCAAAGTATTTTTCATCATGAAATAATAAAAGAAAACAGAAATTGATTTTTCAATATTGGTACTGGGCCGGCCCGTGGGAGTCAACCGGCCCGTGGCCGTTCTCGGCCTGGTTCGTGCGCGTGGGGAAAGGCGAGCCGGCCCGCTCGGAGGCACGACCCACAGGGCGGTTGGCCCAGTGAAGACCGAAGGGGGGGAAGAACAGAGCGGCCTCGTCGGCGTTCGTGATCTCGACGTCGCGGCAGTGGCCGACGGCCATTTCCGGCCACGTCCCGACCATCGAGCGAGCGCACAACGTTCGCAAGGAACTAGCGAACTCGAGAGGGAGGCTTGGAAGAACGGAGAGGGAGCGAGCGAGGCGGTGGGCGGGGCGCGAGCTCGGCGGTCCCGACGCGGTGGCGTGGCGGGGGCGGAGAAATGGAACCCTACCGGAGCGAGCAAGGTGATGGTGGCGCCCGTTCGGAGGAGAGGAGAAGGGGGCGGAGCTTCGTGCACGACCAATCGGACGGTGGAGGTCCACCGGTGTCGGAACACTACGGTGAAGGTGGGGCGTGCGGTGGCGAGCGGCGTTCCCGCTCGGTTTCTCCGAAGGGATGGAGAAGGGGAGCGAGTGAGTGGCGAGCGGTGTGGAGACCAGGTGCCCGGGGCGATTTGAAGCGGAGCGCGAGCGCGGGGTCCACAGCGGCCACGCGGGGGCGTCGCCGGCATGCGGCTGCCACGCGGCGGGCGTGTTCTGCCGCGGCGCCAGCGAGCCGCGCGCGCGGGCGGGAAGAGGAAGGGGGGCTGGCTTGGGCCGGGCCGAGGCGGGGGAGCGGGCGCGGGCATGCGCGGGAGTGGCGCGGGCCGTTTCGGCCAACGGGCCGAAACCGAGGCGGCGGCCTGCTTAGGTTAGGTTTTGATTTTTCAAATTTCTAAATTCAAACCAATTTCAAATACAATTTTCAAACCCTATTTTGAACAAGAAAAAGACCTTTTCTGGAAATGACCCAAAAATAAAAGTTGCTTAGAATTTAATTCTCTACAACTTTGATTAAGGGGCCAACTAAAAATTCTCAACAGATTTTGAATTGGAGAATGAAAGCTAAAATAGGGAGTATTTTTTAATATTTTCAGAATACATTTTTGAAACCAGTTTTTGACAAAACTTTGAGTAATTTAGTTGCTCCAAAAATTTGACCTATAATTATAAGTGATATAAAATTTGTAGTTGCACAATTTTGATGAAAGGTAATTAGCACATTAACATATTACATCATGAATACTATTTTCCAAGCTTTTATTTCATTCAAGTTATAATATTACCATATATGATTATGGATGATATGAAATGTCATGCCTATGATTGCCATGTAAAAGCTTGCGTAACACCGGGGTGTTACATCACCTTTGCCTTGAGCCCATTTTGTTTTTCTCTTTTTTCTTTTTTAAGTCCGAGTACTTAATCATCACCATGGCTATCACCACCGTCACCATAATCTTCACCATTTGCTCCACCACTTGGAATGTGCTTTCCTATTCTCATGATCACTAGAGCAAGTAGGTTAGCACTTAGGGTTTTATCAACTCACCAAATCCAAACTAGAGCCTTCACCATCCCAAAATAAACACACATTACGCATCTCGAGGAGTCAAAATCTTTTAAGTTTGATGACTGATTATATAGAAAACAATATTAATATTTGTATCTCTGAATAAATTTATTATGAAAGTACATTCCATGATCTATATAATGATGCTTATTGCACATCATACATATTAGTGCGTTTGTGTATATATTTGGTCAGCGAGACCGTGCACCTATTTTGAGATAGAGGAGTACCTGAGTATATTACTATGGCAGCATGAGAAAGAGGTCAGAGAAGATGACAAGTTGGTAACGAAAACGTCTGCAAGCCCCATTTGGTAGGGCTTCACTTCACTATTGAAGCCATTTTTTAAGGCTTCAGCTCCACAAACGGCTTATCCAGCGAAGCTGAAACCATTTTAGTAAACCGTTTGGCAAAACGGTTTCACTTGTCTGTCATGCATGGCTTGAAGAGATCAATTGTCTAAGATACTCCTGTGCACGCACATGTGTAGTAACATTTGCAGCTGTATGTTTCTATATATTTGTTTATCGAGTAAATTTGAACTTAAAAATTTAAATAATATAAAGTATTAGCAACCAATATTTAATACACTATTTTTTTGCATAAGTACGGACGGAAGGAAAACAGATCCATGCCGGCAACGTTTCTTCACGCGGACAGAGGGAAGGAAAAAACGGAAGGGAAAAAAAATCTTGCGATCGTTTTCTGGTGGCTCACGGTGTAATTTATGCGATTGTCACATATACCTATTAATATAAAATTATACAAAGCACAACTATATAAGAAATTAAAACTACCCATTTGAGCACATCTAAAAAACACTAGATAACAAAATTATCCTAGTAAACACATCCGAAAAGGACTAGGTCGGTAGTTCTCGAGATTTATGAAGTCATCGTAGAACCTCGCTGTTAAAGGGAATGTACCTACCATACCTACCACTTAAAGAATATAGTCTTAAATCCTAGAATACATGTCTATATCTCTTATAAAGATAAACCTCATTACCTATTTCTCTTAATATGTAAGGCGTCCACCTCAGCAGCCCACTATTATTTGTCACTAGCAATTTCTCTTGATATGCAAGGTGTCCACCTCACCAGTCCACTATTATTTGCAATTAAATTTCACTGGCACAAGAATTATGATATCCACATTAGCGAGACATATCATCCACTATGGATACAATCTCCATGATTATGATAATAAATCTATATATATATTATATCATGTTTCTACATTACCAACAACATACATATATATCTCCTAATTCTTATTAGTTAACATTCTAACCTATTTATATTTCTTCTTCGTACCCGCGGCAATGTGCGGAGAATCCTCCTATTATATAAGAATGTGCAAGCACGCATTTTAAGTCAATAAATTAACTCATACTGTACCATGAGGAACCTAACTAGTTTAGCCGTGCCCAAATTTGATAAGTTGAATCTTTGTAGCTGGCCCGTACGTATAATTCCTGGTTCCGCCACCGGTCGCAGTACAATCAAGGTAGGGATCATTGTCACTGCCACGTGCACATCCGTACCGAAACCGTCATGGTAGGTCATGTTCATCTGGTTTATAATCCGTTTTTTCAGCTTGTTTTTTCAACCGAAATAGTATTTTTCTCTCACAACAAATCAGTCAACAGTGTTTTTTAGCCAGCTTATCAGCACAGACGAACGGGACCGTACAATCAAGGTAGCCTGCCGGGATCATTGTCACTGCCACATGCACATCCGTGACAAGTGTCCTTGGCATCAATCAAAATATGAAATAGGGTCTTGTTTAGATGTTAACTTTTTTTAATCTGGGCTACTGTAGTATTTTCGTTTGTATTTGGCTAAACTAATTAGGCTTAAAAGATTAATCTCGCAAATTACAGACAAACTGTGTAATTAGTTTTTTTTTTTCCTACATTTAGTTTTTCATATATATCCAAAGATTGACGTGACGGGAGGAAGTGTAAAAATTTGGAATCCGGAACGTAAACGGGCCAGGCCGGAGGCCACCTCCACCGCCTTCCGCAGTCCATACATCCACCACCACGAGGTCAAGTCGTCAAGAACCTGTACGGGGAGAGGAAACAACCTGTAGGAGAGCAGGAGAGGAGCTTGAGGAGGAAATGGCCGGCGCCGAGGGCGAGAGGTGGGTGGGGCTGGCGACGGACTTCTCGGAGGGGAGCCGGGCGGCGCTGCGGTGGGCGGCGGCCAACCTGCTGCGCGCCGGCGACCACCTGCTGCTGCTGCACGTCATCAAGGAGCCCGACTACGAGCAGAGCGAGGCCATCCTCTGGGAATCCACCGGCTCCCGTACGCACCCTTTCTCCGATCTCCACCACATCCTCCTCCAATTGCAATTCCTAGGTGCTACTGCTAGTGCTAGCTAGGAGCTACCCGTTCCTCAACTTTCTCGCTACCGTTTTCCCCCACAAACGCAAGCGCTAGCACGATTTCGCGGCCGTTAAAGATCCGCAAAGCCTCGGATTACTTGCTGCTCCATGATCCATGCCCTGCGTGCCATGTACGAGGCGATTGATTGACTATAACGCCTGATCTTGCCCATCAATCTGCGCGCGGTAGCTGTGATTCTTGGCCTTCTTGCCTTACCTGCCTCTGCTTGCGGTTGTTGGAGTTACTGTTTCTGCTGCAAAAAATGGCTGCAGAACTTGTTCCTGCCGATCATCACATCCGAAGTCGACAACAATTTTCAGAAAAGGAAATATCTTGGCCTACTGGTGCTCCTCTCCTGTGTTTGGAGAAAGTAGGGAACCCATCAAATCTGGGTTTGGGATTCGGAGTAATAGTCGTTGATCTGATGTGTGTTGTTAGAAGCTGGCAGTATCTTTGCTATATTCCAGTCTGGACTGATTCATTTCCTTTATTCGGTTTACCATGCTTTCCTAAAGCTGGATCACGACCTACCTTTAACCTAAAGATTTGGGGTTGAAATAGAATGGTACAGGGGAAATTGGTGTGAGGTGTGTGCCTGCAACTAATCATGCCTTAAATTAAATCTGTGTCAACTTCACCATCAATTTACTCGGTTTTCTAATGGCCGGCGGCCAGTGGATGCTATTGCTAGTTCAGTACAATTTCGTATGGAAGACTTGCTAACTACCATATGCGCCTTGATGCAGTCACATTGACCATAAGCTTTTGTTCAGCTCAGAGGTCAAAGCTGTTTTCCACTTTATTCAGAACGAAAGATGCCACTGCTCAGCTGATTGTTTGCCTGCTAGGCGGTAAATTTGCTGCTAGTAAACATTGCAAACTACTAATGGGCAGTTCACTTTAATCTTCGCTGAAGAGTATTAACCTGGCTAGCCTGTGACATCACGATTTCGTTAGAGATGATTATGCTAGAGTAAGGAACAGGACCTGGTATTCTTACACAGGCGTAGTATATCTTTTGGATACATAAAATGAAATTCAGATTTTTTTTCTTTTTATCTGTTCCATTCATCCTATTCTGCCACTTTTAAGATTTTTTTTTCGAGAACGTGCGAGCACGTATTTCATTAAGCAGGAAAAGAGTTTGGTACTACACCCTTACTGTTGGTAAACCGTAGATTACCAAAGCTCAAGACAACTCCCTAGGCTACCTCTAATCCGCACGAGATTGCGATTACATGATAATACACAGTGCGACTAAAGAGCAGCTTCATGCTACACGCGACTGAAGCACAGCCAGGCGCTTATAGCCCGCAGCAACCCAGAGATCAGCCTCAAGCCTGATGGCCGCTCCCAACTCTGCCGGCGTCGATGCGATGCGATTGAACGTCCTTGCATTCCTCTCCTTCCAAAGCATCCAGCTCGTGAGGAGGACAAGAGAGTCGAATCCGTGGCGAAGCTCCTTCGGCAGCTGCTTTCTCACCGTCGTCCACCAAGTCATGACGTCTTGCTGCTGTACTGCTACGTTGTTGTTTAGCCGGCACTTTTAAGATTGAGTGATCAGTTCTAGTAATCCATATGGTTCAGCTTACAATCTATGCTTTTGCTATTTCATAGCATCAATGTAGGGCAAAATATTTTCATTGTTGATGTTACTTTCATCGTAACATGATTTAACATCATCAACATCTATGTGATGGCCTGGATGCTCAATACCCTTACTGCACTTCTTTTTTGTTAAATGTAATAGCGTTGATTCCCCTCTCGGAATTCTCTGACCCTATTACCGCGAAGAAATATGGAGCAAAACCCGACATAGAAACCTTGGACATCCTGAACACTACAGCTACCCAGAAGGAGGTGAGCACACCAAGCCTTTGGCCATGTTATCTGCCATTTCCTTCTCAGAGTTGCTTTATTGCGGTTTTGAGTTTCTTTTGACAAACAGATTACGGTGGTTGTAAAAGTCCTGTGGGGAGATCCACGTGAGAAGCTCTGTCAAGTTATCCATGACACCCCGTTGAGCTGCTTGGTTATAGGAAGCAGGGGCCTTGGCAAGCTCAAGAGGTTGTACCAAGCTGCTCGCAAACTGTTCTTGTGACTTGTGGGCAATTGAGCATACTGTCTTCGCTAATAGCAGTGCTGATCTTCTGATATCTTCCTGCAGGGTGCTCTTGGGAAGTGTCAGCGACTATGTTGTGAACAACGCAACCTGCCCTGTCACCGTCGTCAAGTCATCAAGCACCGAAGGTTGATCTCATCACCGAAATGCCTGAATGTGTTGTTATAATAAAGATGGTTGGCCTGATGAAGAACATGCACTAGTTTCTAGCTATCTGAAACATGTTGAACCAGGCAGTTCTATTGTAATAATAGGCAAACGACCTTATGATGAAGGACATGGTTATGTATGAGTGATGTTTATATTAGGGTTTGAAGAAGTGGATCCTATTATTCTTCCTGCTGTGCTATGTGATGTCTATGCTGGTACTTTAAAAAATCCCCCTTTCAATTTTGACTATGAAAATCGAAGGACTGCATATTTCAGACAAGACAGATGAACATGCTCAGAGGAAGAAGCTTTCCGGCGGTGAGTTAATATGATGACAGATGTTATGGGTACATGTTACTATGGGTGTATCATCAATAATGCAATGCAAATCAAGCAGCACTACAGACGCAAATTCAACCACTGACCAGATCAGGGAGCACCATGCAGCGTGAGCTTCCAAGCAAAGCATAGAAAGGGAACATCCATGGACAACGCTTGTTCATCACAGTACACTGATACGTTCAAACCGGAGCCAAATGTCACCGGCATCAGCATCTAGAAGACCTACCGTGTCTCAGGCGCTACAGAGCAAACTACTGGTAGCAAAGTTTAATTCTACACATCAGATCCACCCATCCATCCACCATCTAACGAGCAATGTACATTGGAACCCATTTAACCTGGAAGCGGTTCACAGTGGCCCGAGGAAGTCACCAGCGATCGTAGCAAGGAGCTGGAACTGGCGGTCAGCCTCCATCCAGCGGAACCCCAGAACCTTGAAGCGCACGGCAGTGTCCTTCTCCAGCTTCGAGTGGTCATTCATGAACATAGCATTCTCCCCACCTATGTACTTGTAGTCGCTCATCG
The DNA here is from genome assembly GCA_038087645.1 of Saccharum hybrid cultivar R570. Classification (NCBI taxonomy): domain Eukaryota; kingdom Viridiplantae; phylum Streptophyta; class Magnoliopsida; order Poales; family Poaceae; genus Saccharum; species Saccharum hybrid cultivar. The sequence goes on along the minus strand of JAQSUU010000456.1, from coordinate 479,202 downwards.
ACTTCTCAGCCAGGAAGATGCTCTCCACAGGTCCAGATTTCAGAAACACACCATGCTTGAGGATCCTGTCCACGTGGCCAACCATGACCTCGCCCTTCATAGGCTTCTGCGTGATGCAGGTAAATGAAACTGGGAACAGAACATCTCCAGTTAGCTCACGCACTTTCCCTTCAGATATTGCCTTCAGCTGACTAACGGCAACGTAGTAGCCATGCTCTTTGGAGGCCCTCCTGTTTGTGACATCCTCCAGAAGACGCACGATGATAGCCTTGCGGAGCAGGAGGCCCTTGCGGTCGAGCTGGCTAGGTGAGATCAACACATTCCATGACATCTCTGCCTCAAGAAAAACCATGGCTGAGTACCTGCCAAAAATATACAAGATATCTACCTTTTAGAGGCTTGATAAAACTCACTGGAACAAAGGGCATGCTTATTAGATCATTTCTGGTAAAATTGGGTTAAACCATTCTTTCGTAGAAGACATACAATTGTGAATGCAGTATTGTCATGCAGTAGATTAGAATAATGTAAAAACAAAAGTATGTTGGGAGGCAACGTTAACTAAAATTTGAATGATAAGACATAGTTATGTAGCATGACTTCTGTTTTTTTAATAAAAAAAAAGTAGCATGACTTCTGTTATGGATTACAGGAAATATCAAAAGGTTGGAGGATGCTTGCACAGACGCACATGCTGTTGGTTGGGGACTCATCCCCCATCAATCCATCATCATCACAAGAATTTAATGGCATACATAGGGAAAGGATAGCTTTTAGTCTGATACAGTTCTCTTTTCTAGGCTTTATATAAAGGACTTCTCTTACTAAAAGCTTACAGAAACTACTGGAATCAAAACAATGCAGGAACCTAGGCTTATAGTCTGATACAATTCTCCTCTATAGGCTTACATAGAGGATTCCTCTTATCAACAGCTTACAGAAACTACTGGAATCAAAACAACACTGGAACCTAGCCATCATATATAATCTAAAAGCAATTATCTACTTACAGTTGTTTCCTCACAGCCCACCCTATACTGTGTCCCAGAGAAGTTCTCACGAAGATGATTTCAAAATAAAATAGGACATGCACAATTAGTTTCTTTTGATTTGGGGTTATAAGAAGGTAAGGTTCATATTTTACACTTTCAGCATTTCAGACATGTAGTGCTACAGAGTTGTTAGCACATAACCAAGTATGCTGTATGCGGTGGCAGCAGGGAAGACGTGAAGATGGTTGCCCTGACACCTAAAGGCCCCATCAACCAGCTCTGAGGATGTGCCCACTGCAGCAATACCTGGAGTTCAAACAATTGGATTCTACTAGGGCACTATAATTGAGCTATCCTAGCGCAATACATGAGTTCCTAGACAGTTATGGCAGCAGCAACCTACGGAAGCAATGAAACAACCCAACAAATTAATACAGAAAAGAGCATGAATCCGCCATCATTTCTAGTTTCTAATTGTAGTTGCACAAGCAGAATGAAGGTAGACCTGATTTCTTATGTACGAATTTTTCCTTTTCACAACTACCTGACGAACCCAAAGTAACAATTTCAGATATACCAACGCAGACCCTCGTGCTAGTCTCAAAATTACTCACTGACCCCGCCTATATGACGCCAACCCAACAACAGATCATTCGGTGTCGCAGAGCATGGGCGGATCCAGAAAAGGGACAAATCCGATTTTTTTTTTTTGCAAAATGTTCGCAGTTAGTAGGCATCAAATAGCCAAATAGTTAGGGTTTGGAGCTCGGTTTCGCATAGCAGGAAATGAAGAGAAGCGATGGGAATACCTGGCGAGTGCCTGTCGCCGGCGGAGACACCGACGAAGGCCTCGGCACCTGGCGTAGGGCGGCGACGGCGGCGGAGGCGGGGGCAGTCCACCCCGGTCGTCGGAGAGAGAGAGAGTGAGGGAGACGTGCGGTGGGCTCGCTATCCGTCTCTTGTGGAAGTGCCGCGTGGGTGCTTGGGTTTCTGACGAGCGGGGCCGGGGTGTGGTCCAGCAGGAGGTGAAAGAGAAGAGGAGGGGCGTGACCTTCCGCAGTTCCGCTGGCCGCTGGTACTCCTGTGGGCCAAGGCCCAGCGGCGAGCGGTTCGGGCCGGGGAAATGGGGATTGGGGAAGGAGCCATTTGGGTCGGGCCGAACTAGAAGGAGAAGGAAGGGCCAGCTGGGGGAAAAAAGGGAAACGGGACACGGGCTACAATTCGTCCCAGTGACCAGGGAAACTGGGAAAAGCTTTTGCTTTTATTTAAAAGTTTTTTTCTCGAATACGCAAAAGATTTATGTATCATTGCATTAAGAAGAATAGAGTTTTCGTTACAAGCAACGCACATCTAGCGCGCTAGGCGGTCACAGAACTAGACCAACCTAGCCGACTGCTCCCTGGTTCGAATTACATAATTGAAACAACCAAAGTGCGAGCACCGCCGCACCCTACGGCCCTACGGGTCATCCACGAAGAGCTCCCACACGTGCCCGTTGAATGCTGGAAATAGCGCGTCAAGGGACTCCACCTGGCTTGACGATAAGGTCCCAGAACGCATAGCGTCGAGTATTCTCTTAGGCGCAGGCGAAGCCGGATTGGCCGGCGGCGCGATACCCAACCATTGGTTGAGGAGTACCTCTCCCCGCTGGGAGCTTTTATTTAAAAGTGTTTCCAAGGTAACTTTTAAAGGAAATTCGAACTACGGTTCGAATTCGTTTGATCACACCGTCAATCAATACAGGAGAAATCCAAATCACACCTATACATTTCATCATGCATACAAATTTACATGAGATGCACCATTTGTTAGTTAAGAAAAAATAGACTTATGTTGAATTCGAGTAGGAGCTCAAATTCTACTCTTACTTAATTTTTGAAAAAAGGAAACTTTAGTTTTTAGTTTTTTTTAACAAACTTTAATCATTGGCATGACTTGAATAAGTCAAGACATATGACAAGGTTATTTTATCCCAAAGGTTTCTGAACTTATAAATTGTTCTCTCCGTCCTGCAATACAAGGTATCTAAGCGTTCAAAATTTGTTGTAAATTATAAGGGATTCTAGGTGCTAGCCCTCCAACAGTTTAAAAAAGGCAGCATTCACATGCATACCTACCATTAGTTTCTGTTACTAACTCAAACGTGTTTTGTGGTCCTCCAAATTCAAACACAATACTATTTAGGTGAAACAAATTCTATTTGCTTTTGTTGCTCTCTGGATATGCTTTGGGAGACTAAGTATAGAGTAGGAGACACCAGAGTGGCTGAAAGGGTCATAGATATAAAGAGGCTAAAAGTTCCATATTTTGAATAGTTTGGAAATGGTGAAAAGGAACTCTACATAGAACCCATAAAAGTGTTCTACAACTATTACCGTACAAGCATAGGCATTTCATGGTCCTCCAAGGTACATATCACTCCTCCAACCTTATGTGACCAACTAAAAAGGTGAAAATGTCATAATAGGCAGTGGCGGAGCCAGGATTCCAAAGTTGGGTATTCCTACTTCTATATCAACAAAAAAAATCAACTGTTTTTAATTGCAATGGGTGAAAATACTATAAAATATGGCGGAGCTAGACCGAAAAGCTGTTTTTTTACTGTTTTGGACTGCAATGAGTGAAAATACTGCAAAATATAGCATTATACATATACATATATAAGTATATACACATATATACATAAAAGTGTATCAAAATAGTTGGTATTCCCGGGAATACGGGGAATACCCTCTGTATCCGCCCATGATAATAGGATGGCAACATGCGAGTCACCTGAATAAACTAGAATACTGTCACAAAGAACTCTCTAGTATTTGAAACGGATGGCTAGAAAGACGGTAGTCTACGAAACTTCTATGACCCAAAGAAAATGTGATTGCATACATATGGAGCTTCTATGAATCCGAGTGGGTATATTCTACCATAAGAAACCCAGCCAATTGAGCTACCAATTTGCAATGATATCCTATCAATAGAAATTACAAGAACGATTATAGTGATTTGTTAGCCAGACCTGGCATTATCCTAAACACTAAATTGTAAATAGTTGGTCATTTGTCGTCTAGTCATTATTCGACCTAAACGGACACTTAAACGGGCAAAAGGGACGTTTAAACGGGATAAACATCCGATTAAACGGAAGTGGCGTATCACTGTGTAGCATTTAACGGTGTGTAAACGGGTTACATGACCGTTTGGGTGAACAGTAACTAGACCACATGTCACGTAGAACTCTAGTATTCGAACGGATGCCTAGAAAGAAGGTAGTCCACGGAAATTCTATGACCCAAATAAAATGTGAATGCATACATAAGGATAGCTATAATGACCTGTCCAGGAGAGAAACACTGAGAGGAAAGTAGGTGAGACTTCTGTCGTATTCGATGCTTTTCTCCGGATGCCCGCCCTTTAAACCATGGCTTCATCCTAAGCCGTCCAAGTGTTATGCATGAGACAATTATTGTTCATGTTTGTATGTACCATGTATATGTGGTTGCAACTTGACACGAAAAATACCTTAACAAATATTGTTATTTAGGAGTTCATTCTGTTTTCCTCTTTTTTCGGAAGCGCGCATTAGCACGTGTTATTCTGTTTTCCTCTTGTTTTGGTGGATGAGTAGTAGAGAGGGTTTAGTGCCGAATAAAAGCTTTAGGCTCTTGAAGATGAGACATCATCCCTTGCCGTCCTAATGAAACATCTCACCTTCATGCACCATATATAGCTAGGTTCGAACTTGTATATCACCGACCGTAGAGAAATCTAGGCCCGGTATCTCGTAGACACGTTAGGCTACTTTTTCTCCAGAAAGCATGAGGCAGTGACAAAATTTGTTGCATAAGCAACAAAATTGTGAGCACAGCACGACGCATTCGCCGTACAGTCCCTACTGTTACCGTGTCTCTAACAAACGGTCGCCTTGAAATGTTGCCACTCGGTGGTCACACTACGCAAGTAAGCAGCAGGACTGTTTATTTCATTTAAGCCCTTGAAAATGCAGGATATTATCATCCTCAGTAGTTGCTCACCCTCAGAATGTCTCATCAGAGGACTGATTTGTGATACACGTTGAAACCAAGGTGTGCGGCCGTAAGTTGTTATACAGCCGTTTCCCTTCTTTTTAAACCCCTGTTGGGTCATCACCACTCTTCACAACATCATCCCAAGAACACTCCCTACATCGGAGCTCAAAGAGCAAAAAGGCTTTGGTGAGCTTGAGGGCGTGTGCAGCCATGGCTGTCCTCGGCACCGCGGCGGTTGAGGCGCTCATCCCGGTGGCGGCGTTGATTGGCATCGCCTTCGCGATGCTGCAGTGGTACGTGGTGGCCAGAGTCCCCGTGCCTTCGCACGCCGGCGAGGGCAGCGGCGGCGGCGAAGGCAGTAAGCAGGGCCACGGCATGCGGGGGAAGGAGAACGAGGAGGGGGAGGAGGAGGACGGCATGGACTACCTGCTCGTGGAGGCCCGGTGCGCCGAGATCCAGCGCGCCATCTCCATCGGCGCCACGTCGTTCCTGCTCACCGAGTACAAGTACCTGGCCGCGTTCACGGCGGCGTTCGCGGCGGTGATCTTCGTGTTCCTGGGCTCGGCGGAGCGGTTCAGCACGCGGCCGTCGCCGTGCGCGTACGACCCGTCGCGGGAGTGCCGGCCGGCGCTGGCGAACGCGGCGTTCAGCGCGGTGGCGTTCCTGCTGGGCGCCGCGACGTCCGTGCTGTCGGGTTACCTGGGCATGCGCGTGGCGACGTTCGCGAACGCGCGCACGGCGCTGGAGGCCCGCCACGGCGTGGGGCGCGCCTTCGCCGCCGCGTTCCGGTCGGGCGCCGCCATGGGCTTCCTCCTCGCCTCCAGCGCGCTGCTCGTGCTCTACGCCGCCGTCAACCTCTTCGGCCTCTACTACGGCGACGACTGGGGCGGGCTGTACGAGTCCATCACGGGTTACGGCCTCGGCGGGTCCTCCGTCGCCCTGTTCGGCCGCGTCGGCGGCGGCATCTACACCAAGGCCGCTGACGTCGGCGCCGACCTCGTCGGCAAGGTCGAGCGCAACATCCCCGAGGACGACCCTTGCAACCCCGCGGTACGCATGCACGTCACTGTCACGCTCTCTGCATGCAACGTCCTGCTGGTTGGTCCTGGTTGCTTGCTTTGCTTCATCATGTCCTACACGTATCTCAAAGCAAAATCGATCACCGTTGCATATGCACCGAGCCACCGACTACTACTCGTGTTTCTTTCCATTTTTTTCTCTCCTAGTAGAGATATATATGACGTCAGTTACAAATGAGGGTCGGTGTGTTTGCACATGCTTTTCGTACACGTAGTATGTGTGAGCAGCGTGGTCGCCCACAATGTACGTGATGCCGTGCCGTTTGTGTGATGATCGAATTGCAGGTGATCGCCGACAACGTGGGGGACAACGTCGGCGACATCGCCGGGATGGGGTCGGACCTGTTCGGGTCGTACGCGGAGTCGTCCTGCGCCGCGCTCTTCGTGGCCTCCATCTCCTCCTTCGGGGCGGAGCACGACCTCACGGCGATGATGTACCCGCTGCTCATCAGCGCCGTGGGCCTGCTCGTGTGCGCGATCACCACCGTCGTCGCCACCGACGTCGCCGAGGTGAAAGAATCCGACGAGGTCGGGCCGGCGCTCAAGCGGCAGATCCTCATCTCCACCGTGCTCATGACCGCCGGCGTTGCCGCCGTCACCTTCCTCGCCCTGCCGCCCAGCTTCACCCTCTTCGACTTCGGCAACGACAAGCACGTCAAGAACTGGTACGTGTGTACGTGTTGTGTGTGACAGTGTGAGTCTATTTGATTCGAGATTTGCTGCTATCTAGCTGATGAAATCCTGCATGAAAATGTATGCACAGGCACCTGTTCATCTGCGTGTCCGCCGGTCTGTGGGCGGGGCTGGTGATCGGCTACGTCACCGAGTACTTCACGAGCAACGCGTACGGGCCGGTGCAGGCGGTGGCGCGGTCGTGCAGGACGGGCGCGGCGACGAACGTCATCTTCGGGCTGGCGGTCGGGTACAAGTCGGTGATCGTGCCCATCCTGGCCATCGCGGCGGCGATCTACGCCAGCTTCCGGCTCGCGGCCATGTACGGCATCGCGCTGGCGGCGCTGGGGATGCTGAGCACCATCGCCACGGGGCTGGCCATCGACGCGTACGGGCCCATCAGCGACAACGCCGGCGGGATCGCGGAGATGGCCGGGATGCCGCGCCGGGTCCGGGAGCGGACGGACGCGCTCGACGCCGCGGGCAACACCACGGCCGCCATCGGCAAAGGCTTCGCCATCGGCTCCGCGGCGCTGGTGTCGCTGGCGCTGTTCGGCGCGTACGTCAGCCGAGCCGGGATCACGGCGGTGGACGTGCTGAGCCCGCGCGTGTTCGTGGGGCTCCTCGTCGGCGCCATGCTCCCCTACTGGTTCTCGGCCATGACCATGCGGAGCGTCGGCAGCGCCGCGCTGCGGATGGTGGAGGAGGTGCGCCGCCAGTTCGACACCATCCCGGGGCTCGCCGAGGGCCTCGCCGTGCCGGACTACGCCACCTGCGTCAGGATCTCCACCGACGCATCACTCAAGAAGATGATGGCGCCCGGCGCGCTCGTCATGCTCAGCCCGCTCGTCGCCGGCACGCTCTTTGGGGTCGAGACGCTCGCGGGGCTCCTCGCCGGCGCACTCGTCTCCGGCGTCCAGGTCGCCATCTCTGCCTCCAACAGCGGGGGTGCATGGGACAACGCCAAGAAGTACATCGAGGTCGTAGCTAGAATGAATATCTATATATCCCTCTCATCTCATTGCAAGTTGACCTGTTATGAATTATGATGCGGCTGGCATTATATTCGTTGACTGACTCTCCTGCATATGCATTGCAGGCCGGCATGTCGGAGGAGGCGAGGTCGCTGGGGCCCAAGGGATCGGAGGCGCACAAGGCGGCGGTGATCGGAGACACCATCGGAGACCCGCTCAAGGACACCTCCGGCCCGTCCCTCAACATCCTCATCAAGCTCATGGCCGTGGAGTCGCTCGTCTTCGCGCCCTTCTTCGCCGCGCACGGTGGCATCATCTTTGACCACCTCTGATCATCTGATCAATGCATGCTGCTGCCGTTCCATGGCAAATTAAAGGCGCCGGCTGTCGCGGCGAGCCGCCTCTTGAACTTGCGGTGACCAGTCAGTAAGAATAATCGCCGTGTATGTAGCTTGCCGCCTCTTGAACTTGCGGTGATCATCAGCCAGTAAGAATAATCGTCGTGTATGTAGCTTGCAACAATATAACAAGTTATGGTGTCGATCGGTGCCTAGTTCCAGTGATGCCAGACCACCAGAGTTGGAGGCTTATTCATGTCTGGCCCTCTTATCTTACCCTTGAATATGCTCGGTATGCTGCGAAGCGAACACTAGTCGCTAGTATGCTGATCTGCTGCCTGCTAGAGAAATGACAAGCCTAACCTGAGACTGGCTCCTAAAGAAATTCCAGCATTTCGCCATGGAACATTTCAATTCCTACAAGATTTGGAGAAAATTTTAGCTTTCTAAATATGACCTTAACCTGCTCACGAAAGATAGAATAACACAACACTGAAAATCGGCATTCGTCAATCACCAGACTGGTGCGGTATCACCCCACATTGAGCAAGCATATGAAACAGAAACCCTGAGATGTAGGGTTTGCTTTCTGACCATGGAACATTCTTGTGCCCTCGGATTTTTCATCATGCCACATCCACGAATCAACAAATCACAGTTCTATCAGATTACAATGCTACTGACGCCAAACTAACCTGTCCTTCCACTTCTACAAGAGTAACAGCTTAGCCAATGGTCCCAGAGGAGGGCGTACAATCACAGTTAGTCTTACTACGCTAATTCAATAAAACTAGGATGAGCTTTCCTTCTATAATGCTGCACAAAAAGGAGCTCATACTCAACTTCCAATCCTTCTCTCGGGGATTAACTGTACATGTTCACAACTCAGCCAAAATTGAAGTCGGAGACGAACACAACTGTGGCCAAAACTATCTCACATCCGATCATTTCTCGCGAGTTCCAAGTTTACATGTGTACTCTCAATTTCATCATAAGCAACGGCAGGTTGAAGTCTAACGTGAAAAAAAAAACGATAGTATCACCTCACTGAGGCTCTGCATCAATTGGTTTTGTTGTATCTAGGAACCATCTTGGGAGACAAATCCCCTGCAGCTTCATTGCAGTCCTCTCCCTTTTGATGCACAGATCCAAAGTTTCTGGGGCACGTTGTTGATTCTAAGAGCCTCGGCTTCCATCCCCTTCGCCACTGCCTTCAGAACTTTTCGTGCTTCTAGAAGGCGAGGCTGAAGCAACACTCTTTAGCTTTTTGTGAGGTGAATGTCTGCCACCATATGGATTGTTCCCCGCCACTTGGGCCTCATCAGCATTAACAGGCTTTCTGGGAGGTGGATCGAATATTTATCATCAATATCACAATCCGCAAGCCCACCAGATTCATGCCAGAAGAAATAATAAAATATCAGTGAGATACAAGATACAAAGTATGGTTCAAAGTTCAGAAACTACAGATAGTGCAGTGAAAACAACACTCAACAAATTATCATCAATCTAACCAGCAAAAGTTAGCAAATAAATGTTAGATGCAAAGTGACACTTGCAGAAGATTTGAGATACCTTGCCGGGATAGATTGCTCCTGTGAATGCATTGTTGGTGTAGAAGAATCTACTCGTCACTAAAAGGGAAAAGAAAAGGAATTTCATGTTTGGTTAAGTGAACAATGGAATCCCAAACTTCATTGGGCCACCAACATAAAATAGGCAGCAGACAAGAAAAATGAAACAAACAAACCTATCCTTATTAAAATAACCTTCCTGTTCCTTATCAGCACCTCTTTCATCTGCTTTCTTTCTCGTGTCAACCACACCAGTACTTTGCTTTGTTTCTGCACTCTCCACAATCTAACAAGAACACAGGCCAACCAATCATTGCCTGACTCTATAGTAGTACATAGCACCCTAAGCCACAATTAAATATAAATGGTTTCATTTAGCTAAGTACAGAAGTACAATCATCCTTCAAATAGCTTAATATTCATAAGGTGATTGATAATGACAATGTGATATACTCGAGTTTCAATTATCAAGCATACTAGTATACTACCTCTGGTCGGCAAAAGTTGTCATTGCATACAAGCAAAATAAGGAGCAAATAAGTTGCAAAATAAGGAGCAAATAAGTTACTTGCCTTTTCTGGAACATCAGATTTTATTGACATGAGGAGGTACTTAAGTTTGAAGGCCTGAATACTCTGCAATCGTTCAAACTTAAGTTGGTCCCAAAAAGACTCAGCAACATATTCAATAAGGGGCTCAAGATTTTCCTGCACACAAAAAAACATCAAATGACGTAGCATGCTGAATCGTGATTTGCAAATAAGCAAACAGCTCCAGTACATACCTTTCTTATGTACTCCAACAGTTCAAGGACCACAGATTGTAGCATGTTGTCTCTATCGCCATTTTCATCAAATGCCTTAATAACTGGCTTCAACAAGTTCAGCTTGATAACACGGTCAACAAGAAAGTCATCCTACAAAACAGAGACAATTTTGTCAACTCAAGACCAAACATAAGACGATATGGTATATTTTAATAACATGGCAATTAGAATATGCTTCCTGGTCCCCGGAAAATGTGGTCAAGCACCAATCAGCTTAATAGTGCAACTGAAGAACAAAGTTTTTTTTATTTTGAATTATGATTATTCCTGTCATAATGCAACATGAGCCTTCAATGCTGCAATGTGACCTACTTCATGGAACAAAGTAAATTTCTCACCTTTCTGCCAATTATAGTCCGAACGAATTGGACAGCTGCCACAACCAAAACCTTCTCTCTCCGATGGGTTAAAGTAAGAACTTCTCCATTGCATTGGTTGCAAAAAATATCCTGCAACATCGAGAGCTTTGTTTTAGCAAAGAAACAAAAAAAAAATGGTAACACAGAAAAGCAACAGCACGACTGAATGAGAAAACAGGGAAAAGAGAAGCTTTTGGATAGAGGATTACTTCATCCTGTTTGTATGTTGAAGTGCACAGAAGGATAAAAGCTCACAAATTTTCAACAATGTTTCAGGCTTAGCAGAATGCTGTTCAACCATTGTGCGAACACCAGCTGAACCTGACGTTGATCTGGCAATGCCCTTTGGAGCGCAGGACGAAGCTATTACGTCAATCAATTTTTGAATATGCTTGTCAAAGAAAACCTGAAGAACAACATCTTGCTGCAACAGAAGAAAAAGAAGTCCTTCACACCAATGCAATCTCATTGAATACCAGCAATCCAAACTTCAATATTTGAATTTATCATAAAGCTACACATATGCATCCAAAATCAAATCAAAATGAGGATAGAAAACTAGCAATAATATGGCAAATACACTATTTTCCTATTCTAAAAATAGTTTCACTATCCTATAGGTGCCTAACATTCTTAGTCCAAAAAGAATTACTGTCCAGTCATCACATTTTACATCAAAGTAACAGAAGAAGTAAATCATATTCGATTATGCATCTTACATGATTTTTAGTTGTATCGGAAGAACCCAACAATATCTTTAGACAAGACCAATAGAACATTTCCTCAGCAGAGTCAATTATCATCCCTTGAACCTGAATTTGAGAAAACCATAAATATATATTGCTAGACGAGGCAGTGATGATAGATATCCATGTAATTTAATCAGAATGACAAATGCTCAATACTACTAAACATTATTTTGAGAACAGTAAGCAATGCCTGCAGTAGAGAAAAAACAACTCAGCCATCGGTTACTTAAGTTGATAGTTCAACTACCAAGGCACATAACAAAAGGAACACAAGGTAAACATAAGCTTCTATTCATGGCTACCAATTAAAGAAACCATTGCATGAGTCTATTGTAATTTGAAGCAGATGTACATCACAGTGCCAACTGTCAAATCATGCAGTTATTGGCAATGGCTACAACAAACATCAATAGAAGAAGAATTCACATAAAGTTGAAGGACAAAAGGAGAAGGGGCAAGCAATTCATGGTCAAGCTCAACAGGGACCAACAAAAGCCCAGACAGCAAAAATGTAATGACCAAAGGATAGAATATGCGATTCTCCAAAAAGAAAAACAACTCTGCAGAAGAAGTGTTTGAGAAAACAAGAAGAAATACACATAGGAATAGATGATTCTAGAAATACAATTCGCTACTTGGACTAAAAGCACGTATGAATGTTGTACAATTACTTCAAAATAAAGGGTGCAAACTTACCAGAAACTCAAGAAGAGAATTGCCTTCTAGGTAGTTCTCTTCATGATTGGCAATAAATGCTCTAACTAAGTCAGGATGCAGATCAACAAAATACACAAGTATGTTTGCCCTGCATTTCCCAAACAAATAGTGCAATCAGAGGGACAAAAAGGAATAGGTTTAAACAAAGAAGAGCAAAGAATCCGTCGATTGCTCTATAGGTTACCCAGCTGAAAAGAGTTCTTTATCCTGACTCTGTAGCACATCAGAAATTATGTTGAGCGCCCCTTCATCAATGAGATCCCTAGACAAAGGAGAAAAAATATGATTAAAGTGATACAAAAAAGTTTGATGACCGTCGATATCAAAACAAATTGTACTTGAATGCTGTGTCATTGGAAAATTGCCTGCATTCTGATCCACCCATTTTCAATAGCGCATCAAAGAGCATGAGAAACAATACTGACAAGAGGTAAATGAGTTCCCCTCATGAATACAATATGTTTTATTAAGAACAGCAAGAGATTTGCCATAATTTATATTAGAAGAGAAAAAGAAAATAAAAGCCAGTTACAGAACGTCAGGACATGTTTATGGTTATGAATACAATATGAAGTATCCTAATTAAACTTCTAACATAAAATGGAATGGCTAGTAGACAGTGAGCCTCCTGCATTCATGGCTGAGATAGATGAAATACTAATCCTGCCTTTTACTGATCCTAGAAATAACTCTTCAGTATTTGATCACATCAACACGTCAAAATTGGCCATCACAATCATAACTTGCGTTCAATTTAAGAGTAAGTACTAACCTAGACAGCTGTGATTGTCCCTTAGGCTCCAAACTTTTGCTGAGAATGCAAAGCTCACGCAAAAACAGGACCTACAAAGAACAGGATCTTGTCAATGTAGACAGCATGACCATTAATAAACAAGATCACAAACATATCACAAATGAGAGGTCATACCAATACAAATGACTACTTGTACCCTTCTTTCTCTTTCTATGCTAGTTTTATTTCAGATAAGTATTAGGTTCCAACCCATACCTTTATAAAAGTTTGGTCTGTGCAGTTTCTACAACATATTCAGTAGGGTTCTCACTCATTATTCCTACAAAAATATTTGTGTAGTGAGCTAAAGTGGCAACGGTTGATATGCCTCCACAATAGTAAAGAATAACTACATTTCATGTCTATGCAACTCATACACCAAACATAACACCACACTTGACCTGATTTGAGGTAAGACTCAACTCAGTTTTGTCTTTTGTTTAAACTTTGTTGATACTAGTTTCTATCAACAGTATTGATGCAAGACTACCATGGTTTAGAATTTTGGTCCATGCTAACATTTTTCTCATCAATTGACGGGTGATAGGTTTTTGTCCATGAGTTGCATAGACATGAATGTAGATATCCCTACTTTTATATAATGTATATTGTTGCCTTTTTAGGTCACTCCACAAATACTTGTCTTTTTTTGGAACAGTAAGGTAGAGACCTACTGATATGAGTGCAGATTTCACGTCCAAGGTTTCCAGTATACTCATTACCATTAGCCAATTCAGCATGTTGCAGTGTTTAAAAAATCGTAAAAATGGCTCGTGTAGGTAGTACACAGTGGCGGAGCATGAGTGTGTGACCGAATATCAAGGGGAGGCTAATCCACTAATAAACATTATTGCCTAATCTCTATAGTAAGCACTACAGCATGTGTGTTCATGAAAATAAAGAATCTTGGTGGCGCCTGACAACCGAGTATTGTGCCAACTGGTGACATGTCGCTGGCTTGCTACTCCATGCAGCCTGTATTTTGTGCAGAACCTATGAACAGCTGGTATGACTGTTGCACCTGAGAACTGTGTACAAGAAGCAGCTAGGCATCATGACAAAATAGGTCCTGGTGTGACAGGTTTTATCTGTTAAGCTTATTAACTGATAGGCTAGGGAGCTAACTGTCTCTTCACAATTTTGTCGCAGGCAAGCAGGGGCGGGAGCCCAGTTTCGCCTCAACTGAGTTCCGCCCCTGGTAGTACACATGGAGTTAAGTAAACATTGCAAAAGTTCAATGTAAAATTTATCCTAGTTGTCAAGAAACAAACAAGAAAATCAATATGGCATTGCTCATCATGTACTAACAAGTAACAGCACCACAAGACAAGCAGTCAATCATGCATGACTAACAATTTACAAAAAGAATCTTTTTCCCTTTTGCAGCAGTATAACAGCAAATGGAAATTTCTTCTGAGAAAATCATTGTTAATTCATAATATGCTAAATCAATAATTATTATGTCTAACAAATATAACATAAGATTCTTGTAAAGAAGGTAATGTCTCTGAATGAAAGAATTAAGAAAAATATTCAGCGGAAACCATCCCCCGTAATTTGAAACTAGGTAGAACATGGGGAACGTATGGTACCAATAAGTTTGCATTTGAAACAATCACAAAAAAAAAAACAAACAAGCAGAAATCAATACTCTGAATAACAGAATAATATGTGCAATTTTAATGCTTAATCTCATGCCCATTTACTTTTTCCAGGTGCAAGGGAATATACAATGTTACAAGAGAAAGTGGACTTCACAATACAGGTACCACAAGAGGTTTTTCAGTTTGTTGTACATTTACACAGGTTCAGCATCAACACACTGAGAACTAATCTAAGATCCTATGCAGCTATAAGAAGCAGCAAGAATGACCAAATAAACATCGACTATTACATTATTAGAAGACATTACAATGCATCTACTGCTTATATCCAAGCATCTTCAAATAAAGTGTGTTGAATCACATAACACAGAGGCCTATCAATTTAAATAAGTCGCCTATCAATTTGCAAGGCTACATAATAATAAAGCCATATACCAGCAATAAATAAATAAATAAACAGTGTTCTTCGGTTTTGTTGTACATTTTCAATAGTTCTGCACCAGTACAAAGGGAACTATATCTAAGACCCTGTGTTGTTCTAAGCAAGACATGTATGTCATTATAAA
Source organism: Saccharum hybrid cultivar R570 (assembly GCA_038087645.1). Taxonomy (NCBI): domain Eukaryota; kingdom Viridiplantae; phylum Streptophyta; class Magnoliopsida; order Poales; family Poaceae; genus Saccharum; species Saccharum hybrid cultivar. The sequence goes on along the minus strand of JAQSUU010000456.1, from coordinate 463,934 downwards.
TTTCATCTCTAGTCAGGACCACAGCTGCTGTGCAGTTCAAGAATTCCATTATTTAGAGTTCTAGAGAGCCAAATACCAGGACATGTCTTTACATCAGTTTTTAGGTTCAGGTTCTGCACCTAACCAGGGAAATATCAATCACATAGCACAGATTTCCAGTAGACAAATAATTAACTGGACAGACCTAGTGGGCTCATGAGTTCATTCACAGAAAGTCAGAAACAAATGTACAGTTGCCATTACCAACATCTCTGTATCTGGTGAAGAAAAGTAGACCAGGCACTTCAAAACTCATCTGAATGATGATTTTTTACAGTGTGCCATGACCTGTTTTGTGGTAGTGTAATCTTGAATCTAACCACCTCCTTTTGCTGTAACTGCCTGAATGAAGGGATTAAGGGAAAAATATTTAGTAGAAACCACATAGGAAGTTACTCAGAATAACATGTATAGCTCTAATGCTTAATCAACCTTCTGTTTACCCTTTTCCAAATGAAAGGGAAGCACCAAAAAACTTATGTCACAACCTAAATGAACTTCACGAAACATGACATGAGATTCAAATTTGCTTTTCAGTCACAGGATAACATTCAGCAATAAAACAAAAGGAGGGATGTTGTTCAGTTTGTTGTACATTAACATAAGTTCACCATCTGTACATGTCTCCAAAAGAACAAAAGAAATAAAGAAGCTCAGCATCATCAACACTCAGGAATCATAAATAGCTGCCATTATCTATATCTCTGAACCCATCCAGTAAATTAAAGCAGCTAAGAATCCGAGATAGAATCAGCAGCAGCCCATGTCGACATTGCATAGAGTATGCGTCCCTTCCACCCTCCCAGGAGCCACTGATGATCAACATCAATGACAAAGTCCTCGTGAAACTTGTCCCTGACACTCTCCCGCACTGCCTTCACGATATCTGGATCCAGCGGCAGCTGTCTCAGCCCTGCCCGGTGGTTCCGCAATTGCCACTTCTTATATGTCTCAGGGCGCTCCACCCTGTCCAAGCCTTCACAAGCGATGACATTCTGGGCACACTGGCCAAAAAGATCACGCTCAACCAGAACGCGCAGATCACTATCCCGTGGGGTCGTGGCATCCATCATGTCAAACATTGCAGAGTAGTGGAATAGTACCTCCCGGAACCGTCGTACAAAATACGGTGAGCTATATGTGCCATTCATGATGAAAAGGATGAACACATCAGGTCGCATCTTCCGGATGTTGCTGAGAACAACATCCCTCGGGCTTGGGCTACTCGTGTCGACACCTTCGTCCATCAAGTTTCCAAAATGGAGGATGCTATTTGTCGGTACCAACAGTCCCGTGTACCCACATAAACGATAAAAACAAAACAAAACGATTAAGCCACAGCACGACGCAGCCCACCTCTAAACTGCATGACAGGTCCGTCTCGTACGAGGCCAGCTCGACGGAAGCGCCTCGACCGCGCTCAGGCTCCGACTCGTATGAGGCACCCTCGACGGAAACGCCTCGACCGCACCCTATCCCGCATGGCAAATCACCTCGACCGCACTCCGACTCGCACGAGGCTCGTTCGCCCACCAAAAGAACTCCGACTCGTATGACCCCGGGTCGGAGCGCTCGACCCACTCAATCCACCTACCCCGAGACAAAAATCAGAGCATTTAATGCAATCACCTGCTACCACCTACCGGCATGGCTGTGACCAGGATCGACGTGGGAACAACGCCGGTGTCAGTCCTCACTGTTTTACCGCCCATCCCGTGATGGGAAGCGAAACCTGTCACTATACACATCTTACCTTGCACTGTTTGTCATCGGATACCCTCAAGAAAGGATACGACAAGGCCCGCATTCCGCAATCTCTGGGATTCGACCTTATCTGTCCGGTCTCGACCCAGCCTCGACGCTTCGCACAGTTTAACAGGGAAAGAAGGACAACATGGCACGGCGCTCCGGGTCATTTCATCGACTCCTCCTCTACGTCACGATACCCAGGGATGGTCGTCCACTCCAGGGCACGTCGCTACAGTCCACTCAACAGGGTTCGACAAAACATCACCTCAAGACTCGCCGGCGTCCTGGCCTCCTCTTACCCTATAAAAGGACCAGCCAGGACCCTACCGAGGGACCACGGACAACAGGCAAGACACAAGATAGAGATCAACATCTCAAGCAATCATCCTTGTACTCTTTTTTCGCTTTGAGACTTGGGCTCGCCGTCCTCTCTCGCAAGCTTGTAACCCCTACACAAGCACCTCGGTGCAAGGAAATACAAAACTCTCTCCCCCTGCTGGACGTAGGGCCTTCTTCAGCTCGAACCAGGATAAACCCCCGTGTGTTCTTCTTGCATCACCATACAGGAAAGGGACACGCAACATTTACTAGTCGGTTTAGGACCCCCTCGGGACCGAACACAGACAGTTGGCGCGTCAGGTAGGGGTATCGCTGCGTGCCAACGTCGTTTTCGCGCCATTCTCTCCTGGATGGCTGACCCCGAACGCCCTATCCCGTTGGCCACAGTGATCTGGTTTGGGAGTTTGGAGTTCATGTCGCTTGGCTATGGCTACGATATGGTCCTCCTCCCGCCCAGGCACCCGACCGACGAGGATTACGAGCTCTCTCATCCCGAGGGAGCACTCCGCCGGTATTGTCGCTCTCGGCAGGCGCGAGCCGCCAGACGACGACGAGTCCAGCGCGCCCACCGTCTTCACCTCACGGAGGGTGATGGGATTCCCCGATCCGGCGCCTCTCAGCCGGACGCCAGCCCAGATTTCCTCGTCGAGGGTCTGAGTAGGATGAGCTTGGCTGAGAGTAAGATGCCGACGGAAAATTCCGCCGCTCCCCCGTCCGGTGAGACACCACCACTGCCCGGATCAGCCATTCCGGCGCGGGCAGCGACATCTCCATCACCATTCCCGTTTGGGCTAGACTCAGTTGCCCGGACCTATGCTTCCTCCATAAGCACTAGCATGAGTGCCTACGAGGAACTCCCCGGACACCATCTACGCTCCACTCTGGACCTCGTTGCATCCACGCCAGCCTCTGATTATCTGGATTCTACGGAAACCCCAGAAATAGAGCCCCGTGTGACCACTTCTCAGCGTCACGATCACGGACGCAATCTGCAACGGCCTCACATTCCCCCGTCATACTACTACTTTGGCGCTCCTGACTCCGACTCGGCTGATGACACCTACGATCCGACCCACGAATGCTTCAACATCGACGTTGAAAGCACGTCGGATTCGGAGGACGAAGAGCCAGTCGAAGGAAGGCACACGCCACCTCATGTTGAGCTCCCTGCTGAGCAGGACGAGGCTCAGTTCCTCGCGGATCAAGGAATGCAGCTCGAGCAAATTCGCGAGTTGCAGGACAGGCTTGACGAGGAACGAAAAAACCTGCACCTACTCCAACAAACCCTCGAGCGTGAGCGCGCGGAACGCGCACTTGGCGGAAGGGCTCGCGAGAGGGCCCGCGACGTCAACCGTCGCATCGACGAGGACCGGGTGGCCGACCCCCCGGTCTTCGCTCGAGCCAACCAAAACATCGTCGCCGCCGCCATGCTCCTCCGCAACATGCCCGAGCCATCAAACCCCGACACCCGTCGGGCTCGAGGTGAAATCCGAGAACTCCTCGAGACCGCTGCCATGCAGCAGACCGAGAGCTCTGCCTCGAGGCGACGCGAGCCCGCCTCAGAGCGGCTCGTCGAGCCCTCCTGACAGGAGAGAGGCTTCGGTTCATCCCGAGCCTGCCCAACGAAACCGGGTAGCTCCTGCCCCTGAGCCCACCGCCAACTACCGCGAACCTCGAGACACCCGTGGCAACATCGTCGAGCGCCGCACACGCAAGCACGGTGACGGCGTGGCTCGAGGCTACCACGTGCACAGGGGCGGACGCTACGACGGCTCGGAAGATCGTAGTCCTTCACCCGAGCCTCTGGGCCCTCGGGTCTTCAGTAAGGCTATTCGTGAAACAGTGCTCCCCGCTCAATTTCGCCCTCCCACGACACTCACCAAGTACAACGACGAGACCAAACCCGAACTTTGGCTCGCCGATTTCCGCTTGGCGTGTCAGCTGGGCGGGGCCACCGACGACCGGGTCATCATTCGACAACTCCCTCTGTTCCTCTCCGACACCACCCGAGCCTGGCTCGAGGATCTCCCACCTCGACAGATCCACGACTGGGACGATCTCGTGAGGGTGTTCGAGGGAAATTTCAAGGGGACCTACATGCGCCCCGGCAACTCGTGGGACCTCCGGAGTTGCAAGCAGAAACCAGGTGAATCCCTCCGGGATTACATCCGGCGCTTCTCCCGGCAGCGTACCGAGCTCCCCAACGTCACCGACTCCGACGTAATTATGGCCTTCCTCTCTGGAACCACCTGCAAGGAGTTGGTCCGAGAGTTGGGCCGTAACACCCCACTCACTACCAACGGATTGATGGACATCGTCACCAACTTTGCCGCCGGCGAGGAGGCAGTTGGTGCCATCTTTGGTGGTGACCAGGACAAAGGGAAACAAAAGGTCGACGATCCCGCGGGCTCCACCCGGGGCTCCAAGAGAAACAATCAGAAAGAAGAAGAAGAAGAACCAGCAAGGCAAGCTCGAGGCCCCGGCCGACGAGCTTGTCGCTGCTGCCGAGCGCAAGAAACCTCGAGCCCCCCCCGGCGGGGGCATCTTCGACAAAATGCTCAAAGAGCCATGTCCCTACCACAAGGGACCCACTAACCATAACCTCGAAGATTGTCACATGCTCCGCAGGTACTTTGAGGGCGTCGGCGTCAAGAAGGACGACAAGAAGGAAGACCCCAAGGGTGATGACAAAGATAGGGGATTCCCCGAGATCCACGACTGCTTCATGATCTACGGAGGACCCTCGACCCGCCTCTCGGCGCGCTAGCGCAAACAAGAGCGGCGAGAGGTTTTCTCTGTACAGATGGTGGTCCCCCGCTTCCTTGACTGGTCTGAGATGGCCATCACTTTCAACCGTGATGATCATACTGACTACGTCCCCAATCCAGGAGTCTACCCGCTTGTTGTTGATCCCGTCATCGACAACACACGCCTCACCAAGGTGCTCATGGACGGTGAAAGTAGCCTCAACATCATCTACGCCCAGACCCTCGACCTTCTAGGAGTCGAGAGAGCGCGCCTCCAACCCAGCGTCGGGGGCTTCCACGGAGTCGTGCCAGGGAAACGGGCAGAACCCCTCGGACGAGTCGATTTGCCTGTTTGCTTTGGCACACCGGCCAACTTCAGAAAGGAGACGCTCACTTTCGAAGTGGTCGGATTCCGTGGAACGTACCACGCTATCCTCAGGCGCCCATGCTATGCCAAGTTCATGGCGATCCCAAACTACACCTACCTCAAGCTCAAGATGCCAGGCCCAAACGGTGTCATCACTATGGGGCCCTCATATGAACATGCCTACGAGTGCGACGTCGAGTGTGTCGAGCACGGTGAGGCTGTTTTGGAATCGGCGACCTTGGCTGCAGACCTCGACGGTCTCACCAATGAGATTCCCAACCCAAAGCGCCACGCCGGCAGCTTCGAGCCCGTAGAAGACGTCAAGCTCGTGCCCCTCGACCCTGCCAATCCCAAAGGGAAGGTGCTGAGCATCAGCGCCACTCTCGATCCTAAATAGGAAGCAGTGCTCGTCGACTTTCTCTGCGCGAACATCGACATCTTTACGTGGAGTCCCTCGGATATGCCGGGCATACCCAGGGAAGTCACCGAGCACGCCTTGGAGATCCGGGCCGGTTCCAAACCGGTGAAGCAACGCCTGCGCCGCTTCGACGAGGTGAAGCGTAGGGTCATCGGTGAGGAGATACACAAGCTGCTGGAGGCCGGATTCATCAAGGAGGTTCATCATCCCGAGTGGCTAGCTAATCCTGTATTAGTTAGGAAAAAGAGTGGGAAGTGGAGGATGTGTGTAGACTATACTAGTTTAAATAAAGCATGTCCAAAAGTTCCCTTTCCTTTAGCACGCATTGATCAAATCGTTGATTCCACCGCGGGATGTGAAAGTCTCTCATTCTTGATGCATACTCCGGCTACCACTAGATTAAAATGAAAGAGTCCGACTAGCTCGCGACTTCATTCATTACCCCATTTGGCATGTACTGTTACATTACGATGCCTTCGGTCTCCGGAACGCAGGGGCTACGTACCAGCGATGCATGCAGCACGTTTTCGGGGAACACATCGGGTCGACCGTCGAGGCTTACGTCGATGACATCGTTGTCAAAACAAAACAAGCCAACGATCTGGTCAACGACCTTGACGTCGCATTCAAATGTCTCCGAGCGAAAAACATCAAGCTCAATCCTGAGAAATGCATTTTTGGCGTTCCTCGAGGTATGCTTTTAGGGTTCATCGTGTCTAAGCATGGCATCGAAGCCAACCCAGAAAAAATCATAGCAATAACCAAGATGGGCCCATCCGAGATCTGAAGGGCGTACAGAGGGTCATAGGCTGCTTGGCGGCACTCAACCGTTTCATTTCACGCCTCGACGAAAAAGCGCTCCCACTGTACCGCCTCTTGAAAAAATTGGAGCATTTTTCCTGGACCCTCGAGGCTGAGGAAGCTTTTGCAAAACTCAAGGCCACACTCTCTAACTCACCGATCCTCATCCCTCCTACCCCAGGAGAACCGCTCCTGCTCTATGTCGCTGCGACATCACAAGTAGTCAGCGCGGTCCTGGTTGTCGAGAGGGCCGAGGAAGCCCATACCTTGCTCGTCCAGAGACCGGTCTATTTCATTAGCGAGGTGCTTTCGGAAACCAAGGTACGGTACCCACAAATCCAGAAACTGCTATATGTCGTCGTCCTGACACGGCGCAAGCTTCATCACTACTTTGAGGGTCACCCGGTAACTGTGGTTTCTTCTTTCCCCTTGGGAGAGATAGCCCAGAACCGGGAAGCCTCGGGTAGAATTGCCAAGTGGGCGGTCGAGCTCATGGGTGAGACCCTATCTTATGCGCCGCGCAAAGCTATTAAGTCGCAGGTATTAGCAGACTTCCTGGCCGAGTGGACCGACACCTAACTCCCCCCTGCACAGCTCCAAGCTGAGCTCTGGACCATGTACTTCGATGGGTCGCTGATGAAAACAGGAGCAGGCGCGGGTTTGCTCTTCATCTCGCCCCTCGGGGTTCACATACGCTACGTCATCTGGCTTCATTTTCCTGCGTCAAATAACATCGCCGAATACGAGGCGCTCGTTACAGGGCTGAGAATTGCCATCGAGCTCGGGGTCCAACACCTTGACGTTCGAGGCGACTCTCAGCTCGTGATCGATCAGGTCATGAAGAGCTCGAGCTGCCGTGATCCCAAGATGGAAGCCTATTGCCAAGAGGTGCGGCGCCTCAAGGACAAGTTTCACGGCCTCGAGCTCAACCACATCGCACGCAGGTATAATGAGGCCGCCGATGAACTGGCAAAAATCGCGTCCAGTCGAACTACGGTTCCACCAGACGTTTTCGCAAAAGATCTCCAGCAGCCATCCGTTGACCTTGGGCCAGACGGAGGGGTCGACAGGACATAACTCGACCCCCCACCTGAGGCAGAAGCCCCCTCGACTAGGGCTGAAGCCATGCAGGTGGAAGGCTCGACCCCACCATCTGACCTCAAGCCTGACTGGCGCGCTCCATACCTCGACTACCTCATCCAAGGGGACCTCCCCTCGGATAAGACCGAGGCTCGATGGATCGCTCGCCGAGCCAAAACCTTTGTGATCTTTGGCAACAGTAGGGAGCTGTACCGCCGTAGCCCTGCTGGCATCCTCCAACGTTGCACCACAAATGAGGAAGGCAGAAACTTGCTCGAGGATCTGCACTCGGGGGCTTGCGGTCACCACGCAGCGCCTCGAACCCTTGTCGGAAATGCTTTCCGACAAGGATTCTATTGGCCAACCATGGTCTCCGACGCTGTCAAGCTAGTACGCTCCTGCAAAGGTTGCCAGTACTATGCGAGACAGACCCATCTCCCAGCACACGCCCTGCAAACCATTCCCATCACATGGCCGTTTGCCGTTTGGGGGCTCGACCTTGTCGGACCTTTGAAAAAGACAACCGGCGGCTTCACCCACTTGCTCGTTGCAATCGACAAATTCTCCAAGTGGATCGAGGCCCGCCCCGTCACCAGCATTAGGTCCGAGCAAGCTGTGCTCTTCTTCACTGACATTATCCATCGTTTTGGGGTCTCCAACTGTATTATCACAGACAACGACACCCAGTTCACTGATAAAAAGTTTCTAGATTTCTGTGACAGCCATCACATCCGTGTGCTCTGGTCAGCCGTGGCTCATCCAAAAACAAATGGCCAAGTGGAACGTGCCAACGACATGGTTCTGCAAGGCCTAAAACCTAGAATTTTCGATAAGCTAAACAAACACGGCAAGAGATGGGCTGCCGAACTTCCCTCGGTCCTGTGGAGCTTAAGAACAACGCCGAGTCGAGCCACGGGGTTCACTCCATTCTTCTTAGTCTACGGATCTGAGGTCGTGCTCCCCTCTGACATAGAGTATGGGTCCCCAAGGCTAAAAGCCTACAACGAGAGAAATAACGACGCCGCAAGAGAGGACGCCCTCGACCAGCTCGAGGAAGCCCGAGATGTGGCCCTATTGCATTCTGCCAGATACCAGCAAGGTCTCCGCCGCTACCACGACAGACACGTCTGCAAGCGTGACCTTAACGTCGGCGACCTGGTGCTACGACGGAGCCAGAACACCAAGGGACGGCACAAGCTCATGCCACCATGGGAAGGACCATACATCATCGCAGAAGTGCTAAAGCTGGGCACCTACAAGCTATCCAATGAGAAGGGCGAAATCTTCACCAACGCTTGGAACATTGAACAGCTACGTCGCTTTTTCCCTTAAAAAGCCTTGAGGCTCTGTAACTTCTTTTCAATTTCGTTAATAAAGAATACAGCGATGTTCAAACTTTCGTTTCACAAACAATGAGGAAGGATCGACTCTGTTCTCCTAGAATCGACCCTCCCTCGGGGGCTACAAGGGAGGAACCCCCAGTCCCCGAAAAAACTTGTACTCTTTTTTCAAAGTTAAAGAACTACCTCCTAAGTCAAACAACGTTGCAAGTGCGCCCTGAAGCTCGAAGGGCCCCTCGAGCCGTGAGATCCCCCATGCCTCCGAGGCTATGGTACCTCCGCTCACCCCTCACGCCTAGGGGCACGACCACACGTTAAGTAGACCTAATGGCGGTTCATAACTTTGAAAAGGAATACACCCTCTATCGCTTAGATCAGGTTCTTACCCGATCTACAAGGCCGTAAGTGGCACCCTGAAGCTCGAGGACAGTCAAGCCGCGAGATCACTTATGCCTCCGAGGCTACGATACCTCCACTCGCTCCCTTACGCCAAAGGGCGCAACCGCGTGCCAAGTAAATCATGCGAGAACACGATTCAAGCGATAAAGGGAAGAAAAGCTCAAACAAAACTTAAATAACCAAACACCAGTTCATGTTTCGAGTTTTCAAGGCCCCCGAGGCCACCACGACCAAAATACAAAATACCAACTAATTATACGGGCCTTTGTGCCCAGATTTGGCTCACAGGCCCTCATCGTCGGCAGGCGGAACCACCTCGGCCTCGAAAAGGGAGGCCAGGCGGCTCCTAGGCTCTTCTGCGGCTCCGATCAGCTCCAGGCAGGCGTCCTCGTTCTCCTCGTCCCTCCGATCCGGGTCTGTGATGAAGCCGTCAGCGACAAGCTCCATGTCAAACACAAACCTAGACCGAACGACGGCCAGCGCCCTCTTCACGCCATGGTGAAGGCTGCCCCGTATCCTTTCACGGATGAGGCGGCCCAGCGCCGCCATCCGGCGGACGAAGGAGTTCCCCGGGGCGTCCTCCCCGGTGTCGGTGTCGGGCTCGACCCCCAGGCCGTCACACACGGAGGTGATCGCGCCCTAGAGCAACTGGGTCCTCTGGGTCTCGGCTTCGAGGAGGCTCTAGAAGGAATTGGCAGACGCCTGGGCCACCCGATTCTCTCTCCAGCTCTAAAACAATAATAAACTGAATTAATACTTACACAGGGCCTCGACGCCGTGGTAGCAAAACAACCACACTTACCCTCGGTGTGGGTCTGCAAGCCCACGACCTCGTCGCGAAGCCCCCCGCACGTCCTCTCGAGCTCTTGAAGAGCGCCGTCCCTGTCACGAACGGTCGCCCTCAGCGCCTCGATCTCCTAGCGGGCGGTCTGGAGAGCCACGTCCTTCTCCTGGATGGCTCCGTTCAGCGCCGTGATCTCATCCTTCAGAGTGCCAAAGCGAGCTGTGACCTGCCCGATCTGGACGTTGAGGGCGTCGCGCTGACGGCTGACCTGGGAAACGTCCTCCTCGAGCTCCTTCACCCGTGCCGACAGGGGTTCGAGATCCCTGCGGGTCTGAGCAGCCTCCTCCCGAGCCTTGGCCGCGTCTGCGCGCACCACGGCCTCAGTCGCCCAGGCCTGCATCGCCTCCTCCTTCATCGCCGCGTAGGCGACGCGCAGCTCAGCCATCTGGCATTCCGATCGGAAAGCTATTTCTGGGCCTCCTCGACCAGAACCCGTTGCTGGGATAGCGCAGCCCACACACCACTCTCATCCCAGATGAAGAGTGACTTGCGGCGGCAGTACTCCTTGAGCTCCTGATCATAGTTTGAAAAAACCAAAAAGATTAAGAGCCGAGGGAAAAAGACACCAAGAGAACCGCGAAAAGAGCTGACAAGTCAAACATACCTCGGTGGCATCCCGCATACCTCGCGACACGGTCTCTGTTGCCACATGAAGCACTCGCTCGAGGTGTCGACAGAGACCCTCGAGGTACTCCCAGCGGTGCACCTCGTCCCTGTCGTTCAGGGTGAAGATGGGCTCGGCGTCGGGGTTCGCGGCGTCCCTGAACTAGAGGGCGCCACCACCTCCGCCGGTCCTGACCCCTGCGCGGTGGGGTCAGAACCGGCAGCCCCCGAGGCACCTACCGTCGCCTGGGCTGCCCCCTGCTACTACCGCAGCCGCTCCTTCGTGGCTTCAACCCGCTGGACCCAGCCGGCATCCTGTGCCGCCGTCCGGTTAATGATGACGGCGCTCGCCCAAAGCGACTTCACAGGGGTAGGCCCCATCAGCTCCGCCTTCCGCTTTAACCTACAAAGTGAGAAGGAACGTCAGTGAACAGATCCAGAGAAAGGCAGAAGAATCAAACACAAACACTTACCCGGAAATCGGCACCAAGGGCCTCGACCCTGGACGGTCTGAACCTCCCGGGGCGGCCGGCGGTGGCCTCGCGGCAGCGGCACTAGCGGGCCGGGCACTCCTTGGGCCCTGGCCGGAACGCCGCCCTGCGTCCTCTGTGCCTCCGAGGCCAGCTGGCCCCGGGTCCTCACGCCTACCGGTGGTGCCGCCGATGACGACGCCGGGGCCGCTGCTCCAGTCTCCACCTGGGCTGGCGGGGCCTGAACCGGTGCAGGCGGCTCGATTGACCCCCCTGCCGGGCCTGAGGTAAGATGGCCCCTCCTGTCGAGGGGCCTGCCTCCTGCTCCTCCTTCTCCTCTGTCTCCTCAACCACAATGATCGAGGAGGACGACCCCTCGACAGGCTCCAATAGGGGGCGAATGTCGGGGAGGTCCCCCAGGCCGGTCGCAGCTTCATACCGCGATAAGGCGTCGTCGTCTTCGCCGTCGCTGTCGTCGTCATCCTCCCCCGAGACCGTCTCGGAGGGAGACTCTGCCAGGGGGACCCCGTCGATGGCCTGCTGGCGCTGAAGTTTCTTCAACGCCTCCGCCTCCTTGGCCTTGCGGATCAGCCGCTTCTTGGTCGTCTCCTTGACTTGCTTCTTCTTGGACGCGTGTCGACGTCGAGCCTCCCGGGCGGGCCGGTCCTCTGGGACTGGCGGCCGTGTCTCCCGCAACGCCGACAGATCCTGCGCGTCGGCCTCGACCAAATCAGCAAAATCTAAAAATAAACGACACAAGCGAATGTACCAACCCAAAAACACTTACCACGGGCTCAAACCCCTGGGTGGGTCGCATGGGGACCCTGTCGACCTCCTCCACCTTGAAGTTCCCGACCATCCGGCGTGCCCGCCGGAGGACCTCCTCGATGACAAGGGACTCGTGGGACATCCGGGTCCCCTCCAGGGATGCCTCCGGAGTCATCTGGTCGAGGCGGAGGCAACGCTGGCACAACGGCATCACCCTACGCCGGTGGAACGCCGTGGCCACCGCCGCCGCCGTCAAGCCCCGCATGTGGAGCTGCTGCAGCGCCGCCAGCAGCGGGTCCAGGCGTGGCTTCTCGGCCTCTGGGACTCCGTAGTTCCAGTTGTCCTCTCGAGCAGTCAGCACTCGACCAGTATACCTCGGCAACTGATTCTCATCATTGCGGAGGTAGAACCAGCCCTCGTGCCAACCACTATTCAAGGAGATGAGGCGAGCCGGGATATACAGATCCGCCCGACCCGACCTCACCTGCAGGACGCAGCTCCCTATTCGAGCCGCGCACCGGACCCCCTTCTCCCCTGCCTTCTTGGCGAAGAGCTCGGCCTTGAAGAGGTGAAGCCACAGATTCCACTGCGGCTCCACCCCCAGGTAGCCCTCGCAGACCGCCGTGAAGATGGCGGCCTGCGCAACGGCGTTGGGGGCGAGGTGGTGCAACTCCACCCGGTAGTAGTGGAGGAGCGCGCGCATGAAGACGGTCGCCGGTACGCCGAATCCCCGCTCATGGAAGCAGATGAAGCTCACCACGTACCCCTCGGGGGTGCCGGCTCCCGGTGGCCAGGAGGCGGCGCAATCCACTCTGGCTGCGACCGACTCATCCTCGGCCACAGCAGCCCATCCTCGACCAACTCCTCCAACCTCCTCTCCGTCACCGAGGAGGCGGCCCAGTCGTCGGCGGGAGGATCTGGCTCTTTCCTGCCATTGGTGCTACGAAAGGCCGAACGAACGAAGAGGGTGTGGTGGCGGCGGTGCTGGATGTGGGCGGAGAGCGCAAGGGGCAAAGGGTTGTCTGAGGCAAAGATTGCAAGAACACAAAGGACCGGTAGGGGAGGCGGACCCCTAGGCTTTGTCTTTATAGCCCTGGTGGAAGCCCAACGGCCGCGTGAAAAGGTAGGAGCGGTTTCCCGCATTTAATGCACTCACCTAACCATTTCCCTCAATCTCGCAGGAGCTGGGCACGTGGTCGACCCCCACGCCATAACCGAACGCCACGTCGCCTACTACCGCACCAATCTTGCCCTAAAAAGGCACGCCTGGCTAACGGGCGGGGCGAGATCCGCGGACGGATATTCCTAGATACCTGGTAAACGGGCTCCGAGCCCGCCATAAGTCTCAAGGGAACGGAAGCTGGCCCTCGACCCGGGTTCGACAGCTGCCCTCGAGCAACGGAGTTAGGGACGACTAGGGGTGCGCCCGTGCATGGCCAGGGCTCGAGCCACGCTCTCGAGGCACCCCAGGACGTATTCGAGGCCAAAGAAGAAGGTCGACATAGGAATCCCCTCGAGGGAGGCACCGAGCCCTCGGATCCCGTCGCAGGGAACTGACATCCACACGACCACTCCTTGGCATTTTTTGAGGGCGTCTCTGGGCCACTAGCCGACTCCTAACGACTGGAGCACGAGCTCTCACTCGAATTCCCCCGCTAGCAGCTCGCCGGAGATCGTCGGAACTCACCCAAACAGGGGTAGTACGGCGTTCCCCACCCCTCCTCCTCCTCTCTGAAGGAGGAGCGTGAGGGTCGCACAACGAAAGACGGCCGGGACTCTGATCGACCTCGTGCGCACGAGGCTCGGGGGCTCGACCGCAATAAACCATTCCCAAATAAAATACATAAAAGACCTTGGAGGAGTCTCAACACTCCATCGAGGCCTCGGGGGCTACACCCGGCGGGTGCGCTCGCGCGCCCCCACCGGAAAAAACTACGACGCTACGACTCTAGTTCATTATTTAACAAACCTCTGGGAGAGTGATCTTACACTCACCCAAAGGCTCGGGGGCTACTGTCAGTACCAACAGTATGGGGGTACCCACATAAACAATAAAAACAAAACAAAATGACTAAGCCACAGCACGACGCAGCCCACCTCTAAACTGCATGACAGGTCCGTCTCGTACGAGGCTAGCTCGACGGAAGCGCCTCGACCGTGCTCAGGCTTCGACTCGTATGAGGCACCCTCGACGGGAACGCCTCGACCGCGCCCTATCCCGCATGGCAAAGCACCTCGACGGCACTCCGACTCGCACGAGGCTTGTTCGCCCACCAAAAAAACTCCGACTCGCATGACCCCAGGTTAGAGCGCTCGACCCACTCAATCCACCTACCCCGAGACAAAAATCAGAGCATTTAATGCGATCACCTGCTACCACCTACCGGCATGGCTGTGACTAGGATCGACGTGGGAACAACGCCGGTGTCAGTCCTCACTGTTTTACCGCCCATCCCGTGATGGGAAGCGAAACCTGTCACTATACACACCTTACCTTGCACTGTTTGTCGTCGGATACCCTCGAGAAAGGATACGACAAGGCCCGCATTCCGCAATCTCTGGGATTCGACCTTATCCATCCGGCCTCGACCCAGCCTCGACGCCTCGCACAGTTCAATAGGGAAAGAAGGACGACATGGCACGACGCTCTGGGTCATTTCATTGACTCCTCCTCTACGTCACGATACCCAGGGATGGCCGTCCACTCTAGGGCACGTCGCTACAGTCCACTCAACAGGGTTCGACAAAACATCACCTCAAGACTCGCCGGCGTCCTGGCCTCCTCTTACCCTATAAAAGGACCGGCCAGGACCCTACCGAGGGACCACGGACAACAGGCAAGACACAAGATAGAGATCAACATCTCAAGCAATCATCCTTGTACTCTTTTTTCACTTTGAGACTTGGGCTCGCCGCCCTCTCTCGCAAGCTTGTAACCCCTACACAAGCACCTCGGTGCAAGGAAATACAAAACTCTCTCCCCCCGCTGGACGTAGGGCCTTCTTCAGCCTGAATCAGGATAAACCCCCGTGTGTTCTCCTTGCATCACCATACAGGAAAGGGACACGCAGCATTTACTAGTCGGTTTAGGACTCCCTCAGGACCGGACACCAACACTATTGACAATGAGTACCTCATCAGGGCCGATGTCCAAATCATCAACGCCAACCGTCTCCCACTTAGCCGCAATGCCACGGTACTTGAATGGCATGCCAAACTGAGAGGCATAATTGCTAAGCCGTCGCCCTGTCTCCTTGACCCGAGAAGCTAGGCGAAACCCAGGCTGGGGAAGATCAATGCCAGTGATCCTCACTTGCGGTGGCCCTCCCGGACATAGAGATAAAAATTTCAGCAAACCTGGCCACTGGGATCCGTAATGTATGCCATAATCCACAATGTGTACCCTTTTCCTCCCTGCAATAGCCTTGCAGATGGTCATGTTGGCAGACTTGAACACCACCATTTGGAAGCAGCAGGCTGCCGCATACAGCCGGTAGGCTTTGAGGAAGTCCACGGCCGAGGTGCGCTTTTCCATGAGCGAATTGCACAGTTTGCTTCCTGAACCAGCCAGCCGGGCCTCCAATCCCTCCGCGAAATAATGTGCCAGCCTTTGTGTGGCGTCTCCCCATGGAGAAGAGTGTTGCTTGATCTTCTAAAGCAGTTCAGCCACGCTCCGACGGTCATCCATTGCCACAGCCTGTGCACAATGCATGAGCAAGGTGCACAAGTCCACCGCTCCATTGGTGCTCCGCGCACTCCCTTTCCTGCTCTTCTTCTCAGCCTCGCTGCCCATACTGATGCGGAGGCCCTCCATCTCTCTGAAGAACAATTGGAACCCATTGGAAATCATTTCGTCAACCACCTCACCAGATTCCTCTGGCTCCGGCACCATCATCTTGCTCTCCCTTCCCAAATTGGCCTCTAGGACATTGTGCCGGTTCTTGCACCCCCTGCCATTGGCACTTTCCTCTTCCTTCACTTGGACGATGGTGGCAGAGCCGCCGCGCAGCAGGTCGATGTCTCTAGGCAGGAACTTGTTGGCCTCTTCCATGCCTTTGAGGAACATGGCCTTGCCTCCCCCATCCTGCTGGGCACTGAAGAATGCCGAGGCCAGCGTGGCGTGGTCACCATCGACGACTGCAAGCGTGGTGCGGTTGGCCTTTTTCTCCATCTCCTCGGCGGAGGCGGCACTCCGGACGCCAGCATCCCCCAATTGCGTTGGACTCTTGTCACTCCAGACACCAGCATCCCCCAATCACGCTGGACTCTGCTCGGACGCCGTGCTGGCGTCCGTGGTGAGGTCATCGGCCCCCACTCCTGCGTCAGAGCCGGAGGACACCGACACGATGGGGCTGCCATCCAAAGAGGAATCCGCGGTGGCATCGGAGAGGACCCGCTGTTAAGGTCATGGTTCTTATTAGGTTCATTAGATCGGGTACACATTCATCAAAAGTATATGAAACAATAGATCCTAGTACCTTTTCTAGTGAGAGTCAGAGAGGGGAAAAGGGGAGAGGTGAAGCATAGGATCACAGATCGTCAAGGGCCGTAGTGGTAGGAGCAGTGGTGATGGTTGAAGCACCGGCAGCCGTCTCGCTCGCTGGAGCCATCTGCGCTAGGCAGCGACGTTCGGTGGAGATGAGAGTCGACGCAGTGAAGATGGTGGCGCAGTGAAGATGGTGGCGGCTTCCCGTCACTGGCTGCGCCCCTTCTCAGATCGGGATCGGGAATATCGGTGGGGAGTGGCGGCTCAGGTGAACCTCGTACCTAGAGCCGGCCGGCCCCCACCTTTATATATAGCGCAGTGTGACGGGGGCCCACCAACCATGTAGGGTTGGGCGCCTCCGATCAGGGCGCGAGAACAGGGCCCAGTTAGGCCGTTGGGCCTAACTGGTGGGAGATCAATCCTAACATTCTCCCCCTTGATCTCTCGTCTATTCTTCGTTCTTTAATTTCATACTCAAAACTTTCGATTCATATCTTTCTTGCTTCTATCCTATTCCATTACAGATTAGTGCATTGAACTGTCTCATCGTCACATCAATTAGTGTTGTTAGATTAACAGCCACAACACATTTATCTATTTTGGAATGAAACTTTCTTCTGGGCCGTTCATATGTTCGGGAATCATAGGCTTTCCCTTAAACCCATGCCGGCTACGTGTTCTCTGAACACGTTGGGTGGTAAGCCCTTTGTGAGCGGATCCACGAGCATTTTCTCTGTACTTATATGCTCAAGATTTATTATATGATCCTGAACTTTATCTTTCACAACATAGTACTTTATGTCAATGTGTTTGGCAGCACCACTTGACCTATTGTTGTGAGCATACTATACCGCTGGGTTGTTATCACAATACAACCTCAGTGGTTCATTGATATTATCAATCACTTTCAATCCGGGTATGAATTTCTTTAGCCAATTCACCTGCCCCGTTGCCTCATAGCATGCTACAAACTCGGCATACATTGTCGAGGATGTAGTTACGGTTTGCTTGGAGCTTTTCCACAATATAGCCCCTCCTGCGAGAGTAAATATATATCCTGACGTGGATTTTCTTTCTTCTCCCGCATAATCGGAATCTGAATACCCCTCTATCTGCAGGGAATCAGATCTTCTATACGTTAGCATGAGGCCTTTCGTACCCTGCAAATAACGTAGGACTTTTTTCACTAATTTCCAATGTTCTATTCCTAGATTCTTTTGATATCTGCCAAGTAACCCGGTAACAAAAGCTAAGTCAGGGCGTGTACACACTTGAGCATATTGTAAACTTCCAACTGCTGAAGCATACGGTACCGCTTTCATTCGATTAATCTCATATTCGTTCTTAGGACATTGATGTTCCCCAAATCTATCGCCCTTGACAATAGGAGCAGGTGAAGGACTGCACGCATGCATACTAAATTTCTTCAGAACCTTTTCTATGTACGCCTTTTGCGATAATCCTAGAACCCCCTTTCTTCTATCTCGGTGAATCTCTATTTCCAAAACGAACGAGGCCTCACCAAGATCTTTCATATCAAAGTTTGAGGACAAGAATTTCTTCGTTTCCATTAGTAGATTGACATCACTGCTAGCAAGCAGAATATCATCCACATACAAAATCAGGAATATGTACTGTCCATTCTTGAATTTTGCGTAAACGCAATTGTCCTCAACATTTTCCTTAAACCCAAAACCTTTTATTATTCTATCAAATTTCAAATACCACTGTCTTGAGGCTTGTTTTAATCCGTAGATTGATTTCTTTAGGCGGCATCCCATATTTTCTTTTTCTTTTACAACAAAACCTTTCGGTTGTGCCATATAAACATTTTCTTCCAAATCCCCATTAAGGAACGCCGTCCTTACATCCATTTGATGTAATTCCAAATCATAGTGGGCTACAAGTGCCATTATAATTCTGAAGGATTCTTTACATGAGACTGGAGAAAACATCTCATTGTAATCAATCCCTTCTCTTTGCGTAAAGCCTTTCGCCACAAGTCGCGCTTTAAATCTTTCTATATTCCCTTGGGAGTCATATTTTATTTTGTAGATCCATTTACAACCTACTGTTTTGGCTCCTTTAGGAATAATTTCTAAGTCCTAAACTTTGTTGGTACTCATTGATTTCATTTCATCTTCCATGGCCTTAAGCCACTTTGATGAGTGGTCGCTTCTCATGGCTTCTTCAAACGAGGTGGGATCATCCCCCATCTGAAATTCTTCTGTTTCATAAACTTCATAGTCATTAGAAATAGCTGACCTTCTTGTTCTTTGAGACCTTCTTGGGGCCTCTGGCACTTGTTCTTCATTGGGCTGTAGCTGTTCTTCCTCATGTGCGACATTTGGTTCTATAGGTTCCTCAAGGACAGGCTCCTAAAGGACAGGTTCCTCATGTTCATTCATTGTCGCCACGGGAGAACTTGCAACAGGTGTTGGCACTATAGTGTCTTGCACTGTCGGCGCAACAGCAACAGGTAGCGTAAAGAATGGTTCTTCAACCATCGGAGTGGGTACATGTACCCGCTTCTCCTGTAGGCTTATTTCTCGTGCTACCATGCTCCCCCTGATCATGTTATCCTCCAAGAACACAGCGTGTCTTGTTTCTACAATCTTCGTATGTCTGTCAGGACAATAGAAGCGATATTCTTTCGATCTTTCTGGATAGCCAATAAAATGACAGCTGACTGTCTTGGAGTCTAACTTTCCTATGTTTGGGTTAAACAGTTTTGCCTCAGCCGGACAGCCCCACACACGCAAATGGTTAAGTGAGAGTTCCCTTCCTGTCCATAATTCATACGGTGTTTTAGGCACCGATTTGCTTGGTACTCGATTAAGTATGTGAATGGCGGTTTTCAGTGCCTCCATCCATAAACTAATCGGTAATGTGGAGTAACTTATCATGCTTCTTACCATATCCATTAAGGTACGGTTACGTCTTTCAGCCACTCCATTCTGCTGAGTCTCCCCCGGTGTGGAGTACTGAGCGACTATGCCATTTTCCTGTAGAAACTTTGCATACGGTCCAGGAATCTGGCCATATGGGGTATGTCGCCCATAGTACTCTCCACCTCGGTCTGATCGTACTATCTTTATTTTCTTATCGTGCTGATTTTCAACCTCAACTTTAAATATTTTAAATTTATCCAATGCTTCCGATCTTTCTTTAATTGAATAAATATAGCCATAACGAGAGTAGTCGTCTGTGAATGTTATAAACGAATCATAACCATCCACACTTTTTACAGGAAATGGACCACATATATCAGTGTGGATTATTTCTAAAGTTCCTGCGCTTCGTTTGGTATTTTTCTTAATTTTCTTGACATACTTTCCTTTGATGCAATCAACGCATTGTTCTAAATCTGAAAATTCTAAGTGCGGAAGAATTGATTCTTTAATCAGCCGTTCTATTCTCCCCTCGAAATATGGCCTAAGCGACAGTGCCATAATTTCGAAGAGGCATCATCAATTCGCTTCCGCTTCTTAGTTACATTCGCAGATTGGGAATCATTCATATTCTCATCGAAATACATTGTTCGCATTCTCATCAAGAGATAATAAATAAAGCTTGTCTTGTTGGAAGGCAAGACCAACACATTCATTATCAACAAGTATCTTACATTTGCCATTACCAAAATGACAATCAATTCCATCATCATCAAGTTTCGAAACACTTATTAAATTTCTACGCAAAGAGGGAACATAAAGTACTTCTTTAAGTCTAAGTACAAAGCCATTATTCAATTCTAAAGATAAATCTCCAATAGCTTCAACATTGGCTTGCACTCCATTTGTAACTTTAATCGTTCTTTCTCCTCTTTGCAAGGTTCTCGTCCCACTTAACCCCTGTAAAGAATTTGCAACATGAGTAGTTGCTCCTGAATCAACCCACCAAGTGGATTTAGCATAACATAAATACAGGGATTCATCTACAAATGTAATAAATTCATCACCTCTCTTTAGTAGAGATTTCAGGAAGTCTGGACGGTCTCTCTTGTAGTGTCCCTTCTTGAAGCAGTGCTTGCATTGATCTTTCTCAGCTCCACCATAGGAGTTGTTCTGCTGATTTTCAGAGTCCTGAGGTTTCTTTCCCTGTGAATTTGAGGAAGAGGCCTTATCCCACTTGGGTTTCCCTTGTGGTTTAAAATTCTTGCCATTAAAGTTCTTTCTTTTGTTATCCTTCACAAAATGAGCGGATTCACCCTGTGAGGACTTAATCCTCTCCTCTTCTTGAGCACACATTGAAATAAGTCTTTCTATGCCCCATCTTTCAGGCTGTATATTATAGTTCACAATGAAGGTGTCATATTCTTTTGGCAAAGAAGCAAAAATCAAATGAATCAGGAAATCATCTTCCTTTAAATTTATTTCCTTCAGCTTAGATGCCGTAGTGTTCATCTTCAAAATGTGCTCTCTTATGCTACCACCTGTGTATTTCTCATTCACAAGTTTCTTTATCAGTGAACTTGCTGTGGCCTTGGTAGACCCAGTAAACTGACTCTTGATTTTATCAAGATATTCTGTGGCAGTAGCATATTCAGGGATTGAGCCCCTTATCTGTTCTTCTATGGTGGCCTTGGCTACCAACAGGCACTTGCGGTTGGAGAGAGTCCATTGCCTATGTTCAAGATCATATTTCATTCTTATCTCAGCATGATCACGCTTTCTAGTAGCGAAATCAGCGTCAGATTCATTTTCGTCTCTCACCGGGTCCTCTGGTTCAATGGGACACGGTGAGATGATGGTAAAATCGACATCTCCCAACGCAAGTTCTAGTTCATATTTCTCCCGCCACACACGGTAATTGCTCCCGTTGAGTGTCGGGATGTTCGCGATGTTCACAATACATTTGCCTCCTGAAACCACACCAGAGTTAGTGAGAAATATTTATACATAAAATCGTATGCTTTAACTCAACGTTGGTCAAATTAAAACATATAATTCATCCATGCAAAAATTTTACATCACCGTTGGGCAGAAATAAAATTGATGCACAATTTCTCATGGATCAAAATTATAATATTGTTATTAACAACGTTGGTCAGAAAATAACAATATCATAATCTCATCAAAATTATCAGAAATTTGTCACTTCTCTTAAAATTAAATTATCCCGTCGGTTCAAATTTAATTAAAGAGAACAATAATTATCATGCACAGCGGAAACATTAACGATCTTTCATATTATTATTTTTCAGAAGCACTAAAATTTTTTTCACTATTTTCTGAGCAAAATGTCGTTGGACAAAATTGCACGGAAAATTCATATCAAAATTCTATTCAAATTCATCAAATATTCATCAAATACATATCAGAAAATTGCTTCTGGAAAATAAAATAAAATAAAGAAATTTTCATCTTCTTTACAATCTCGGCCCGTAGGCCCATCTCGCTTCGCGGCCCACGCGCGCGCACACTGCGATAGCGCCGCCTTCTCTCTCCGGTCTAGCCCATGGCACGCGCAGCCGGACGGCCCATTGCAGCACACTGTCGTGGCCAGGCCGCAACCTGGGCCTGGCCCGGCATTTTCTCCGCCCGCCTGGGCTGATTTCAGCCCGATCTGCCATCCGCCGTTCATCGCGATCCGACGGTCAGGAGCGAATCTCGGGGCATCAAAACCGCAGGGCGACCGGCTTCCCCAACAACCCTAGGTCATTCTCATTTTCGTTCTCTCTCTCTCCATTCTCAGCACCGCTCCAAGCAACAGCCGAGTCCGCCCATGGCGGACGGAGGAGATGAAGACGGTGGCGCCGTTGCTGACCCCCTCGCCGGCGCGCGAGCTCGCCCTAGGCAGAGCTCGCCGCCGTCGAGCGGACTAGCAGATGGCGCCCTTCGCTCACGCGCGCGCCGTGACAAGGCACCGGCGAGCGATGGCTCTGTTCTTCACGGCGAGGCGAAGACGACGGCGCCTAGGTAAGCTCACGCCGCATCTTGCCTTGTTCTTTATTCTTTGACCCTTCTAGGGTTTGGATTAGGGTTAGGGTTCATGATTTCTTTCCCGATCCGCAGCGGATCGGATGAGTTCTTGGTTCTTCCTTTAGATTTTCCTTTCACATCTCTTTCCCAAACACTAGATCCACGGGTCCGGGTAAAAAGTATCCTTCGGTTGCTTTTCCTTGTTATCCGGTTAGGGTTAGGGTTTCATGTTCTATATTTTCCCGATCTAGAAAAACAAATCGGTTCGTCCCGATCTAGGTTTCTACTTAGTAAAACCCGGCTCGGATGCCATTGTTAAGGTCATGGTTCTTATTAGGTTCATTAGATCGGGTACACATTCATCAAAAGTATATAAAACAATAGATCCTAGTACCTTTTCTAGTGAGAGTCAGAGAGGGGAAAAGGGGAGAGGTGAAGCATAGGATCACAGACCGTCAAGGGCCGTAGTGGTAGGAGCAGTGGTGACGGTTGAAGCGCTGGCGGCCGTCTCGCTCGCTGGAGCCATCTGCGCTAGGCAGCGACGTTCGGTGGAGATGAGAGTCGACGCAGTGAAGATGGTGGCGCAGTGAAGACGGTGGCGGCTTCCCGTCACTGGCTGCGCCTCTTCTCAGATCGGGATCGGGAATATCGGTGGGGAGTGGCGGCTCAAGTGAACCTCGTACCTAGAGCCGGCCGGCCCCCACCTCTATATATAGCGCAGTGTGACGGGGGTCCACCAACCATGTAGGGTTGGGCGCCCCCGATCAGGGCGCGAGAACAGGGCCCAGTTAGGCCGTTGGGCCTAACTGGTGGGAGATCAATCCTAACACCCACGCGTACGATTCCTGGGCTTGGTGGAGCGCGGGGTGGTCTGGGTACTGGTAGAAGAACTCTTCGTCAATCCCCTCCTCCATGAGCATTCGCTCGATGAAGGGGAGGACGAGGTCGTCGGAGGCCGAGTCCTTGCCGTCGCCATTGCCGTCGGGGCGAGGCGTCGGGGGGAGTTCGAGGAAGACGGAGGGGGAGAAGGGCTCGGCAGGGTCAGCCACGAAATCCTCCGGCGAGCCGGCCATGGCTGCGATGGTGGGTAGTCTGGGTGGAATGGAAGCTTTGATTGTGGTGGACTGGTGGTGGGTCGTGGGTGGATAAAAACGGAATCTTTTTTTAGAGCGAGAGAGGGGAAGCTGGGAAGGGGAAGCTCGTTCTGAGGCCCAACGCAACTGTGAATTTGCAAACAAACAGTCCTCTTGTGCCAGGCTGCTACATTGAAACAGAGTAACGGCTTCATACAAAAAAAACTTGTTACTATAGAACGCAGCAAACACACGATGCACTGCACCTAATACATGATTAGTGGCCTTTCAGTTTGTCGTACATTTACACAGGTTCTGCAGCGACACACTGAGAACTGATCTAAGATCCTATGCAGATATAAGAAGCAACAAGAACACCCAAAGAAGCATCTACTATTACATTATTAGAAGACATTATAATGCATCTACTGATTATATCCAAGCATCTTTAAATAAAGTGTGTTGAACCACATAACACAGAAGCATATATCTCTGTATCTTGTGATGAGAAGCGTTAAAGTTCTGAGAGAGCATCATCTGAATTCTGAAACTCGTTAACATGGCACTAGAGTATGCATACCTTCCACCACAGCTGTTCAGCAGCTCATGAAGTTCATTGGTAAGACAGAAATTCAGAAACATATATGTAGTTGCAATTATCGATATTTCTGTATGCAGTGAGGAGAAGCAGCTAAAGTTCTGAGACAGCATCATCTGCAACCCATGTCGACATGGCATAGAGTATGCGTCCCTTCCATCCTTCCAGGAGCCAATTATGATCCGTATCAATGACAAAGTCCTTATGATACTGATCCCTAACTTTGTCCCTCAAGGTATTTACAATATCTGGATCCAATGGAAGCTGCTTTATCCCAACCCGGTGGTTCCGCACCTGCCATTGCTTATATGTCTCCGGGCGCTCCACTCTGTCCGTGCCTTCACAGGCAACAACATTCAGGGCACACTGCCTAAAGAGGCCCCGCTCAACCAAAAAGTGCTGGTGACTATCCCGTGGAGCCATGGCATCCAAACATTGCAGAGTAAAAGAACAGCACCTCCCGGAAACGTGTTACAAAGAATGGAGCACTGTACGAGACATTCATGACATAAAGGATGAACGCATCAGGTTGCATCTTGCTAATGGTTCTGAGGACAACATCCCTAGGGCTTGGGCTATCGATGTTGATCCCCTCGTCCATCAAATTTCCAAACTGGATGATACTATTGACAATGAGTACCTCATCAGGGTCAATGTTCAGGTCATCAACACGAACTGTATCCCACTCCCACCTCGCTGTGATGCCATGGAACTTGAATGGCACACCGAGCTGACGAGCATAATTGCTGAGTCGACGCCCTGTCTCCTCAATCCGCACGGCTGGGCGGAATCCAGGCTGGGGGAGGTCAATGCCGGTGATCCTCACTTCAGGTGGTCCACCCTCCAAGTTCGCCAAACGGTACAGAAAAGTTGGCCACTGAACCCCATAATCCATGCCATAATTGACAATGTGAACCTTTTTCCTCCCAGCGATGGCCTTGAGGATTGTCATGTTGGAGAACCGGAATGCCGTCATTTTGAAACAGCAAGCTGCCAGGTACAACCAGTAGCCCTTGAGGTACTCCACGACCGACATTCGCTAGCCATGAGAGACCTGTAGAGCTGGCTCCCTGACCCTGCCAGCCGCGCCTCCAATCCCTCTGCAAAACAATGTGCCAACCTCTGTGTGGCATCACCCTTTGGCGATGAGTGCTGCTTGATCTGTCTCAGCAATTCGGTCGCACTCCAGCGGCTGTCCGTGGCCACGGCCTGTGCACAGTGGATGAGCAAAGTGTTCAGCTCCACCGCCTCGTTGGAGCTAGACCTTCCCTGTGCCGACTTCCCTTTGCCCTTCCTTGCCTTCTTCTTAGCCTCACTGCCCATGGTGATTCGCAGGGCCTCCATTTCTTTGAGGCACAATTCCAGTCCATTGACAATCATTTCATCGACCACCTCGCTAGTCCATGAACAGAGTCAAAGACAGACCAAGCTGTTACCTGCATCTCCGAATAGCAACCTGTCACAACCATGTGTTTACGTTTGAACAGGTATTTTCTCCCCTGTTCTGCACATGGACAGATGAACCAAATTGTTTTTGTTCATTGAGGGAAACAGAGGGACCAAATTGTTAGTACTCTAAACCCGAGAAAAAAAAGGGATTAATATGACATACAAATGCTTATTGTAACTTGTGAGTCTGTGAGATGGAACAAAGAGACAAAAACATTGCCAAAAGGATAAACATAGCTCCAGAAATGACTAATGCAAACAAGATCAATATATTGGAATCCGAACATATTCTGCAATCAACATACAACAGACTTACAGGCAGGTAGTATATAAAGATTTGCTGCAGTGAACCTTTCCCACTTATCACCAGTAACTCAGTGAGAGAGAGGTTATTAGTTAGATGATAAAGGATCATTGCAAATGTAGAGAAACCATAAAGTGTCCATCTTTGTGCAAATATAATCATACACAACTGTAAGCTGTTCATTGGGCTGGTGTTTTCAGAAGTTCTATGTAATAAGTAGCTAAAGAAAACCAGGGTTTAAAAGATGTAATTTCTGAACATTGTAGCCTTCTGGCTCAAAGCAATCAATACATATTCAGGTGGGGATCCTCTCCCCCACCCCCCGCGGGTGACCTTAAAAAAAGAAAAACAACTGTAAGCTGCAGACTTAAAATGATAACTGTTAGAATTGTGTCTCTATTGACCTGGCTAACCCTAGAAGGGTAGCTATATAGGTAAGCATACATGGGCCTCATACTCTTATACTCCAACACCCTCCGCAGTCTGAACTACCGGCGCAACGGAGTTTCAGACTGAACAAGAAAGAAGAAAGAACACACACGAGCCCCCCACAGACGCAACTAGCCACTGGTGATGTTGAGGCTGGAGCGAAACTCGGTGAATGTCTACGACGGGAGGCCTTTGGTGAAGATGTCGGTGAACTAGGAGGTGGTCGGACATGAAGGACCTGCACCTCGCCGATGGCAACCCGATCACGGACAAAGTGTAGGTCGATCTCCATGTGCTTCGTCCGCTGGGGTTGGACGGGGTTGGTGGAGAGGTACACCGCACTGACATTGTCGTAGTAGACCAGCGTGCTCTGGGAGGGTGGAGTGTGTAGCTCGGCGAGAAGCTGCCGGAACCAGGAGGCCTCAGCCACCTCGTTAGCGACAGCGCGGTACTCCGCCACGGCACTGGAGCGGGAGACCACAGGCTGACGCTTGGACGACCAGGACACCAGGTTGCCGTCCAAGAAGACAGCGTAGCCGGAGGTGGAGCGCCGAGTGTCCGGACACCCGGCCCAGTCGGCGTTAGTGTAGACGACAAGCTCGGCGGAGGAGGACCGGTGAAGGAGTAGGCCGTAGTCGACCATGCCGCGGAGGTAGCGGAGGAGGCGCTTGAGTGCAGTGAGGTGAGGCTCTCGGGGATCATGCATGTGAAGACAGATCTGCTGAACTACATAGGTGATGTCCGGCTGGGTGAAGGTGAGGTTCTGAAGTGCACCAGCAAGACTCCGATATGCAGTGGGATCTGACACTGGGGGGCCCTCTGCCTCTGACAACTTGCCCTGTGTATCAACCGGAGTGGAGCAAGGGTTGCAGTCAGTCATCCCGGCTCGCTCCAGGATATCTCGAGTATACTGCCGCTGGTGAAGAAGTAACCCGGCAGGATGAGGCTCAACAGTGACCCTGAGGAAGTGGTGGAGCACACCCAGATCCTTCATAGCAAACTCCTGCTGAAGAGCGATAATGATGCGGCGAAGAAGTGGCTCACTGGAGGCTGTGAGGACAATATCATCAACATAGAGCAGCAGGTACGCAGTGTCCACTCCATGGTGATAGATAAACAGAGATGTATCAGACTTGGCCTCCACAAACCCCAGTGTCAGCAGAAAAGCAGCAAACCGATGGTTCCACGCCCGGGGAGCCTGCTTGAGGCCGTAGAGAGACCTGTTGAGCCGGCAGACCATGTCAGGACGGGAAGAATCAACAAACCCCGCCGGCTGACTACAGTAAACTGTCTCAGTGAGAAGATCGTACAGAAAGGCATTCTTCATGTCCAGTTGATGGACGGACCATGATCGAGCAAGAGCCAGCGATAGCACGGTGCGGACGGTGGCCGTCTTCACCACCGGGTTGAAGGTCTCATCATAGTCGACCCCAGGGCGCTGAGTGAAGCCCCGGAGAACCCAGCGAGCCTTGTACCACCCGAGAGTGCCATCAGCCCGATGCTTGTGGGTCCAGATCCACTTGTCGGTGACGACGTTGGAGCCCGGTGGGCGGGGCACCAAATCCCATGTCTGGTTGGCGAGGAACGCCGCGTACTCCTCTTCCATCACGCGGCGCCAGTGAGGGTCCAACAAGGCGTCAGGGATGGAAGAGGGTACTAGAGAGACCTGCGTGTATTGGCTCGGCGAACCGCGTAGGTGCCGGGGCAGCACCAGAGGCCGGCGGCGCCGAACCCTCATCGAGCGAAGTGACCGGGGCCTCCAGACCCTCGTCGAGCGGAGAGACCAGTGCAGCACCAGAGAACGAGGCCCCCGGACCCTCATCGAGCGGAGAGGCCGGGGCAGCCCCGGAGGACAACTGGCCCGGACCCGTGGAGCCACGGGCGGCCGTGGAACGGGGACAGGAGCCAGGCATGAAGCTCGGTGACGCCGTACCAGCAGGAGACCACGAAAAAGGTGGCTAGACCACCGTGTTAGTGGGAAACAGAGAGAGGGGATCAAGATCAGGGTTGGTAGGGGGGTGTGCTGGAGGCGGAGAAAGGGAAGACGGACTCATCGAACACCACATGGCGAGAGATGTGGACCTGTCGGGAGGTAAGGTCAAAGCAACGGTATCCCTTGTGATCCAGGGAGTACTCGAGGAAGACACAGAGAGTCGAACGGGAGTGCCAGCTTGTGGAGAGCAGTGGCAGTGGTGTTAGGGTAACACGCACATCCGAAGACTCGAAGGTGATCGTACCGAGGAGGGGTACCGAAAAGAGCGTGGTGTGGCGTAGGAGCGGTGCAGGCAGCGGAAGGAAGACGATTGAGGAGGTAGGTGGAGGTGTGTAAACCCTCAGCCCAGAAGTGAGCAGGAAGAGACGCCTGGAGCAGAAGGGTGCGTACGGTGTCATTGGTGATGCGAATCATGCGTTCAGCCTTGCCATTTTGAGAAGAGGTATACGGGCAAGACATACGCAACTGAACACCGTGAGAGAGGAAGAAAGCACGGGAGGTGGAGTTATCAAACTCACGACCATTGTCACACTGGACGGCCTTGATGGTGAGACCAAACTACGTGGACACCCAAGTGAAGAAGTGAAGGAGCGTGGGAAAAGTATCAGACTTCGCACGCAAGGGAAAAGTCCACGAATAATGAGAAAAATCATCGACCACCACAAGATAGTACTTATAGCCAGAAATACTAATGAAGGAGATGTCCATAGGTCGCAATGTACAAGATAAAAAATGCGGGCCGCATGTGAAGAAGAACTATGAAAAGGAAGACGAACATGTCGGCCCAATTGGCACGCATGACACAAATGCTCATCATAAGCCCGATTACATGGAATGTCGGTGCTACGACTGAGCTGCATCAGGGCATTACGTCCAGGATGGGTGAGGCGCCGGTGCCAAGTAGTGGAGGAAGTAGTGGCGGCAAAAGCAGCTGACAAAACGAAGGTCAAAGAAGGCGAAGCAGACGCCGGGAAACGAAGAGTGTAAAAGGGCCCCATGCTGTCACATCGGAGCAGAGGATGTCGGGAAGCCAAATCCTTCATAGTAAGACCAGAAGAGTCAAACTCGATAGAACAGGAATTGTCAGCTGTAAAACGATGAATAGAAAGAAGGTTGTGAACCATAGAAGGGGCAACAAGAACATCAGGAAGACGAAAGGAGCCGTGAGGACCAGTGGTACCCACGGAAGTGACTAAAAGACACGAACCATTTGCGACCATGATGGACGAAGGGTTAGAGGAAGAGGGAGGGTGAATGGATGAGAGTATACCAGGGTCAGGGGTGGTGTGGTAGGTAGCACTCGAGTCGACGATCCACTGCAGACCGACAGGAGGTGTCAGGCCCATGGTGCTGAAGGAGCGCGCCAAAGCCACCTGGTCCCAACCGGTAGGCCCGGGCGAGGCACCGGAAGGTGTAGCCCACGGAGATGCAAAGTAGGCGCCGAGGAGTGGAGCACCAGCAAGCATGCCAGCTGGACGAGGCTCACCACCGGAAGCCTAGAAAGGCCACATGGAGATGCGCCCTGCCCACGGGTGGTGGAAAGAAGGCCACGGTGCCCCCTGTGTTGGTGGTTGGCTGCCCCCCCCCCACGACCCCCACCACGGCCCCCACCACGGCGACGACGGCCGCCACGGCCCTCCTCCCCCCCACCCCCTCCCGGCCCGGAGGGAGGGGGACCAAGAAGAGACGATGGCGGTGGAGTGGATGAACGTGGTGGAGCGGACGAACGCGGCGGAGTGACAGCAAGAGTCGTCGAGGAGGTCGAGGACCCTAGCCTGGAGGTGGACCCCGGCTATATGCCCTGAGTGAGCTCCTCTATGACAAGGTCGTCACGGACCTGTAGGAAGGTGGGGAAAGGTCGCTGTCGGGTGATCCACGTCCGAAGGTGGGCGTAGCGGTCGCTGAGCCCGCGGAGGACGTTGAGGACCAGGATACGATCCTCCACAGGCTAGCCGAGGTCACCGAGGGAGTCTGCCATGCCCTTCATCCAACGGCAGAAATCGCCAACAGAGAGATCACCCTGGACGAAGGTGCGGAAGCTCGCATCGAGACGCAGAGCCCGGGCTTCGGCATTGCCCAGGAACTGGCCCTCGAGCGCAAGCCATGCCCGGTGAGCGTCAGGAGAGTTACGGACGAGGTCATGGAGGTCCAGGAAGATCGTCCCTAGGATCCAGGAGAGGACGATGCTGTCAAGGCGCAGCCACGACGGGGTCTGGACGGCGACCGAGGCGTCAACGAGGACGTGGTCATCGAGGGCGTAGCGGCGGATAGTGAGGAGGTGATGAGGACATGGCCTCCACACATATGACCATGCTTGGAGAATTACATGGAGGCCAAGGAGATCAGCAAGGGCATCCAAATCGAGAAGAAGGCCCAAAGCTTATCCGGTTCGAGTCACCAAGGTGGAGGCCCAAATCAAGTTCGAGTCCACCTCGGAATCCAGGACCAGTCTGCCTTGAACTGGTCACCCAGGACGCGTCCTGACTCTGTTTTCGATGATCCATATATGGATAGAAAGCTTATTTGATAAGGAAGCCAACCCAAGTGGTCTCACATTAAAAGCTATTCGGAATCAACGGGAATCGTCGAAATAAGTCACCGTCCAGAATTTGTCAGAGCGCTGTGTCGCCATCTTTTAGGCCGTTTGGGCCTTGTAACGTGTCGGCACTCCCCAGGGACGCGAATAGGGGTCCTTAGACGTCCCTTAGGCTATATAATAAGTAGTCACCACCTACATTAGGGTTGGGTTTTGCTTAGATTATTCTGTTGACAACAGTTTCGCCGCCGCCATCGGTTTGTGAGACCCCAACTTTATGAGATTAATCATTCATCTGCAATTTGGTTGTATTCCTTTGTGTTCTTGCGTGTGTTCTCGATTCGCAGGCAAGGACTTAGCCTTTTTGGCGAGGTCGACCGTGCAACGCCGGTCGATAACCAGAGGGGTCGTGGTGCTGCGATTGCGGGGTTCAGAGCCGAGTTGTTCGGAAGCCGGATCGAATTGTGTCGTAACTCCACCAAATCGAGAGTTATCAGAACCTTTCGAAAAATCGGGAACCCTAGTTCACATCAATTGGTATCAGAGCTTCAGGTATACCGTCAGGTTCAATTTTATCCTAGTTAGTTTGATTTCGCCTTCGTCCTAGAGTCCACAGAAAAGCCAAAAAAATAGTGTTAGGTTTTCCCCTATCCCAGAAACCACGTTTAGCCTTTTGCATAATTCTTTTCAGATTCCGTCGTGTTGAGTTTAAGTCCTAATCAAGGCTTGTTGCTGGTTAGGTTGTGTTAGAGTCCAGTTCGTGTGTTTTCCCCATCGTTTCCATCAAACCCTAGCCACCGTGACCACTTTTGTGCGCATTGTTCCAGTTTTGTCCTCTAATTCGGAGTCTAAACTTGAAACTGGTCCAGTTTTCGCGTACGAACTCGGATTTCGACGTTCCAGATATTAAAATCGATCAGAAAAAAAAATTCGGTTCCGACCATCCCTGGTTTTGCCAGGGTTCGAAAATTTTATTTTGGCCAAAAACTGGTCACAAGATCCTCTTTTCCTGGTCACAAGCTTTTCCTCAATTTTGGACCCATCTTCTGAAATTTCCATAGGTCACGTCTTTTACTGGTTTAAGCTCAAATTTTTTGTGGTTACTTCTTGTGTGCTCCTAAGTCAAGAAAAAATATCAAAAAAATTAAAAAAAGTTGAAAGTTCCCAAGAAAACAACGATAGCCTAAAAAATAGAAAAATTGAGAGGAGCAAAAGAGGAACAATATTTAGAGGAGCACATAGAGGAGACAGTTTGTTATAATTGTGGGCATGTGCTATCTTATGTTTGTTTCTTATCACTCTTGCTATCCATCATATTTGTTTCTCCATTTTATTATCACACATCTAGTATTTAGAACACGTTAGATCAGCAACGAGAGCAAATATTTAGAACATCTGGTATTTAGAACACGTTTTTGAATTGTGTTCCACTCACATATTTGGCCTGCTTGCCTTAACTCCACATACTTCTTCTGGACAGTATAAGTTTTGACCCCTATAATCGCAGTGCTACGCCTTCCAGGTATCCTTGACCTTGCTGGTAAGAACCTTGTAAGAGCTTGAGAATGGGTCTCCTTTTGCTGTGATCTTGAGAGACACTACTCCACCTACTTAGTAGATTATTAGGGATAACTTTCACTGTTTGTTCCTGTTTTGTGTCTATAATGACAGGTTACAACACTCACCGATACGAGACATCAATGATGCATGAGCCACGCACTATTGCTGCTAAACCTCCTTCCACAGGTCGTTCTATTCTTTCTTCTCCACCTACTTATGATGGTATTGGTGCTAATGAGTACATTGAGTGGGAAAGTAAAATAGATAATATTTTTACACACTGTCATATGTGTGAACGGAGGAAGATTAAGAATACATCTAGTGTTTTGAGACATTTAGCATCAATTTGGTGGGAGTCTTTAAGTTCTTCAGATAAACCTTATACATGGAACGATATGAAAATTCTTATGAGAGAAACTTTTGTTAATCCATCTCTTGTAATTAATTCATATGATGAGGAACATCAACTAGACCAATCTCCTATTATTCCTCCTGTTGTGCCTAACCTTTTGCAGGACAATGCACAAAAGAGCGGGGATGACATGACAGAAAATGAGGTGCTCCCAGTCTCATGTAAAAATTCAACACGTGATACTTCCGCTGACAGTGAGAGCAAAGGTAATGCCAATGATGCTAATCTCACAGAAGATGAGAGTTCTCTTGATGTGCTGAATTTTTTCACCAATCATGTTATGATAGAGCAAATATTAGTGGAACCTTCGTTTGATTTACCTTTGTCACAAGATGATTTGCTTGATGTTCCTTATGCTAAAGATGAATTGAATGATGATATTTATATTATTTCAATGCAACCATTAATGAATGATCATGCTATATGTATGTTGGAATCGAACACCACTGCTGAAAATAGACATGTTATTCATAATGTTAGTAATGTTGATGAGTTGAAATTGATGTCTTCTTTAAATACTTTGGGATACATTGAATTTGATGTTCTTTGCAATCTTAGTTATATAGAGGAGAAATTTTATGCATATGCTGATTTGTCATGGTTATCTAGACATACATATCATGTTTTTGTCAAATATAGCAACCATGGACAATATATGGTACAACGAGTTTATATTTGTACAAATCTGAATTCTTCTTTTGTCGTGCAAAATAATGATCAATTAGAGGACTATCAAATCAACAATGTTGTCATGCCATATTCCTCTAGTTTTGCTTTACAATCCCAAGTGGAATCCAAAGAAGGGGAGCATATGTTTCTTGTTAGTACTCATCTTTTGCAGGATAGTATTGACAAAGATCGTGTGTATTTTAATCGAGGAGACTACATGTTTGTAGGAGAAGGCGTGCTGCAAACCGAAACATGTGGTTATATTCTTTCTACCAACATTGTCAATTTCCAATATTTTGGCAACCTCGTTTGTCTTCATGCTGTGCAGAATAGACTTCAAGCAACATCGACGCCGAGGACGGCTTTTCATCAAGAAGGGGAGGATGATGAGGACATGGCCTCCACACATATGACCATGCTTGGAGAATTACATGGAGGCCAAGGAGATCAGCAAGGGCATCCAAATCGAAAAGAAGGCCCAAAGCTTATCTGGTTCAAGTCACCAAGGTGGAGGCCCAAATCAATTTCGAGTCCACCTC
The DNA here is from genome assembly GCA_038087645.1 of Saccharum hybrid cultivar R570. NCBI lineage: Eukaryota > Viridiplantae > Streptophyta > Magnoliopsida > Poales > Poaceae > Saccharum > Saccharum hybrid cultivar. The sequence goes on along the minus strand of JAQSUU010000456.1, from coordinate 430,001 downwards.
GAAATTCAGGACCAGTCTGCCTTGAACTGGTCACCCAGGACGCGTCCGGACCCCAATTGATATGAACTAGTGATGTTGAAGATGAACTAGAGGTTGCCAAAATATTGGAAATTGATAATGTTGGGAGAAAGAATATGACCACATGTTTCGGTTTGCAGCACGCCTTCTCCTACAAACATGTAGTCTCCTCGATTAAAATACACACGATCTTTGTCAATACTATCCTGCAAAAAATTAGTACTAACAAGAAACATATGCTCCCCTTCTTTGGATTCCACTTGGGATTGTAAAGCAAAACTAGAGGAATATGATATGACAACATTGTTGATTTGATAGTCCTCTAATTGATCATTATTTTGCACAACAAAAGAAGAATTCAGATTTGTACAAATGTAAACTCGTTGTACCATATATTGTCCTTGGTTGCTATATTTGCCAAAAACATGATATGTATGTCTAGATAACCATGGCAAATCAGCATATGCATAAAGTTTCTCCTCTATATAATTAAGATTGCAAAGAACATCAAATTCAATGTATCCCAAAGTATTTAAAGAAGACATCAATTTCAACTCATCAACATTACTAACATTATGAATAACATGTCTATTTTCAACAGTAGTGTTCGATTCCAACATATATATAGCATGATCATTCATCAATGGTTGCATTGGAATAATATAAATATCATCATTCAACTCATCTTTATCACAAGGAACATCAAGCAAATCATCTTGTAACAAAGGTAAATCATCGCGTCCCTAGGGAGTGCCAACACGTTACAAGGCCCAAACGGCCCAAAAGACGGCGACACAGCGCCCTGACAGATTCTGGACGGTGACTTGTTTCGACGATTCCCGTTGATTCCGAATAGCTTTTAACGTGGGACCACTTGGGTTGGCTTCCTTATCAAATAAGCTTTCCATCCATATATGGATCATCGAAAACAGAGTCAGGACACGTCTTGGGTGACCAGTTCAAGGCAGACTGATCCTGGATTCTGAGGTGGACTCGAACTTGATTTGGGCCTCCACCTTGGTGACTCGAACCGGATAAGCTTTGGGCCTTCTTCTCGATTTGGATGCCCTTGCTGATCTCCTTGGCCTCCATGTAATTCTCCAAGCATGGTCATATGTGTGGAGGCCATATCCTCATCAAGAGGACCAGGTCCCGCCAACGAGCATAGGAGTGCGACTCGGGCTCGAGGACGACCGGAATGAGACGGATGTTTTGGACCCCCCGGCCTAGTAGTGAAGCTGCGCCATGAGCGGGTCTGCCAGGTCGTGCCAGATGACCGTGGTGTGGGACACGCGGCGGCCCGAGGAGTCGGAGGAGGTGGCCGCAACGTCGTGGGAGGCAGGGGAGACGAGGAGCTGCTCGGCCTCGGCGATCTGGCGGGCCAGGGCATCGGCCGCATCACGCTCGTGCTCCCACACAAGGGCAGCTGCACGCACACGGACCTGCCCCTCGGCGGCCGCAGCCCGGGCAGCGACGAGGGCTGTAGCGAGGGCGGAGTCCGGACGCGTACTATGGAGGGGCGGCGGAGGTGCGGTTGGGAAGGGGAGTGGCGTATCTGCGCCCTTAGGAGGCAGAGCCAGAGCGCCGGCGGCGTCCCCGCCTAGGACAGCGCCGGCCACACACATGTCTGTGCCGGCGGTGGTCGCTGGTAGCATGGCCACCCCGCTGAAGAGTTGGGGAAGAGGGGGCGGGCGGACCGGTCCAGGTGGCGGCGGATCGAGTCCCAGTCCCGGGTGGACCGGTCCAGGCGGCGGCGGATCAAGTCCCAGTCCTGCGGCGGCGGCGGCAGCAGAGGCCGCAAGGGCCACATCCCCGTAATCCCCCGCCGCGTCTGGGACTTGGGCGGCGGCGCCTCCGCCTGGGACAGCGGCGGTCGCAGCCAGAGCGCTGGCGGCGCCCCCTCCCAGGGCCATGCCCGCGGCTGGCGGCAGATCGACGGCAGGGGCGGCGGGTCTGGAGGTAGCGCCCGCAACCTAGGCCCATATTGCGGGAGGGGGGTGGCCAGCCATGGCGCCGACGGCGGCTGACCGGCCGGCGGCGGCAGGCGGCGGCTGGGGAGGAGGTTGGGGAGGGAAAGAAAAACCCTAGGCTGCTGATACCATGTTAGAATTGTGTCTATTGACCTGGCTAACTCTAGAAGGGTAGCTATATAGGTAAGCATACATGGGCCTTATGGGCCTAGCCTCATGGGCCTGATACTCTTATACTCCAACAATAACTGTAAGCTTCATATTATGCATCATTGAGCATATTACATAAAGTCTCCCAAATTACACAAACAAAGCTTAATTTCCAAATCAGAAACAACACTTCCTGTATCTGATGGAACTAGTCAACAAAGGAAAGTTGGGAGAAGACGAATGCGCTGGTTCTGATGCTACTGTGGTGGCGGCTGGCCCAGATTCAGTACAGCATCTAACCTGTCTTAGCAGTGCTTGATAAAAGTCCAGGGTCAAATGCCTGCTGCTAAAATAGTTACGGTAGTGTCTGACTATCTCTGTCTTGTCTTGCACGACAGAAAAAAAAATAATCTTTTGCTTGACCAAACTCTGCAGTGTCAAATTAAGTTATTTCTCTCTTTTGGTGGAGAATACAGCGCAGAAATTTTAACACACTCGACCTGAATCATGATGACTAACTATGGTCAGCTGGGAATATAATACTCTTAATTACAACATCTTTGATTTGTCTGGATGAGAAAATGATGCTGAAATATTCAATCAAACTGTACTCCTGATTACACACTATGAATTTGCGACTCTGTACTATATATATATATATATATATATATATATATATATATACATATATATATATATATATACATATATATATATATACATATATATATATATATATACATATACATATATATATATATGTGTATATATATATATATATACATATATATATATACATACATATATATATATACATACATATATATATTTGTGTGTGGGGAAAGTATACTCTATAGCTAGCTATAAAATAAGTTATTTTGTAGCCACCTCTATTTACGATAATTTTATATACTAATTTACGACAATATCAGTATATATTTACGATAATTAAATTACTATAACACATGGGGATATTTACCATAATGTTATCGTAAATCACATAGTAAGGAGTTACTATAATTTTATAAATTAGCATATCAATTATCGTAACTCAAAGTGACTACAGAATAAGTTATTTCGGCATTCAGATTCAGAAATAAGGGGGAAAAACACACCACGCTGAGAGCCAACAACACGGGCAGGTCGACACAGATCAACAGCCAGCACGGACAGCACAGATCAACAGCCGGGACGCTGGTTGCCTTGGGGAGCCCGTAGCTGAGGCCACCATCGACGCTGTGCGGGAGACGCTGCTGCTGAGGCCACCATCGACGCTGTTCCATGGGCCGCAGACCACGTCATTGCTGGCTATCACCGGCCACGAACAAACGTATTACAGGACTCGTTCAGGCCATCCAGAGAGGGGTGCCTCCGTCACACCAGTGCGCCATCTGAACAGCTCCACCAATACCGCTAGCAGCGACGCCCACAACCACCGGTGCGCCATCTGAGCAGCCATAGAGGATTTGTGGGGAAGATGAACCAAAGAGCGAATCTAAATCAAACTTGATGAAAGTGACCATCGAGACCACCTGCTCCGACGAGATTGGAGCTCGCAGATGACTGGAACCCTGTGCGACGCCGTTGCCAGAGCCCACGCGCTGCCTCTGCTGCCGATCGGGCGGCTCAGCCTGTGCGGCACCACGCGTGCCTCGTTGCTCCTTGACCTTCGCGGGTGCTCGTGTGCCATCGCCGGTAGGGGTCCGATGGGTGGGGGAGGTGCACGCCACCACCAGGTGGCCGGGAGGCTGCGTGCCGTCTCGGTGATGGGGAGGGGTGCGGCCGCGGTGCAGAGAGCCACTGCGACTGTGGCTGGAGCACAGAGGCGGAGGAAAATCGGTGGAGCGGAGACGACGGTGGGCGATGGCAACCCGGTAGCCTCCGGCGGGATTCGACGGATGAGGAATGGCGACCTACACGAGGCGGATGTGGAGGGCGTGGATTGTGGCGCAAATGGCGATGGTCAGTGCGGTTCGGGTTATATTCGCGAAAGACGTTGGCGCGATTAACGCTGGTGATTTAATATTATCTGTTATAAGTGTTGTGGTCACATTAAATACGTCAGTTTTTTTTTTTTGTCTAGGACAGTCGCCGGAGAGGGGCGGAGCTCCACCGGGGCGCTGAGTCTTATTCAAAGGCCTGGCATCAGAATACTGACATTGTCGTAAATCAGTATATAAAATTATCGTAAATAGAGATGGCTATAAAATAACTTATATATACCCTACAGCTGGCTACAAAATAACTTATTCGGTAGTCACTTTGAGTTACGATAATTGATATGCTAATTTACGAGATTATAGTAACTCCTTACTATGTGATCTAATATAACATTATGGTAAATATCCTCATGTGTTATAGTAATTCAACTATCGTAAATATATACTGACATTGTCGTAAATTAGTATATAAAATTATCGTAAATAGAAGTGGCTACAGAATAACTTATTTTGTAGCTAGCTATAGAGTATACTCTCCATATATATATATATATATATATATATATATATATATATATATATATATATATATATATATATATATATATATATATAGAGTATGAACAGAGCAAAAGACAGACTAATCTTTACCTGCTTCAATTGTTCCAATGTCAGCCAGTCATAATCAAACTGTCCACGTTTGGTCAGGTGTTCTCCCCTGTTCCACACATGGGCAAATGAACCAAATTGCTAGTGCTCCAAACCTGAAAAGGAAATAAACAAGGCAGAACCACAAATGCTCAGTCTGTGAGATGGAACAAACAGGCAAAAATATTGCCTTAAGGAAGAACATAGTGCAAGAAATGACTAATGCAAACAAGAAGCATCTGACTTTGAACAGTAAGGTTATCCAAGGCAACTGTAGCTTTATGGAAGATCGGTATAATAGAATCCTAGCAGATTTGCTGCAGACGAACTTTATTTATAGCTAATATATGATAAAGGATCATTACAAACACCACGGAAAAAACCATCACAACTGTCAGATGCATACATTTGAATGCATCCTCGAGAAGATACAAGCCTGACTCTTCCCATATTGCAGAAACATCACATAATCCTGAATCTAGTGAACACTCATATCTGTACTTGTTTGGATGTGAAAATGATGGAAGATATCGAGCCAAATAGAATACTTTGATTAAATAGTGCAACTTTGATAATCACGCCTAGACACAAGGCAAATGCCAACAGTCTAATGATACAGAAGAAACAGAACTGGAAGAGACAGATAAAAAGTCGAATAAGTAATCAATAGAATTGCTTATCAGTTACAGGTGGTGTACACATCACAGTTCTGCAACATATCCAGAACTATATCTACATCCTATGTAGCTCTAAGCATCTATTGTTCTACTTATTTCTAGCTTACAAAGTTTCAGCACTAAACCCCTCTAGAAACAGAAGTCCAGTGGGCCACAGATGCTGGGTCATAGTTTAGTGGTAAAATAAAGACAGACCATCTAGCAAACATCAATATCATTCATAATCCAAAACAAGGCGAAGTGAAGCAGCTAAAAGATGGAGTTATTATCCTCAGCAACCCATGTTGACACGGCAAAGAGGATCCACCCTTTCCATCCCTGCAACAACCATCGGTGATCCTCATTGATGAGAAAGTCTTTGTGGTAATAGTTCTTGACCTTATCCCTCGCAAGCTTTACAACCTCTGGATTCAACGGTAGCTGCTTGAGCCCAGCCCGGTGGTTCCGCACCTGCCATTGCTTATAAGTCTCAGGGCGATCCAACCTGTCTTTGTTGGACACAAATCACAGGATTTGGGGCTAGTTTTTCTATTTCATTAGCCTTACCACAACTATGGCAGGTTTCAGCACTAAACTCTCTAGAAACATAAGTCCACTCAACCACAAGGTGCTGGATCATAGCTTAACATAGTGCTGGATCATGGTTCAACATAGGCCATCTATCAAATATCAATATAATCTATAGTTGGATTCAGGCACTAAAAGATGGGTTTATTATCCTCAGCAACCCATGTCGACATGGCATATAGAACACGTCCCTTCCATCCGAGCAGCAACCAACGATTATCCTCATCGACGAGAAAGTCTTTGTGATAATAGTTCTTGACCTTGTCCCTGGCAGCCTTGGCAACCTCTGGATTCAGTGGTAGCTGCCTCAGCCCAGCCCTGTGGTTTCGCACCTGCCATTGCTTATAAGTTTCAGGCCGTTCCACCCTGTCTGCGCCTTCACAAGCAATCACATTCAGGGCAAACGCCCCAAAGATCTCCCGCTCGATCAGCAGCCGTTCAGCATTGTCCCTGGGGATGGTCGCATCGATCATGTCGAATTGTGCCGAGAAAAAGAAGAGTGCCTCCCGGAACCGTGTTAAAAAGAACGGTGCACCATATGTTCCATTTACTACAGTATGGATGAACACATTGGGCCTCATCTCCCGGATGTTGCTGAGGACCGTATCCCTAGGGCTCGGGCTGTCCACCAAAACACTCTCGTCCATCAAGTTGCCGATATAGCACTCACTGTTGACAACAAGCACCTCATCCGGATCAATATTGAGGTCCTTAGCACGAATGGCCTCCCATTTTGCTGCAATACCACGGAACTTGAATGGCACGCCCATCTCACGGGCAACGTTGCTGAGACGGCGGCCTGTTTCTTCAACCTGGTGGGCTGGGCGAAACCCTGGTTGTGGGACGGCAATTGCGGTGAGCCTCACCTCTGGTGGTCCACCTTCCATCCTTGCCAGTTGATAGAACAAACCTGGATACTGGAATCCATGCTGCACACCATACTCCACAATGTGCAACTTGCTCCTCCCTGCCACGGCGTCGCAAATTGTATTGTTGGAGAAGATGAATCTCACCTTCAAGAAGCAGCTGGCTACCATGTACAGGCTGTATGCCTTGAGAAAATCCACGACCGAGGTGTGCTGCGCCATGAGCGACTGGTAGACCTGGCTCCCCGTGCCTGCAAGTCGTGCCTCCAGTCCCATGGCAAAACAATGAGCCAGCCTCTGTGTGGCATCCCCTCGGGGCGAGGAGTGCTGCTTGATCCGCTTCAGCACCTCGGTCGCACTCCGGCGATCGCCGGTGGCCACCGACTGCGCGCAATGAATGAGCATGGTGCGTAGGTCGACGACCTCGTTCACGAGATTCTGCTTCCCCCGCGCCCCCTTCCTGCTGACCTTCCTGGCGCTCTTCTCAGACTCACTGTCCATGGCGATGCGCAGGTCCTCCATGCGCTTCATGAACCCCTCATAGTTACAAGTCATTATTTCATTGTACATCTCGTTGGCACCGGTTTCCTCCTGATCCGGCATCATCAACTTGCTGCTCCTGCCTGTCTCCGCCTCCAAATCATCCTCCTCGGCGTGGCGGTTCTTGCGGCCCCTGCCGTTGGTGCTTCTGCTTCCCCCAAACATTGATATTGCCTTCACCACCTGCTCCTCCTCCTCCTTCACTTGGGTAGCAGCAAAGGCAGTGGAGGGCTTGCTGTCTCTGTCTTTAGGCAAGGATTTGCCGGAGGTGTCATCAAGGTCGATGAGAAGGCTGTTGGTGGTGGGCAAGAACTTCTTGGCCTCCTCCATGCCTTTGAGGAAGGCCATGTTGAGCATGTCCATGTTTCCCCCATTCTGGGCGCCGAAGAAGGCCGAGGCCAGCGCGGCCTGGTCGGCGTCGCCAGCAGGGAAGGTGCTGGACTCTGCCTTCGGCTCCTCCTCTTCCTCCTTGTCAGCGGAGGACGCGGCGGAGCTCTGGGTGCCGCGGTGGCGTTGGGCTTCGCCGGCGCTCTGGGCAGCGAGGGAAGATTGCTGCCGCTGGGCTCCTCCTCCACCGCCGCCATCCGAGAAGGGCGGAATCTGGTGGGAGTGGAATCCCGCGGTGGCGTCGTCCTGTTCGTCCTGTCCTTGTGCCGGCGACAAGAGTTCGGCGAAGTCGTCAAGGCCGACCCCCATGTCGGCAGCAGGGTACGGCGGGGAGCGGAGCAGGTTGGAGAGGTCCACTTGGTCGTCGTAGGGCGGCCAGGAGGCGGGGTCGGGGGAGGACGCGGGGGCGTCGGAGGAGGGCGAGAGGGTGAAGTTGCCGGCGGTCCCGGAGCCGCTACTGCTGCTGGTGTTGGTGGCGGCGGAGGTGGAGTCGGACGAAGAGGAGGTGGCGGTGGTGGCGGAGTCGGAGAGGATCTGCGCGTAGGGCTGCTGGGCGGTGAGGAGCGCGGGGTGGTCGGGGAACTGGTAGAAGAACTTGTCGTCGATGTCCTCCTCCATGAGCATCCGGGAGATGAAGGGAAGGACGAGGTCCTCGGAGCTGAGCGGGTCGTCGTCGCCGGAGTCGGTCGGGCGCCCCGGCGTCGGGGGCAGGTCGAGGAAGACGGAGGGCGAGAAGGGCTCCGGCGCGGCGAGGTACGGCGCCCCCTGCGCCGCCAGGAAGTCCTCCGGCGTGGCGGACATGTTGGCTTGGCTCGTCGCCGGCGGCGGTGGGCGGAACAGAGGGATAAAAATCGGAGCTTTTACTTGGCGTGGGGGAATTGGGAGGATGGAGGGATAAAAATCGGAGCTTTTACTTGGCGTGAGCGGATGCCTGAAGCGAGGGAGGATGGAGGGGATGGCGTTGGGTGTGGGGGTGGTGGCTGGTTTTGATTTTGAAGGCCGGGGCTGGGGTGGTGGAGAAGACACATAAGAAGGTTCCGAGACGGGAAGGCCACCGCGGGCGGCAGGGGAGGCGGCGACCGGAGAGGACAGAGGAGAAGGCGAAGCGAAGCGCAACTGGCGCGACTGACTGCGAGCGGCGAGACGGCGAGTAGCGCCGCCGCCTCTGCCTGCGGGTGCTGGTGCTGGGGAGGTGGAAAGGAAAGAGCTTTTTACCTGTGTACCGTTATAAAAAATCAGAATGACTCGTGTGCCATTGAAATTTTGAAAAGTTCTTTATTACCATCACATGAAATTTCTTTTCCCTACGTGCCACTCCCGTCACTCTACCGTTTATGCCTTGTTCACTTCCCCATCCCAACCCAAAATATTTCCTCTTCCACCTATCACATCAAATCTTTCGACGTATGCATGGAGCATTAAATGTAGGTAAAAAAGATAACTAATTGCATAGTTTATCTGTAAATGTCGGGACGAATCTTTTGAGCCTAGTTAGTCCATAATTGGATAAATTTTGCTAAATAACAACGAAAAATGCTACAGTAACTTTTCAGCAACTTTTCGCGAAATGAACACACCCTTAATTTTAACAGAGCTAGGTGCCAACTAGATGCCAAATGACTCTTTTGCCCATCACTATTTCTAGTCAATCCATCTCCGTGGCTTCTGGTTCATTCCGAGCTTTTCGTTCAGCACCAAGCTCGTGGACACAGGGAGGCACGGGCAACCGAGCGTGCTCGGAAAGAGGCGCGGCCATGCGCGCGAGGGAGCATCCGCTCGGGCCTTGGAGCGTCGCTCGCGAGGCGTCAGGGTGGGCACAGGAGATACGCACCGGGGCAGCTTCTGTCGCCGCCCTCGGCTGTCGACTGTCGTGGACAGGCCACCGATGCAAGCACGGCACGGATCATCATCAATTGCTGTTGAACGCGGAGCAGACGTCCCTGACCTCGCTAGTGATGGCGCCGACGCTGCCCATCTTGACCATGGTGGCGGCGAAGTCCCGCTCGAAGTTGTGCACTGAGGGGCCGAGGTACGCGTGGACGAGTGCGCGGGTGGCATTGCTGTTGGCAAGCGCGGCGTCGGAGGCGATGACGGCGAAGCCGGAGCGGATGTTCCGGAGGATGGAGTCGTCGAAGTCGGTCCCGCTGCCACGGTCCAGCGGCAGTCGTGTGTTGAAGTCGCCCGTCGGGCACCGGGCCTTGAGCTCCGCCAGGAACGGCGCCAGGATCGACGGGTCGGCGCCCTGCCCGCCGCCCGGCAGCGGGTAGCTGTACAACCAGTCCTTCACGAAGAAGCACGCCGTTGTGCCCACCGTGTGCGCCGCTGCGGCCGGTCTCGTTCATTTGAACCAGTGAAGTGTCAGTGATAGGCGGCTGGCGGCGTCCATGTCCATGCACGTTAAGGTGAAGGTACCTACCTGTGAGGAGGACGAGGTCGCGGTCGTCGAGGCCGCTCGGGGCGAACCGTGAGCGGAGCACGCTGATGGAGTCGCTGGCGTCCGGTAGCACGTTGGCGTCGCGGAGGTTGGAGGTCAGCCAGTCGCGGCGCCCCATGGGCACGTCGAACAACGGCCCGCCTGTCTGGTTGCCATGTCATGCATTCCAATTTCCAGCGCATCAGCTGCTACGACGTGCATGACTACTTAGGTAGTATAGTAATATCCGGTTGCATGTTACCATGGCAGCGTCGCGCGCGGCGAGCGCGAGGATGTCGGCGCAGGAGACGACGCCGGGGCAGTGGTCCTCGAGCTGCGCCTTGGCGGCGTCCACCACGTCCTGTTCGCGCAGGCCCTGGTTCTTGGCGTTGTCCACCTCGGCGTCCTTGCTCGCGCTCCGGATCAGCATGCATATATTGCCGGACGCCGGCCGCCGGCGAACACGCACATTACACAGGTATGCGTATGTCCGTAAAAGCTAGCAGGCTAGCAGCAGTAATCGGCCGGACTTACTGGACACGAGGACGCACACACGAGCCGTCAAAGCTCTGTTAAAATTAAACGGTAGAGTGACGGGAGTGGCACGTAGGGAAAAGAAATTTCATGTGAGGGTAGTGAAAAACTTTTCAAAATTTTAATGGCACACAGGTCATTCTGATTTTTTATAATGGTACACAGGTAAAAAGCTCGAAAGGAAAAGGTTCCCCTGTTTTCCGCAGGCATCCGAGGCCCTGTTTAGTTCCACTTTATTTTGCCAAATTTTTCAATATTCTCCATCACATCGAATCTTTAAATGTATGTATGAAACATTAAATATAAATAAAAAATAAAACTAATTACACAGTTTAGACGACATAGACGAGACGAATCTTTTAAAACTAATTAGACCATGATTAGACACTAATAGCCAAATAACAATGAAAAACACTACGATGCTATTTTACCAAAAATTTAGGAGCATCTCCAAGAGTTTGCCAAATCAACTTGGCATCCATATATTTTTGGCAAAATAGAAAAATTTGTGCTCCAACAGTTTGGCATCCAACTTGGCAAATTTTATCGACTTGACAAATCCCCTCCCTCCACGCGCATATTTGCACGCTGAGCGTGAGCGCGCATCCGGCTTCACGTGCAAATTTAAGCGGGGCTCTTCGTTTCTTAGCGGGGCTCTTTGTTTCTTAACGGGGCTCTTCGTTTGCTTAGCGGGCCTCTTCTTATTTTACCAAGTCCAAATGACAAACTCTTAGAGAGAGTCTATTTTTTCATTTGCCATATATTTTAGCGAGTTGCCAAATCACGATATTTGCTAAGTGAATTTTGACAAACTCTTAGAGATGCTCCGACCCTAAAGTTGGGTGGGAACCATCTTAGGCATGCACGTGATCTGTTGACTAGTCTGTGTGCAGCTGCTGCTGCAGTCAACAGGGCTCCACCTCTGTCAGTCTCTGTCTCCGTCTTTATTCACCTTGTTTGTTTGAGCTATTCAGCGGAATTAGTAGATATCCAACAGTATTTTTTTCTTACAATAAACCAACGAATAGTACTTTCAGTCATAATAAACCAGCGAAACGAACAGGCTGATTATTTTTGTCATGGCGTGCTAGTTTTACAGGTACAACAAACTCGATCGTGGCCATGACACGTCGAGTCCGGATGCCTTGCCGCTTGCTCACGAGTCACGACTTGTCTACACTTACCAAGATGGCCGACTAAAGGCAGCATGGAATGCAAATTGTAAAATGTCTGTTTTAAAACGATGAAATGCAAAATGCCAAAATCATGCACCAGTTTGTTAGCAGCCAGCCCCCATACTACAGTCAGAATTGAAGCCGCCGCACCTTGCACAAATGTAACAAACTACTACATGCAACCTGCAACGACGCAAAGGTTAGAACAAAACGGCCCGGCCAGGCTCATTAATTAATTATAAGAAGATGCATGAAGCACTTGATCCTCTCATGCATAATTTGGTTTTCACGCATTGTAATGTGTATGTACAAACAAGTCCTGTTTGTTAACAGGTAGTCCTGTATGTACAAGTCCGGTTTGTTAGCAGCCCCACCATTCCAAGTCCTCTTTGTTAACAGCACTTGATCGTAGTAGTCTTCTGGCTATTGTAATGTGTATGTACCAAAAAATTTTTGCAATTCAGAGAATTGGAATATATATGATATGCATGGTTCCACTCATTTCATTCAGGGCTCATGCATAATTTGGTTTTCAGGCATGCATTGCTCCATCGGTACTCGGTACCAGGTGTGCACTACCCAAAAAAAATGCTACTAGTAGGGTGTCCATTCATGTCGGACAGACCCTGACCCGCTCGCGACGCGCGAGCCGAGCCCGACCCGCCCTCTCCTTATCCACTCCACCGTTTCCATCCCCACTCGTTGCTCCCCTCCTACTCTCTGCTGCCCGCGCCAGCGCGCGCACGCCGCTGCTACCTGCTGCGCCGCCGGGGACCCATGCGCCTCCCTATGTGTGCCCTCTCCATGTCTCGACGGCCAGCGAGCCGCCCTCCCTCCCTCTCCCTCGTAGCAACCTTGCGCGTGCCTCTATGCACCGGAGTGGGGCAACGACGGCGGGTTCTGGCAAGGAGAGCGCGCCTCCTCCCTCCCTGCTCTCTCTCCCTCGCTCTCTCACCTCCATGCCTCCGGAGATAAGGACGACGGCGTGGCTCCGACGACGTAGGTGGTGGGGGGTTTTGGATCTGGGGCCTTCTCCTCCTCCCCGTCCTCCTCCTCCTCTTCCTCCCCTCTGGATCTAAGGGATGTGGTGGTGGCTAGGGTTCCGGCGAGCTTCTCTGGCTTGACGTTGCAATGAGTTTCTTCGTTTGTTGCATTAGGTCTGGGTTGATGTTGCAATGGTTTTCTTCATTTGTTGCATTAGGTCTGTGTTGATGTTGAAATGGTTTTCTTCGTTTGTTGCATTAGGTCTCGGTTGATATTGCAGTAGGCTAGGGTTTCAGCGAGCTCTCTGGGTTGATGTTACATTTTCTTTGTTTGTTGCATTAGGTCTGGGTTGATGTTGCAATGGTTTTTTTCATTTGTTGCATTAGGTCTGGGTTGATGTTGCAATGGTTTTCTTCATTTGTTGCATTATGTCTCGGTTGATGTTGCAATGGTTTTCTTCGTTTGTTACATTATGTCTGAGTTGATGTTGCAATGGTTTCCTTCGAATGTTGCATTAGGTCTCGGTTGATGTTGCAATAATTTTCTTTATTTGTTGCATTAGGTCTCGATTGATGTTGCATTCTTCTGTTGGAGAGGGGCGGGCTGTGCGGGCGAGCCGGAGGCGGGCAAAGATGCTGGGGGCCGGCGAGGTTGGGAGAGGGGCGGATCTTGTGCGCGCGAGGGCGAGGACAGGGTTCGATCCACTTTTCGTCCGTGGGGGCGATGCAGGGCTGCAGGGGTCGGTGCGGGGCTGCGAGGGTGGGGGCGGATGCGGGGCCGTGCGAACGGGTGGTGCAGGATCTGTGCTTCTTCTTCTCCTTCTGTGTGCGGGGTGGGCGTGGGTTGCGGGGCTGGTGCGGACAGAGGACGTCCGATGGGATTCATCCCATCGGACGTCCGGGCGGGAGCATGACCCAGAAAAAAATACTTGCAGAACCGATCGATCGAGAACGCTGCTGCAAGTAGACTGGGTCCGAGTATGAAGTCATGCATGAGCTAAGCAGCAATACGTACATACCCATTATTCTGACTTACGACGTATGTACTACTGTAGGACGTATGCAGATTGACAATTTCCTAAGCTTGGAGCGCAAGACGATTGATTTAAGTATAATCCATGGGCTTAGTTAAGACTTAAGACCTCGTTAATTGAGAAATGACACGGCACGCAATATATAGCACACGTGATGGATACACGCACGCGAGCGATCGGAACTCCGAGGTGGACACTCGATTGGACGGACAGACCGAGAGTGACACATGGACGGTCAAGGATGCCGCTACCTGTACTCTGCGAATGTGACATCAGCTGCCATAGACTTTTGGGAAGCACGAGCGTTGACTCGTATCCCATCCATATGTTATTTGTCGTCAGCACGGGCTATTTCACGTAACCCTCTTTATTTAAAAAAAAATCACGTAACCCTCCGTTATCCGAGAATAAATACACATCTCCTGTCTCAAGAAGTCAATTTTCTAAAAATTGGACCACATATTTTTTTTAAAAAAGCATAGCAAATATTTACGATATGTAATAAAATATTACTAGATTGATTGTGGAAAAACTTGGAATAAATTTCACTCATGGTCCTTAAATTTGCCGTGGATCCTTAAGGTCTAGGTACTTTCAAATTTCATGTTCCAGGATGATAATTTGCAACAAGTTTAGGGGGTAATTGAATGTGCAAGTTTAGGGAGTCATGTGTGCAATTCGGTAATATCAGGACTGGGATCAGAACTCGGGACAGTTTTAAAGAGTCGAATGTGTAATTTAAAAATATCAGGGTCTGGACGAGACTCAGAAAAAAAAAATCAAGGACCACCAGTAAATTTTACTCATAAACTTATTTAGACATACAAAGTATTAATACACATGGACGAGTGCGAGGGTGAGCTCCATCCCAGCGGCCTCATAGGTGAGCGTGTGAGCAAGCATACAGGGGAGCTCCGCCCTGCCGCCGCATTGACGAGCGCGCCACCCATCTCCGCCCCCATCCCTATCACTGCAGGCTTCGGGCCTAGACCTACCGTGAATGCCGCTGTGGGCTCCTTGATGCGTCCCTAGGAGAGGGAGGAGAGGAGGGGAAGAGAAAAGGAAAAAAAAGACTGGCACGTGGGCCTCATCTTCCCCATCGTCAGGTAGCAAATCTGACTTTTGGTACTTCAAACCAAACAAAAAATGTGTCGATCTCATCCTTCTTAACCAAACAGAAAACTAAGTCATCTCATCCCAGAAATCAAAGGCATGACCGTCCCACCACATCTTATCTTCCAACCAAATGCTACATAAGATGTCATCATATATAAACTGAAATAAGCCATCAAAGCAGCTTATTTCATCATATAGTTAATATTTTACCACATATACTACCTATAATTAACCTATAAAAGCCACCTTTAATTATATAAGCTATTTTGTTTGACAAACGAACGATGCCTAATTAAGACACAACAAACCTGAGCAGCGAGACACGTGCGCCAGAATAAACAGTCCTGTTTTCGTCACCCGAAAGGATACGAATGCGATATATGGAGCAGGTGGCACAGGAACGAACCATGGGTCCAAAAGTCAAGCAGTCACTCTTTGACCATGCAAAAAAAAAAAGGTACAAGAAGCTTGGACAACAAGGTGTCGGGGTCGTGCATACATCCATGCATCGTTCCGGTCCTTAGACCAACCGCATTGGGTACGCTAAACAGGTACCGGAGGAGCACACAGAGGACAAGAGATCTGCTATGGGTACGCTAAAACCGCCCGCTACCGCCGCGTATCCGCTATTCCCAGCGTAGTAGCGTTCAATCACTATGCACTGCTGTTGCTGCATGCGCGGGCCCCCTCTGCTGCTGCTCTTCGGCGTGACCGCGTGAGATGGGAGGGAGAGAGCACATGCGCGGGTCCGCTGCTACTACTATTTCAACTAATAGCTAAAAAATGTTATAACTCACAAATCAAAAAACCAAATTAAATTCCGATTGCACCATTAAATTCGTTTCAATAAATACTTCAAAACAAGATGTCACATGGATATATTTAGATAAAGTGATAAGTGGGCCCCACAGTGGATAGAGGACGATACAGAGGATGGATGAATGCGGGGAAGCTGTATATTTTGTGGTGACTAGGATGAAATATTCCTTTTAGAAGATGAATATAGAGGTCCATGAGTGCAGATAATCTTATCACTCATATTATACTAGTACTAGTATTATATTAACATTAGTTTAACTAAATAACACATATGCGTCAAGGATTCTTAGTTACTAAATATAAGATATGTAGTAGGCCTATAGCTAGGTGTTTCTTATTATATATCGATGACCATGACCTTTAGCAGTATCAGATGTATACTAAACTTATGAGCTCTACTTATCAGTCATGGTACAATAGTATAATATTTTTCTCTCATAACAAAGCAGCATCAGCCGGCTTATCCGTCCCAAAAACCATCAGAAAGCAAAGAAACCAAAAAGGGTTGTCTCCTAATGATCTTTAGCAGTACCATCATCTTTAGTTGTTTTTTAAGGAATGAGAAAGGGTTATGTCTCCTAATGATTATATATTATGTACTCCCTCCATATTCCTAAAGAAAGTCGTTTTGGACATCAACATGGTCTCCAAAAACAACTTTGACTGCTACTTTTTGCTATAAAATATTTATAAAATATAGTCAATATATACTTTTATAAAACTATATTTCGAAATGAATCTACTTACATCACTTTCATATTTTCAAATTCAACCCAAAAGAATTTATTTCTAGTCAAAGTTTAAAATATTTGACTTAAGACAAACCCTAAACGACATTCTTTAAGAACATGGAGGGAGTATGAAAACAAGAGTTGAGTTACAAAGGGAAACCAGGAAGCAAAGAAGACCAAATAAATTACAAATGAGTCTCTATCCATTGACCAATAATATGCAATAAGTGTTGGCTCTTTGGTCGATGGATAACCAAATTAAAGCATGGGTAACCAAAGCGATTTCTTTCTGAAAGATCATCCTAGTACAATCCTCGGAAAAGAGGTCGTCGTTTCTGAACATACAGATGCTCCACAACCCATAAGCCTGGAATGACGCTGACATCAGAAGACGCACATGGTTTTGAAGATTTCTAAAAAGGGTTAATATTCTAGGATCATATAGTGTCTCGTATCTGATATGATATTTTTCAAGGAAGGTAGTAGTTAGGATAAGAGAATGATAACTTGATACGGCAAGGATCAAATTAGCCGTCTCTTTTATTTGAAAAGGCAACAAAGAAAATGAACAACTACAAACACTCTTGTCATATAAGGTTCTGAAGACCGCAATTACTTGTTTCTAGAAATAAGATATAGCACCAGTTGAAGGAACATCTGGTATGCAAAACCCCAAAGAAATCATTTAGTGCCAAAACAGAGAGTCGAATAAACCAATGAAATCCTTGAAAGAAAAGAAATTGATAAATAAATAAATAAAATGAATAAGGAAACGAGTGTAGTTAAAGATGTTAATTGGGTTTTTTTAGAGTGAGATGTTAATTGGGTGGAGGCGAATACCTGGGCTGGGCCTTCGAAACGATGGCTTGTAGCGTAGGCAGAATGAAGGAAAAAGTCTACTTTTCCTCCTCCAACTTTCACGAAAGTCCGCTTTTCCTCCCTCAACTCCAAAACCGGGCAAATCACCTCCCTCAACTTTTCAAACCGTGCATTTTACCTCCCTGGAGCGGTTTCGAAGACGGTTTTGCTACAGTAAACGGTGGTTTTGCTACAGTGAGACGGTTTTGTATTTTTCTTTTTTTATTTATTTCGGCTGAATCTTTGAAAAATCATATTAAATCACAGAAAAATCATAAAATGAAAAATCCAATTTTGTTGCACTCCACATGAGTAGATCTACACAGTGAACATATAATATGGTATCCTTTAGTACAAAGTTTTTGCTATGAAGGTTTTGCCTTTTTTCTTTTTTATTTATTTCGGCTAAATCTTTGAAAAATCATAGTAAATTACAGAAAAATCATAAAATAGAAAATCTAATTTTGTTGGACTCTACATGAGCATATCTACACAGTGAACATATAATATGGTATGCTTTAGTACAAAATTTTTATTGTAGCTTTAGATCTATGCTTTTCTGTAATTAATTGAAATAATTCATAGCTGCAGCTTCTATAATTATTTTGTTGGACTAAAGCATACCGTATTATATGTTCACTGTGTAGATCTACTCATGTGGAGTCCAAAAAAAATAGACTTTCTATTTTATGATTTTTCTGTGATTTACTATGATTTTTCAAAGATTCAGCCAAATAAATAAAAAAGAAAAAGACAAAACCTTGGTAGCAAAAATTTTGTACTAAAGCATACCATATTATATATTCACTGTGTAGATATGCTCATGTGGAGTCCAACAAAATTAGATTTTCCATTTTATGATTTTTCTGTAATTTACTATGATTTTTCAAAGATTTAGCCAAAATAAATAAAAAAGAAAAAGGCAAAACCTTCGTAGCAAAAACTTTGTACTAAAGGATACCATATTATATGTTCACTGTGTAGATCTACTCATGTGGAGTGCAACAAAATTGGATTTTTCATTTTATGATTTTTCTGTGATTTAATATGATTTTTCAAAGATTCAGCCGAAATAAATAAAAAAAGAAAAAGACAAAACCGCCTCACTGTAGCAAAACCACCGTTTACTGTAGCAAAACCGCCTTCGAAACCGCTCCAGGGAGGTAAAATGCACGGTTTGAAAAGTTGAGGGAGGTGATTTGCCCAGTTTTAGTGTTGAGGGAGGAAAAGCGGACTTTCGTGAAAGTTGAGGGAGGAAAAGCCGAAGTCAGTTAATTCTAAATGGGCCTAGTATAATGGACCTGTATCGGGCCGACTACTCATGGGCCGGGACATCGATTTGGTCATCTATAGACACTACAGTCTGTGAATGTCATGCACAGTCACCACAGCACATGTTTCGTCCAAAAAAAAGTCACCACAGCACATATACGAAGCTGGAGTTTTTTTTTACAACATATACGAAGCTGGAGTTGGCAGCTGGCAGGCCACCTACACCACCTTCCATACCCAATGGCCAATCCTCCTCTTTGCCTCTTTGCAGTTGCAGGGCAGTTGACTAATTCTTTCCTTCTTTATTATATTCCTTTCCATTTATTCACTTTAATTAATTAAGTAATTAATTCCTTTTGCATTTGTTTCTTGTAAATTAATAAATGTATATACACACCTGGGCACCCAACCCAATGCATTGCAATGCAAACACGCGTTGCAGCTGTTGTACTGCATATCTCCTACAACTAAAAATATCCTGCAATTAAAACGAAAGAAAGTAAGACCTGTTTTGTGCGATAATCGTCGCTCCGTCAGTTCGCCCCTTCCCTTACGATAACGCGCTTCGTAACAGGTGGTGGAAGCGTATAAAAAAAATAAATAATAAGTACTAAATACAAACTAGGTAGCTTGCCCGTGCGTTTCTACGGGAGAGCTAAACTTTTGTATAAAAACAAACGAATCGCATGATAAGATAACAATACTGTGCAATTAAATACCAACGTTAAAGTGACATTTAATCCAAAAAGCAAATTTTATTAAATTTCATAGTCACGTAGAGCGCGATGTCGCAGGTTTACCAACTCTACTGTATAGACCTTTCCGCATTGCAACGAGAACAAATAATGCCCTAATAATTTGAACATGGACATGTTGTATTGTTAAAAAAACGTTCGAAATGTCAATATTACAAATTGAATTTTTGCATCAGGTATATATATAGAATTCTATGATACTATGTCACACGAGTAAAACATATATAAAATCTTATGACGTACCATCTCTAGACTCATGACGTACAATCTTTGGACTCATGACAACTAAATGTAAAGAAAAAGAGAGATAGATTGAAAAACTGATGTAACCAAGATCCAGCAATTAATTTCATCTTTATGAAATAGTTTTGTGGTTTAATTACCATGACAAAAACTCAGAGAAGTCCACCTAACTTCTTACCTAGCAGAAAGTTCACTTCATATGTCAGAAATTGACCTGCCTATCTAATTCACTTTAAAAAAAATATCAATACAGAACGCAGGCACCATGGAGTTGATATCAAAATACTGTCAATAAATTAGAGCAATAATGATAATTAGTGCTGACATGTTTATATCTTCATCAGCACCATGCTTAATTAGTGCTTGGTACGCGGCGTTGGTGGCAGCCTACGTGGACGCATCGAGGCTGGGCCTAGGTTGCCGCGCTCGCACCAGGGCAGAGTCAAGGGCCAGGGTCGTTTGGTGCCCGTGCCCACACCGCCGCCCAACCATTGCCAGGCGCCCCGTCGTGGTGTCCCGCCGTGCGATGGCTTCGACAACTAACTGAATGTGTGGAGGAAAGATTTAACATTAGATCAAAAATCGAATTAAACCTTAGAATAAGGAAATCGTTCTTCTATTTTTGATGCTGCTGGTGGCCGCTGCCACACGGTAAGGTAACTTCAATTTCATCATCAGCGTACCCCTAATGTAGAGTTCTGAATTCAGCACATAAGGAATTTTTCTTGAGTGGGAAACTTTCAGTGCACAGAACATTCAGTGCCAAAGTGGGAAACTTTCAGTGCACAGAACATTCAGTGCCACGCACACAGAACTGCAAGCGCAGATGCAGTAAAGAACATGGGTGTGCACATGTACTCATGATAATCTTTAAAATGGAACGAAGTTAGCATGCATAAATACATGTCCGACCACCTTCATGTGGGCCGACATTTATGTGATGTTATTGAAGAATCATCTTAACCATTCTTCTACGTTTATGTATGTTGCCCGCTAGAAGAAGGGGATCATCATCGCAACCACCAGCTATGACCAGCACTGCTGAGCGTGGCCATGATGCACTCTGTTCCCATCATTACTGCATCAAAGAAAGACACTTTGACCAGCAAACCAAGAGGTACGGTGGAACTAAGATGGTTAGAAACAAAAGAGATAAGCATATACAAATGCTTACTGTTAAACCACAACGGCAGAGGGAAACATCAATATAGTTAGCGTCTTTGTTTGATGCAACGATTTGCATGGCATGTTAGTTGGAGACAGGGTACAACTCATTATCGTATTCATATTGTTCCAAACCAAATCATTGAAATGATGCAACGGTTTGCATGTTGTGTTAATTGCAGACAGGGTACTGCTCACCTGCATTTGCCACACCATTGTACCTACACTGAATCACCCATCTTCAACAAGTAAGTTGGAATAATCAAAATGCATTAAAATGGAACAGCTCTAACAAAAGAGCTAACAAATTTTTTAGGCATATCCAATTCCAAATAAAAGGTTCAGTTAACACACAAGAGGCAATCATCACCGCAAGCAAGATCTTAAATGTACGCAAGTAATTTGTTCATATTATTGCAGTAAGAACTTAGTTTAGTATAGGTAGATAGATACATAACATCTTCAGCTAAATATCGGTGAGTAAACTGAAAGTAATATCAAGAAAGGCTAACTGAACTCATTTACGTCATCAAGGTACTATAAAGATCCAATTGCCCAATAAAAGCTTGGAAACACATGAAACATCAACTCCTACTGTATTCACGCCATGTTCAGAAACTTCAATTGAATCAGGTGTTTAACAAATTTGAGCAATCCCTCCCATGGAAAAATGTTCAGGGAAGAGGCATCCAAGGACAAGCTAGGCTCGGAGGGCAGGCCACGGGACGGGCGCTGGTGAAGATCGGGTTTAGGGGAGGAGACTGGCATAAACTACAGACTAAGTTCATAATCACTGGAATGGTATAACTGAGACAGTGCACAACTGCCCACTTTGCGTGCCCACTTTGAAGGGCAGGCCTGGTGCAGTTGGTGAGTGCTAGCTCACCGAGTCACCAAATTCTGGGTTCGAAGCCGTCTCTCTGCAGAATTTCTGCGGGGGTAAGACTTTGCTTCGGTTATTCCCTTTCCCAGACACCACTCGTATGGGAGCCTCTGGCACTGGGTCTGCCCTTTATGTCAATTTGATATTCTCGATTATCTATTATAAAAAGGTGGTCATTTACCTTCATAATTTGCGTGACAAGTAAGCAACTTCTAACTTTGTGTCCTGACCGTAAGTAAAACATAAGTTCGGTGACTTACTGCCAGAAGAAAGCTGACATATCTGAAAAAAACCTATTCACCTGAACCTTATCAAATTTATCTGCAACTGCATAGTGGATTTAGAAACAGGTAAGCACAGGGAAAAAAAAGCTCTGAGTTTTCCCTACCTGACCATATAGTTTAGTAACTGATGGATGAGCTTTCTTTATTTATCTGATATGCTTTCAAGTAGCTGATGTTCTTCTGTTTATCTAGGACAACTCAAGACATGTACTAATTCATCAACTGTAATGTAAATGTGCAAGCATGATCTATGTCCAAACATTAGTTAATGGGCAAATGAATAGCCCCACCAACAAAAACTTCTCCTAGACAAGTCGCTGTGCAACCATGATAATTCTAAGATTGATCCAGTAACTATATATATATATATATATATATATATATATATATATATATATATATATATATATATATATATATATATATATATATATAACTATTACCCTATAGCTGGCTACAGAATAACTTATTCTATAGTCACTTTGAGCTACGATAATTGCTATGCTAATTTACGAGATTATAGTAATTCAACTATCGTAAATATATACTGACATTACCGTAAATTAGTATATAAAATTATTGTAAATAGAGGTGGCTACAAAATAACTTATTTTGTAGCTAGCTATAGATTATACTCTCTCTCTCTCTCTCTATATATATATATATAGCTATAAAATAACTTATTCTGTAGTCACTTTGAGTTACGGTAATTGCTATGCTAATTTACGAGATTATAGTAACTCCTTACTATGCGATTTACTATAACATTATCTATAGCTAGCTACAAAATAAGTTATTTTGTAGCCACCTTTATTTACGATAATTTTATATACTAATTTACGATAATGTCAGTATATATTTACGATAGTTGAATTACTATAACACATGAGAATATTTACCATAATGTTATAGTAAATCGCATAGTAAGGAGTTACTATAATCTCGTAAATTAGCATAGCAATTATCGTAACTCAAAGTGGCTACAGAATAAGTTATTTTTGTAGCCAGTTGTAGGGTAATAGTTCTCTCTCTATATATATCTCTCTCTATATATATATATGTCTACTATTCTATATCCTAGGCTTTAGATAAGATTTAGCGCCCCGGCGGAGCGTCGCCCGCCTCCGGCCTCTGTACTACCGGTGGAGTACATACTAATCAACGATTAATACTGCCCTCCTTTAGGCTATCCGTACTCATGATCCTCTATTTTCATCCTCTATACATCCTGGTCATCAAGATTCTCTCCTCTATATTCATTTCTTCCGCACCCATCCATCCTCTATATCATCCTCTATCCACTGTGGGGTCCACTTGTCACTTTATCTAAATATATCCATGTGAGATCTAGTTTTGAAGAATTTATTGAAATGGATTCAATGGTGCAATTTAATTTGGGTTTTTGGTTTTTGAGTTATAACATTTTTTAGAGGATTGAAACCGTGGGGCCCACCATCATCTCTCCTCTTGGCTCTTTCTTCTCCCACTCACGTGCTTTAGCGGACGCACTGTACTCCACCATATTTACCGGACGACAGGTCTCACGCTATTTTAGCGTCACTCATACAGAGCACCGGTGCAGCTGTCCCCATCCGCTATACGCTCGTGCAGGAGTATATAGCGGTCTCCACTGCGGACGGTCTTACTACTGGTCCCGTGTAATAAATCTTTTAATTTATGTCACGCCGTGAAGACCGCATTGATGCCAGTCTACCGCAGCCCGTCCGTAATATTTTATAAATCGCGTCGCCTCTCCCTCCCTTTCCGCAATGATCTCACCACACCAGGCGGCCAACCCTCGATCCGTGCGAGCAACGCGCTCCAGCAGTGCCGGCGTGCAATGATCTACGTGCACGACGCGGCGGTGGTGGCGCGCCGTCGCCTCGAGCGGACGACGCGCCCCGGCGGTGGCGGTGCACCCTCTACTCGCGCGCACGACACTCCCGGTGATGGCGCGGCCCGTCCAGCGCAGCCTACCAGGTTAGCATCGCGCCCCGTCGTCTCTGCTTCCCTGCGCTCCCACCTTGAAGTAATCCTCTTTTTACTCACCGGAGAAGAACAGGGACCTGCCTACTCTTCTTCACGGCAACGAGGCAGCAGATCTCCACGGCGGCGAGGTGGGCTCGGCGAGGGCGACGCGGCAGGCAAAGGCTTCGCAGCGGCAACTGAGGGCGCGGCATCGAGCGATGGAGCTATATATGACAAAAGCGAGCTGGAGCTAGCTGACAGCCGCCTCTCATCGGGTCTTGGCTCTTCGGTTTGGCCAATAGGCCATGTTCTACTCAATTGGAGCACGCGCGAGCTAATTGTAAGTCATTTTTGACTTTTTTAGCAGCAGCAACAACAACAACATAGACTTTTATCCCAAGCAAGTTAGGGTAGACTAGAGATGAAACCCAAAAGACACGAGAAACAGGAAGACACATAAAGGGACATAAAAGGCACCAGACAAAAAGAGGTCACGGTTCAGGCACGTTGATTGTCAATCTCCAAGTGCTCCTGTCCATAGCTAAATCTTTGGAGATATTCCACTCCTTAAGATCTCTCTTAACGGACTCGTCTCAAGTTAGTTTAGGTCGACCTCTACCGCTCTTTACATTATCGGCCCGCTTTAAAACTCCACTACGCACCGGCGCCTCATGAGGCCTCCGTTGGACATGTCCAAACCATCTCAATCGATGTTGAATCAATTTCTCCTCAATTGGTGCCACCTCAACCCTATCCCGAATATCGTCGTTCCGGACTCTATCCCTCCTTGTGTGCCACAACACCAATGCAACATACGCATCTCTGCTACACTCAATTGCTGGACATGTCGTCTTTTTGTAGGCCAACACTCAGCACTGTATAACATCACTGGACGAATCGCCGTCCTATAGAACTTACCTTTCAGCTTCTGAGGCACCCTTTTGTCACAGAGGACGCTAGAAGCTTGACGCCATTTCAACCAGCCGGCTGAAATTCTATGCCTAACATCTTCATCAATGTCTCCATCCTTTTGTAGCATCGACCCTAAATACCGAAAAGTATCCTTCTTGGCCACCACTTGCCCATCGAGGCTAACGTCTCCCTCCTCATGTCTAGTCGCGCTGAAATCGTACCTCATGTACTCGTTCTTAGTCCTACTAAGTCTGAACCCTTTTGACTCTAACGTGTGCCTCCATAGTTCTAACTTCATATTAACCCCTGTCCTACTGTCGTCAACTAGCACCACATCATCAGCAAAGAGCATACACCAAGGGATATCACCTTGTATGTCCCTTGTGACCTCATCCATCATCAAAGCAAATAAATAAGGGCTCAAAGCTGACCCCTGATGCAGTCCTATTTTAATTGGAAAGTCACTGGTGTCGCCATCACATGTTCGGACAAACGTCACCACATCCATGTACATATCCTTGATGAGGGTAACGTACTTAGTTGGGACTTTGTGCTTTTCCAAGGCCCACAACATGACATTTCTCGGTACTTTGTCATATGCCTTCTCGAGGTCAATAAAGACCATGTGCAAGTCCTTCTTCTACTCCCTATATCTCTCCATCAATTGTCGTAATAAGAAAATCGCCTCCATGATCGACCTACCAGGCATGAACCCAAACTGATTTGGGTCACATGTGTCACTCTCCTTAGGCGATGCTCGATAACCCTCTCCCAGAGCTTCATCGTATGGCTCATCAACTTAATCCCACGGTAGTTAGTATAACTTTGAACATCTCCCTTGTTCTTTAAGATAGGTACTAATATATTTCTCCTTCATTCTTTAGGCATCTTGTTAGACCGAAAAATAAGGTTAAAAAGCTTAGTTAACCATACTATCGCTCTGGCGTCTAGGTATCTCCATAACTCAATGGGGATACCATCAGGGTCCATCGCTTTACCTCCCTTCATCCTCTTCAAAGCCTCTCCGATCTCTGCCTCCTGAATTCTCCTCACAAAACGTCTGTTGGTATCGTCAAATGAGTCGTCCAACTCAAGGGTAGGACCCTCATTCTCTCCATTAAACAGCTTGTCGAAGTACTCTCTCCATCTGTCCTTGATCTCCCCATCCTTCACCAGAAGTCGATCTGTCCCATCCTTGATGTATTTTATTTGGTTGATATCCCTTGTCTTTCTCTTGCAGATTCTAGCCATCCTATAAATGTCCTTCTCCCCTTCCTTCATGCCTAGCCGCTGATAAAGACCATCATACGCCTGACCTTTTGCTACACTCACAGCTCGCTTTGTAACCCTCTTCGCTATTTTATAGCCCTCGATGTTGGCTGCACTCTTGTCATGGTGAAGACGCTTGAAACACTCCTTCTCCCTAATAGCCCTTTGCACCTCATTATTCCACCACCATGTGTCTTTTGCTTCCCGTTTGCCTCCCCTACTCACGCCAAACACTTCCGAAGCCACCTTTCGGACACATGTTGCCATCTTTAGCCACATGTCGTCGGTATCTTCTTCTTCTTCCCAAGGCCTCTCGTCTAGCATCCTCTCCTTAAACGTTTGTGTTGCTTCCCCTCTAAGCTTCCACCACTTCGTTCTCGTAATCTTGGCCCGTTTGTCCCGGTGGACACGTACTCGAAAGCGAAAGTCCGCCACCACAAGCTTATGTTGAGGGACAACACACTCCCCAGGTAACACCTTACAATCAAAGCAAGCACGTCTATCCTCCCTCCTTGCAAGGATAAAATCGATCTGGCTCGAGTGTTGTCCACTACGAAAGGTTACTAGATGAGATTCCCTCTTCCTAAATAGGGTATTCGCTATCAACAAGTCATAGGCCAGCGCGAAGTTCAAAACATCCTCCCCCTCTTGATTCCTACTATCATACCCGAACCCCCCGTGCACCCGCTCGAAACCTACATTAGTCGCACCAACATGACCGTTGAGGTCTCCTCCTATAAAGAGTTTCTCGCTGATAGGCACTGTACTAACCATGCTATCAAGATCTTCCCAAAACTATCTCTTGGTGCCCTCGCTAAGACCTACCTGAGGGGCATAGGCACTGATCACATTCAGAGCCGAATCTCTAATTACCAGCTTGACCAATATAATCCGGTCGCCTTGTCTCCTAACATCAACGACTCCATCCTTAAGGCTCCTGTCGATCAAGATGCCTACACCATTTCTACCCGATGTTGTCCCCGTGTACCAAAGTTTGAAGCCAGTATCCTCCACCTCCTTCGCCTTCTGACCCTTCCATTTAGTCTCCTGAACGCATAGAATATTTACACGCCTTCTAATTGCTGCATCGACTAGCTCTCTTAGCTTACCCATTAGGGACCCTACGTTCCAGCTACCTAGACGAATCCTAGTTGGCTAGTTGGCTCGGCTAGCTTCCTTACCTTTCGCACCCGTCGAGGGAAGTGCGAAGACCCTTACTTATTTTTCACTATACCCGGGTGTAGGTGTAGCGCGCCACTAAGGTTGCGACGGCTCGATCCTTACTCATTTTTCATCGTACCCGGGTCATGATACGACGCGCCACTAAGGGGATGACGACCCGG
The DNA here is from genome assembly GCA_038087645.1 of Saccharum hybrid cultivar R570. Classification (NCBI taxonomy): domain Eukaryota; kingdom Viridiplantae; phylum Streptophyta; class Magnoliopsida; order Poales; family Poaceae; genus Saccharum; species Saccharum hybrid cultivar. The sequence continues at coordinate 402,482 of JAQSUU010000456.1, read as the reverse complement.
CCCTTGCCCATTTAACACCACACCCGGGTTCCGATGTAGCGCGTCGCTAAGAGGGTTACGCCCCAACGAATCTCTTGATTCATAATTTTTATTATCCACAAAATATTGCACAAAATATTGCAAGCCTTACTAGGAGGTTTTGACTCATTCCTTGCCATCTACAAAACCAAATCAACAAGTTCAAGATCCTCCTTCTTGCGACAGAGCATAGCTGTTTATTTCAGACGTAGAAAACTGTTTAAGATGCCATTTCTAAATTAAAATAATACACTATACACTGAGCCTACAGCAGCAGGAGCAATTGCTTAATTTGAGGCAACTAATTGGCTCCAGCCAGCTTAAGAACTTCCCAACCCTACAAATGACAAATTCAGTACCGTACAAAAACATACGATTCTTCTTTACAGGAAGTAAAAAAAAAAGAAGAAAGTCACATAACTCTTTATGCAACTCAATAATGATGTCATCCAATTTTACACGAGGTCGTACTTCTGTGCAAACAAATACAGACACAAAAAATTTTACAAGCAGCAATTGTTGTTAGATGGCATTCACCAAGTACATTTAACTCGATCTACTAATACCAAAACTGTAATTAAAGCTACATCAAAATAACTCACGGTTTGCTGAACCGACTACAATTCCATGTACAGCAGGAGTATATACATAGCAATTAAAAAAGCATATGCACCTGTTGCAACCTTGGCATCCTTCTCTCTGATCTTCTGGAGAATGATATCACCAAAGTGTGTGCTCGGCAGCTTTGTCCTTTGCCATGAAGGCAGCAAGGACCATCTCGTCAAACTTGTTGGTCTCCAGTGACCAACGCCACAGGCAGCAAATTCACATCTTAGACACATGCTCATCCACCGTGCAATAATTCAACAACTCAATTTTAGTCGATGAAAAATACACACCTCGCAGGCATCGCAATCGCTCAGACTCATTGACTGTCGTAATCTTCCTCATCGTAATCTACAGAGGGGACCAGGGACAGGGAAAGATTTAGTATCTGAAGCTGACAGTTGGCATAATGGATTATACTTTCCTTGGTTACTTAGATGATTAGCATCCAAACTCTAGTACTAATTTTTTGTAGTTATCATTTGCATTGTTCTTCAAAGTTGAAAGTTGTAGTCCACCACCAATATATTGTAGGTATGCCTTTTTATTGCTTGCAAATGACTGAAACAATAACTGCAGTAACAAAGATGTCTAGGATTGGATAGATCGACCTACAACGTTATAGTAATTCAGAGAAAAACTAACTTACACAGACTACGTATGAAGTATTCTAACATATGTCAACATGTGCTTCCAGCACAAATTCATTGGTTAACTATTACACATGAAAAAACAATGCGCCTGAAAAGTTCAAAATTGAAAAAATAAAGGCATGCCAGTGCAAATTAAATCAAATCACAATGAAATGATTATAAGATTTCCAGGCTTTGAGCTGAAAATTTCTAATCAATATAAAACTTGAACTCCATGTGTTTATCAGTTGGGAAGTCTTCTGTATAGATGGACACAGAGGCGGAATGATGCCGGCATGCTGTCATTTCAACATACGTTAGGACATGGAGCAATGCGTATTAGTAGCATGGAGCGCATGTGGACAAATCAAATGGGGACAGACGTGGCCACAGATAGCATGATTAAACCAGCATGGTGCGGTTAGCAGGGGGCAGCCGCAGCTGACAAGGGCTGGGGCTCCGCTCCAAGACGCAAACAAAGAGGATCAGATATTCAGATCATTACCTCATAACTTGTGCAAGCTTTGGTTCTGGATCGGAAGTTGTCCAAGAACTATCCCCATATCTTCAACTATTTTATCAATTCACTCAAAGCCAGCAAGCTTACAGACCACACCTGCAAAAACAAAGTACAATGCACCAAATTAAACTATACATCCACCAAATCAATCAATCAAATTATAGATGCATCTAATCGAGGAAGCAAGGGCCAGACTTTCACAAATCCAAGCAACGTCCAAAGCTAGTTGATTTACCTGTACGGTAGGCTGCTATAGGTGAAACCTGACCGGCATTGGTATGCTCGCTTGCTTCCACGCACCCATCTAGTTCTTCCTCCGCTGTTGCTTCTCTGGTGCCGTCTCTGGTGCCGTCGGCCGCCGCGGCAGCTTTACTCGCGTCCAATGAGATGGGATCCCCACCGATGTCGCCGTCCTGCCCTTCCTGCTCGTACTGCTCCATCTCGTCATTCTCCTCGTCCTCGCGACTTCAACGTCTCGGCCTCGACGGCGGGCCACGAGGCGCTCCACCGACTGGGCATGGCTGGCGAGAGGTGGGTAGGCGATCCTGTCGACCGGCTGCCGTAAGATCGCGTGCAAAGAAAACCCAAATCCGACGGTAAGATTGCGCACGAGAAAAAAGAAAAAGCTCAAGTCGCCGATACCTGAGTCGGCGGCAGCAGGGAAGGGTCGTGGCCTCCTCATCCTCGCGGACCTTGACCGCTGCTGGGGAAGGAAGGATTGCAGGGAGGAGATGGATCGCACGATCGCGTGGGGGAAGGAGCGCCGGTTGCGTGATTGACGGCGAGGAGAGGAAGCAGCGCACGGGAAAGGAAGGATCATGGGCAGAAGAGGGATCGCACGATGGCGCGGGGGAAAGGATAGAAAGAGAATTTTAAGTCAGGAGACCTTTCTTATTTTTTATATTTTTTTTCACACTCTTCCACCTCTACAATTATATATTTTTTTTTCTCTTGTACATTTATATCAGAAATCTTTTCTTATTCTTTATTTTTCTTTGCACCATTCCACCTCCTGCGTACATTGGGCGCGGGATCGCACAACAGCGGTGACACCAAAAATTATCGCACGAAACAATAGTCTTCCTTTCTTTCTTTTTAGTTGTAGGAGATTTCTTTTTAGTTGTAGGAGATATAGAAGAGATAATAATATATAAATGTGGAGGGGAAAGAGTGGAAAAGAAAATAAAGAATAAGAAAGGATTCGTGCTGTAAAATCTCTCACACTAAAACACAGGCGCGGCAAGGCCGCGCCATGCCGGATCAGGCCAGTCCATTTGTCGTTTTGCTCGATACCTCCTTAAATAATGAGTAGGCACTGGTGTGTACGATGAACTCATTTTTTTTTAGAAATTGAGTAGCGTTATAGTAACATTTTTTATAGAATAAGAAAGGATAATCGATTTGATTATGACCTTGTGGAAATGATGGATACCATAAGTTGCAGCTTAATTGATTGTAATTGAATTGGTGCAACTATGTTGGATTGGTTGCTAGTGGATCAATCACGTTTTGTCAGTATATGTTCGTTACGTATCCTAGCAATGTTACTTTATTAGGGTAGATTTACGGGTCGTAGTAGTACGAGTTGCGTTGCATCGATTAGATTCTGGCAATTGTAAAATAAGTTTTCTTTGTTGTGCTTATTGTTTCTCGGTAGAAGTGTAACATTTGTTTTTTTTTTGAAGTTAGAGGGAAATTGTTTTGTGATTGAGTGAATAAATTTTTTTTCTTACCTATATGCTGCATATATGATTGCTGACGCGTGGGCCAAGTGGTGGGGGCTACGCGTATAACGTGTACCTGTTGAGCACTATACCGTGCACCTTCTAGTCTGTACTGTGCTGTGCACCGGAGGTCTTCCCCCACTTGGTCTACGTGCACCATGTCCATTGTCCACGCAGAAAAAGGAGAACGGGAGATGGACTCCGTGTGGCTGCCGCGTGGGCCTAAAGGGCTTGTTCCCATTGGTTGGGCGACGTGGCCATGTGCTCCGCTTTGGGGTGTCTGGTCATCCTCATCCCCTCCTCATCCGCTCTCAGCGACAGAGTGAGCGGAAGGAGAGAGAGAAGCCGCACGGCCTTGAGAGAGATAACAGAGGGAAGGGAAGAAGGCAGCAGAGGGAGAGGTAGAATAGCGGCCGGTGGCGGCGGCGGCGGCGCTCGGCCGAGAAGACGTGGAGATGGGTAGAGCAGTGGCGCAGGGCGGTGGGCGGACGGGATGCCTGGCGCGAAGCAGTGGGCTCGGCGGGCGGCTGGAGGCGTGAGCGCGCTCCGTGGTGGCGGCGACATTATCCGGCGAGGAGGGGGCACGGTGGTGAGCGGTGGCTTGCCGGCCCCGAGTGGCGTGGCGGTGGGGCAGGGGAAACAGAGTACGGCGGCCAGATTAGGGAATAGTGGAGCAGGGCGGCAGTGGGGCCTCGGCATCGGCTGCGCTCGGCGTCCTTGCGGGTCATGGCGAAGACGCGCGGCGGCGCGGTGGGCTAGGCCCCCGGGTATGTCATGGCAAGACGGCCTCAGCCACCGGCGTGGCTGCTCCCCGACGCGGGATGCAGCCAGCTCCACGGCGTGTGCGCGGCCGGTCCCCGGGCGCACGTGACTCTGCCGGCGCGACCTCGGTCCTGCCCTGCTCGGAGTGGCAGCCACCAGCGCCGGTGGCCTGCCGCGCCAAGGGACCTGCGCTGGTGTCTTGCTCGCCGCCGCTCGTGCCAGCGCCGCTCTGCCTGGGCTTGCTAACTTGATATATATATATATATATATATATATATATATATATATATATATATATATATATATATATATATATATATATATATATATATATATATATATATATATATATATATATATATATATATATATATATATATATATATATATATACTAGGGTGTGTTTACTTCGCGAAAAGTAGCTGAAAAATTACTGTAGCATCTTTCGTTGTTATTTGACAAAATTTATCCAATCATAGACTAACTAGGCTCAAAAGATTCGTCCCGACATTTACAGACAAACTATGCAATTAGTTATCTTTTTTACCTACATTTAATTCTCCATGCATACGTCGAAAGATTTAATGTGATGGGTGGAAGAAGAAATATTTTGGGTTGGAATGGGGAAGTGAACAAGGCCCTAGTGGAGGGCGCGCGCACTTGCATTTAAGATCGTGGGAGATTGGGTCGATTGGAGATGTGGTGGGATTCATGCACGAAGATTGAGCCTCAGACAATCGGGGAAAAAAAGATTCAGCCTCAGATGGACAAATATTTAACACAATAGATTAGGCACTAATCATTAGACAGGTGGTTCTAGTAGCCTAATTATACATAGCATGATAGTTATTAAGCGGCATAGGTAGAGCTGGTACCCGATAGTTTTCGACATTGTGCGATGCCGTCGGTAGTAGTGGCACATTGGTTTACATATAGCGTCTTGCACAATAATTATACATATTTGGCACATGGACATTGATTATGATTTCAGAAGCTTACAGCCTGTTCGTTTCGCTGGTTTATTGTGCTGAAAGTACTGTTCGCTGGTTTGTTGTGAGAGAAAAACACTGCTGGATGGCTGTTGATTGTGCTGATAAGTCCAAACGAACAGGGCATTAGTCGGTGGCCTGGAGCATCTACGTCCATGGAAAATCAGGTGGCGTTGGTGGATTAATCTGTTAGTGAAATTGAGTCTGTTAATAGTATTTTCTTTGTGAATCAGTACATAGTGGTAAGTAATGTAAATGGGTAAAGAATATGCCTGAGTCTTGGTAGCGGCACATGTATTCAGTGTGGTGACTACATCCGGATATGTTACCTGTCAAGTGTGAGAGTGAGTATGTAGTCTCTGTTATAGTCTGGGTTAGTTTTATCTTAGCATATCAGATAGCAGTAAGAGTCATGTCTATTATACCTGAGCTGTCAAGTGGAGAAATGTCTCCGTCACGCTCGCCGTAGTCCGCTGGAATTTTGTCATTGCAGTCAACACCTGTATCTGGTTTTGAGAGGCCAAGGTGGGTTAGCAGATGAAACTGACAATGTAGATTAAAGTCTTGAGTAACACAATCATTGGAATCGCAAATCTACTCTATGAGATCTAGGCCCAGTTTTAGTTACCATGTTCTGGTGCTGGAGGAAGCTGTGGGCTTTCTGGATCTTTGTCGCAAAAGGGAAACATCTCTACGAATTTATACCACACTGGCCATACAGCGAGAAGATTTCCTTGCTGTGTACTCTTTTGACACCCAACGTAGCGATACAAAGTTAACTGATTGTAAGATGAGAGGTGAAGAAAGAGTAGTCATTCAAAGTTTCAAACTGTTTAATTGCTGTTATTAGGTAAGCAGACAACCAAATGGAATCTGTAAGTAAATGAACATGCATCATACAGACATGGTTGTACATGTTTTCTCTACTTGGAGTCAATTACAGACACTATGGTATTGGGGAAAATGGTATAAATATTCTTCATAATTTAGAATCTGCGAAGTTTTTTTTGGAAAGTTTGCAATATACCTAAGTGGTCTGAAAGGCAAGGCATGGAGAAAAAATGTGAACCTTAAGTTTTGGACCCACATGATGAAAGAGCATTACTGAATTCTAACCAACTGCATACCAAACATACTTGCATCTCTCCTATGATCCATTTAGGAAACGCAAAACTTGGCAGCGAGACACATGGAATTGGAAAAGTGACAAATGAGAGGAAATAATCATACCAGAAAGGACACTGGAAAGTGGGTTCAAGGTGAAGCAGAGTCTTGTATATTAAGTGTCAATGTACAAACTGCATGCCATGGAGATGGAGGTGAGCTTTTTTCAGCCTGGTTCACAACCTTGCGCAGTTCTTGAACTCTATCCACACTCATGTCAACATCCTCATGTATATAATTAATTGTGGCTGTCAAACAGAGAAAATGGTCAAGACCTCCAATACCGATAACTTACAGCATAAGAGGCATTTCATATCTTGCCTTTCCGACTACATATAGCCTCAATGATCTTCTATGGCAATTTCAACTGAAATGCTGCGGTCTCGCACTATTTTTTGAGCAAATAAACTTTTCAGAGGCACAGATGGTGTGACACAAACAACAAACAATGCTACTTAAATCCTGTATATGGCCTTCGAGGTAGATCAGCTCATGAAATGTGTCAGGGAAAACTTCTTTTCCAAAATCAGAGATGGATTCTCGTATGGATTTTTTTGTATTACACAAAGGTAATCAATATGGAAATCAATTCAGCAAATGTGTCAAAATCAAGGCTCCTCCTAAGACTCTCTTTGTTTTGACTATATAGTTTTTTTTAAAACCACCAACAGTCATACTGAACTTTTTGAAATAATTGCCCCACCAAAATATGAAGAGCGATCTATGCTTGGATCGGTAAACACTACAGTATTGTAGTTCGGTGATGTAATAACCAATCAAAAATCTTTAGTTTTGGCCTCCACATAGTATGTTCAGCATGCATAGTTTTCCAAGGTTTTCTACTTCGTATTGAGGAATCAATAAATAGTAGACATATCTGACCTTGCAGATTTTGATGTTCTATTATTGTTATAAGGAAAAGCAATGAAGTTTCAATCCAAAACTTAAATTAGAATCAAAAAGAAAACACGACACTTGTTAGATCTCCTTAAGTTTTTTTGAAACTGTACAACTATTTCGTTGAAGCTGAAATACGCACTACATAATTTTTATCTGAATTAACACCACGAAGTCAATTAAAGAAGAGGAGTGATGTAAAGAAAAGATAAGGACAATGCACCTACCAGTCATAACATATTGTGGCGCTACATATCCATAGGTTCCCGTTATTTGATTAGAGGCATTAAGTTTTATCACCTACAGGGCTGTCTTTCGCGAGGCAACGAAGAGCTTTGCATTATACTCCTGCACAAGCAATATAATATATGATGCAACATTATGTAAATCATGAGGCACACACTGTATAACCCTATTCATTAACTCACTGCATCCAGCAGTACATCAGATGGTTTAGAATCACGAGAAATGACTGGTCAATAAATGGCGGGGATGGGGGAAGAGACCTGAAAAAACAAAGAGGGGAAGAGATAGTTGATATTCCCCAACCACATCACTGTATGTGCTAAATTTTTTTTCCATACTGCACGACAGAAGTTCTGGTGGGCATGAATATGTATGGAAAATATCCTGACAAGGGAAAAAGGAACAATACCAACACGCTGTGACAGCTGATATTCCTCAAATTCAGAAACTATCTGAGGTAAATATGAAATGTGTATACATGGTCTGGTTGTGAACATATAAGCATATTTTTGTGTGGTTAATGTAGAAACATACATTCAATTAATTCAACCAGCACATGGCGGCACCTACTTTAATTTGTCGTCCTAGAAAAGTGAACGGCAAGCATAATGCAAGAAATAATGAGCATAAAGAACAACAATATTTCTAACCGGCAAGTGTTGTTCGACATCAAAGTAGGTCATTCTCCTGCACCATATCTGGTAAGAAGCAAGCAACCCTTAGTAGCAGCCAAGCAAGTTTTTAACTGAATAAGCAGTTCGTGTATAACATTTTTTTAGGAAACAACCATAAGAACAGAACAGGGAAAATTAACTCGAAATTGTATAGTGTCCTTGGCTCAACCTAGTCCTGTATACGGCAAATGTATTTTAAATTGGTTCGTGGTTTATTCCCAACGACATAAAAAAACAGGGTTGTATTAAGTTAAGAATGCAGAGGAAATAAATTACCTTCTGGCCAGGTACAGGGAGCCCAGGACTGCCTAAGGGCAACTTGGTGCAACATGTAGGTTGAGGCCAACTTCAAAATTGGTTGTGGTTGACCATATGATGGGACCTCTGATGACTCAAAACTGTCTTATAGAACTGTTTAGCATCTAGGTCTGCAATATTGAGGGGAACCATTAATAATAAGAGAACACGGTGAATCCTCTAAAAAAACGGCGCAACACCATTCAACAGCTCGAAATCAAGGAAGGAAAGTGTAAACCATTAATCTGGATACAGAATAAAAATAACATGCTATTATGTTAGAGCATTACCCCTCCTGGTTAGAACCTCAATGAGTTGTTTCGCTTTACTGTCGAAGTGGCCTTTAGATATGACATGGCCCTTGTCTGCTGCCCCTCTTTTTCTTGTTTGCACTAAATCAAAATTTGGAGCCTGAAACAAAACATATTAGCAAGTGGTGAAACTCAAATATGAAAACCAAGTACATAGGCAGATAATTGAATCATTGCTGCTACAAGATGACATTGAAATGAAGGATAACTTCACACTGAAACAAAGTAAAGCAGCCTGAGGTGGTGATGAAGCAAAGCAAGAAGAGAGAAGGTATCTTCATGCAACCTTATGGTTGGTACCCGCAAAATCAAAATCATTATCTGGAAGGCATATACACCCATCATGGAAATGCAATAGCAGCTTCGGCATGATACAGTACACTACAATTTGTCTCTAGTTTCAGAACCAATCGGAGGACTTAGCTCACAATTTTGTTCCGCCATGGCACACTGGATTTTTTTTAAAAAAATATTAGAACCTGCCACAACAGATTTACATGTGTCCATCATGGTTGAGCATTAGGGGCACAATTGAATCACATAATGGAAGTGGCAGAGTTTAGTACGGCCTCACCATTTATCCTTTTGGGCGTAGGTTGTTGTCGTCCCTGAACAATTCCTTCATGACGGCAATAAATCTATGTGGCTATAAAGCAAAAGGAAAAGATATTTAAACACGAGAAGATATCACCTGATGGTCTGTAAGATGATGGTGCAGAACAAATTAGCAGCACATGTCTTAACACACCTAGCGCATTGTGAAAGGTAGGAACCGGTACTAATGTGATAGATTAGATTTCATAGATAGATGACTAAAAAGGAAGCATAACCACGTACTCGCTGACAAATAAGACCTATGACAAATAGCCCAAAGAGAAAAACCCCAAACTCACCTGCAGAGCCTGCATCGGAGTGTTGTTCCCATACGTTGCTGTCGGCATGCATCTGGGTCGCAGCTGCTTGGCTGCCTGTATCCCCTGCGTGCACGCGTGTCTGTCTCGATTGCTTCACGAACGGGGGGAGCCGGTGCCGGTGCTGGTGCTGCCACTGACGAGGGTTGTCGTGCTGCAGGGCCCTACCTGGTTTGCTGCCGTCGGGAAGGCAGCACAGGCTGCAGCGGCTGCAAATCACCTGTGCAAAGAGGAAGACAGAGGGAGAGAGAATCAGGGAGAGGAGCATGAGACGGAGCAGGAGGAGGAGAGGGCGAGTTACCAAGTTAATCATTATTAACCTGTCGGCTATATTTGCACCTATACTAGAGCAATCATATGATTAAGTACTTAATGATAACCAGTGATCATTAGCAATTCCATGATATCATACCACTATAACCATCCAAGTGTTCCATCAATATTACTACGATGTTGTAACTGAAGTTAAATGTTCACTATCTAGTGAACGATGGCGATTCGAATCGGTTATTAACCAATTGATAATTTATTCCTCACATAAACCTCAATCACCCGCTAAAGTGAGATATTGGTCACCGAGTCAACTATCCAGGTAAAGTCTCGAGTTTTCTAGGAACCACATGTACCCGAGGGCCAACCGACTGCCTTTCAGTCTTATCATTGTGCCCCCATGTCCTATCACACCTTCTCCGGTATAGTGCGCTGCGGGCAATCCACTCGACCCGAATAATCTCCCAATTTCATGGTCAGAAGGTACTTTATCCGGCCAGCTAAATGTAAGACATGCGTTCAACATGACCCGAGGCCCAACAACGGTCGGTCATTAATCGACACAGACAGAAATCACTACAGTCCGAAACCCTGTAAGTTTCCATCTGGTCTCAACTTCATATTAACACTTAGTTATAACCCATGATGACACATTTAGCCAAACAAGATCCAGGTAACCGCCTAGAGCTCGCAGGTGACAGGAAATCACCCGACTTCTACCGATCTAAGCCAGCTAAGCATTGACTCGACTGTGAATACCAGGGTAGCAAAGGTAGGATATAACAAAGGTAGACAAGATATAATGCAGCAATGGTTGCAAATAACTCCTGAACGTAATGCATCAACTAAATCAAAGCATTAATTAAATATTTGCAAACCGAGAGAGAAATGCTCCGAGGTTTGCCTCTCTCGAAGGAACTCGAGCGGTGATCAGGGCACTCCTAAAGCTCCTCAACGTCCTCCTCGTCGGCCTCGGGCACCTTCTATGGCTGCACCTCGAACTGCTCTTCCGACTCCTCGGGTACGACGACTGGATTCTCTGCTTGCGATCCTGTATGATGCATGTGCGTAAGTGCTTATGCAAAAGGTGCATCGGATGAAAGGACACATAATGATTATGATTGCATGCAAGGTAGATGAACATGATTCGCTTTATTGGGTAGAGTAGACGTAAAATTCTTCTACAAGGTAGTCAACATCATCCAAGAACTTGTACTATAAGTACCTGTCATCTACTGCATTCTCTTCTAATACTAACTACGATATAGCCACACATAAGTATTGCTACACTAATATTACAACCATTGTATTAACATGCCAAGTCACCACATCAAGTTAAAATGCTTCAATGATACACCAAAGATAAACAAATTAACTATTCATGCATAAAGCAAGATTTAATTAAATCCTAATTAACACTAGGTTTGAATAGCAACATCTATTTTGACAGCACAGAAAAATCTAAAAAAATTATAGTAGCTTGCTAGTGCCAAATATAGCATACCATATAAATTTCACTGCATTTGGACCACTACAACAGCTTACACAAAAAGGACAAAAAGCATGGTATAACAGCACCTGAAAATATTTTGTACTATGAAAAGTATCAAATAACAGATTTATCACTTTTCTTATGTTCTACACAGTAAATAAGCACTGTACAAAAATTATCATGCCCAAGTTTTATACATATTTTCTCTCTAGCAAAAATAACAAATATAAGCAAATAAAGGCACTTGAACTAAACATACATATTTTTCTACAGAACTTGCATGACATATATTTTTCCTACAAAGTATATCACAAATGAAGATTAACAAAACTGGAACCATACTTTTATGAGCTATAACAGATTTACTGTGCATTTCTGAAGATTAATAATAAAATAAAATTATACAGAAAAGTATCACAAACTTGACATGCAATATTTTTCTATTGTAGATCTACTCAAAAGAAACCTAGCAAAACTTGTTTCACCAGATTTGGAGCAAAAATGAGCAAGATACAATTTTCCAAAGCATTTACACAAAATCTGAGAAATCCTTTTCTTTAATCCTTTCACTGAAAACCGGCTGAAAACGCTAGAGCCACCTAGGGCTGTGCACACGCGTGCGCACACGAGACAGACGGGTGGGCCCCGTGACCCCACGGGTCAGTGACACAAAAACAGAGGGGAGGCTCGCCGGCCGGAATCTTGCCGCTGGCAAGGACCCTGACGAAATGGTGGGCACCACCGGCTTCCTTGCGACGAGACGAGCACAGCAAGTAGCAAGACACGGCCAAAGGAGGAGTGGAGCGGCACTACCCACGGCGAGCGCACGCGCAGGCGTTCTCCGACGAGTGGTGGCGCGAGAAGAACAGTCGCATGGGCCCTTACCTGTGGACGGCGGCGGTTGCAGTCATCGCCGGAGGATGGCGCGGCGCAGGGCGAGCTCGTGCGCGAGGTGGAGCGGCGGAGTGGAGCCGGAGGCGAAGCTACGCGGCGGCGCGCTATGGCGGCCACGTCGCTGGTGCTGCTGCGAGCGAGAGAGAGCGAAGCGAGGAGGAAGAAGTGGCGCATGGGGAAGCAGAGGTGGCTCGGACAGCGCTTTGAAGGCGCGGCCGGTCGGAGCGGCCACCGCCCACGGCCGCCGGTGGCGGCGCGCCACGTGGCGTCCAGGTGCACGGGCAAGGCGGGGAGCGAGTGCGGCGCGTGCCTGAGCGGGAGCGAGAGCGGGCGTGGGCCTGGGCCGGCAAAGCCATGCTGGGCCAGAAGGGAGGGGTGCGGGCGCAGCGCATGGGAGAGAGAGGTTGGTGCGGAGCTGGGCCGGGCGACTTCGCAGAGCGGGCCAAAAGGGAGGGGGCGGCCCAATAAGCAAAGGAAAAGGCTTTTTCTTTATATTTTTCAACTAAAAGCTCCCAAACTCAAATTTTTAAGATGGAGATGATATTTTTAGAAAGGGGGTGCAAAAACAAGAGTTGTTTAGAAAATTAAACTCTACAACTTTGCTTTAGGGTACATTTTAAAATTCTCACCAGATTTTGAATTAAAGATTCAAAGTTCATTTTAATTCAAAAACTCATTTTGCTAACTTATTATTATTATTTTAAAAGAAAATTTGAGAAACTTTTGAATACAAAACTTGCTCCAAATTTTGTGCTGGACATTTCTAAATTATTTGCATTACTAAACAAACATGTTTTTTTGACAATAGAAACTGTGGGGGAGATCCCTACAGTGATAGACAATTTCATTGATATTTAAAAGAGGGTTTCATAGATACTTACAAGGGGGAATTAACTAAATGCGTCAAGCCAAACACAAAAAGATGATCGAAGGTCCTCTTTTATTCTAACCGATTGGAGGAGGCACTGGCTTTTGAAATTACTAAACCATCTGTTAATACTTGGTGCTTGCCGTTGGAAGACCTTGTTGTTTCTTACCTTCCATAGTTCCCAGGCTGCCGTTAGTGCCACTTCTGTGAAGCATGGAACATTGTTTGTGGACCTGAATCTTTCATGAAGCTGTAGTGTTAGATCCCACTGTACTCCAATTCTTGCCCAGCAGTTTTGCGCAAAAGAGCAACTAAAAAGAGATGTTCTATAGTCTCTTGCTCACCACTGTTGCACATGATACATGTCATGCCATCTTGTACATTTAGATTCCTTCTTTGCAGCATTGTCTTGGTGTTGAGTCTATCAACTAGAATCAGCCATGCGAAGAACTTGATCCTGGGGATACATCTTGATTTCCAAATTATCTTATAAATTGGATGCACCTCAACTTCTTTGAAAACATATTTGTAGAACTGCTGGGAGGTGTACTTGTTGCCCCAGATCGGTGTCCATTTATCAGTAGCTTCTTGGTCATATGCAGTGTTTGCAAGTTGACTTTGTAGCAGGTCTAGTTCTTCAAGAGCTTGTGGAGAAAACGGCAGTATGAAGAGTGTGTCTAGGTCCTCTGCCTGCATAACTTGTGATACTGATATCTCTAGATTCCGGGCAAAGGAGGCCAGCCTTGGGAATTTATACATCAGGATGCCATCTAGCCAATAATCCCCCCAAAAACTGACAGTAGAACCATCTCCAATTGTGCATCTGTTCACTTGTCTGAATAAGCCATTAAGTCTTAACACGTCCCGCCACCAGAAAGAGCCCATCTCTCTACAAGTGTGAGGCACTAGGTTGGTGTAGTATCTATTCCATACTAGCTGTACCCAGGGTACATCTTCTTAGTTATAAAATTTACTAAGGTGTTTCAGGAGCAAAGCATCATTCTGTAACTGTAGGTTTATGATTCCTATTCCACCTTTGTCTTTCGGCTGTATTACTATAGGCCAAGCAACAAGGTTGCCACCTCTCTTTTTTTTAGATTTTCCACGCCATAAACATTGCTTCCTTGCTCTGTCAATATTCTCTATTACCCCCTTTGGCAGCCTGATAGTACACATGGCATAGGTTGTGATTGGTGAGATGGTGGAGTTGATCATCTGGAGTCTTCCACTGTATGTCAACCACACTGAGCATGCTGAAAGTCTCCTCTCCACTCTATCCATCATAGGGGTGAGATCCTCAAATTTTGGTCTTGTGGTGCCCATGGGTAGACCCAGGTATGTGAAAGGCATGGACCCAATGTCACGACCAAAAGTTGAAGCTAGAGTTTTCATTTTTTCTTGGGAGACATTTATAGGATACATCTGTGATTTTGCATAGTTGACTCGTAATCCTGTTGATTCAGCAAAGTTGTGTAAGAGGGATTTTAGAAAAACCCATCTGCTTGGAGGAGCATCAAAGTATCATCAGCGTATTGCACGATGGGAAAGTCATCAGTGGGCTGAGAAATAGGCTTTATAAGTAAATTCATTTGTGCTGCTCTGTTGATGAGTAGTTGCAGGAGCTCAGCAGCCAGGACAAATAGAAGAGGAGATAGGGGATCCCCCTGCCGAACTCCCCTTTTGCACTTGAAAAATTTTCCTGGGACTCCATTTAGCAGCACTGCACTAGAGCCTGAAGAGAGAATGAGTTTTACCCAAAGGATCCATCTATCTGGTAGTCCCAAGTGCGTCATAACATCAATGATAGTTGAATGCTCTACTGTGTCAAAAGCTTTTTCGAAGTCCAGTTTGAGAATGATTATCTCCCTCTTAGATTGGCGACACTGGTGAATGTATTCATAACTCCAGGCAAGACAGCCCTATATTGTTCTACTGCGAATAAATCCATATTGATTTCTGTGCACAAGCTTCAGTACCACCTGTTGTAGCCTATCTACCAGAAGCTTTGTAATAAGCTTTAGAGAGATGTTCATGAGGGATATTGGCCTAAAATCATTGACAGTTTTTGGGGAGTCTTTTTTGGGAACTAATGTGATGTATGATGTGTTTATGCATTCAAGATTAGCTTTGCCTTGAAAAAAATGTGAACAAAGCCCGTAGAAATCACCTTTTATATGTTGCCAACACTTCTTGAGGAATAGGCCATTAAAGCCATCAGGACCCGGTGCCTTGTCATTGGGCATATGCTTCACTATGGTGTCTACTTCATCGGTGGTAAATGGGTTGGCCAAGCATTCCAACTCTGGGATTGGGTTTATAAGATTTGCAAGATCAAATAGCATTGTTGGTGAGGTTGTTGTTCCCATTCGGTTCATGTATGAGTTCCACAGCAGACCAGCCTTCCTAGCATGGTCCTGTATCCAGACCCCTTCTTCATTTCTGAGCTGAGAAATAGAGTTTCTTCTATAAGATATTGTTGCCATGGCATGAAAAAATTTTGTGCACTTATCACCAAATTTGATTCTGTTGACAGTGTATCTTTTCCTCCAGTATAAATTTTTGTAGTGCAGCCAGGTTTCTAGTTGTCTTTTGACTAGGATTCTAAGATTTGCCTCCGGATTATATAATATTCTCATATCTTCTAGGTTGTCCAGAAAGGTAATGACTGAGTTGCAGTTGTCAATGAGTATTCTGAGGTTGGATATCTTTTTGCTCCAGCTTTTCAATCTTGATCTGAGTTGTTTGAACTTTACTGAAATTGTGTGTGTAGCATTCATGGATGGGTTAACTGATAGCCAGGAGCCTATAACTGTGTCCATAAAGTCCTCTTGCTCGGCCCAATAGTTTTCAAAACGAAAAACATTGGCACATGGGATGCTGGTGTTTATTGCAATCTTGCATGGCACATGGTCTGATGTAATTTTTCCAAGGGGGGAGTACTTCTGTGTTTGGGTAGTCCACTGTCTAGTTTGGAGATGTGAAGAGCCAGTCGAGTTGCTCAAGTAATGGATCTTGTTGCATGTTAGACCATGTATATGCTCTTCCTTTCAGTGGTAGTTCAACAAGACACAAGTGACCGATGGCATCATTAAAAATGAGAGTATCAGCTAGATTTCCTCCTGGCAAGTTTTGGTTGTTCAATGATCTATAAAAAATTAAAGTCACCTAGGAATATCCAATTTTCTGAGTCACTAATTGCGTGCCCCTTGAACCATTTTATGAATTCAGACCTAGCTGGATCCTGACATGGTCCATATACCGTAGTCAGCTTCCAAGTTTCATTATTCTGCTCTGAAGTGAAGCAAATTGTCAGCCCATATGACTGTTTATCCAATGTTAAGCCACTGAAAATTGCACTATTCTAGATTACTAAGATTCCACCTGAGGCACCCTCAGATGGGATGTAATCAAACTTATCAAAGTGATGAGGCGCAAACTTTCTAATGTAGGCTGTGTCAAAGTGTTCACGTTTTATCTCTTGCAAGCACAGCACCGAGCACAAACTTTCTTCAATTTTCTCCCTGACCGCATCCCATTTTGCAGTGGCATTGATCCCTCGTATGTTCCAGCATAAAACGTGCCAATTACGTGTACTCATTGATGAAACAAATGATGGCAGGGAGCAGACCCGGCGACACTACGACAGCCAGGTAGGAACTGCAAGGGGAATAGATAATGATGACGATAAGGTTGCTGCAGCTGCCGAGTAACACCTCTTGTGCTACCCATCGATGATCATTCACCTTCTTCATCATTGGTAACGTGTGTTGGAGGCGCTTGCATCAGCGCGTCGTCGGTGAGATCCGTAGGATCAACACCACACTTGAGTCCCCATTCTTGCAGTATAGGAGTGGATATGGGCTTTGCTTCCCTAGTTTTATCATCTATCTCCACAACCCAGTTCTTGCATCGCTTGGATGGCTCCCTCTCAATTCTAACGCTGCGGTACCCTTCATTTCTAGCTACAAACCTAGATCTACGTCTGACGTCCTTCTAAGTCAGAGGGGTGCGAGCATCACTGTTGGAGGCTGCCTCTGGTAGCGCCATGTTCTTCCTCTTCTTCCTGTCAGTTTTCTCAATCTAGCCCATTATAGGAGTTGGGCTGGGCTGCATCTCCATGGTTTGAAATTCAAAATAAGATGGGCCAGATTTAGATTGGGAGCTTGGAATATCAGGTTCTCTGCTGTCAGAGTTGAGTGCTATATCTCCAAAACTGCTGACCACCCCATTCTGATCGATGATCATTATATCCTGGGATGCCACCTGTAGTTGAACCTTGAATTTGACCGACACAACAAGAGGCAAGAGCTGAAGAGCAAGTACATCGGTTATCAGTTTACATGGGACAATCTCCCAACCTGTAGCAACAGTGATATCTTGCTTGCGAGCATCATCTCTCCCCAGAAAATTGTTCTTGTCAATGGTGATAGGCTGCATGAGGGGGCCAGCATGCATGAATCCAGGGATGTTCTTTCTATGGAATAAACTGAGTGTAACACAATGGTTCAGAGTAGCTTGAAACCTTATGCTTTCTTCATTTGGCATGGAGGTGGCATCGCTAGAATCTGAACTGTCATCAGAAAGATGAAATACCTCATCAATTGGTTCTGGTTTAGCAATCGACGGGTTCTGCACAGCAGCATGTTTGATTTCATCGGTGATGCTTTGGATACGTACCTTGGGCCTCCATTCCAGATGGGGTTCTGAAAGGGTACGAGTAGCTTTGGGCCTCCATTCCCAGATTGGTCTACGATGTTTTGTGAGACGTGATGGACATTTTCTCTTAAAGTGGCCCAGGTTAAAACAGAGCAAGCATCTGACTACTAAATGGCATGAGTTTTTGGTATGGCCCAAGTCCAAGCACTGAGAGCATTTGGGAGCTTCGCCCATCCAGTTGTTATTTGAATTTGAAAAACCATTGAGCGATCCTGCCTCTGAACCCGGCGTGTTCATCGGCTTTCTGTTGCTCTGGTGTAAACGAGCAGGAGAACCAAAAACGAGGCGATCTGGCTGATTGGTTGGGTCGAAATTCATGGAGAAAGAACCAAAGGAGATCGCAACAGTCGGCCGGTGGGGAACTACTGAGGGGGGCTGGATGATCGGTTTAGCAAAATGAACTCGCTTAGTAGAGAGAATCTTCTTTTTGAGCCTGTTTAGTTCACAAAAAGTGAACCCAAAAAAGTGCTACAGTACCTGTCACATCAAATCTTGCGGCACATGCATGGAGTACTAAATGTAGATGAAAGAAAAAACTAATTACGCAATTTAGTTGTAAATCACGAGATAAATCTTTTGAGCCTAATTAGTCCATGATTGGACACAAATTGCCAAATAAAACAAAAAGTGCTACAGTAGCCGAACCCAAACTTTTTCACCAACTAAACAACCCCTTTCTTTGCCTCTCTTTTTGCTGATTTGGAAAGGACCTCTGTCCATTGCTTCTCTTGTTCGAGTTCCCAAGCTCGTTTTTCCCTCTCCCAGTGGGGTGCTCCATTGTTCCAAAGATGAAGATAGAGATCGAATTGGGCGGTGACTATGCGACAGAGATTGTAAAGAAAGAAGCCAACCTCCTTTGAGAAAACCGAAAACCGGAAATGATTGTTGCTCAAGAACGTGACGTGAAAATCTCGGGCACGACCACCCAAACAGGATTCCAAAGCAAGGGCGACTGATTCCTCCGTCAAACGAAAAAGGAATCTACGGAAGGTGACGAGGAGGAAAAAGGAACCATCAGGTGAGGAGTAGGGGTGGTGAACCGACGACTTGAAGAGCTTGCGGATTTCATCTTGAATCGCTAGATCCTTGTCGAAGTCCAGCCGATCCTACAGCTCCGAGACAGATCCCATGGCGAGCAGAGGTCACCGGAGGATCGCTGGCCGCCGGGAGATCACCGCTACCATGGAAGATGTTACCCCCCAACCATGAGGTGTATTCTAGCAAAACCTCGAACACCTTGTGGGCAGACCGCCGGGCGCTCTCCGATGGACAGCAACAGCACAGCACCTCCTCGTCACTTCATGAGCCAGCGAGCTCGGGCCATCTTGTGGTCGTCGAGGATGGTGTGGCAGCCGGCGATGGCAGCCCGGCTAGGACGGCCGGCGTTGGCGGTCCGACGAGGGCGGCCCGATGAAGGCGGCCCGACGAGAGCGGCCGTCGGGGGTGGCCGTCGAGGTGCGGCACGGCGAGGCGGCAATGCTGCTGCTTGGCGGGGAAGAGGAAGGCTGCGACCCGATCGGCAAGGTGGAGGCGCGTCGGTGGCAGCAAGGCAGGCGAGGTCGAAGCGCGGGCACTGCTAATGAACTGCGAAACAGTTGGATCTACCGGTTTTCCCTATGTGCCCTGCCCCCATCGATCTTCCCTTTCCTGATTAGATCCCTATGGATGGCTGCAATGCCGGAGCCCCCACCGCCAACTGGACCAAGACAACCTTGGCCTTCTTGATGGCCTCCGCCATGGCCCCCTCGCCTGAGCTCACCTCACCTCGAGCCCCCACGAAACGGAGCTGCGTCCAGCGGATTGAGGGGAGGGACCATGAAGAGGGCGAGGAAGGAACTGGCGGAGGCCGTCACGAGCAAAGAGGCAGAGGCGGCGACGGGCGATGTGAGCGAGAGAAGCGGGAGGCGTTAACCTAACAAGCATAATCAAGGCATGGTTCTTTTTAAACAAACAATTGCAACATCAATGTTTCATTAACATGTTTCAAGGTCATGTTTCATTCATTAATTCATGCAATGCTAATGAATGTATGATAATGCTTATGCTCATGATTGCAGGTGCTAAATGCATGCGTAACACCGGGGTGTTACAGTGCTGCTTCTGCATCCTTCTTAGACCTGGGAGCAAGCAGCAGTTCGGCTGACACCTCCGAAGGAGGAATGCAGCAGGAATCAATGGCCAGTTTCCGTATCTCAGCAATGGGTATTTGAGGAAAAACAGTGCCCATATCAGCAAATTTAGCAATAGTTGAAAGACCAGGGAATTCAGAGGCTTGGCAAGTAGGAGAGAGAAGAATGTTGCCCAGTAGGTCAGACTGAGGCTTGACTTTTTTGCTCTTGTTATTGCTCCTGAGTGGAGCTTTCTTGAGAGGAACAATAACAGGTTTGTGCCCATCTAACTTCTTTATGAATCTTGGGCTCCTTCTGAGTTTCATGGTGGTGGTAGGAGTACTGCACTTTCTCCTTTTTGTTGTGGTTGGGATTTCTTTGCTTTTGCCCAAGCTGTCATATTGGGGTTCTATATCAGAAACATTCTGGGCATTGCCAACCATACTGGTGGTGGTGTTTTTGTTAGCCACTTCAACATATTGTTTGGCAAAACTTCTTTCCTTGCTTTTGAAACTTCTTCTGTAGTAGACTTTGGTGATCTGAGGAGTTTTGACATGGGATCTTTCTGTCATAGCTGGCAACTTGGAATGGATCTAAATATCATCAGAGTTTGACATCATCAGTTGGGTAGCCCTAGGAGCATCAGCCAGAGAAGCGTTGTTCAAATCTGGAATGTTGACAGCAATTTTGAGGGAAGTGATTCCAAGAGCACCAAGGTCAATATGAATTAAAGAACTTGAAATATTGAGACTACCCATGACCCTAGGAGTTCTAGCATTGCTCTGACCGGTGATTAACTGCTTTAGTCCATCAGCGAGGAATTTTGAGATGGCTTCCCTTCGCTCAATAACCATCCGACTCTCAAACTGGTTGTTGGTGTTGCTTCCCAAAACTATGTTCAAGTCTGGGACATCAGAGCTAGTAAATCGGTTCTTGTTGCCTTACATGTGGTTCTGGGCATCTTCAGCACGGCCGGTTACCAGTGAGCTTTGAATCACCCTTTGATTTTCAATGATGAGTTCTCTGTTGGTACCCTGTCCAGGCTGGAGAATGGAAGCAGTAGAGGAAGAACCAATCTCCCCAATGCTAGCAGAGCCATGGTCCTTCGTCATGACTTCTTGGTTTTGTTTTTGATTTTCCTCAATTAAGTGCTCCATCATTTGTTCAGCCATCTACACTATGCTTGCAGCTTCTCCAGGCGCAACAGGTCCCTCAAAAGGGTGAGGGTTGCCATTGTGAGCAGGTGGGTCTTCTTCAGCAGGTTCAACATTAGTGAATTCTGCATTAAGCATGGAGGAGGAAGGCGAGGCACCACTTAGTGCACCAGGGCGATCAAGCACCATCCCCCCATTTTGATTGGGCTCGCTACGCGAGGTGGACTGAATAGGCTTGGCGGCCCATTTTCTTCTCAGGTCGAGTTTTCTCTTGGAACAAAAGCGAGCCCGATGGCCATAACTGTAATAGTAGAAGCAACGAAAATTTTCGCGGTAGTCTTTAACAATGTGACTCGGGCTTAGGCACTTGAAACACAAGCGGGTGGCGGGATCAGGGAAGAAATTGAAACGTTCACCTTGGGGGAGATGTCCATCAAATACATGTTCAGGTGGCTGAGAGCTGGCAGGTCGCTGATGGTCCTCGTGTGCAGCATGAATATCAAGATCACCCATGACATCAGAAAGACCTTGAGCAGCTGAAGAACTAGAAGGCCGGCCAAATTTAAAGCTCAAGGAGTTTGGAAAAGGACAGAAGAAGTCACCGATTTTGATTACTGAAGACAATTCCCTGGGATGAGATTTGCACACAGGGGAGTCTTGAATGATCTTCTTATCAAAGGAAACTGTTTTAGCAGACATCTTGCGTTTATCCTTTCGATTAACTTTAGTTGTCCAGCTTGCTTCTTCTTCCTTTTCCCATATTCTCCACTCTAGTTCCAATTAGCTCCACCATCACGCCACAAATGGAAGTAGATGTCAAAATGACCAGTAATGATTCTCTGAAGGCCACGAACAAGAAGACCGACATGTTTGGCAACAGAGAACCGAAAATGATGATCTTTTAGGAAAGTGACGTGAAAGCCAGCAGGGGTGCCACCAAGGCAACGATGAAGAGCCATAGCAACTGAATCCTCAGTCAGACGAAAGAGAAATCTTCGGAAGACCACGAGCAAGAAGAAAGATCCATCCGGCGAAGAAGACGGATGATGAACCGAGGATGAAAACCTGTGAAGAACTTGTTCCCCAAAAAGTTTACCAGCAGAGAAATCCCAGTTCCTCACCAGCTCCGCAAGGGCAGGTGTTAGGAGTAGAGTTGGGGGCAGGAGCAAAGCAAGGGGCCGGAAGGTAGACGAAGCATAAGCGAGGAGGAATGATTAACTGAATGTAAATTGTGCGATTACAAAATGTTTCTCCCCTTCTTCTCTCTACGGCTGCAGCTTATATATGCTGAGCATTACACACTCCACATTGGGCCGGACACATTCTTGTTGGGCTTAATTGTGCGGCGGGGACGAGACGGGCCGGGCTCGGAGCCGCTCTGCTGTGCTGGGCCTGGGACAGCTGAGGATGTAACATTCCCCCCTTCTTTGGAGCCTGCATGACCCCATGCTGGCGCCCTGGGAAACTGCTGCTGCAGATGCTCGAGATCCTCCCAGGTAGCCAAGGAAGATGGCATCTGGGACCACTTCACCAAACCTTGTTCCCTCGGCCGATCACCGGAAGCACAGCGATGCTGAAGAATCATCTCAGGAACCTGAAGCTCAACCAAGTTAGAAGGCAATGTGGTAGTGACCTGCATATTACCCGGGGACCTCTTCAGTTGTGAAACATGGACCACCGGATGGATGCGAGAAGACGCTGGAAGATCCAGACGATAAGCAGTAGCTCCCACACGAGCTAGTACACGGAAAGGGCCAAAGAACTTGAACGACAGCTTCTGGTTGGAGCGACGAGCCATAGAAGACTGAACGTAAGGCTGGAGTTTCAGAAAAACCAAATCACCTTCAGCAAACTCACGCTCCGAACGTCCCTTATCAGCCTGTCTCTTCATGCGGGTTTGAGCTCGGGAGAGATGCTGACGCACCAGATCATGCATGAGAGCTCGCTCCTCCATCCAGCTATGTAATTCAGGAATGGCCACGGCATCAGCAGGGTCCAAACCGAAATGGCGAGGAGGAAACCCATATAGAACTTCGAATGGTGATCTTCCCAGAGCTGAATGAGGGCTGGTATTATACCAGTATTCGGCCAAAGAGAGCCAACGAGACCAACTGGAAGGGCAGGAATGAACAAAGCATCGGAGGTAGGTCTCCAAACACTGGTTGACCCGTTCCGTCTGTCCATCCGTCTGAGGGTGGTATGAAGAGCTTAACTGTAACTCTGTGCCCGAGAGCTTGAACAACAGCTTCCACAAGTTACTGGTGAAGACTCTATCGCGATCCGACACAATGGCCTGAGGCATGCCATGCAGCTTGTATATATTGTCCAGGAATAAACGAGCCACCGATAGAGCAGTAAAAGGGTGACGCAAGGCAATGAAGTGGGCGAACTTAGAATACCTGTCCACAACCACCAAGATGGCATTAACGGAGCCCGAGCGGGGAAGACCCTCAACAAAGTCCATGGAAATAAAAGCCCAAGATGACGTAGGTACTGGAAGCGGCTGCAAAAGGCCTGGGTACTTGGCCCGATCAGGTTTAGACTGTAAGCAAATACTGCAATTCTGCACAAAATCCCATACAGCCCGCTTCATGCCCGGCCAGTAAAAGAGTTGCTTGAGTTTGGCGAGTGTGACCGGAGCACCAGAATGGCCACCGAGAGGGCTGGAATGAAGAGCCGCGATCACCTGACGCTGCAAGGCAGTATTAGAGCCCAACCAAATACGAGATTTGTACCGGATGACTCCATTGAGTAAGGTGTATGGTGGACGACTGGCAGGGTTCAAAGATAACTGAGCCAAGAGGGACTGAGCTGCAGGATCATCCTGGTAACCCGTGACCACCGCAGACAACCAAGACGGAGTTACGGCTGAAATGGCAAGCAACTGAGCAGAATGACGTCGACGGGAAAGAGCGTCAGCTGCTGTATTCTCAGAGCCCTTGCGGTATATTATCTTGTACTGTAGGCCCAAAAGTTTGGAGAAGACTTTCTGTTGCCAGGGGGTGTGGAGCCGCTGCTCATTGAGATGAATCAGGCTTCGCTGATCAGTATGAATGAAGAATTCACCTTGGAGCAAATAGTGTCGCCACTGGTCAACTGCCATGAGAATGGCCAAATACTCTTTTTCATAAGTTGATAACCCCTGATTACGAGGACCCAATGCCTTGCTCATGAATGCAATTGGATGGCCTTGCTGTTGGAGTACAGCGCCAATGCCTGTGCCACACGCATCCGTCTCAAGGTGGAAGGGTAGGCTGAAATCAGGAAGTGCAAGCACCGGAGCAGAGCAAAGCGCCTGTTTCAGAAGGGTGAATGCTGTGGCTTGAGGCGGAGACCAAACAAACACAGCATCTTTGCGCAGAAGGTCCGACAGTGGTTTGGACAGGATCGCAAAGTGTCTGATGAACTTGCGATAATAACCTGTAAGGCCTAAGAAGCCACGGAGCTCCTTCAAATTAGATGGTGGAGGCCAATCCAAGATAGCTTGAATTTTGGATAGCTCAGTTGCAACTCCAGAATGACTGACCACGTGACCCAAATAGGCAATAGAGGTTTGGGCAAAAGCACATTTAGACATCTTCAGGAACCAACTGTCAGCGCGAAGCCACTCAAACACCTGACGCAAGTGGTGCACATGATCCTCAAGGGTATTACTATATACCAGGATATCATCGAAGAAAACGATGACAAAGCGGCGAAGCCCAGGAGACAATGTACTGTTCATGGCGCCTTGAAATGTTCCCGGAGCGCCAGTTAATCCAAATGCCATTACCTTGAATTCGTACTGCCCCAAATGAGTTTGAAAAGCTGTTTTGAATTCTTCACCAGGTTCAAGAAGGATTTGATGGAAGCCGGCACGCAAGTCAAGTTTGGAGAACCAGCGGGCTGAAGACAATTCATCCAACAATTGATCAATCACAGGAACCGGAAACTTCGACTTGCGAGTAATAGCGTTCAGCTGACGGAAATCCACACAGAACCTGAATGACCCATCCTTTTTACGGACCAACAACACCGGAGATGAGAATGGACTGGTACTTGGCTGGATAATGCCCTGAGCCAACATATCCTGCACTTGTTTCTCAATCTCATCTTTAAGGGCTGGTGGGTAACGGTAAGCCCGCAAGGACACAGGTTGTGCTCCAGGAAGCAGAGGAATCTGATGATTGCAGGTGCGAGAGGGAGGCAGTGATGATGGAGGTTGAAAGAGACCCTCATACTCTGATAGAAGATGCTGAATAGCAGCCGGCAAGGCACTGTCAGGAGCGGCAGCCGACTCTCTGGAAGCCAGCGGCTCAATGTGCAGAAGAATCTGTGAAGGAGCATCAGACTGATCAGCATACAACACTGTCTGTACTCCCTGGAACGGAATAGAAATCCACTTTTCTTGCCAGTGTACTTGCATAGGGCTGAACAATACCAGCCAATCCATTCCTAACACAATATCATATGATGCCAAAGTGAGGACTCGAAAATCAGAGTGAAAGTCACAGGAATCAATAGCCCAAGGTAACTGACGAATCATAGTTGTGCTCTGGAGGAGACCACCACCAGCAACTTGGACCTGACAAGGACTATCAAGCAGATGGACACCCCTCAGTTGCTGAACCACAGAATGACTGATGAAGGAGGAAGAACTCCCAGAATCCAATAGTATGGTAACTGGAACATGCTGTACTCGCCCGTGAAACTGCATGGTGCGGGGCGCAGCCACACCAGAAACTGCAGCTTTAGACACCGCCAACAGAACCTGTTCCATAGGAGCCTCTGGACTTTGGGGTGACTGTAGTTCATCAGAATCTTCTTCAGAAAGAGAAGACCAGACGGCCTCAACGGCAAAAAGAACCTCCGGTGCACACTGATGATCTTTGCTCCATTTCACCCCGCATTTGAAACATAAACCCAAAGCACGGCGATAAGCTTTCAACGCAGCCAGAGAATTCTCCGGTGGTGGAGGTTTCGCCGCAGGGGCAGGTGCCAGCTTGTCCACACGAGTTGGCGGTGTGGGCAACGGCAACGGGGAAGCCATAGCTTGACGAGGCTTGTAAACTGCTCCCCAATCACTGCGAGACAGTTTGGACACCGGGGGCGATGCCACCTCTTCCTGCAACAAGGCCAAACGACAAGCAGTATCGAAGTCGCGAGGACGTTGCACAATTACAATTGCTTTGATATCAGGCCGAAGGCCATCGACAAAACGCATGGTGAAATAAAGAGGATCATGCACAGGAGAATAGGAAGTGAGTTGATCCACCAACTCAGAGAAGGCCTTAACATAAGCAGACACAGTAGTGTGCTGACGAATGTTAAAGAGCTGGCGAAGAAGAGCCTCGTGCTGATCACGATCGAAACGGTCGTGGAGAAGGCGACAGAAGGAATCCCAAGTAAGGTAAGGAAGTTGGGGTGCTAAGGATTGGTACCAGCGTGAAGCTGGCCCTTCCATGTACATCTCCACCACACTAATCCACAACTGAGGTGGGACATCATACATGGAGAAATATTTCTCGCAATGAGAACGCCATTTGCGAGGATTGTCGCCATCAAACTTGGGAAAAGGCAATTTAGGAAGACGGCCAGTGTTCCGAGAATTGAGGGTGAAATCAGGAGGGTGGACGTAAGGCTGAAAGTGATAAGAAAACTGGCCAGGAGAATACACTGATGGGGATTGGTGGTAGAAGGAATAAGGCTGAGGAGAGTAGTATGGAGGTGGATCGAGTGGGGAAAATGGAAAGGAGGAAGGAGCTGGAGGGCGGAGGAACTGTGAATTGATGGGAAATTGGAGGGAATCAGTAGGGTGAACATGAGGAAATTGCGGAGCCAATGAATGAGGATCTGGAGGGCGAATTGGGGGTGGGGGAGGAAGGGGTGGTGGAAGCATGGCTGAATGTGGATCTGGAGGCCGATGAGGAGAGGTAGGCGGTGGCGGTGGGGGATGGGGATCCGGTGGCCGCATCGTCGTCAGTGAAGGAAACGTGAAATTGGTGGTAGGAGGGGAAAATTGCTGGGTGGTACTGGGGCGGAAATGGGTGGAAGGGGGTGGAATCGAAGGAACTTGGTGCTCGGAGTGGGTGGGAACGAACACTGACGACGGAGGAACCGAAATATGGTGAGGCGAAGTATGAACCGAAGGGAGCTCAGGGCGCGTACCGTTGGCCGGGACATGAGTCCAGGTCGTGACGACCCCAGACCCAAGGTCCCGTGGAATCGAAGCAGAGCGGTGCCCACTGGGCGCATCAGCGGCGGTCGCAGCCGCCGGTGGTTCGGAAGCCGACGAAGACCCGGAGAGGATGCCCGGCTGGTGGAGAGAGTTGTCGGCGACGGCTCGATCCCAGTGGCGGCGCATCTTGTACACCTCCGTCTTCAGGTTGTCGACGACCGCCTCGAACTCGGGGCGCCAGGTACCGAGGTCAGTGGCGGCGGTTTCCAACGCGGCCACCCGCTTGTCGCGCTCGGTGTGAACGCTGTCGAGGTTGAGGGTCTCGAGATCGAAGATGGATGCCTCGAGCGAGCCCAAGCGCTTGTCGACAGCGTCGTCGCGCGCGGTGAGGTCGCGGTCGAGGGTGGTGAAACGGCGTGCCCACTTGTCATCCTGGTCCTCGAAGCGGCGGCCGAGCTCTTCCTTCGTTTTCACGATCTCATCAAGGATCATCTTGAAGTTCGGATCCATGACTCCCCTCGCGCGCTGAAGGCGTGTGAAGTAATCGTGCGGCGGATCGGAGGCCAGAATCGAACGAAGTCCGATACCAATTGTTAGGAGTAGAGTTGGGGGCAGGAGCAAAGCAAGGGGCCGGAAGGTAGACGAAGCATAAGCGAGGAGGAATGATTAACTGAATGTAAATTGTGCGATTACAAAATGTTTCTCCCCTTCTTCTCTCTACGGCTGCAGCTTATATATGCTGAGCATTACACACTCCACATTGGGCCGGACACATTCTTGTTGGGCTTAATTGTGCGGCGGGGACGAGACGGGCCGGGCTCGGAGCCGCTCTGCTGTGCTGGGCCTGGGACAGCTGAGGATGTAACAGCAGGATCCATCTCTAGCTCAAGGAGAGGGCCAGGAGAGGGGTCCATGGGCACGAAACAAAGGAGCGAAGAGGAGGAGATGCCCTTCACCAGCAGCCACGTACCGACGGAAGAGAGCTCAGAGGAGGCTGCGGGGACGTGCGGCAGGGGCAAGAGGTGCCCCGCACCAGCTGCAGCGCGCCGGCGGAGGAGGACTTAGAGGAGGTGACGGGTAGGCGCGACAGGTGCAAGGGGTGGACGGCGAGAGTCGAGGGCGGTAGCTGGGGGAGCGCACGGACGAGCGCCATCCCCCCGCGCGCGGCAAGGCTCGCCGCGGGATCCCGATGGGACCCAATCCGGCATCGCAGGATGCGGGGGCGGCAGAGCATTCCAGACCGCGGTAGGCAGCAGGGGCCTGACGGCCGGCCCCGCGCGGGCGGCGAGCGGGTCCTGCCGGTCGGCGACGAGCGAGGGCGGTGGAACCTTACTTGGCAGCCATTGTATGTGGTTAGCATTTTGTGAAATTTCTTTCATAATCTACTGGCATATGTTCTGCTTGTGATATACTTAGCTAAAATTATTACCTTTTGGATGTTAATCTTTGATTTAAAGAATATGGTAATGCTACCATTATTTTAGAACAATGAGCTATAGTTTAGTAAATATGTATGCACTGCCATTTAATCTTATATATCCAAATTTATGCTAGAAATGAATATATTAGTTATATTATATGGATACAAGTTGAAACTTATGGTTGCCATAGAGGTTATCTCAGCTACATGCATCAAGTGATCTATACAGGCTTCCTTTAGTAAAGGGAAAATGGTAGATTTTATTGATATTTATATATTTTTATGTGTGCAGTAGTATCAAAGTTCAGTTAAACATAGCTATTGTTCCCGCATGACTCTTGTTGAATAAGATACTAGATTCAATTAATTTTAGGCATGCATTGCACACATTGTTTTATCTGTTCTTTCGATGTAGGATGCTGGCATGTACAACGTATAACTCCGCTGTACAGATGGGTATTACCATAGCACCTGGACACAAGGAATTTATGCATAGTATTAAGGGACAAATAGGTTTCCATACACCTATCTTATATTGACTGTTCTACGAACTTTCAAGTAACTACCAAAGTTACCAATATCTTGTTGATCGTTCTTGCAGGGTAACAACGAGGAAACGGGGAAAATGGAAGATGTGGCTACTCATTAACCTAAAAGAAAATACAGGGAGTCGATTGTTGATGTATTGTTGAAGGAGACAATACTGTCATTGGATATTGTAGATCGTTTAGCTATAGTGTGCACTATTGGTTTTTGATTCATAGGTTATATGTACCCTTGTCCATTTAATGTTTGTATTGGTAGGAACTATTATTGTTTTGTCAACCTTTGGTCCCCTTTAGCCAGATAAGTAACTAGCTCAATAGCCGAAAATACATTTTTATACACTCTTGTATATTGAACTCTTGTATATTGAACTGGTACAATTTTTTAGGTTGAAATTTCAGCCTATAATAAATATGAATATTTCAAGTCTTACCGTCAATATGATTGTGCTTTTCCTTTGGGGTGCCTTTTCGAAGGTTTGTAAAATACTGTAAATGCATGATGACTGTAAATCATCAATGAGAATTTTAGCCATGCATAAAATTCAATTTGTAATATTGACATTCCAAACACCACGCTCGCATTATCGTTTTTTTAATAATACAACACGTTTATGCTCAAATTATCAGGGCATTATTTGTTCCTGTTGCAACGCATGGAAAGGTCTATACAATAAAGTTGGTGAGCCTGCGATGCCGCACTCTCCGTGACTGTACTAATTTCACGAACTTTGCTTTTTGATTAAATGTCACTTTAGTGTCAGTATTTAATTTCATAGTATTGTTATCTTATCGTGCGATCCGTATGTTTTAGTATAAAAGTTTTATCCCGTAGCAACGCACGGGTACGCTACCTAGTTTGAGTAAAATGCACCAGCGGCCCCTAAACTTGGCAGGAGTGTCATCTAGGTTCCCAAACTCTCAAAGTGCACATCTAGGTCCTTGAACTTGGCAGAGTGTGTCATCTAGGTCCCTAAACTTGGCAGACGGTGTCACCGTTCTCAAAACTCCCAAAATACACATTTAGATCATTTAACTTGGCAGAGTGTGTTATCTAGGTCCCTAAACTTGGCAGAGTGCGTCATCTAGATTCCTAAACATTCGTATTAAAAAAAAGTCAAATACCGGCATTATCTGTATCCACAAATAACAAAGTACCCTGTAAAATCATTTAAAACTTATATCTATGACTAATTAGTAATATAAATAATATCAACTTAATATAATAAAAAATATTCCTCATTTAAACCGTTTAAAACTTATCTATGTGACTAGTAATATTATTATTAATGATATATAAAGGTTAGTTTTAATATGGCTAATCATATTAATTTTATGTACTTTAATTATTTATATATTGGTGATATATTTTAAATCATATTAAAGTATATATAAAAACTAACCTTTAAAGTACATATTGGTAATTATTTTAAAATATATACTTTAAAATAATTACCAATATGTACTTTAAAGTATGTATTGGTAATTATTTTAAAATATAAGTCTTCGTCTCTGCCAGATGGGGATGCTACCGGCCTTTTCATTTAAGGGAGCAGAGCTAGTTGTGGTTGCTCGGCGGCTGGATCTGACTTCTTCTTTCCTCGGTTGCGGTGGTCATCGACGGCGAGCTCAGATCCAGGAGCTGGAGGAGCTGGGGCGCTACCCTGGTCGATGGGCGACCGCCGATGGCTTCATCTACTTTGACTCCGATCAAAGCCACTGTGCGAAGGGGCTTCTCCAGTTCATGGTGTTCGTCTTCTTCGCCGACGGTGATGGCCAGCGGCGAGGAGGCCGATGGCTGGTGGTTTGCGAAGGATCCAGGGACATCGTTGTGTTTTCTCTTTTGATTAGGGTCCTTTATGAAATTTGGCTGACACAGCTACCTCTGTATCTTATACGTATGTTTCTGTATTTGTACGTCTACATGTATGTTTCTCTTATCTAAGAAATACAGATACATATTATAAAAAAAACAAGTTGTGTAGAAGTCAACACATGGTTGAGCTACTTCACCAGCGCCGTCCATCCACGATCCAATGACGACCCTCATTCCTATGTCCCGGGCTACAAAGATCGCCATCTTCTTTCTGTTTCAATAGCTATAAGAAGTATTAAGGGGGTGTTTTTTGTAACATCCTCGGTGTTACCGCGCAAAAAACAACTTGCTAAAACATGACATGAGCATTATATTTATGTGGCATTGCATGTGGTTAAGTGTGAATATAAATATCTTGTAATATAAGATGACTCACGCAAATGATACGTAAAAATGATTCAATAGTTCTTGTTATATCACTTACGGTTGAAAACAAATTTCTTTAAGCGAAAATGCTATAGAACATTTATGTGAACCGTAAATAAAGTTCGAAGTGCAAAATGTGTAGATGAGAATGCAACCTTTGTTCGAACGAAATGTTATTGGTAGTTGGTACTTTTTGGTTAGTTGGAATTGAACTTAGAAATAAAAACCAGCCCTAGACTTAGAAGAAATTCAAGTCCCAAAACAGTTTGACAGCACTACTTTGATGATTTTATTTCGAGAAAATTTGCTAAGGAGTAAGGTCGCATTTTAGTTGCTATAGGTAGCCCAATGTGCCCTCTGGTGCGTATTGAAGGTGGTTGGGTTTCAACGTTGATAGGTTAGTTTTTACACGTGCTTTAAACTTCGTGCGCGAACACTTGTCTCAGCTGTCGGCCTTGGCGCGCATGGTCACCCCGCGTGGCCACCCTGTGCTGCCCCGTTGCCCCCACGTTGCGCGGGGTGACGCGGCTGCTGCCCAGGGTCAACGCACGTCGCATCCGTGCCCTGGCCCTAGTGCCGCCGCTAGCCAGCCGGCCGCTGCTTGCACATGCCATGAGACTCCACCACCTGCACACACACGTCTTAGCGTGGCTCCAGTGCGGGCGCCGCCCGACCGCATCGACCCCATCCCGCCTAGCGGAGGTGACCCGAGCGCTGACTTAGCTTTCCCCTCTCTCCTCTGCCCGCCATGGCCGATGGGGCCGCTTCTTGTGTTTCGGTAGGGAGATATCACCACCGCCCAATTCACCACGCCCTTGGCTTCGTCATCAAGTGGCCTTGCCAATCGACCCCACCTCACCCCGAGCGCTGCCCCACCGTACTCCAATTTTGGAGTTGTCCCTCTGCCATGCCATTAAGGCTAAGCTCGGCCGTGACCCACGGGTGCCCGCAAGCCGTGCATCTCAAGCCTAATTGAGTGCACTGACAACTTCTCCTCCACCTCCCCTTCGCCCTGCGCACCTTTCTAGAACCCTACTGCCTCGCCGGAGCTGCTGATGCGGCCGTGCCATTGTGGAGCATCGCCGCATCCATCGGGCGCACGTGGCCACTGTTGGTATTTATTAACGCAAACAGAAAAAAGTCCATAAGCGCACGGATACCAATATAGCTTTTACCCGGAAGTATTCTAGAGTATCGTATTTATCCATATGAAAGCAATGGTTAAAGAAACTAATAATTCACCATCATACATCTACTAACTTAATATACCGACTAGACTAAAGTGAGGGTAAATTATAAATGATAGGAGTTATGCATAATGACACATATGAGAGAATTTCATAATAAATGAATAGTCTAGTTAAGTTGAGAGGACAACAGGAGAGTTTAAGGTTGCTAAATACTTCTCTCTTGCTTTGGGTGTTCAAGGTTGCCGTTGCCACTCGGTGGTCACACTACGCAAGGAAGCAGGACTGGTTATTTCATTTAAGCCCTTGAAAATGTAGGATATTATCATGCTCAGTGCCTCAGTAGTTGCTCACCCTCAGAATGTCTCATCAGAGGACTGATTTGTGATACACGTTGAAACCAAGGTGTGCGGCCGTAAGTTGTTATACAGCCGTTTCCCTTCTTTTTAAACCCCCTGTTGGGTCATCACCACTCTTCACAACATCATCTTCCCAAGAACTCCCTACATCGGAGCTCAAAGAGCAAAAAGGCTTTGGTGAGCTTGAGGGCGTGTGCAGCCATGGCTGTCCTTGGCACCGCGGCGGTTGAGGCGCTCATCCCGGTGGCGGCGTTGATTGGCATCGCCTTCGCGATGCTGCAGTGGTACGTGGTGGCCAGAGTCCCCGTGCCTTCGCACGCCGGAGAGGGCAGCGGCGGTGGCGGTGAAGGCAGTAAGCAGGGCAGCGGCGTGCGGGGGGAGGAGGAGGAAGGCGAGGAGGAGGACGGCATGGACTACCTGCTCGTGAAGGCCCGGTGCGCCGAGATCCAGCGCGCCATCTCCATCGGCGCCACGTCGTTCCTGCTCATCGAGTACAAGTACCTGGCCGCGTTCACGGCGGCGTTCGCGGCGGTGATCTTCATGTTCCTGGGGTCGGCGGAGCGGTTCAGCGCGCGGCCGTCGCCGTGCGCGTACGACCCGTCGCGGGAGTGCCGGCCGGCGCTGGAGAACGCGGCGTTCAGCGCGGTGGCGTTCCTGTTGGGCGCCGCGACGTCCGTGCTGCCGGGTTACCTGGGCATGCGCGTGGCGACGTTCGCGAACGCGCGCACGGCGCTGGAGGCCCGCCACGGCGTGGGGTGCGCCTTCGCCGCCGCGTTCCGGTCGGGCGCCGCCATGGGCTTCCTCCTCGCCACCAGCGCGCTGCTCGTGCTCTACGCCGCCGTCAACCTCTTCGGCCTCTACTACGGCGACGACTGGGGCGGGCTCTACGAGTCCATCACGGGGTACGGCCTCGGCGGCTCCTCCGTCGCCCTGCTCGGCCGCGTCGGCGGCGGCATCTACACCAAGGCCGCTGACGTCGGAAAGGTCGAGCGCAACATCCCCGAGGATGACCCTCGCAACCCCGCGGTACGCATGCACGTCACTGTCACGCTCTCTGCATGCAACGGCGTCCAGCTGGCTGGCCTGGCTGTTTTGCTTCATCATGTCCTACACGTATCTCAAAGCAAAATCGATCACCGTTGCATGCATCGACTACTACTCGTGTTCCTTTTTTTTTCCCCGGCTAGAGATAGTATATATGACGTCAGTTACAAATGAGGGTCGGTGTGTTTGCACATGCTTTTCGTACACGTAGTATGTGTGAGCAGACATGGTCGCCCACAATGTACGTGATGCCGTGCCGTATGTGTGATGAATTGCAGGTGATCGCCGACAACGTGGGGGGACAACGTCGGCGACATCGCCGGGATGGGGTCGGACCTGTTCGGGTCGTACGCGGAGTCGTCCTGCGCCGCGCTCTTCGTGGCCTCCATCTCCTCCTTCGGGGCGGAGCACAACCTGACGGCGATGATGTACCCGCTGCTCATCAGCGCCGTGGGACTGCTCGTGTGCGCGATCACCACCGTCGTCGCCACCGACGTCACCGAGGTGAAAGAGTCCGACGAGGTCGGGCCGGCGCTCAAGCGGCAGATCCTCATCTCCACCGTGCTCATGACCGCCGGCGTCGCCGCCGTCACCTTCCTCGCCCTGCCGCCCAGCTTCACCCTCTTCGACTTCGGCAACGACAAGCACGTCAAGAACTGGTACGTGTGTACGTGTTGTGTGTGACAGTGTGAGTCTATTTGATTCGAGATTTGCTGCTATCTAGCTGATGAAATCCTGCATGAAAATGTATGCACAGGCACCTGTTCATCTGCGTGTCCGCCGGTCTGTGGGCGGGGCTGGTGATCGGCTACGTCACCGAGTACTTCACGAGCAACGCGTACGGGCCGGTGCAGGCGGTGGCGCGGTCGTGCAGGACGGGCGCGGCGACGAACGTCATCTTCGGGCTGGCGGTCGGGTACAAGTCGGTGATCGTGCCCATCCTGGCCATCGCGGCGGCGATCTACGCCAGCTTCCGGCTGGCGGCCATGTACGGCATCGCGCTGGCGGCGCTGGGGATGCTGAGCACCATCGCCACGGGGCTGGCCATCGACGCGTACGGGCCCATCAGCGACAACGCCGGCGGGATCGCGGAGATGGCCGGGATGCCGCGCCGGGTCCGGGAGCGGACGGACGCGCTCGACGCCGCGGGCAACACCACGGCCGCCATCGGCAAAGGCTTCGCCATCGGCTCCGCGGCGCTGGTGTCGCTGGCGCTGTTCGGCGCGTACGTCAGCCGCGCGGGGATCACGGCGGTGGACGTGCTGAGCCCGCGCGTGTTCGTGGGGCTCCTCGTCGGCGCCATGCTCCCCTACTGGTTCTCGGCCATGACCATGCGGAGCGTCGGCAGCGCCGCGCTGCGGATGGTGGAGGAGGTGCGCCGCCAGTTCGACACCATCCCGGGGCTCGCCGAGGGCCTCGCCGTGCCGGACTACGCCACCTGCGTCAGGATCTCCACCGACGCGTCGCTCAAGAAGATGATGGCGCCCGGCGCGCTCGTCATGCTCAGCCCGCTCGTCGCCGGCACGCTCTTCGGGGTCGAGACGCTCGCGGGGCTCCTCGCTGGAGCACTCGTCTCCGGCGTCCAGGTCGCCATCTCTGCCTCCAACAGCGGGGGTGCATGGGACAACGCAAAGAAGTACATCGAGGTCGTAGCTAGAATGAATATCTATATATCCCTCTCATCTCATTGCAAGTTGACCTGTTATGAATTATGATGCGGCTGGCATTATATTCGTTGACTGACTCTCCTGCATATGCATTGCAGGCCGGCATGTCGGAGGAGGCGAGGTCGCTGGGGCCCAAGGGATCGGAGGCGCACAAGGCGGCGGTGATCGGAGACACCATCGGAGACCCGCTCAAGGACACCTCCGGCCCGTCCCTCAACATCCTCATCAAGCTCATGGCCGTGGAGTCGCTCGTCTTCGCGCCCTTCTTCGCCGCGCACGGTGGCATCATCTTTGACCACCTCTGATCATCTGATCAATGCATGCTGCTGCCGTTCCATGGCAAATTAAAGGCGCCGGCTGTCGCGGCGAGCCGCCTCTTGAACTTGCGGTGACCAGTCAGTAAGAATAATCGTCGTGTATGTAGCTTGCCGCCTCTTGAACTTGCGGTGATCATCAGCCAGTAAGAATAATCGTCGTGTATGTAGCTTGCAACAATATAACAAGTTATGGTGTCGATCGGTGCCTAGTTCCAGTGATGCCAGACCACCAGAGTTGGAGGCTTATTCATGTCTGGCCCTCTTATCTTACCCTTGAATACCCCTGAATATGCTCGGTATGCTGCGAAGCGAACACTAGTCGCTAGTATGCTGATCTGCTGCCTGCTAGAGAAGTGACAAGCCTAACCTGAGACTGGTTCCTAAAGAAATTCCAGCATTTCGCCATGGAACATTTCAATTCCTACAAGATTTGGAGAAAATTTTAGTTTTATAAATATATGACCTTAACCTGCTCACGAAAGATAGAATAACACAACACTGAAAATCGTCATCCGTCAATCATCAGACTGGTGCGGTATCACCCCACCTTGAGCAAGCATATGAAACAGAAACCCTGAGGGATTTGCTTTCTGACCGTGGAAGGTGGCTAACATTATTGTGCCCGGGCTTGTTTGGCTGTACTTCAATCCACCACAATCCATAAAAAGTGAACTAGTTTTCCATCCCCAATCCAATTCAATACATATGTATTGAGGTGTATTAGAGTCCAGAAAAACAAGGCCTCAGTTGGATTTTTCATCATGCCATATCCACGAATCAACAAATCACAGTTCTATGAGATTACAATGCTACTGACGCCAAACTAACCTGTCCTTCCACTTCTACAAGAGTAACAGCTTAGCCAATGGCCCCAGAGGAAACAATTTCGAGCAGGGGGCGTGCATTTTTCGCCCCTATCGCTTGTTAGTCTTACTACGTTAATTCAATAAAACTAGGATGAGCTTTCCTTCTATAATGCTGCACAAAAAGGAGTTCATACTCAACTTCCAATCCTTCTCTCGGGGATTAACTGTACATGTTCACAACTCAGCCAAAGTTGAAGTCGGAGATGAACACAACTGTGGCCAAAACTATCTCACATCCGATCACTTCTCGCTGGTTCCAAGTTTAGACGTGTACTCTCAATTTCATCATACGCAACGGCAGGTTGAAGTCTAACGTGAAAAAAAAAACAATAGTATCACCTCACTGAGGCTCTGCATCAATTGGTTTTGTTGTATCTAGGAACCATCTTGGGAGACAAATCCCCTGCAGCTTCATTGCAGTCCTCTCCCTTTTGAAGCACAGATCCAAAGTTTCTGGGGCACGTTGTTGATTCTAAGAGCCTCGGCTTCCATCCCCTTCGCCACTGCCTTCAGAACTTTACGTGCTTCTAGAAGGCGAGGCTAAAGCAACACTCTTTAGCTTTTTGTGAGGTGAATGTCTGCCACCATCTGGATTGTTCCCCACCACTTGGGCCTCATCAGCATTAACAGGCTTTCTGGGAGGTGGATCGAATATTTATCATCAATATCACAATCCGCAAGCCCACCAGATTCATGCCAGAAGAAATAACAAAATATCAGTGAGATACAAGATACAAAGTATGGTTCAAAGTCAGAAACTACAGATAATGCAGTGAAAACAACACTTGACAAATTATCATCAATCTAACCAGCAAAAGCTAGAAAATAAATCTTAGATGCAAAGTGAACTGGACATCCATCTGCACTTGCAGAAGATTGAGATACCTTGTCGGGATAGATTGCTCCTGTGAATGCATTGTTGGTGTAGAAGAATCTACTCTGTCACTAAAAGGGAAAAGAAAAGGAATTTCATGTTTGGTTAAGTGAACAATGGAATCCCAAACTTCATTGGGCCACCAACATAAAATAGGCAGCAGACAAGGAAAATGAAACAAACAAACCTATCCTTATTAAAATAACCTTCCTGTTCCTTATCAGCACCTCTTTCATCTGCTTTCTTTCTCGTGTCAACCACACCAGTACTTTGCTTTGTTTCTGCACTCTCCACAATCTAACAAGAACACAGGCCAACCAATCATTATTGCCTGACTCTATAGTAGTACATAGCACCCTAATCCACAATTAAATATAAATGGTTTCATTTAGCTAAGTACAGAAGTACAATCATCCTTCAAATAGCTTAATATTCATAAGGTTGATTGATAATGACAATGTGATATACTCGAGTTTCATTTATCAAACATACTAGTATACTACCTCTGGTTGGCAAAAGTTGTCGTTGCATACAAGCAAAATAAGGAGCAAATAAGTTGCAAAATAAGGAGCAAATAAGTTACTTGCCTTTTCTGGAACATCAGATTTTATTGACATGAGGAGGTACTTAAGTTTGAAGGCCTGAATACTCTGCAATCGTTCAAACTTCACAAGTTGGTCCCAAAAAGACTCAGCAACATATTCAATAAGGGGCTCAAGATTTTCCTGCACACAAAAAAACATCAAATGACGTAGCATGCTGAATCGTGATTTGCAAATAAGCAAACAGCTCCAGTACATACCTTTCTTATGTACTCCAACAGTTCAAGGACCACAGATTGTAGCATGTTGTCTCTATCGCCATTTTCATCAAATGCCTTAATAACTGGCTTCAACAAGTTCAGCTTGATAACACGGTCAACAAGAAAGTCATCCTACAGAACACAGACAATTTTGTCAACTCAAGACCAAACATAAGACGATATGGTAAATTTTAATAACATGGCAATTAGAATATGCTTGCTGGTCCCCGGAAAATGTGGTCAAGCACCAATCAGCTTAATAGTGAAACTGAAGAGCAAAGTTTTTTATTTTGAATTTTGATTATTCCTGTCATAATGCAACGTGAGCCTTCAATGCTGCAACGTGACCTACTTCATGGAACAAAGTAAATTTCTTACCTTTCTGCCAATTATAGTCCGAACAAATTGGACAGCTGCCACAACCAAAACCTTCTCTCTCCGATGGGTTAAAGTAAGAACTTTCTCCATTGCATTGGTTGCAAAAAATATCCTGCAACATCGAGAGCTTTGTTTTAGCAAAGAAACAAAAAAAAATGGTAACACAGAAAAGCAACAGCACGACTGAATGAGAAAACAGGGAAAAGAGAAGCTTTTGGATAGAGGATTACTTCATCCTGTTTGTATGATGAAGTGCACAGAAGGATAAAAGCTCACAAATTTTCAACAATGTTTCAGGCTTAGCAGAATGCTGTTCAACCATTGTGCGAACACCAGCTGAACCTGACATTGATCTGGCAATGCCCTTTGGAGCGCAGGACGAAGCTATTATGTCAATGAATTTTTGAATATGCTTGTCAAAGAAAACCTGAAGAACAACATCTTGCTGCAACAGAATAAAAAGAAGACATTCACACCAGTGCAATCTCATTGAATACCAGCAAACTTCAATATTTGAATTTATCATAAAGCTACTCATATGCATCCAAAATCAAATCAAAATGAGGATAGAAAACTAGCAATAATATGGCAAATACACTATTTTCCTATTCTAAAAATAGTTTCACTATCCTATAGGTGCCTAACATTCTTAGTCCAAAAAGACTTACTGTCCAGTCATCGCATTTTACATCAAAGTAACAGAAGAAGTAAATCATATTCGATTATGCATCTTACATGATTTGTAGTTGTATCGGAAGAACCCAACAATATCTTTAGACAAGACTGATAGAGCATTTCCTCAGCAGAGTCAATTATCATCCCTTGAACCTGAATTTGAGAAAACCATAAATATATATTGCTAGAGGAGGCAGTGATGATAGATATCCATGTAATTTAATCAGAATGACAAATGCTCAATGCTACTAAACATTATTTTGAGAACAGTAAGCAATGCCTGCAGTAGAGAAAAAACAACTCAGCCATCGGTTACTTAAGTTGATAGTTCAACTACGAAGGCACATAACCCTTGCTGAGTTCCCATGCAAATATTTAGGTTTGCCTCTCTCCTTGAAAAAACTAAATAAGAGTCAAGTGTAGCCCATTGTTGACCGCATTGCTGATCAACTGCCGGGCTGGAAGGCGGAGTTGATGACACGGGCAGGAAGGAAGATTCAGGTTCAATTTGTGCTCACTGGTATGCTTATATACATTGTCATGGCGACTGACCTCCCAGCTTGGGCTATCAAAGCAATTGACAAAATAAGGCGTGGCTTTCTTTGGCGTGGTCGCAAGGAAGCGAGGGGGGACATTGTCTTGTAGCATGGGTAAAGGTTTGCTGGCCAACTGAGCTCGGTGGACTAGGAATTTCAGATTTAAAAACCCTCGGCTGGGCATTGAGAATGAGATAGTTGTGGCTGCAGAAAACATAGCCAAACCGCCCCTGGGCTCATCTCCCAATTCATGTCCCTGATCAGGTGAAAGCCTTCTTTGCGGTGGCTGTTATTTCTGAAGTTGGTGATGGCGAAACATACCCTTTTTTGGGCTGACAGGTGGCTGCATGGTCAGAGTACATCAGACTGGCTCCTCGAATTTTTGCTGTCATCTCTAAGAGACGGATCAAGCAGCGTACAGTCAAGGAAGCTCTCAATAACCGGGCATGGATCACAGACATACAGGGGGCTATAACTGTTGGAGTAATGGTTGATGTTCTCCAATTATGGGATATCCTTTCAGACATTGTTCTACAGCCAGAAAGGGAGGATAAACATATTTGGAGGTTTTCTTCAAGTGGCCAATATTCAGCCAAGGCGACATATGAGGGTTTTTTCTTAGGTGCTACTCTCTTTGCACCATGGGAAAGGATTTGGAAGACTTGGGCGCCACCAAAATGTCGTTTCTTCATGTGGTTAGTGGCACACAATAAGTGTTGGACGTCTGACCACCTTGCACGTCGTGGAATGCCTTGCCCAGATTGCTGTCCACTCTGTGATCAAGAGCAGGAAACAATCAACCATCTCCTGGTTGAATGTGTCTTCGCTAGGGAGTTTTGGTTTATTTTGCTGCGGCAGGTCAGTCTCCAGGCCTTGTCCCCACAACCTACTGAAAATTCCTTTCTTGATTGGTGGGAGAGAGCTAGTAATGCTACTTCTAATATGGTGAGGCAAGGGGTTAACTCCCTAATCATTCTGGGGGCCTGGATTCTTTGGAACCATCGTAATCGTTGTGTTTTTTATGGAGCGGCTCCTAGTGTTGCTGGGGCTTTAGTAGTGGCTGGGGAGGAGCACCGGTTGTGGACCACAGCAGGAGCTCGAGGCCTTTCCCTCTTGTCAGCCCATCTCCCAGGAGATTAGTGCTTTGGGTCTGTGTGGGTCGTTTTGCAGCCATCTTAGGTGTGTCTGTGGTTTGGCTGCAGCAGCATGTGTGTGTGAGTGAGTGAGTTGTGTTTGGGTGTCTTGTAAGTGTTGGGTTCTTTCACCCTCTTTCTTCTTAATACAATGAGACGCAGATCTCCTGCGTTTTTCGAGAAAAAAAAGGAACATAAGGTAAACATAAGCTTCTATTCATGGCTACCAATTAAAGAAACCATTGCATGAGTCTATCGTAATTTGAAGCAGATGTACATCACAGTGCCAACTGTCAAATCATGCAGTTATTGGCAATGGCTACAACAAACATCAATAGAAGAAGAATTCACATAAAGTTGAAGGACAAAAGGAGAAGGGGCAAGCAATTCATGATCAAGCTCAACAGGGACCAACAAAAGCCCAGACAGCAAAAATGTAATGACCAAAGGATAGAATATCTATACAGTGCAATTCTCCTAAATGAAAAACAACTCTGCAGAAGAAGTGTTCGAGAAAACAAGAAGAAATACACATAGGAATAGATGATTCTAGAAATACAATTCGCTACTTGGACTAAAAGCACATATGAATGTTGTACAATTACTTCAAAATAAAGGGTGCAAACTTACCAGAAACTCAAGAAGAGAATTGCCTTCTAGGTAGTTCACTTCATGATTGGCAATAAATGTTCTAACTAAGTCAGGATGCAGATCAACAAAATACACAAGTATGTTTGCCCTGCATTTCCCAAACAAATAGTGCAATCAGAGGGACAAAAAAGAATAGGTTTAAACAAAGAAGAGCAAAGAATCCGTCGATTGCTTTATAGGTTACCCAGCTGAAAAGAGTTCTTTATCCTGACTCTGTAGCACATCAGAAATTATGTTGAGCGCACCTTCATCAATGAGATCCCTAGACAAAGGAAAAAAAATATGATTAAAGTGATACAAAAAAGTTTGATGACCGTCGATATCAAAACAAATTGTACTTGAATGCTGTGTCATTGGAAAATTGCCTGCATTCTGATCCACCCATTTTCAATAGTGCATCAAAGAGCATGAGAAACAATACTGACAAGAGGTAAATGAGTTCCCCTCATGAATACAATATGTTTTTTTAAGAACAGCAAGAGATTTGCCGTAATTTATATTAGAAGAGAAAAAGACAAAAAAAAGAAAATAAAAGCCAGTAACAGAACGCCAGGACATGTTTATGGTTATGAATACAATATGAAGTATCCTAATTAAACTTCTAACATAAAATGGAATGGCTAGTAGACAGTGAGCCTCCTGCATTCATGGCTGAGATAGATGAAATACTAATCCTGCCTTTTACTGATCCTAGAAATAACTCTTCAGTATTTGATCACGTCAACACGTCAAAATTGGCCATCACAATCATAACTTGAGTTCAATTTAAGAGTAAGTACTAACCTAGACAGCTGTGATTGTCCCTCAGGCTCCAAACTTTTGCTGAGAATGCAAAGCTCACGCAAAAACAGGACCTACAAAGAACAGGATCTTGTCTATGTAGACAGCATGACCATTAATAAACATGATCACAAACATATCACAAATGAGAGGTCATACCAATACAAATGACTACTTGTACCCTTCTTTCTCTTTCTCTGCTAGTTTTATTTCAGATAAGTATTAGGTTCCATCCCATACCTTTATAAAAGTTTGGTCTGTACAGTTTCTACTACATATTCAGTAGGGTTCTCACTCATTATTCCTATAAAAATATTTGTGTAGTGAGCTAAAGTGGCAACGGTCAATATGCATCCACAATACAGAATAACTACATTTCATGTCTATGCAACTCATACACCAAACATAACACCGCACTTGACCTGATTTGAGGTATGACTCAACTCAGTTTTGTCTTTTGTTTAAACTTTGTTGATGTTGCAAACTGATTTCAGTCATCCCTGCTCGCTCCAGAATGTCACAAGTGAACTGCCGCTGGTGGAGGAACAGGCCTGAAGGTCGAGGCTCAACAGTGACGCCGAGGAAGTGGTGGAGCACCCCAAGATCCTTCATAGCAAATTCCTTCTGGAGAGAGGCAATGATGCGGTGGAGCAGAGAGTCGCTGGAGGCGGTGAGAACAATGTCATCCACATAGAGGAGCAGGTAAGCAGTCTCACCCCCATAGTGGTATATGAACAGGGAGGTGTCGGACTTGGCCTCCGTGAACCCAAGAGTCTGCAGGAAGGTAGCAAACCGAGAGTACCAAGCCCGTGGTGCCTGCTTGAGACCGTAGAGAGATTTGTTGAGCCGACAGACCAAGTCAGGACGAGAAGAATCCACGAAACCGGCCGGCTGACTGCAGTAGACCGTCTCAGTCAGAGTGCCATGGAGGAAGGCATTCTTGACATTCAGCTGATGCACAGGCCAGGAGCGCTCGAGAGCCAGTGAGAGGACGG
This sequence comes from Saccharum hybrid cultivar R570, assembly GCA_038087645.1. NCBI lineage: Eukaryota > Viridiplantae > Streptophyta > Magnoliopsida > Poales > Poaceae > Saccharum > Saccharum hybrid cultivar. Next base: position 358,601 of record JAQSUU010000456.1, on the reverse strand, counting down.
TGCGAACTGTAGCTGGCTTCACCAAGGTCTCATCATAGTCAATGTCGGGCCGCTAAGTGAAGCTGCGGAGAACCCAGCGAGCCTTGTAGCGCTCCAAGAAACCATCAGCACGCCGCTTGTGCGTCCAGATCCACTTGCCGGTGACAATGTTGGAGCCGGACGGACGGGGCACTAGATCCCACGTCTGGTTGGCGAGGAGGGCCACATACTCCTCTTCCATCGCGCGGCGCCAGTGAGGATCCACCAAGGCCGCGCGGACGGAAGAGGGTACCGGAGAGATCCCCGTCTCGCAGGCGGCGGCGGTGAAGGCCTGCGGGTGGGACGCCTGCCTCGTCACCATCGGGTGAGTGTGACGAGGGTCCCGGTGAAGAAGAGGCGGGTGGTACACCGACGGCTCGGCGCGAGAGCGCGGCGGGGCCGGCAGAGCACGCACCGGTGACGACGGCGCTGGTGGCGAAGGCGGCGATGGAGGCAGCGACGCCGGCGGCAACGGCGGAGCCGACTCCCGCCGCCGCTGGTAGACGATGCCGAAGCACCCGGGAGGAGGTGAGGGCGGACCCGGCACCCGCCGGCGCTGGTAGACGAGTCTGAAGCGCCCGGGAGGAGGTGGGGTCGGTGCGCTCGGTCCCGCGATCGGAACGGCGGTATCGGGCACAACGGGAGGCAGTGAAGCCACATGGAGCGATGGTGGAAGCTCCGGGGCTGCCTCGGCCGTGTCAAGTACTGGAGGAAAGTCCTGGTGCGAAGCCAGCAGGGGCGAGGTGGGACCATCAGGAGAGCACGCCAGAGCAGTACCTGCAGGGTAGAGGGAGAAGGGTGGCAGAATCACCGGGTCAGTGGGAAAAAAGGAAGCATCCACAGGGTCAGCGGGAGGTGTGGATGTAGAGGTGGTGGAGTAAGGGAATGCCGACTCATCAAACACGACATGGCGAGAGATGAGGACACGGCGAGAGGTAAGGTCAAAGCATCGGTAACCCTTATGATCCGGAGAGTATCCGACAAAGACACAGAGGATCGACCGGGGAGCCAGCTTATGGGGAGCGGTGGCGGCGGTGTTAGGGTAACACGCACACCCGAAGACTCGAAGGTGGTCGTACCGAGAAGGGGTACCGAATAGAGCGTGGTGAGGCGTGGGAGCTGGGCAGGCAGTAGAAGGAAGACGGTTAAGAAGATAGGTGGAGGTGTGCAGACACTCAGCCCAGAAGCGAGCGGGTAGGGATGCCTGTAGCAGAAGGGTGCGCATGGTGTCATTGGTTGTGCGGATCATACGCTCTGCCTTGCCGTTTTGAGAGGAGGTATACGGACAAGACATGCGCAGGTGGACACCGTGAGAAAGGAAGAAGGTACGTGAGGTTGAGTTATCGAACTCACGGCCATTGTCGCACTGGACAGCCTTGATGGTGAGGCCGAACTGAGTGGATACTCAAGCGAAGAAGTGGCTGAGAGTGGGGAACGCCTCGGACTTGGCACGCAGGGGAAAAGTCCAGAAGTAATGGGAGAAATCATTGACCACCACCAAGTAGTACTTATAGTCAGACATGTTGAGAACAGGAGAAGTCCACAAGTCGCAATGGATAAGATCAAACACACGAGTGGCATGTGAGGAAGAGGACTGAAAGGGAAGGCGAACGTGACGGCCCAGCTGGCACGCATGACACAAGTGCTCATCGTGAGCCCGAGGGCACCGAATGTCGGAACTACGACTGAGCTGCATCAGGGCATCCCGGTCAGGATGGCCGAGGCGACGGTGCCAAGTGGTGGAGGAAGTAGTGGCGGCGAAAGCGGCTGAGGAAGGCGAAGAAGGTGAAACAGACACCGGAAACCGAAGGGTGTAAAGAGGCCCAGTGCTGTTACAACGGAGCAGAGGACACCGGGAGGCCAAATCCCTCACGGTGAGGCCAGAGGGGTCAAACTCAACCGAACAAGAGTTGTCAGTTGTGAAACGGCGAATAGAGAGAAGGTTGTGAACCATACCGGGAGCCACAAGAATATCAGGGATATGAAAGGAGGCGTGGGAACTGGCAGTGCCCACGGAGGAGACAGGAATGCAAGTGCCATTGGCGACCATGATGGAAGAGGGATAAGAAGGGTGGGGAGGACGGAGAGAAGAAATTAGACTCGCATCGGTCGTGGTGTGGAAAGTGGCACCCGAGTCAGCGATCCAATTAGGACTGGCTGATCGCAGCCCTGCGGCAGGAGGAACTGCGGGCGGAGGGCTGACGGTGGTGCTGAAGGAGTAGGCCAAGGCCGCTGGGTCCCAACCGACAAGCCCGGGCGAGGTACCGGGAGGTGTAGCCCACGGGGATATGGGGTGAAACCCCAGGGAAGCACCAGTGAGCATGGCCGCCGACGGGCAAAGCTCACCCCGTGGAGGCAACGACGGCCTGGCCGCGATATGTCCCCCTCCGCGGCGACGCGCCGAGCCGGAGGAGGTGGCCGCGACGTCGTGTGAGGCAGGGGAGGTGGAGGAGCTGCTCCGTCTCAGCGAGTTGGCGGGCCAGTGCATCGGCCGCATCGCACTCGCGCTCCCAAGCAAGGGCGGCCGCACGAACCCGTGCTTGGCTGTCCACAGCGGCAGCCCGGGCAGCGACAAGGGCGTCGGCGAGGGCGGAGTCGGGACCCGCTACGTGGAGGGAGGAGTTGGGTGGCAGCGGCAGGCCAGGCCCGGCTGCGGCGGCCGCGGCAGCCGCGCCTGACGCCAACAGCAGCAGCAACCGCGGCGGCGCCTGGAAGATGTCCCGGCTGCGGCGGCGACGAAGGAGGAGATGGAGCCGGGCGCGTTGGAGATGGAGCCGAGCGCAGAGGGTAGGGAGCCAACGAGGCCCTGGGCGCAACGCGGCGTCGGCGCGTTGAGAGCAGAGGAGGGGCCAAGCGCAAGGAGGAGCCGGCCATGGCGGCAGGGGCAGAGGCCGCGTGAGTGGGGCCAGGCGGCGCGCGGCTCAGAGGCGCAGGCGCGCGGGGGCGCGCGAGGGACGGCGGCGGCGCACGACCGAGGAGGAGGCGCGCGGGCTGCGGCGGTGGAGCGCGCGCGGCGCAGCGCGCAGGGGCGGCGGCACGGAGGCGCTCGGGCGGCGCGGCGGCGCACAGCCGAGGAGCGCGCGTGGCGCAGCGCGCAGGGGCCGGCGCGGCAGCGCAGCGGCGGCGGGAAGAGGGAGCAGGGGAGAGAACGCACGGCCGAGAAGCGCGCGCGGGGCAGCGCGCAGGGGCCGGCGCGGCGTCCTGGCGGCGGCGGGAAGAGGGAGCAGGGGAGAGAAGAGAGAGAGAAACCCTAACCTAGCCTGATACCATGTTGCAAACTGATTTCCCATTCCTTGGGCCTACCCTTAGGGTGGTTGTATATTGTATCATACATGGGCCTCTAATGGGCCTATACTCCAACAGTTGATACTAGTTTCTATCAACAGTATTGATGCAAGACTACCATGGTTTAGAATTTTGGCCCATGCTAACATTTTTCTCATCAATTGACAGATGATAGGTTTTTGTCCATGAGTTGCATAGACATGAATGTAGATATCCCTACTTTTATATAATGCATATTGTTACCTTTTTAGGTCACTCCACAAATACTTCTCTTTTTTTGGAACAGTAAGGTAGAGACCTACTGATATGAGTGCAGATTTCACGTCCAAGGTTTCCAGTATACTCATTACCATTAGCCAATTCAGCATGTTGCAGTGTTTAAAAAATCGTAAAAATGGCTTGTATATGTAGTACACAGTGGCGGAGCATGAGTGTGTGACCGAATATCAAGGGGAGGCTAATCCACTAATAAACATTATTGTCCTAATCTCTATATTAAGCACTACAGCATGTGTGTTCATGAAAATAAAGAATCTTGGTGGCGCCTGACAACCGAGTGCCAACTGGTGACATGTCGCTGGCTTGCTACTCCATGCAGCCTGTATTTTGTGCAGAACCTATGAACAGCTGGTATGACTGTTGCACCTGAGAACTGTGTACAAGAAGCAGCTAGGCATCATGACAAAATAGGTCCTGGTGTGACAGGTTTTATCTGTTAAGCTTATTAAATGATAGGCTAGGGAGCTAACTGTCTCTTCACAATTTTGTCGCAGGCAAGCAGGGGTGGGAGCCCAGTTTCGCCTCAACTGAGTTCCGCCCCTGGTAGTACACATGGAGTTAAGTAAACATTGCAAAAGTTCAATGTAAAATTTATCCTAGTTGTCAAGAAACAAACAAGAAAATCAATATGGCATTGCTCATCATGTACTAACAAGTAACAGCACCACAAGACAAGCAGTCAATCATGCATGACTAACAATTTACAAAAAGAAACTTTTTCCCTTTTGCAGCAGTATAATAGCAAATGGATATTTCTTCTGAGAAAATCATTGTTAATTCATAATATGCTAAATCAATAATTATTATGTCTAACAATAACATAAGATTCTTGTAAAGAAGGTAATGTCTCAATACTGAAAATGAAAAGGCAGTAGAACACGATACTAGTCTCACCAGTTTGCTTTTTGATTCAGCAGAGGTATTCGAAGATCTTATCCTTGCAATCAGATCTTGGATAAAAGAAGCATCGTCCTTTAGTACAGAAACAACCTACAGACGGATTATATAATTCAATTGGCAAAAGGAAATTTTGATTTGAAGCATGTGAAAACTTGAAGTGTTAAAACACTAACAAAAGTCTTGTTCCACTCAATAAATTTGTTCAGGCTTGACACAGTAGGACCATCCAGTGCATTCAGTAATATAACATCCTGCCAGTAGCAAGCATTCCAATTTGAAATGGTTGAGCACAGAAGATAGCTAGAAGATAAATAAACTCCAAGTAGGGAGGGGCAAAGTGGGGTATGGCTGACCTTTATATAACCTATTATGTATGTTTGACGAATCTTTGAGGCCACAGAAACATTTCCAATGTGTATGGCCTATGTGAAAAAAAAGTTCACACAAATAAGAAATATATCTCAATCAGGCTCGGGCTAATATGCATAAGAACTACATTACCTCATTGAGGGCTTGATTCTGCACGAATTCACGATGACTCTGCACACTGGGAACCTCTGGATCATCTGCTCGCACAAGAAAGCATTATAAAGAACAATGCATGCAATTTTATAGGTATGTGATAGTGTAAAAGTTTCAATTAAAATGGACACAGCACAATTTCTTAAAACTGCTGAGGTGGAGCACAATGAGTTGTATAGTGCTTACACTCAAGGGCCCCAACTATGTCAAGGATAAAATCATCAGAGAAAATCTTGTGAAATATGTCAGGATTGTTCAATGATACTGCAAAAGAATAAATAATGTGAGCTGCAATCTAATATAACCAACGGTCATGTTTAACAGGTTTTTACATACTGATTCCCTTGACTAGTCTGAAGATCATGTGGAGATCATCCATGTTTCTTGAACCCTCACATGTTCTGAAAAGGTCCACTAGCTTGGGGAAAAATTCATCCTGCTACATATGACACATATAAAAATTAAAAGGGTTCAAAAAACACCAAGGCATGCATACAAAAAAAAATATATCACTTCTCGAAATTTCAAACTTCAAGCTATGTATCGTTAATAGTTCAAACAATGAGGCTGATATGTTCAAGCATTGTTTTGTTTAACGCTTCAGCCTTGGGCTGTGGAGATGTAATAAAGAAAGGTGCTTCATTGTGTGCATCAGCTGATGCGGAGGATGCAATTTATTTGTTCCATTGTCCAAACAATTATCAATTGTTCAAGGAAACCTGGCCAGAACAAAATACAATAGTACTCCGTATAACAATCCAGTGACTTATCCTGATAAACTGCAATGTGCTGAAGTAATTTCATATTCTCATATAACAATTAGTACCTATATTTGAGAAAGAGGTAAAGTACTCCATAGAAGACTGCTACTCCCTCCACCCAAAACAAAGAGTGACCACAATTCCGTGCTATGACGTTTAACATGAAAAACAGCCCTTCAATGCAAAACCATTTCAGGATTACATTAGTTCAGATCATAATTAAACCATCCTCTACATGGTTATTACACGACGGACACAAGACTAACACTTGATAAGTTGGTAGCTCACACTTCTAAAACAAGAAGTGTCATTTTATTACAAAATTTACTGGCCAACCTCATATTTGGGGCAATATACACAGCCATGTTGCAGCCCATATAATGACGCTTACCGCAATCTGCTATCAAAATACTCTGTGCTATGCTTTGCCATATGCCATTTGAGATTTGTCAGTTATCCACAGGGACATAAACATGCTTAATGGAACACCATGCCACCATAAAATAAATTCATAACTTACATTTTGGGATATTAACTCTGCAACGCGCGTCCCATCCTTCGTTCCCCACTCCAATACAGTCTGGGCATTTGGTTCACAACATTTCAACAATCAATACATAATGTAAAATGTATTATGATTCATAATTACACGACGGTTCAGGCATATAAACCATATATTACTCTTGAAATTATATGTAGGCATCTATTTTCCAAAGTTTTACCGACAATGTTTTGGAGCCCATGCTTTAGACCATGTTCAAGTGAAATATAAAGCCCTTGTCACCCAACTACCATAGCAAGTTAGCAACCCAAACGATATATCGATATTCAGCGTCATGAAGACATAAGGACTGTTTTTCGAAGCATAGGTTGCTCTAAAACTCTTGGGAATTGTTTATTTGAACTAAATAACCCTAGTTCCCTGTCAAAACATGCACAAAATAAGAAAAGGATTATATGAATTCATAGGAAAATAACAATGATTGTTCTCACACCTTTAAAAGCAAAGGAAGGCTGGACAACTCAAGAGAAGGAAGATCCTTCAATCCATCTGCAGGTAAAGTGATAATTGATCATGGCATTGCTACAGACCAGTATACACCAGACAATTACAGACTTGTAGGAATAAAGATGAGAATGATATTATGGGCTAGTTGGTGGTTGCGGTCCTGTGCTATGCTGGGGTGTGCTGTGGAATCTGGTTACTTGACAGAAGAGCACTGTTATACATAGAACTCATTTGTAAAACTCATCACATCCAGAGGATCAAAGGGCTCAAATCAATTGAGTGATGGATTACTTAAGAATCAATGGGCCAAACGCACCTTGGTTGTACTGGAGTTATACAAGTGGGTTATACATGAAGTATTTCCCCTTAAGGTAAGGTAATACTAGCAGAATTTTGCTGTTACAGATCCAGAAAAGATACTTCCAACTAACAGCTGGATCCACTGTTGGAAGGTTTTGTCTCTATTGATTAAGGCTAACCCTAGAAGGGTAGCTATATAGGTTCCATACATGGGCCACATGGGCCTAAACACATACTCCAACACCCTCCCGCAGTCTGAACTACCGGCGCAGCGGAGTTCGAGGCTGAACAAGAAAGAACACACAACCCCCCACAGACGCAACTAGCCACCGGTGATGTTGAGGCTGGAGCGAAACTCGGCGAAGGTCGAGGACGGGAGGCCTTTGGTGAAGATATCCGCGAACTGGGAGGTCGTCGGAACATGAAGAACCCGCACCTCGCCCATGGCCACCCGATCACGGACAAAATGAAGGTCGATCTCCACATGCTTCGTCCGCTGGTGCTGGATGGGGTTGGTGGAGAGGTAGACCGCACTGACGTTGTCGCAGTAGATCAGTGTGCTCCGGGAGGGTGGAGTGTGCAACTCAGCCAGCAGCTGCCGGAGCCAGGCGGCCTCCGCCACGCCGTTAGCAACGGCGCGGTACTCCGCCTCGGCGCTGGACCGGGAGACCACCGGCTGGCGCTTGGACGACCAAGACACCAGGTTGCCGCCCAGGAAGACGGCGTAGCCGGAGGTGGAGCGGCGAGTATCCGGGCACCCGGCCCAGTCAGCGTCGGTGTAGACGACGAGGTCGGTGGAGGAGGCCCGGTGGAGGAGGAGACCGTAGTCGAGTGTGCCTCGGAGGTAGCGGAGGAGGCGCTTGAGAGCCATGAGGTGAGACTCCCGGGGATCATGCATGTGGAGGCAGACCTGCTGAACTGCATAGGTGATGTCCGGCCGGGTGAAGGTGAGGTACTGAAGGGCCCCGGCGAGACTCCTGTACGCAGTGGGATCGGCCACCGGTGGTCCCTCAGCCTCAGACAGCTTGCCCTGAGTGTCGACCGGAGTGGAGCAGGGGTTGCAGTCAGTCATCCCAGCCCGCTCCAGAATGTCCCGAGTGTACTGTCGCTGGTGAAGGAGGAGCCCGGCAGGACGGTGCTCAACAGTGACACCGAGAAAGTGGTGGAGCTCACCCAGATCCTTCATCGCGAACTCTTGCTGGAGAGCGGTGATGATCCGGCGGAGAAGTGGCTCGCTGGAGGCGGTGAGGACAATGTCATCAACATAGAGCAGCAAGTATGCAGTGTCGGCTCCATGGTGGTAGACGAACAGGGACGTATCAGACTTGGCCTCCATGAACCCCAGGGTCAGCAAGAAAGCGGCGAACCGGTGGTTCCACGCCCGAGGTGCCTGCTTGAGGCCGTAGAGGGACCTGTTGAGCCGGCAGACCATGTCAGGACGGGTGGTGTCGACGAACCCCGCCGGCTGACTGCAGTACACCGTCTCGGTAAGAAGGCCGTGGAGGAAGGCGTTCTTGACGTCCAGCTGGTGGACGGGCCAAGACCGAGCAAGTGCCAGCGATAGCACGGTACGGACGGTGGCCGGCTTAACCACCGGGCTGAAGGTCTCATCGTAGTCGACGCCAGGGCGCTGAGTGAAACCCCGGAGGACCCAGCGAGCCTTGTAGCGCTCGAGAGAGCCGTCGGCCCGGTGCTTGTGGGTCCAAATCCACTTGCCGGTGACGACGTTGGAGCCTGGCGGCCGGGGCACCAACTCCCACGTCTGGTTGGCGAGTAGCGCGGCGTACTCCTCTTCCATCGCGCGGCGCCAGTGAGGGTCCAACAGCGCGTCGCGGACGGAGGAGGGTACCGGAGAGACCACCGCATCGCCGGTCGAAGCCTCGAGGGCACGAGGCGGCAGGGTGCCAGCCGCGTGTCGTGTCACCATCGGGTGAACATGCCGCGGGTGTCGGTGCAGCAGCGGCGGGTGGTAGACCGGCGGGGCACCACGAGCCGGCGGAGACAGCGGCGGTGGTGTCGGTGTCCCCGGTGGAGAAGGGAGCGCGAGCGGCGGCGGCCGCGGCCTGCGCTGGTACACTCGTACCGGCGCGGCGAACCTCGACGGAGGTGCCGGGGCAGGTGCCGGGACGGGATCCGGCGTCGTCGACCGACACGACCCCCCCGGGGCAGCAGCGGGGGACGAAGGCCCCGGGTCTGCACCAATCGGAGAGGACGGGGCCGCGCCCGAGGACGACGGACACGGACCTGCTGGGGATCCGGGACAGGAGGCCGGCCCGGCGCGCGGCGAAGCGGTACCTGCAGAAGACCACGAAAAAGGTGGCTGGACCACCGGGTCAGTGGGAAACAGGGAGGGTGGGTCAGGTACCGGAGGGGTGGTGGTGCTAGAAAAGGGAAAGACAGACTCATCGAACACCACATGGCGAGAGATGAGAACCCGTCGGGAGGTAAGGTCAAAGCACCGGTACCCCTTGTGATCCGGGGAGTACCCGAGGAAGACACAGAGCGTGGAGCGAGGGTCCAGCTTGTGAGAAGAAGTGGCAGCGGTGTTGGGGTAACACGCACACCCAAACACGCGGAGGTGATCGTACCGAGGCGGGGTACCGAAGAGGGCGTGGTGAGGAGTGGGAGCGGGGCAGGCCGCGGAGGGAAGGCGGTTAAGAAGGTAGGTGGAGGTGTGCAGGCCCTCAGCCCAGAAGCGAGCGGGAAGAGAGGCCTGAAACAGAAGGGTACGCACGGTGTCATTGGTGGTGCGAATCATCCGCTCAGCCTTGCCATTTTGCGAAGAGGTGTATGGACAAGACATGCGGAGCTGAACACCGTGAGAGAGAAAGAAATCGCGGGAGGTGGAGTTATCAAACTCGCGACCATTGTCACACTGGACGGCCTTGATGGGGAGGCCGAACTGTGTAGACACCCAAGAAAAGAAGTGAAGGAGCGTGGTAAACGTATCTGACTTCGCACGGAGAGGAAAAGTCCACGAATAATGCGAAAAATCATCAACAACCACAAGATAGTACTTATAACCGGAAATACTCAGAATAGGAGATGTCCATAGGTCGCAATGTACAAGATCAAAAATACGGGCCGCATGGGAAGTAGAACTAGAAAACGGAAGACGAACATGTCGGCTCAATTGGCACGCATGACACAGTTGCTCATCATGAGCTCGAGTACATGGAAGACCGGAGCTACGACTGAGCTGTATCAGGGCATCACGTCCAGGATGGCCGAGGCGCCGGTGCCAGGTAGTAGAGGAAGTAGAAGCGACGAAGGCAGCTGACAAAACGGGCGGCGAAGAAGACGAAGGAGCCGCCGGGAAGCGAAGAGTGTAAAGGGGCCCGGTGCTGTCACATCGGAGCAGAGGACGCCGGGAAGCCAAATCCTTTACAGTAAGACCAGAAGAGTTAAATTCCACAGAACAAGAATTGTCAACTGTAAAACGTCGAATAGAAAGAAGATTATGAACCATAGAAGGAGCAACAAGAACATCAGGAAGACGAAAGGAGCCATGAGCACCGGCGGTACCCACAAGCGAGACCGGAATACAAGAACCATTTGCGACCATAATGGACGAAGGAAGAGAGGAAGAGGGAGAGTGAATCGATGAAAGTATACCGGGGTCAGGAGTAGTGTGGTAGGTGGCCCCCGAATCAGCGATCCACTTGGGTCCGACCGAAGGTGTCAGGCCCATGGTGCTGAACGAGCGAGCCAGGGCCGGCTGGTCCCAGCCGGTGACCCCCGGAAGAGTCCCGGAGGATGGAACCCACGGCGTAGCAGGGAAGGCGCCGGGTGTAGGGCTAGCAGGAGGAGCTCCGGTGAGCATGGCCACCGGTGGGCGCGAGTCGCCCCCGATGGCGTGGTAGGGCCACATGGAGATGCGCCCTGACCACGGGTGCTGGAAGGAGGGCCATGGTGCCCCCCCTGCGGTCCACCAGGAGCCGGAGGCTGGGTGTGGCCGCCCCGGCCACCCCCGCGACCCCCTCCACGTCGACGGCGACCGCCACGGCCCCCCCACCTCCGCTCGGCCCGGAGGGAGGGGGACCCAGAAGAGATGGCGGCGGTGGAGCGGCGGACCGTGGTGGAGCAGTCGGACGCGGCGAAGTAGCAGCCAGGGCCGTCGAGGGGGACGAGGAGCCCGTGGAGGTGGTGGATCCCGGCTGGGGGCCCTGAGTGAGCTCCTCCATGAAGAGATCGTCACGGACCTCCAGGAAGGTGGGGAAGGGCCTCTGGCGGGTGATCCACGTCCGGAGGTGGGCGTAGCGGTCGCTGAGCCCCCGGAGGACGTTGAGGACCAAGATGCGATCCTCCACGGGCCACCCAAGGTCCCCCAGGGAGTCCGCCATGCCCTTCATCCGACGGCAGAACTCGCCGACGGAGAGGTCACCCTGGACGAAGGTCCTGAAACTCGCGTCGAGGCGCAAAGCCCGGGCCTCCGCGTTGCCCAGGAACTGGCCCTCAAGGGCGAGCCAAGCCCGGCGCGCGTCAGGAGAGGTGCGGACGAGGTCGTGGAGGTCCAGAGAGATCGTCCCCAGGATCCAGGAGAGGACGATGTTGTCCAGACGAAGCCACGACGGGGTCTGGACGGCGACCGAAGCGTCAACGAGGACGTGGTCGTCGAGGACGTAGCGGCGAAGAGTGAGAAGCACCAGATCCCGCCAGCGGGCGTAGGAGGGCGACTCCGGCTCGAGGACGACCGGGACGAGGAGGCGGATGTTCTGGACCCCCCGGCCTGGAAGTGAAGCTGAGCCACGAGCGGGTCGGCCGGGTCGTGCCAGAGGACGGCAGTGTGGGACACGCGGCGTCCCGATGAGGCGGAAGAGGTGGCGCCAGCGTCGTGGGAGGCGGGAGGGTCGAGGAGCTGCTCCGCCTCGGCGATCCGGCGGGCCAGGGCGTCAGCCGCACGCACGCGGGCCTGCCCCTCCGCGGCAGCAGCCCGCGCGGCGACGAGGGCGGCGGCGAGGGAACCACCAGCAGGCTCTGGGAGAGGATCCGCAGGGAGGGCTGCATCGCCGGACGGGAGCAGGGATCCCAGGCCGGCGGCGGCCACAGCAGGGGCATCACCTGCGGCTGCACCCTCAGGACCCACGGTGGCACCGGGAGGGGTGGTGGTGCCGGCCGTGGTCAGGGCAGCCGCCGTAGACGCGGTTGCCGCTGAGGGCTCGATGCCGGGAAGGGGCTGGGCGCCGGCGGAGTGGGGAGCAGGGGCGGCACCGAGTGCCAGCCCGCCTGCGGTGGAGAAGGCAGAGGCGGCACCAAGGCGAGCCCGCCCCCTGGCGGCTGGAGCAGAGGCCGGCCGCCCGCGCCAGGGAAGGCAGAGGCGGCACCCAGGGCCAGCCCGCCCCCTGGCGGCTGGAGCAGGGGCCGGCCGCCCGCGCCAGGGAAGGAAGGCTGCGGGCCTCCTGGTGGTGCGGCGCCGGGAGGGAGCGGGCGGGTGGAGGCAGCCGCCGCCCAGGAGGGAGAAGAGAGAGGGGGAAACACATGGAAATAGGTGGGGGAAGGGGGAGGTGGCTGGCGGCCGGCCATGGCTGGCTGGCGGCGGCGGCAGCAGCCTGGAAGCAGCCGGCGGCGCCTGGAGAGGAGAGGAAGGAACCCTAAGCTGATACCATGTTGGAAGGTTTTGTCTCTATTGATTAGGGCTAACCCTAGAAGGGTAGCTATATAGGTTCCATACATGGGCCACATGGGCCTTAGCCACATGGGCCTAAACACATACTCCAACATCCACAGCTGGGAACAAAATGCTTTCGATAAAACCATCGCAAAGCCAAACAGAGGAATAAGAATTTAAGAACATTAAGGCATTGGCTGTCAGATAATCAGAATTTCATATTTGAACCTTTGGGCATTGTTCCTGATCACAATCAAACAACTTTATCAAGGCCATTAAATAAATTAATAAAAACAAACGAAGCAAACAAATATGGATTGTTAAATCACTTCGATCTGAAATTAGTGCAAAGCAATGTGCAAGTACATGCAGGGACAGGCAGAAACAACTAGTTACCGACCTGCCGTACCATGTAACAATGAACCACTAGAAACTTCTAGGGATTCAAATGTTGGACATGGAAAGACTTGAGATGCCATGGAAAATAAAAAGAGCACACTAGGGCAACAGAAGATTAAAAAAACACAGTATGTTTAGCAAACTCACAGCCAAGGTCACCAGATTGTAGCTTTTGCTGTAAGTAACTTATGTTCTGCCTGCATAAATTACTATAATGTAAAGACATGTGTAAGCATATAAGGGGGCACAGGGCACAGCAATATTCATTAATCACTGAGTTACCATATATATCCGCATCCTTCAGCTTCTTGAAAGCTCAGCAGTAAATCTAGTGCTTTTTCAGGATCCTTCCATGAGATAATTATTTCTACCAACAAAAATGGACATGTGCATTAGTCTATCAGGGCAAGGAAAAAAGTCCACAATCAAAAGAATAGAACACCATCTTACTGTCTTGTTTCTTGTAGATATTATCCGAAGTAATATGGTGAAGTAGTAGCATGTCATTATCCACCTCATCCACGACAGCCAGAGCAATTTCTTTTGACCCCTAGATCAGAAAAAGACTGAAAAGCTAAACCCCCAATAGCAATGAGTCAAAAATTAAGGCACTATATAAAAAAAAAATCTGTAATGTGCTATGGCTAGTTGTCATTTGTCAATTGTATTGTACAAAATCATCCTAGGAAATTGCTTCATCTCTTACTTTTTTTTGCTAAAGTCCTTTTCTTTTTTTTTAACTCTGTTGAGTCAAAAATAATTGATGTTTTGGACAAGGTTCCAGTCAAACTTTTGAACCTTTGACTAGCAATATATTTTACAATATGTAGCTTCAAAATAAGGTTATATGTGTAGATTTGCCTTGAAAGTACCTTCATAATATTATAAGCCTATAGTACAGATAATCTAATACAAATAAGTATTCAATTTATTGTTGTCCAAAACATCAGTACGACAGTATCAGTATCTGTGACAGAAGGGAATAATAGCTATATAAAGAACTATACACAAACCAAACCACGTAACAGGGTAATGCCATGAGCAGCATTTCGAAATCAGATCTAAACATATAACAAGAGTCAATGGAGCAAATATAATGGCCCAAAAATTACGCAAGGAAAAAAAATAATTCCATTGTATTTGGTCAAATTAGAAAATAGGATGATAATCTTTTTCTAAGAAAAATAAAATAGCATGATGACCATGCCATCAAGACCTTAGCAGGATACATACCACTCAAATGGAAAATATAAAACAGAAAAGGTTAATCAGAGAGGAAATCAAATCCAGTTACATGTGTGAAGCAATGTTTACATCATCACATGATAGTGGAAGCTAATTTACCAATACAATATGAGACCAAATATTGCAGTTATCATTTTAGAGAATGTTCACAGGAGATATGAGTCAAGAGTTGACCATACCTCAATATAGTCAATTGTTATGTGGCCTGTTCCCTGATCATCCCACTGCCCGTCATTGGTTAAACTGTATACTTTGACGCGCTAGACATTGTTTTGAAACATCACAAAAAACACAGACACGGTAAGTAGACCAACAGTTAAAAAGCATAACATCTTGCGTAAGAGTAACTTTGCAGGAAAAAAAGTATAAAGATAATATACACCTTATATGAGGAGAAGGATAACATATATAGCCATCGTAAGTTACTTAGTGCAGGTAAGACATTGCAATTGGTGGTTAGTAACTCCTCAGCACTGGCAATATTTGGTTGACACAAAGTTTAGATTGCCATAGGTTCGTCAGTACTTCGTAGACACATAACTGAAAATTAACACGAAGTAGCACACTAAGAAATGAATCAATACAATCTTCTCACGGTGGCCAGCAGGCTGGTCTGAATTCCCTATATTCTACATTGTTTACAAAATATCGTTCTTAATAAACACAAACTAGCAAAAGCTGGCAGTCCAACAACATCAAGTATATCTACATGCAGGATCCAGGATCTCCCATCCCCAGGCAAGTTCAGTGTCTTCAATCCTCAAAAGGGGCACTAACGAACGCATGGTTTGTTGGTACTACCATCAGACATACATTTCCATAGAAGCAACGGGTTTCTGTGAATCATTGCTTCACTGGTCCGTCAATAAATTCGACGGAACAGACAAATCCAGCCCACACCTCTCTTCCGAACTTACATGTGGGGAGGAACCAAATTCGCGCAAATCAGTCAGCCCAAAAGGCATGGCTCTAGTACTCAGAGTTGCTAGCGATAATCTGCACATGCTGATTATCAGGGAATCACGGTTTCTCATCAGACTACTAAATCAATACGATACGAAATCATCAACCCGTACATCCCCCCAGCCAATAGCTCTGAACCAATACGATACGAAATCATCAACCCATACGCCACCCAGGCACCCACTCTTCCCGGCGACCCCGACCGAGCATTAACAGAACACCGAAATTCCCGGTACCGCAGCAGCAACCGCACGGAGTTCTAGAAGTTTCCGTGTCCTCGAACTGCGCAGCAAAAAGAAGCACAACAGCCACGACGACAGCCCGCGCGCAAGCCGCAAAACGAAGAAAAGGCGGAGCAAGCCGAGAAACAGCCGCAGGTGTATCATCCACCGCACAAACTCGCCACGAAAAGCTTTCAGAACCTTCGACGAAGACCGACCAAGCGGGAGAGCTCACCTGCATGTTCCCGTGCACCTGCACGCCCTCGCCCGCCTCCGCGCCGCTCCCACCGGCGTCCTCCTTCATCGTGGCCAAGGCCGCGGCCGCCTCCTCCTCCTCCGCCGACATCTTCTGGAGCCGAGACGGTGGCTAGAAGCGGGAGAAGGAAGGTGGCGAAACTAACCCTAAGCCACTATTCACGAGCGAGCACGCGATCGAGCAAAGCAAGGACGCGCGCGCGCGCTCTCTCTCTCGCTTTGCGGCTTCCCTTGGCGTTCCCTTCTCCCCTGCTTGTCCCCTCGAGCTCTTCTTCCCCACTTTCCCGGTGGCAAAATATTTGGGGAGATGCGGGATGCCAACGGCCAAGGCCGCGTTCACTTCCCCTCCCAACCCAAAATATTTTCTCTTACACACATCACATCAAATCTTTCGACGCATGCATGGAGCATTAAACGTAGGTAAAAAAGATAACTAATTGCATAGTTTGTCTGTAAAGTTCGGGACGAATCTTTTGAGCCTAGTTAGTCCATAGTTTGACAAATTTTGCCAAATAACAACGAAAAGTGCTACAATAACTTTTCAGCTACTTTTCGCGAAGTGAACACACCCCAAGACGGAAAACTGGAAACGTATGCGCGTCCGAGGGACCTCTGCTTCGAGTACCCACGTTATATACACAAGGAAATGGCACTGCCCACTTCCATTGCTCCAACGGTCTAACAATTCTTGGCGGTTTGGCCCTTTGCACGCGTGCGTGACTCTTCTCAATTTCTGCAATCTGGGAAGGGACAACGTGGCAAGAGTCCGTACCTTTACCCCCTTTTTTCTATTGCAATTACTACGATCTCCATGATTTTTTTACAGTAAATACCTTGAAATTTTTTTTAAACTACAATAGTATGCAACAACCAAACTCTAAAATAGTGTTGTGCGTTATGCGTAAACTTTCGTCCATCAAAGATGGTTAGACCGTCCACAGCGTTGGCACCAGGGCAGCGGTGCTGAAAACTAATTTGTATGTGCGATGCCAGGACTCGAGTCTCCCTACAGCGTTGGCACCGGTGCTTGTCAGAATAGCACAGTGAAGAGGTGCGTGCGACACAGGTGCAGGTGAGGACCAACAGCCAGATAAAAATGTTTTTTTATTTGCCAAGCATTGGGGAAGGAACATGCCACGGTGCCAGCTTTTGTCTTCAACTCAGCAACGGCTACAATGGGATGACACGGTGTTGAAATAGGAGAGAGAGAGTTTCAGCATCGGTATTTTTTAACGTTGTGGACAGTCTTATAGGAGCTAGGCAAGACCGCAATATCTACCTTACGTCTTCACTAGGGAAGCCAAATCTTAGATATACACATGAGTCAACGCCTAAAATCTTCGCTGAAAAGCTAGTCAAAAAAATATTATTCACTGGTTTGTTATGAGAGAAAAACATTGTACCATAACTGATAAGTCAAGCTAATAAGTTCAAGAACATGGCTAGCAATATGCATACGAAACCCACCAACAAGGATGCTAAATATTCCACTTTTCACGAAAGAGTGAGAAAGGAAACATATTTTCACAATACTAGCTTGCTTCATAGTTCCCCACACGACCACAGCAGAAAAAGCAAAATGACACATGCGATGTTGCTGTCATGGATGAACTGAGCTCTAATCTAACTCGTACAAACCTAGTAGTATATCTTATACACCGATTATAAAAAAGGCTATATCCACCATTCGGCGACAAAGAGATCGCTAGATGTGAGAGAGGGGACTGCCAAGATTGAAGTTGGAAATGTGCACAACCTCAAGCCATTTTTCTACTGTAGCAAGGGGCAAGTTGAGAGAGAGATAGAGATGTTCTTTCTTTTTCAAAGAAAATAAGAATTTGTAGTTTCGCTAATGTTTCATTGTTAGAATCTACTCACTCCATTCCAAACTCTAAGTACATAGCTTTTTCTATGCATCTAAATACACTATATTAGATACATAATTTTTACTATGTATCTAGAAAAACCAAAATAATTTATAATTTAGAATGGCGGGAGTGCAAAACAAGAATATAGGATCAATATTGGTCATGTATAGTTATTATAGGACGTGGGATTAGAATACCAAAATAGCAAATTTTGTATTGTGGTGTTATTATTATAAATCTCTATGACTAAAAAGCACAAAAAGTCATCGTTAATCTAGCAACATGAAAAGCATTGTGCGATCCGTTTCCTCTAGTGATTTTTTTCGCACCGACAGGTCGCCCCCAGGTCTAATATACACCCATCACATGCGCACCCCACACCCACCACACCTCCCGCCCCGGCGATCGAGCATTCAAGACCACCACTGTTGTCCCAATCTCCATCCACCTCTGTGTCTCCCAGCATCGCAAAAATTAGGAGTGTAGATTTTGAAATCCGTGGCAACACATGGGCGTAAACCTATAGTTTATTCTAGTTTTGGCTTTTGCTTCCAAACATACTTCTAGGTACAAAGTCTAAATCATAGCCATCAATCTTAACTAGTATGGTGAAGATACCTTGTAATGGTGCATACTATCCACAAAATAATGAACCATTGCACATATAAAACTAAAATTAACAAAAATATTATATAGAAACTTCTTCTGCTTCTTTTTGAAAGCTTAGGAATTTCTTATATAACATCCATGTATATTAATAGGGGCAAAATGGATGCCAACAGTTGTATAGGTTGGATGACCCATGAGTTACATTAAATTAGGTAGTAGAAAATTTCAGATTTTAGAAACATATTTGTCTAGATTGAAGTAGCAGGGGCTTTTACTAGTCCAGAATGCATTTTTTTGTTTTATCTAGAGCATTAAATAGGAAAAATACTCATTTAATAAAAAACAATTCAGAACTAAGAAAAATGAAATCCACTTAATCTAAATATTTTAGATGACAATGACAATACAAAGAAAATGAGATACTTCTTCCATTCCATAAAGAATGTGATTCTCGTTTCTCGAGTAGTCAAATAATTTTAAATTTGACCAAATCTATACAAAATACTAGCGTCTATAACACCGAATAAGTATTATATTAGAATAATTATGTAATATATTGTTATAGTAAACCTATTTGGGGACATATATGTTGATACTATTTTCTGTAAGCTATGTAATGTATTGTTATAGTAAACCTATTTGGGGACATACATGTTGATACTATTTTCTGTAAGCTTATCAAGCTTAAGAATAACTAGCTCCAAACATATAATTGCATTTTAGTAAACCTAATCGGAGACATAAATGTCGGATACGAATTTCTTGATAGAAAAATAACTCGTTCGAAACATAAAATTGCTTTATTTTTTAACGGGAGGTAGTAGAGACTTGAGATTAGGACCGAGCAATACTACGCATGTGACATGTACAATTAGGATGGTCACAGCCTCGCAGGCCATGTAATAAATCAGCATAAACCACGCCAGCAGCTGACCTGGCCCCCACTCATCTCATCAGCCTCATACACCGACATGCGGGTCCCATTGCCGCTGGCTCGCAACGCCTCCGCCTTCTCCAAGGCTGGACGAAAAACTCGAAGCTCGTTAGCTCGCTCGGCTCGTGGCTGGCTCGGCTCGTTATGATAACGAGTCGAGCCGAGCCAGGATTTTAGCTCGTTAGCTATAACGAGCCAACTCGAGTTGGCTCGTGAGTCGCTCGTGAGCCAAACGAGCCGTAGTTTTAGAGACAAAGTCATCATAACTTATATTAGTTTTGTATTACTTCATGTTTTGCACTTCACAAAATAGATGATATGTTAGCTCATATGAATATTTTGTTCGATTTAAAGCTATTAAATATATTATTTTATATTATTAATATTTTTATACTTTAGATAAATATAAAAATTATATTTTGTATTTTTTCTCCGGGCTCGCGAGCTTAACGAGCCACCCCGACCTCCTAACGAGCCGAGCCGAGCTGGCTCGCAACGCCTCCGCCTTCTCCTTCCCTCGGGCCTCCTCCGCCCTCTGCCAACTTCGAAACCTCCGCCCGGTCGCATAAACCCCTCCTTGCCTTCTCCGCCGGTCCGCCCGCACCTGCCTCCTCCTCTTCGACTTGTACGCCTCCCTCTCCCCAACCCACCGCGCACTAGCCCCCAGCCTACTGTCGCATTTCGTCGCTATGCAGTCCACCGCGGCCGTCTCCGTCTCCGCCTCGGCGACCGCGTCCCGCGGCGGCGCCAGATCCGAGGCTGCCCGGCGGCCAGGTGGGATCCGGGCCTGCGGACTCCGGGGCGAGGCCCTCGCGTGCCCCTCGCTGCGGATCTCGCAGTCGCCAGCGAGGCTGGCGGTGGCGAGGGCGGCGGCGGCTGCGACCAATGGCGCGGTGGCGGGGAGCGGCGGCGGCTTCGACTACGACCTCGTCATCATCGGCGCGGGCGTCGGGGGTCACGGCGCCGCGCTCCACGCCGTTGAAGAGGTCTGTGTTCTGTATTAAGTGCTCGGTGTAGCATCAGCACGGTGTTTTAGCGAGTCGTGTTCTGTTGGATGTGGAATGGCTAGTAAGCGTAAGCTAACGAGTAATCCTGGTATAGTCAATAGTGGAGCTGCGAAATTGGTCTGCCATGAGATGCGTTAGTACTGATCAGAAACGTTAAAACGTGGTGCCTGATTGGTAATTTGGCGTTAGAAATGGAAATTTTGGTTGAATTGGATGATCGTTGATTTTTGTGTTTGATAAGGATTTTAGATCGATGAGGTGATGAGGTGCCACTAGTCCGAGGTTGGTGGAAGTCCCAGTCGTGTGTACCTGTAATTTGGGCAGGAAAATTTCTTGCTAGCAGTTAATTAGTTGTTAGTTGTGGTGCTAGCGCACAGAGTAAGCCATTTGCAACCTATGCCTAGTCTACAAACAGTTCCAAATTTGTTTGCTAATTTGGGTGCTTGTTCAGGGTTTAGCATCGATTACTTGGGTGAATTTGGAGGTTTTGGTGCCCTGCATACCATTGTTGTTGGACTGCTGTTAGTTGATTTTCTAAGTAGTCCGTGTTAATTTCAAGAAAAAACAGTATTTTCCCATTTTAAGCTCATGTCTTATAATAGACTAGCAATTAAGAATGATACCAAATATTAACCATACCAACAAATTTCTAACAGTTATCACTGCATCTATATTGATCTTGTTTCACTTTTTGCTCTAATTGTTCAGGGTTTGAAAACAGCCATAATTGAGGGAGATGTTGTGGGTGGGACTTGTGTAAACAGAGGTTGTGTCCCATCGAAAGCACTCCTTGCTGTCAGTGGTCGAATGCGGGAACTTCATGACGAACATCATTTGAAGTCTATGGGTCTACAGGTAATGTGGTCAGGTGAATTGGGCGAGAGCAGTTCTTGATTTGCTGTTTCAAATTGGCTCGTGTATATTGTGCAAAGTTGACAAAAAGCTACAGCTAGGAGCTTGTCTGAGTACTTTTGTCCATTCTAGCACCTAACTGATAGGAACCGAGGTTCCTCCTCTGACCGAGCGCAGGTTGTAGCGGTGGTTGATCGGGGGTCGAGGCTTAAACCGCGATGGACCACGGCTAGGGTTTCTCCCGGCTCCCTGAGGAAGCCGGAAACAATAATTGTTTCTGCTTAATTCTTTCCAATCAACCTTACAAGCATATATATATAGTTCTCCGAATAATAGGAATTTAACTCTAAAATAGCTAATAAATATAATAATTATGGGCTTTAAGCCCATGCAGCCGCCGGCATCCCTAGCCACTGATGGGCTTCCTGCGGAAATAGGAGATGCCGGTCATAACACTAACTGTATCCATGTTAATGGCAATTAGTAGAATTCTACTTAATTTGTTCATTCCAATTTCTTCATTTAGAGTCAAACCTTTCTTGGTGTTTGTCGGAACCCAATTGACCAGGGAAGAACATATAGCGCAAGATTCAGGTTCCCTGGTTATATTTACCTCCACACGTGTAAAATTAACAATTAATCGTATGGACGGAAGGCTTTTAGTTACTAGTCTACGCCCCCCCCCCCCCCCCCCCCCCCCCCCCCCCCCCCACCCTTCACTCCAAAAAAAATCAACAATTTAAACAAGGACTCTGCTTGTTCTTAGGAGGCATGTGAAGGTCTCCAACCATTTCCTATGGTCATTAGCAGTTCTTACTCGAACATGTTATATCTATTATCCTGATTGATGCTGAATTGTTAGCCATATTACCTTGTAACAGGTTTCCTCTCCTGGATATGACAGGCAAGGTGTTGCTGATCATGCAAACAATCTTGCCTTGAAAATCCGTAGCAACTTGACTAACTCAATGAAAGCTCTGGGAGTGGATATATTGACAGGTGTTGGCACTATTGTGGTAAGTTATCTATAGTCCTTGATTGATGTGGAACAGACAGTTATGTACATGAGAATCTTATCCCGGTTCTTTTGCTGGAGATTGATAATTCAGAGTTGCTTGTGTTTGTAGATTGTATCTAAAACTTTGCTGTGTACTATTGAGCTTCGGCAACACTTGGAGGAATTAATAATGCTAAATATTTAGTTTGTGTGCCCTATATACTGTTTTTTAATTGTTATTAACTATGTTTGTCCATACTTTTTTTTTAAAAAAAAATCAATTATGTTGATTTTTTTTCTTAATATACATAAACATATCTGTAATCTATGAGCAGATTGAAGACTAGTTGGGTATGGATCAGTTAAAAGTTAACTGCATGATCTAACCAGAAATGAAACAACCTGAATATTTCTGGTGAAGATTATGACATTATGTCCAGTGAGATAATGTGTAACAAGATCTTATCCATGAATGTGAAAAATGAGCTCTCTGTAGTTATACAAAGTGCATGTTCTAACATGTTTTCACTGATGTCCTGATCAGGGAAAGCAAAAGGTACGATATGGAAAAGCCGGTTTCCCAGATAAAGAAATCACTGCCAGGAACATCATAATTGCCACTGGTTCAGTTCCTTTTGTTCCCAAAGGGATTGAGATTGATGGTAAATACTTCTCTGTTTGAGTTCTTTCTGAATTTTGGAAACTCAAATACTTTAGGAAAGTTATGGACTTATGGTGCATGCTGGAGATTTATTATAAAAAAAATTATTCATTTCAGTTCTGTTAAACTTCAATACCCATAATGAGGAGGATATAGATATAGCCGTGAATTGTAGTATGATAGCCATTTTTAATGCACCTTGTGACTTTTGGCACTGTTCTGCTTTAAAACTTTCTGGTGGTTCATATTTCAGTCATTCCTAATTCAGTGTTACATGCAATGCTATTTTGCTTGTCTGTTTGTTTAATTCAACTCTGGCTATTTTGCTTTTCATCATTGTTAGAAAGACCCAAATGTTATAATGTTGTAGCACCAAGAATCCAATCCCACCACATTGATTTAGGTTGGATCTGGAATCACCAGGGAGAAAAAGCAAAGCATAAGTTGCCATTTGTTATGTCTTGAATATCCATGTGGTTATATGCCTGTTTCTAGAGATTTTTCAGTGTTGAACTCATCTTGAGAGCAAAAACTGGATATGTGATCCTTGTGACCATTCTGTTCTCACTGGCACAATTTTTGTCACACCACAAACAAGCCTAGAAATTTAGCGCATTAGAGATTAGAGATATAAACATTTGGTGCATTCTGTTGTCGCTGGCACAATTTTTGTCACTTCACAAACAAGCCTAGAAATTTAGTGGATTAAAGATATAAACATTTGGTGCATTCTTTATTGTAACATATGGTGTATTAGGCTATTAGCTGTCATTTTTGGTGTATTATCCTTGTTTAGTCTGTTCTCACAAAATTCTGCCGGATGATTATTTGCAGGGAAAACTGTATTTACCAGTGATCATGCACTGAAACTTGAGTCAGTTCCAGACTGGATAGCTATTGTTGGAAGTGGTTACATTGGGCTTGAGTTCAGTGATGTATACACAGCTCTTGGAAGTGAGGTACATTAAAAGCTCTTGCTTTGAAATTATTTGCTCTGCTGTTATTTTCTCTGATTTTTCATCTTAGCTCCACTGATTGTTTGGCTATCGTGCGAAATATGATTCCAGCATTTTGAACTTAAGTAAATGCTAAATAATTCTGATAAGCTGGATGGATTCTAGAATGCTCCTTACACATCATCTGCAGTTGCCTGTTGAACATGGTTGTTGTGAGTTAATTGTCACTTGAATTTACTCAATTCAAAATTGGGCAGGTTACTTTTGTTGAAGCTCTTGACCAGCTGATGCCTGGATTTGATCCTGAAATTGCAAAATTAGCCCAGAGAGTTCTTATCAATCCTCGGAAAATTGACTATCACACTGGTGTTTTTGCAAGCAAGGTTCACCTTTGGTCTAGCTTTCATGAAGTATTCCAGACTTTTTTTTGACATGGTTGAATAATCTGTATGTTGAATGGTCTATGGATTTTTCACTAGATTACTCCAGCAAAGGACGGAAAACCTGTGCTCATTGAGCTTATTGATGCAAAGACAAAGGAGCACAAAGAATCCCTTGAGGTAACATTTCTGATATCTTTCAATCTTTGGCAACTTGCTTTTGTTCTTTTCGATTACTTTTGCCAGTCATCTCTTTGTTATGATATAACAGTGCAAGTACAACACACATAATCTTTTATTATCTTGTTGTCTGCTGCATGGCTTTACTGAGTAAATGCTTCATATTGGTCCTATACCTGCCATATGTGTAGTTGGTTGAGCACAGAATGCTGTAACAGTTACTTGTTACAAGCATTGTAATCAAAATCAGGTAGTAGAAATGTTTTGTATCAATAATATGTTATGATTCTACTTCTTTCGAACAGAAATGTATGTCCGTTAGGACATTGACACAATCTTCAAGGTGACACTTTGACTAACAACATCTATAGAACATATATTATTTTATATAGAACACGTTTATATATTATGAAATTGTTTCTGTAATGAATGTATTAATGCCAATCCATATAAATTTAATATATTCAAAGTCAAAGTCCACATGCAAATGCAAATAGTCATCAGAATATGGTAAGCAAGATCAAGTGCACTGTAAATCTCATTGGAGTGCACATAGAGCATTTCTGCTAGCTTTCCAATTTACCATTTGATTCTTTGTAAGTTAACCACAGTGGCTCACTGGGGAGGTTGGAAATTTGTGTGTAGGTTGACGCAGCTCTTATCGCCACAGGAAGGGCGCCATTCACCAAAGGACTTGGCTTGGAAAACGTGAGGATCTAGAAATTGAACCTAGTAGCTACCAGATCTTATGCTAAGTTTACATTTTAAAATATAAGAATGCTGAAACTTATTTTCCTTTTCTTCAGATCAATGTTGTTACACAACGTGGTTTTGTGCCTGTTGATGAACGGATGCGAGTTATGGATGCAGATGGCAATGTGGTATATGTCACAACTTTTATTGCGCGACTTCTTTGTTTAGAACAACTGTCTCCTCAAGATTTCTGCATAATTCACATATAATATAATATTATATAGGTACCCAATTTATATTGCATTGGAGATGCCAATGGCAAACTCATGCTTGCCCATGCTGCCAGTGCACAAGGAATTTCAGGTACTTGAGAATTCTGTTTTCTTGTGGTTTGTTGGAGCAAGCTTATTGGTGTACTTGTCTGATGTTGAATCCCTACTCAAATGTAGTTGTTGAACAAATCTCTGGAAAGGATCACATCCTAAATCATTTAAGCATCCCAGCCGCATGTTTCACTCATCCAGAGATTAGTATGGTTGGACTGACAGAGGTAAGTTATCTTCTTCTTGTTGAAGTTGTTAGACCTGTCCTTTTCATGCATTCCTTTCTAATCAATGTACGTGAATTTCATCGGCTGAATATTTGGACATCATTTTCTTAATGGCCATGTTTTGCTCATTTGACTGCAATTAATATTGTACTTATGAAAGGATATAAATAGGCAACGTCTTATTTTTTGCTTAACGTACTGTTTTTGAAACTTTCTCAGCCACAAGCCAGAGAGAAGGCAGACAAAGAAGGATTTGAGGTAAATGTTGTGAAGACTAGCTTTAAGGCTAACACTAAAACTTTGGCAGAAAATGAAGGAGATGGGATTGCTAAGGTCATTCTGTTTCCTACTTCAAGTTCATGGTTTCTCCAGAATTTGCACCTGTTCTTTCGCAATTTTGCATCAACTGAATTTGACAGTATGTGCTCCTCACTGCAGTTGATTTACCGACCAGACACGGGTGAAATTCTTGGGGTTCACATTTTGGGTTTGCATGCTGCTGATCTCATCCATGAGGCATCCAATGCCATCGCCCTAGGAACTCGTGTGCAAGTGAGTGTTGCTGACAATCTAGCATCCACCTTTGTTGGATTCTGTCATACATAGGTAGCAGTTCATCTTGAACCAGTACGTAATTGTTTCTGCCATGCAGGATATCAAGTTTGCTGTTCATGCGCACCCCACATTGTCCGAGGTCCTGGATGAGCTCTTCAAAGCAGCCAAGGTATACATCGATGCCCTCATTTCTTGTTGCTGTCACATTTCTTGGTCCCATAATCTGAACAAGTGCAAGCGACGCTCTCTGTTTCCAACAGGTTAATTCTGGTGTTTCTCATTCTGTAAATGAACCAGTTGCAGCCTAGAGAAGGGCAGGATAGCAAGCCAAGGCAGCCACCCCAACCGCTCCTGAAGGTCCTCAGCTTCCTCACGACCCTGTTTTCTTCCCCAAAACGAGATCGGCAACGGTAAAGGGGAGGGTGTTGTTGTAGGTAGTATCTGTAGGTTACAGATTTGAGTAAAGAAATTCATCAGTGTCGAAAATACATACAAGCACACAAATGTTTCTTTTTGGGGTCCAGATTATGTAGAGGGTCTTCTGCCGGTGGGGTGGGTTTTTGTTGGCTTCGTTATTGCATATTTGTTGTTGGTTGCCCTGTAAGATGAAGCGCCGAGACAGCTTGTTTGAAATAATCGATGTATACCATGATTCAAAACTCGTATGTATTGTGGCTTAGCGTTGGTCTTATCTGACTCGCCGGTCACGGAGGCTGCCGAGCCCCTGACGGGCCCGGTCCGGACCAGAATTACTAGGCAGGAGATCCGACACGAATATGTTCGGTTGGCGGCGTACGTGTATATAAACTGTAATAAAGGCGGATCGAGTGCTATTGGCACGGAGATCTGTTGAAGCCGACTTCGACTACATGGAGGGAGGAGGTAGCTGCCGCCGCCGGCGCAGAGGAAGATAATTACTCTTGGGTGCCGGTGCGCGTGGCCAGGCTGACCAACTTGTTGCATCACCTGAGCGCCGTGCAGCAGTTGCGGTGGCTGGACCGCCGCTGGGAACGCGGGTGGGTGGCGAGGGCGTCGGCGGCGGAGATGGGCCCGGACGACGCCGACGCCGACGCCGAGGAGCGGCAGCTGAAGCTGGCGCGCGACCTCTGCGACGTCATGTCCACATCCTGGTACGGCTTCGCGTGCGCGCTGCACGGGATGGCGGAGAACGTGGCCGAGGCTGTGGACCCCGGCGGCGCGCTGCGGCCGCGCCCCGAGAGCGCCGCCTGGTGGCGGTTCTGGTACAACGACGACTTGCTCCCTGGCAGCCACGGCTTCGTGCACCTCACGCGGGACCAGGCGGCGCGCGCCCGCGGGCTCCTCGCCGACGCGCTCGCGCGGACGCACCGCATCAGGGCGCCCTTGGATGACCTGAGGCGCCAGTGCTGGCCTGGCGCGGGAGCTGCCGCCGCGTTCTCGACCCCGGCACTGCTGGCGCGCATGCGCCGCGTCGAGCGCCTCGCCGACGCCGTCCTCCTCCCGCTGCAGGAGCTCAAGCGCCTTGTGGACCACCTGATCGAGGTCAACAACAACAACCTCCGTGGCAGAGGAGGGAGGGAGAGGCGGAGACGGAGATCAGCGCCACCGTCGCGCCGGACACCTGCAACAGAACCCATGCTCAGGCGCAGCGCAAGCATTTAGTAGCTGCTGCTTATCTTCATCAGCTCATCATATATAGTCCCGTAATAGCCCTTCCAAATTATAGGTTGTTTGACTTTTTTTTTTACTTTAAGTTTGACTGCTCGTCTTATTAAAAAAGTATACAAATATAGTCAAATTTAAGTCATTCTGAAAGAACTTTTGTTAATAAAGTAAGCCACGTCAAAAGAAATAATATTTACTATAAATTTTTAAATAATACGAGTGGTCAAACTTGGAGTAAAAAAGTTAAAAAGGAACTATAATTTAGAACGGATTTAGTATCTTTTATATAATTATTATATCATGGCTATAGATTTCGCCATGCTGTATATAAATATTACATACCGTTAGAAACTAGGAGAACTCCCCATGGAATTTGGCTGATGCATTTATTGGATTTTTTTGTGTCTTTTATCTTTTATTTTTAAAAAGCAGGATATATGTTATTTTGGTAATAGCTTCTATTTTACATATACCGTTGCTTAGAGGGAAAACAATGCACAAGGTTTATTACGCGACACTCGCACAACATGCTGAGCGCCCGACCCATGCACCTGCACCCGTTCCTATGTCGAAGAGGAAGAAGAAGGTAGTTAGGGTTCTGGCGAGGAGGTCACTGGCATTAGGAGAAGTTTGGGGCCTTTGACACGACGGTGGTGGCAGTCGAGACGGCAACGGGGCAGAGGCTTGCCAGGGCGGTGGGAGACGGCGGTTAGACGGGGCTGGTAGCGGGGGCTAGGAGGTGGCATCGCCGTCCTGTGGTTAGCAGAGGATAGGGTCGAGG
The DNA here is from genome assembly GCA_038087645.1 of Saccharum hybrid cultivar R570. NCBI lineage: Eukaryota > Viridiplantae > Streptophyta > Magnoliopsida > Poales > Poaceae > Saccharum > Saccharum hybrid cultivar. The sequence goes on along the minus strand of JAQSUU010000456.1, from coordinate 330,169 downwards.
GGCGGGGGTGGGAGGTGGGTGGGCGCGGTGAGGCAGCCGCCGCCCACCAATGGTGTAGGTGGGGGCGGGGGCGAGGATGAGGACGACGAGCTTCCTTGCCTTAGGGGTGGTCGGGGTCGATGGGCGGCAACGGGTGGTGGGCAGCGTGGCCGGCGGGCGAGGAAGGCGGGGTGGGGGAAGAAGGGCACGAGGACGGCGTGGCGGAGAGGAAGAAGACGTGTGGAGCCAGGTCGTGCCCTCCGTCACGTGTTATTGGCGTCCAAATAACGATGCTAGCGGGGCTAGATTATTGCAGTGGCCGTCGATCGGCTGCAGCTGAACAATGTAATAATATAAGGCTACAGTAACGTAGCTTCTAAAAAAAGAATACAATAAGGGAGCAGCAGGAAGCTTTTTTCAAATTTTAATATATTGTATATAGCTGATGAGATTGGCCATTGTTTTTAGCATACAATATATTAGGCAAGCCTTTTGTTCTCTTCATGTAATAATACATCATATATACCAAATACAAATTCTGTGTCAACAAAACTATGCCTATCCAACATCACATAATGTGCTTTAACGACATTGCCAACTATATATGAAAGCAAACAATTATATGTTGGATATAACAAAGTTTGAAATGTATAGCTGGCTTGACTAATCAACTAAGCAAGATCGGCAAGGATTGAGTTAAAAAGAATTTACAATGAAGCTAACTGAACCTGTGTATTTGACTTAGAGTGCCACTTGCGCCTACCCCATGCATCCAATCTCACGCTCAAAACCAAATGGACCAGCTACTGACAAACAAAACATTCCTGTAGCATCAATCAATATGAAACTTTTCGTAGCAAATCAGTACGGCATACAAAAAAACAGTTACAAATGAAGCGCATGATATCTGTGTCAATGTGCAGTAAAGAGAAGCACTGTCTGTACTGCAAGTCACATTCAGTTCAGTGGGACTAATGCTCCTGCAAGAGTCGGAGCTCGCAACGACAATGCCAGGCAACTCTCCTGACCTTACTTCACCCACAAGATGTAGAACTGTAAAAGCAGAAGCTGAATCGCCCCGTGAAGGTCAAAGCTCAAGAGCTAGCTGTCTCCATTGTTAACAGACACCTTGAGTTTTCCTTCCCCATCAGCAATAGGGGTATCGTCATGAGCTTGGGGCAGTGGATCTTCTCCTTTGACAGACTCCCTGTGGTTTTCACCGACAACCGGGGCATCAGCATGAGCTTGTAGCAGTAGATCATCCCCATTAGCAGACTCCCTCAGATCTTCATCAGTATTCGGGGAATTGCCATGAGCTTGTGGCAGTGGATCTTCCCGGGTAACAGACTCCCTCAGGTCTTGGTCAGCACATTGAATGTCCAGAAGTGGGTCTTCCTTGTTAACAGACTCGCTCAGATCATCATTAGCAATAAGAAGGGGCTCAAGGCAGGGATATGATGCAAAAGCTGCAAAATGCAAAGGAAGCATAGGGTGAGTCACTCATGTTTCAGGCATAATCAAGTGAAGGCAAGGAGTGACATTAATGACTAACAAGGACCGAGTAATCAATTTAATTGTTAGTTAATTGCACGAAGGTACAGTGATTAAATGAAGGAACAAAGAGAGCAGACAAGCTTACAAGGCTCTCTCCACAAAGGGAACGGCCATGCCAAAGATGTTGCTGGAGGCACGATCTGGAAAGAGTCAGCATAATTCCAATCCATGTGGTAAGCTAGCAAGCCATGCTGGGCCTTCTGGCAATCAAATATGTGGTTGGTCAAGAGGCCCACCCTCCCTGGGTGCCGGTAGCCAAACGCAGAAGCTCCATTCCCCCAGCCAATGAACACACAATATCCAGCCCCTAAGCTGAGGCGCTGAGCCCAGTGACGGGGCATCTGCTCCACAAGATTGAATGCTACAAAGCGTCCGTAGCCACGGCCATCATACTGCCTGTAGGCAAGGCACACAATGTTGTCACCAGAATGATCCCACTTGGGGAGATGCAGCAGCCATGCCATCCTTACGTTACCCTCAAGCAACTCATTTACCACCCCTTCTTGTCTTTCCATAGGAAGCTCCAGCAGCTCCATGATTGTTTCATCTGACAACAAGCTAAGAGTGACCAGAGCCAGCCTCTTCGATGCATCAAGTAAGTAGTACGATGCAGTGGCATCCTTTGCCAACAAAATACTGACAAAAGTACGTCTTTGGCCCTGCTCAAGACTTCCACCCTCTGGAGGTTCTGTGACCTGAAGCCTAGACCACCGGGGAGGTGGGTCAGTGGTAGTCAATGCACGTGAGTGCTCAGCTCGGATCCCAAAGAACTCTGTCCGGGAAACCAGCATAATAGAGGTGATTCCGGCAGGAAGCCAGTTGCTGCTCCCAGCACGGCTTGTAGACGCTGCCATGTGTCCAAGATAGATATCCTGGGATTCTACTCCTTGAGGTAGTGCAATTCTTAGGACAGTTGCATCCAAACTGCTACCTTGTGCTTTGGGCAGAGTAATCAGTCGTCTCACCTCAAGGCACCTTTGGCGATCATCTATGAACAGCGGCACCCCAAGGCTACCACCAATGAATCGAAGCTCTGGGTCAAGTTGTGGGCTGGGGACAGTCACATATCTGTAGCAAGACGGGCTATCCCTTTGCTCTGTAGTCAACAGTACCACCGAACTGTGTGGTGTCACATGTATGGGCACTAGAAGCTCCATATCAATTGGGTGGAATGGCAGCGGATCCAGCGGTATGCTGTCAGCCACAGGTCTCAAGAGGACCGGCCGTGGAAGCATAAGAACAGCTCGCCGCCACTGCCTACAGACTTGAGACACAGCTTTGAGGCTTGGCAGTGCAGAAAAAATGGATACCAATAGCTCCAGTGGCAAGTCTGCCCAACCACAGAGGGTGCTCCTGCAGCGCAACAAGAAAAAAAATCCGTATATGAATGAACACAGTTAGTAAAGCATGTTTATACTGATGCTATATCAGAAAAACTGGTAAAAGCTGAACAAAACATCAGGACAGAATGGAATGGAGGCAAGAACTTTAACTTCAGCCTTTGGCTGGGGGTGCCTAATCCAGCCCAACCATGGATGCCATGGTCCATATGTCTTCTGCTACAGAGGAATCAGAAACAGCAATGCAGACGGATTCTAACTAGTTACGGGCATGCCAAAGAGAAGGCGCCATGCTGCTTGACGCGAAATCCCCAAACTGCATCGAGCACTAATACTACTAGCAACATTAACGTAATGTCCAGCCTTGGATTTGTGTTCTGCGCAGAACACAGCAACAATGGGCGAGAGAGGAAGAAAAGGAAGAAAGAAGCAAAAATAGCTATGACTATGACTTCATACCGCAATACAAACGAAATGAATGCGCTGAGTAAATCACGAAGCAATCAAACGTTGCAATTGCAATAAGAGTAACCAGCGCTCAAAGTGGATGAAGAACCGCATAAATAAGCAATCATAACAGGAATCAGTATGATAGATCAAGCAATTGCAGCAGTTTGCACAAGAGTATGGATTGGATCAACAAGCAAAGAGGCAGACCTTCTAGTGGTAATGTTAATGTCAGAATTGAGAAACATTGGCAAGCCAGTTTACTTATTATGCAGCAGTAAAAGCAATAAAAAGTATGGCAGTAGAGTAGATAATAATATAGGAAACATTGACACAGCCGATTGATAGGGTAATAAAAACTTTAACAAAGCATGTAGTAAAGTAATGGAAATTAGAGTTGCATTGAAGGCTAAGAAAATAACGAAATCGGGTACTGCAGAGTGAAAAGAAATCCAGCATGACAGTACTATCCAAGTTGTCCTTCTAATTCTATCAAACAGGCAAAACCATATGGCTGACAAAATACTATAGGCAACTTTTTCAAAATTTAAGTACTTGAGATGGATCAGTACCAGCGCACCAACAAACTGAAACCGCATAAACAGGAATACAACATCAGCACATAAGTGGACGATTTTCGCTTCGGCCTTAGTTGGCCGGCGTAATCCAGCCCAACCATGGAGTCACGGACGCCATGGTCTGTGTCGCGCTACCCAGAAATCAGAAGCATGAATCAAGATGGATCCCCACGAGTCACGGGCGTCTTAAATCGAAGAGAAGGCACTCTGAATTCCCCAAATTTGCATCGCCCCTGGGAGCTAATGCTTTACTACCAACAAGCTGTTAACCTACCGCTCAGCCTGGATTTCTGTTGCGCGGAAAAGAAAGAAACGAAACTATGCCGCGACAGAAACGAAACGAAGGCGATGAACAAATCAAGAGCCGTTCAGAACTAGCAAGAAGAGCAGCGAGCGCATGAAATGGGCCAAGAATCGCACGAATCGAGCAATAGTATGACTCCGTACGACGAATCGAGCAACTAGCAGTTCGTGCAGGGATACGGATGAAGAAGCAAGGAGACGAGCCCCTGCCGCCCCAAAATTGCATCGGGCGCTAATGATTTACTACCAGCAAGCTGTTAACCTAATGATGCTCTGCCTGGATTTCTGTTGCGCGGAAAAGAACGAACCGAAAACTAGCAACAACTCCATGCCGCCATGGAAACGAAACGGAACGCGATGAGCAAATCAGGAACCATTCAGAATCGGAACTAGCAAGAAGAGCAACGAGCGCATGAATTAAATGGGCCAAGAATCGCACGAATCAAGCAATAGTATGAATCCGTACGATGAATCGAACAACTATAGCAGTTCGTGCAGGAATACGGATGAAGAAGCAAGGAGACGAGCACCTGTCGCGCATCGTTGAGCTGTCCATGGCGAACAGCCCCCACGGAAACGGGGCGAGGAGGCGGGGGCGATCGAAGGAACGCCAAGGCGAGAGCCTCGGTACGGGCGAGGATGAGCGCAGGAGGAACTGGAAGGCGAGCGCCTACTGGCGATGGCTGGGCGCGAGAGGAGGAGGTGGCCGGTGGGGGGAAGGGAACGTTCTCGAAATAAAAGAAGAGCGGGGAGCTGGGGATGAACTGCGATTTTGTGGGCTTGTGGCTGGCTGGGCCGGTCGGGCTTTGTGGCTGGTTGGGCCGGTCCAACTTAATAACCGACTTAAAAGATTCGGTCCGGCCTGGTCCGTCCAACACAACAGATATGAGCCATTTGTTTCTCAAAAAGAAAGAAAGAAAGAAAGAGCCACTTCCCTAAAAAAAGGTCATTCGTCCACCCTTTTTTTATAATACCGTTTTTGTATTTCTAGTTAAGGAAAGCGTACATATACACGTACAAATACAGAAACATACTACAAGGATACAGAGACAGTTGTCCCAACTGAACATTACAGAGGACCCTGGAAAATCTAAATATTACAACCGAACCCCTAGGACCTCTGAAACCGGAGGCCACCTGAGATCCTCGTCGCCGACCACCACCGTCGTGGAAGACCTCGAGCATCACCGCAAGCTGAAAGATCCCCATCGCACGCTGGCTTTGAAAGGAGTCGAAGTAAACACTCGTCTCGAGAGACAGGATGAAGCCGTCTGCGGTCACCCATCGACCGGGTCGTCGCCCCGAACCCTCCAGCCGCTGCCGAGGGAAGAACAAGCCAGATCTAGCCGGCCACCATCCACAAGACCCGCAGCACACCCCGCATCCTTGAAGACAAAGGGCGAGAACAACATCACCTCAAAGACGAAGAAGCTCTAGCCTGGACTCCTGTACAAAAGCTCCCAAACTCACCGATGGAACCGAAGAGAAGAACCATCGGGGCGAGGAAGAGTTGGAGCATTATTTCCCCGCGTCATCGCCGCCTCCGCCTCGCCGACGACGCCAGGAACAGCAAGCCGCCGAGGAATGACACCCCGCCGGCAAACCCTAGCTCCACCACTAAGAAGTGACAGCAAGCATAACCTAGATCTAGCTAACCTATATACAACCGCACGCCGATTCCCCAGTCCTCCTCCGTCTCCAGCGCGGATCAGCCCACCAGAGAGGGAAGGGGCCGGCGGAATCATCGCCGGAAACGAGTTCAGCCTCGGAGTCTCCCTTATCTGCCTCACTATAGAAGGGGGGATTTAGGATGTGGTGCCACTTTGCCTCCGCCCCCATCCCAGAATATATGTGTCTTTCCCTTCACTTTTGTGATTGGGTATTTTTTCAGAAATATTGTTATTGTACTCTTTAAAATAATACGATTTGATTGCAAGGAGGGCAAAGAAAGAATATTAGTCATACAAAAAAATAAAATTGAAATATATTCTATAGACCTAATGAATAACTTGATGCAACTACTTATTTCTTTCAAACGTATAAAATAGTAGGTAGAGCATGTGGAAACAATAAAATAAATAACTACATTATTGATATTCTCTCAAGTATTATAGGACATATTCTCCTTAAGGCTATGAACAAACATAGGATCCAATCGATCCATGAAGCACGTCGTCCTTAGTGGATCCCGACCGTTTGCATATTTGTGTCATCATCTCATTAGATTTAGTCTCACAATTTTTTGTTTGTATGGATGGCTAATTTCAACATGACTGACATTGACGGTGCCAGATTGAGTCCATCAACCATGTCGCTGACGACATAAGTTAGGGGGTAAAGAATGTCATTAGGAAAACCTAAATGTACTTACATTTCTTTCGCTTCGACTAGAGAATTTGGATATAGCAATGTTAGAAGTAATGTAATTACACTCTATTTGATACGATTCCCTTGTGCTTCTAACAAATGATACCATCAATACTTGGTTTTCTTCAAATAACTTCGATAAGCGTGTTTTTTTCCCACACATCATGTGTGTAACGCAGGTGGTAGGGAATTGTATGACATCACAAAAGCCACAAATAGACCGTTTTCCAACAAAAACATGGAAACCCTATAGTTGGAGCTAGCGAGCCTCTAAGCCAAACAACCCCTATCCCAACTCCAATTTAATGGTGAAGCTACTCGATCGTGGAGTTTTTAAGTGAATATGAAAAAAGAGGATCCCCAAACAAGACCTATAATCTATTACCCCTCTCAATGGCACCCTCTAATGCAAAGATCCAAACCAACTCGTCTCAACATTCGTATCCAATCTGAATGCTACAACGCTTTTGGAAGGAGGAAACATGTTGGAATTTTGTTTTTACAAATGAAGACTTATTCGCTACAACTGTGACAAAACTTTTCCTTAAAAAAACTATGACAAAACTTGGCAGCAAAATGAGTAATGGTGAATGAGTACCCAAACCCATCAATTCGTGGATACCTTAGGTGTGGGAAATTGTAGCATGAAGCCAAACAAAAGGCTAGAGAACGCTTGAGATAGAAAAAAATTGCATAAGCCAAGAACGAGAACATAATGGACTGTAAAAGCAGACGCATTGTTTTGAATTCAAAAGTTTTCTGAAGAGGTGTATGTGGCAATTTTACTACTGATGAGCGTGAGATCTTCACAATGTGTTTATCATCTTCGTTTATTTTAATTGCATCGATATGCATGGTAGCCGGTTCAAAAAAAACCAATAAATTGTTTGCCACTGTTGGTATTTGTTAGCGTCACTCAACGGGGTTGTCAATCCCAACACTAAAAATACGTGACGACGGTTCTGTAGGATATGAGAGGATTTTGCAAGCGCACATAACTATCGTGTAGCACTTCGCCTGGGAGTACTAGGTGTCGAATTTATATTTATCCCAAAGGAAGGCGGGTGGTTGTGATTCCTTGGGTTAAGTAGTCGAGTTAACGAATAGGGATAAACCTTAGTAAAGATAATCAATAAAGGATAGCTAAGGGGAACTACTAAAGATGCTCCGCGTCAATAAAGCTCTAGAAGGGTAACTAAGCACTTATTCAATTAGTGTGAGAGTGTTCCAATTAGCAACGAGGCGTACGCGTTCCCAATCTAAAGGGCTACTACGCACCACAAACCTTACGATTTAAGAACTAGACCGAACGTGGTGGAATACAGAGGATCCTAGGGCTGTCATCACCTAGCACCTACTACTACTATCCGTGGGTCTAGCTGTATCTGAAGGTAAGCTATAGCCTAAGCACCTCGCTTAATCTATAAACTTACTATCTCTACCTGAGCTCAAGGATAGAGCAATCACTAATTGTTGCAAACAAACACTAAGAGAATGATAACTCTTACTACCTGTAATCAATGGCCTAATCTTACTACTACTAAGTAGATGTAAGAACAAGACTTGAATAAAGGTAATAAAGTAAAGTAATTACTCAAATAGTAAGTACCGAAAGTAAAGTACTCAAAGTAAATACTATATTGAATAAGAACTGTAATGCTTACAAAGGAGCTTTAACAGACCCGAAGACCCCTAGAAGACTTCCAGACTCCGAGGCTGAGACTCCTCCAGACTCTACTCCTCTCTCTAGCTAGCTTGCTACTACTTCTAGGCTTGCAGAGCAGAGCTTTGCTAGAGCTAGAGCTAGGCACTAAGAGCTAATGACTTGGAATGAGCTAATCTTCTAGTTGTTGATGGAGAAGTGAGTCGGAGGCCTCCTTTTATAGCCTCTATAGGCAGTGGGGGTACTTGTAGGTGAAGTGGAGGTCGGTTGGCGCAGGGGGTAGGGCGGCCGCCCCCTCACAGGGCGGGCGCCCCCTTGGATGCACCGCCTTGCCATCCAATGGCCCCAGATGCTCCCCAAAGGTGGTTGCCAAGTCGGTGGAGGCCTGGATGGCGGTTGGTATGGCGGTTTGAGCTCCAAGGAGGATGACATGTGGGTCCATGGATCCTTGACACATCCAACATGCACCGTTTGATCAAACCAACGTAGATGGACGGTGTACAAGTGTTGTGGAGCAGCTCACACGGATCGTTGACGTGGCAGGGCCACCTAGGCAGGGTGGGCGCCCTATGGACCAGGCGGGCGCCCCCCACCTAGTGCCCATTTGGCACTTGGGGTGTCCCACGTGTCATATACGCCTCATATTTGCCTATTTTGCCATTTATTCCTGCATACAAATAAATTCTCCAATACATGTGGAACTAGGTGAGATATAAACTAAGTATTCATCATTTCATGTTGTTTTACCTTGGTTATGGGTAGAATGTTGACGGTAAAACATGGTGTTAATGATCGTCAACAACCACAATACATGTAAATTTGGCAACAAATGAATCCCATGAATCGAACTCGTGAATGCCTGAGGTGTGACAAACTGCAGTACAAACAAATGCAGAGGATCTTTGAAATCCCTAGATCCAATCATTATCTTCACCGGTAACTTAAAAAAATGTACACGGACAAGGATGTTTCGTCTTGAACTTTGGAATTTTGTAAAGATTCCAACTAGAAAGCTCCAAGTATGTTCGGAGCATAGCCCATTTGACTCGAGACATACATTGGTTATTGGTGTTTTTTCTAATAACAATGACATTATCTCCGCTTTTACTTGCATATATAAATAATCATATAGTAGACATTAGTATAATTTTTTTAGTAAGGACAATGAGGACGATGAGTCCCCACCTAATTATGGGCCTGTTTAGTTGCTTTTTTTTTTGCAAAATGACATTGTAGCGAATTTCGTTGTTATTTGACAATTAGTGTCCAATCATGATCTAATTAGGCTTAAAAGATTCGTCTCGTCCATTTCGTCTAAACTGTGTAATTAGTTTTATTTTTTATCTATATTTAATGCTTCATGCATGTGTCCAAAGATTCGATATGACGGAGGATCTTAAAAATTTTGCAAAATTTTTTGGAACTGAACAGGGCCTATATTACAGCAGATTTGGGTGGAGGGCTGGGGCTCTGAATGTTCGGTTTGGAGCCAGTTACAAATCGGGAAATAGGGAGAGGTAAAGATTACGTCAAAAAAATTGAGCTCCCAAAACTAGAGAGGGGGGTGAGGGTGGGGGGAGTTTATAGGGATACGACATTGCCAGAGATTCGTAGTGGACTTGCATGCCATCATGCGTCGATCCACACTAGGAGGAAGGCTCTGGAACACTACATCACATCGGTGCTTCCACAATTCCCAGCAGCAAAGTAGGATCAGGCCACGTTCAGTTCCCAAAATATTTTGGGTTATGACACTGTAGCAGTTCGTTTGTATTTGATAATTATTGTCTAACTATGGACAACTAGGCTCAAAAGATTTGTCTCGCAAATTACAGACAAACTGTGTAATTAGTTATTTTTTACCTACATTTAATGCTTCATGTATACGTCCAAAGATTTGATGTGACAGGTACTATACAAAATATTTTGGGTGTTTTTAGAACTAAACATAGCCTCAGTGCCGATGTGACGATGTGCATTCTCTGCGGTTCCTTGAGGGGCTTAGCACACCATAGGAGCCGTTCGGCTGGAATTATAAGCCGGCTGAAAAACACTGTTGGCTGATTTTTTGTGAGAGAAAAATACTGTTCCGGCTGAAAAAACAAGCTGAATAAGACGGATTATAAGCCAGATGAACAGGGCCATAGATTCTCCACTGTCCCGATATCTTCGGATCTCCACCCAATTTTAGCCCAGAATTAGCGGGCGAAGTCGCAGGTAGATACTAGTATATCTTAACTACTGCTTCATCCGTCCCAAAACAAGTGTCGTTTTAGATTTTCGTGTCATAAGTTTGACTAGATTTATAGAAAATACGTGCAACATTTATATTTCCAAATAAATTTGTTAAAAAACTAGATTCAAAGATCTTTCCGATGATATCAATTATGTACCATAAGTATTAATATTTATTAATCTATATTTAATTAAAGTTTGTCGGTACCAACAGTACGGGGGTACCCGCACCTATCGCCAAAAAAACTAACACGACCGAAACCGCAATAAAAGATAGCCCGCCTCGACCGCGTATCCAGTCAGTCTCGTAGAGGCCCGCTCGACGGGGCGCCTCGACCGCGCCCCGGCTCCGACTCGTACGAGGCCCGCTCGACGGGGCGCCTCGACCGCGTCCCGGCTCCGACTCGTACGAGACCCGCTCGACGGGGCGCCTCGACCGCGCCCCGGCTCCGACTTGTACGAGGCCCGCTCAACGGGGCGTCTCGACCGTGCCCCATCCCGTGCCGCAAGGTACCTCGACGGCGCTTCGACCCGCGCGAGACTCGACCGCCCGCTGGGGAGAACTCCGACTCGTGTGAGCCCGGACCAAGCACCTCGACACCTTTTCTTTACCTACCCCAGGACAAAAGCCATAGCATTCAATGCGGTTACCTACTACCACCTACCGACATGGCTGCGGTCAGGATCGACGTGGGAACAATACCCGTGTCAGATCTCACTATTCTACCGTCCATCCCGTGATGGGAGGTGAAATCCGTCACTATACCCACCTTACCTCGCACTGTTCACCATCAATCACCCTCGAGGGAGGATAAGACGAGGCCCGTTCTCCGCGATATCGGGGGTTCGGCCTTATCCATCCGACCTCGACCCGGCCTCGACCCAACCTCGACGCTCGACTTAGTTCAAAGGACGGTATGGCATGGCGCTCTGGGTCATTTCGCCATCTTGTCTCCCACAACGTCAGGGTGTCCAGGGATGGCCGGCCATTCCCAAGGCACGTCGCTACAGTCAACTCAACAGGAATCGACAAAACATCACCTCAAGGCTCCCCGTCGTCTTGGCCTCCTCTCACCCTATAAAAGGGCAGGCCAGGGTTCAACGGAGGAGAGAGACGAAGACAGAACAAAAAAACAAAACAAGAGATCGACATCTCAAGCAACCACCTTTTTCCTCTTTTCTCTTTGAGACTTGGGCTCGACACCCTCTCTCGCATGCTTGTAACCCCTACACGAGCACCTCGGTGCAAGGAAATACAAACCTCTCTCCCCCGCTGGACGTAGGGCCTTCTTTTGCCCGAACCAGGATAAACCCCCATGTGTTCTCCTTACATCACCATCCAGGAAAGAGACACGCAGCATTTACTCGTTGGTTTAGGACCCCCTCGGGTCCGAACACCGACAGTTGGCGTGCCAGGTAGGGGATCGCTGCGTGCAAACGTCGCTTTCTTGCCTTTCTTCCTGGATGGCTAACCCCGAACGCCCTATCCCGTTGGCCACGGTGATCTGGTTCGGGAGTTTGGAGTTCATGTCGCTCGGCTCTGGCTACGACATGATCCTACTTCCGCCCAGGCACCCAACCGACGAGGACTACAAGCTCTCTCAGCCCGGGGGAGCAATCCACCGGCACCGTCGCTCCAGGCGGGCGCGGGCCGCCCGACGACGACGAGCCCGGTACAACCACCGTCTTCACCTCGCGGAGGGCGATGGGGTCCCCCGGTTGAAAGCCCAAGTTTGGTTTTGGTAATTAATGACACCAAGTTGCTAATGCTATTGTATCAAGTGTGATTAAGCTAGGCATAAGCAACATGTGATGGAGGTGGAAATGGCATGGAGAGATGGCCACAAGACCACATGATTTGGTGTATGAAATGATGAGCAAGATCATGGTGGAGATGCACATGAAACAATGGACATGATGATCAAGTGAAGGAGAAGGATCTAAGAGCGCAAGGCAAAGGTATAACCATAGGGTTTTCCTTTTGCCGGTCTAAGATGAGTAGAGAAGTGATTGACCGGGTTTAGGATACATAGCCGACTATCAAGAGGGGCAATCACGGTTAGCTCGGGAATCAAGTGCCACTAGATCAATGTCTTGAGCATATGCATTTAGGTTCTAGTAAAGAGCTAACATAACGCCTTGGAAAAATGTTTGTGAAATGCTAACACACATGCACATGGTGGTGTACACTCGGTGGTGTTAGCACATTTGCGAAGGCGGTGGAGTTGGAGCGGTAGAGAGGGGTTTGGGTTCCTCTCTCCCTCCCGCCGAGCTTGCGAGGCGGGATTCGGCGCTTTTTGGAGAAGTGAAACGCCTATTTTCTATTGCGCCGAAAGTTGGAAAAGAAACGGAGGCGAACGGAGGTCACTGCGTGCACCGGACGCAGCACCGGACGCTGCACCGGACGCGGGGCGCGTCCGGTCAGTTCATCGCGGCGCGGGTGCTGCTAGGGTTCGTGCACCGGACGCGGGGCGCGTCCGGTCACGTACCACCGGACGCGTCCGGTCGCGTCGGGAGCTTACTGGACTCCCACCGGACGCGGGCACTGTGGCGTCCGGTGGGTCCTTCGGCGCGTCCGGTGGTTGTTTCGCGGTGCGCGGCTCGGTGCTGACCGGCGCGTCCGGTGGGTCACGGGACCGGCGCGTCCGGTGGCTCGGTCGAGCGCGTCCGGTCAACGGTAACGGCTAGTTGGACGAGCACTGTTCATGTCTGTCGCGTAGTGACCGGACGCGTCCGGTCACCCAGACCGGAGCGTCCGGTGCTCGCGATTTCAACTGCGTCGCTTCTAACGGCTAGTTGCGTACCCCTTCGTTATAAATAGATGGTGGACGGGTTTTGAGGGGAACTCTTGCACATTTTGAGACCTAGAGACATACTTTGAGCTAGAGAACAACCCCTCCACTCATCTCCTTGCTTGATTGCACATCTTGAGTGAGATTGAGTGAGATTCAAGTGCATTGCTTGAGAGTTGCATTCTAGAGGCACTTGATCTTCGAGTTGCTGCGGATTTCTTGTTACTCTTCCGTGTTTCCCGACACGGTAGACGGCTTGGAGCAGCGGAGGTGATTGAGCTCGCAATTGGAGATTGTTGGAGCCTTCACCAAGTGTTGTAAGGGGTTCTTGATCCTTCCCCGCGGGTGTTCGTGAATTGGATACTCTAGTGGAGCTCGTGGCTTGGAGGATCCCCATCTTGTGTGCGGTTGTGCGGCGCCCGCCGAGGGCTCAACTCTTGATAGTTGATTAGCTCGCGAACCGACAAGTGGGTGTATCGCCACAACGGGGAGTAGCTTGCCGGGAAGCAAGTGAACCTCGGGATAAATTCTTGTGTCATTCTCTTCCCGAGGATATCTCTTGTGTGATTGATTGATTGGTACATCTCATCTCTACACGGCGGTATAATCACTCAAAGCTCTTCTCTTGTATTACTTCTTATTTCTAGCTTGTAGTTGTTGTTGTGTTTAGTGAATAGCTTTGTTATAGACTTGTGTAGGTGGCTTGCTTAATTAGTTAGAGCTAGTGCATTTGCTTCGCCACCTTTCATACTAACGTGTGGTTAAGTAATTCTTGTAGAAGTTTTAATTAGGCTATTCACCCCCCCCTCTAGCCTATTTGGACCTTACAAGTGGTATCGGAGCCGAGGCACCGTTTATTTGAGGCTTAACAACCTACGGTGAAAAAGAAATGGCTCAATTAAGCTTGCACATCAACAACACCAAGAAGGCACCTCACTTTGATGGCACAAACTATGCATATTGGAAGGTTAAGATGACCGCACACCTAAAGTCAATCAATAGAGAAGTGTGGAAGGTCACCGAAACAAAATTTGAGGTTGCTAATCCGGAAGCACCTACACCAGTGGAAGAAAAGAAGCTCCAATGCAATGACATTGCCATTAGTGCTCTTCATGAGGCATTAGATGACAAGACATTTGAGCAAGTGAAAAACATAGAAGTTGCACATGATGCTTGGGCCAAGCTAGAAGAAACATTTGAGGGCACCGAAGGCACAAAGACCGCTAAAGCATATATCTTGCAAGAAAAATTTTCAAGCTTCAAGATGCAAGATGATGAGAGTGTTCCGGAGATGTTTCATAGATTGCAAGTCATTGTCAATGAGCTCAAGGCACTTGGTGAGGAGGTCAAGGACAATCAATTCTCTATGAAGTTCTTGAGAAGCTTGCCCAAGAGATTTGATACATTGATCACCGTGCTAGTGAGGACTACATTGAAGGATTCAACTCCTCAACAAATATTTCAAGAGGTGATGACCGATGATTCATATAGAGAAGATGATGAGAAGGATGAGTTGGTCAAGAAGAAGAAGAAGGAAAATGAAAAGAAAGATGATGAAAAGAAGAAGAGTGTGGCATTCAAAGCCACCACATCCAAGGGCAAGTCCAAGATTGAATCATCAAGTGATGAAGACTCAAGCTCTTGTGATAGTGATGACATTGATGAGAAGATGGCTCTCTTTGTCAAGCAATTTGGCAAATTCATGAAGAAGAAGGGCTTTCGTGCAAGAAGGAGGAAGAACTCTTACAAGAAGAATGAGCATACCATGAGATGCTTTAGATGCCATAGCAAAGACCATCTCATTGCAAAGTGTCCTTATGATAGTGATGATGAAGATGCTATCAAGAAGGAGAGAAAGAAGCAAAAGAAGAAGCAAGAGAAAAAGGAGAGCTCTTATAAGAAGAAGAATGATTCTCATGTTGCTACATGGGATAGTGATGATTCCTCAAGTGATGATGAGGATGACTACAAGAGCAAGAAGAAGGGACATGCTAGCATTGCCATCCAAAAGAAGGTCTCCCTCTTCGACACTCCATCATGCTTCATGGCTAAGGCCGCTAAGGTATCATCTAATGATGAGAGTGATCATGATAATGCTAGTGATAGTGATAGTGATAGTGATGAAGAAGAATTCACTAAAGATGAACTAATCACTATGCTAGAAGATTGCACTCAACATTATAAAGAATCTAGAAAGGAATGCAAGGGCTTGCTTAAGGAAAAGAAAAACCTTATGCAAGAACTTGATGAGCTTAGGGCATCTTATGAGAGTCTAAAGGTAGACCATAAGAAGCTTCAAAAGTCTCACACAAAGCTTGAAGAAGCTCATTCCTCTCTAGTTGAAAAATGTGAAAACATGCCAACTAATGTTGAGAAAGCTAAAATTTGCAACATAGGCGTATCTTGTGATATAATTGATGAATCTTGTCATAAGCCTATTGTTGTTGCTTCCACTAACCCTCCATGTAGCTCATCTACATCATCCTCATCTAGTAGTGACGGTTTCACTTGTGATTCCACACTTATAGTTGAGAATGAGAATCTCAAGAAGGAGGTAAAAGAGCTCAATCACACCTTAGCTAAGGCTTATGGTGGTGAGGACCGCTTGCTTATGTGCTTGGGTAGCCAAAGAGCATCTCTCTACAAAGAGGGATTGGGCTATAACCCCAAGAAAGGCAAGGCCGCTTTTGCTCCTCACAAGACTCGTTTTGTGAAGAACAATGGTAACTATTGCAAAAGTTGCAAGCAAGTTGGTCACATAGAGCAACAATGCATGAACAAGAAATCAAATGCTAATGTATCCTCAATTAAGTTTGATTCTTTCTATATACTTACCAAGGGTACAAATGGTGTTCATGCTAAGTTCATTGGTGCACCATGGATGGGCTCAAAGAAGAAAGCCATTTGGGTACCAAAGAGCTTAGTCTCTAACCTTGGAGGACCCAAACAAGTTTGGGTACCTAAAAAGAATTGATCTTGTCTTGTAGGTCAATTACAAAGCCGGAGGAAGGCATTGGGTGCTTGATAGTGGGTGCACTCAACATATGACCGGAGACTCTTGTATGTTCAATTCAATTGATACAAGTCAAAATGGTGGTTTTGATGCTATCATTTTCGGCAACAACAAGAAAGGCAAGGTCAAGGGGCTTGGTAAAATTGCTATCTCAAATGACATGAGCATATCAAATGTGTTGCTAGTTGAGAGCTTAGATTTCAATCTTTTGTCGGTGGCACAACTTTGTGATCTTGGCTTCAAGTGCATCTTTGGTAGTGATGATGTTGAAGTCATAAGTGTTGATGGATCAAACTTGATATTCAAAGGATTTAGACATGGTAGCTTATACTTGGTTGACTTCAATGATAGTGAGACACAATTGACATCATGTTTGCTTAGCAAATCTAGTATGGGTTGGTTATGGCATAGAAGGCTTGGTCATGTTGGAATGAAGCAATTGAACAAACTTTTGAGGCATGACTTAGTTAGAGGCTTGAAGGATGTCACTTTTGAAAAGGATAAACCATGTAGTGCTTGTCAAGCCGGCAAACAAGTTGGAAATAAACATCCTAGTAAGAGTGAAATGAGCACATCAAAGGCATTTGAGCTATTGCACATGGACTTGTTTGGGCCAACAACATATACTAGCATTGGTGGCAACAAGTATGGTTTTGTGATTGTTGATGACTACACTAGATACACTTGGGTGTTCTTTCTCTATGACAAGAGTGATGTTTATGATCTATTCAAGTCTTTTGTCAAGAGAGTGCAAAATGAGTTTGAGACTACCATCAAGAAGATTAGAAGTGACAATGGTAGTGAGTTCAAGAACACAAGAATTGAGGAATTGTGTGATGATCTTGGTATTGGACATCAATTCTCTCCAACATACACTCCTCAATCCAATGGTGTAGTTGAAAGAAAGAATAGAACTTTGATTGACATGGCTAGATCAATGCTTAGTGAATACAATGTGAGTCATTCATTTTGGAGTGAAGCTATCAACACGGCTTGCTATTGTAGCAACCGTCTCTATTGCCATGGGAAGCTTGGGAAGACACCATATGAGCTATTGAATGGAAGAAAGCCCAACATTGCATACTTTAGAGTGTTTGGTTGCAAATGCTATATTCTCAAGAAAGGCACTAGATTGAGCAAGTTTGAAAAGAAATGTGATGAAGGGTTCTTACTTGGTTATTCCACCACAAGCAAAGCATATAGAGTTTGGAATCTCACAAATGGAAACTTGGAAGAAGTTCATGATGTTGAGTTTGATGAAACCCAAGGATCTCAAAATGAAGCTCAAAACCTTGATGATGTGAGAGGAGATCAATTGTCAAATGCAATGAAGAACATAGATATTGGTGACATAAGGCCGAGACAAGTTGATGATGATGATATTCATGTGATAAACCAAAGTGTGCAAATTGATACAAATCAAGCAAGCTCTAGTGGTTCTCATGATGATTTGCAAGATCAAGGTCAAGCTAGTGGAAGCAACCAACTCCCAATACTCCAACCTACTAGCATTGCAAGAGATCATCCGTTGGATCAAATCATTGGTGGAATTCAAAGTGGTGTTCAAACTAGATCAAGATTAGCATCCTTTTGTGAGCACTACTCATTTGTGTCACTTGAAGAACCTAAGAAAATAGAAGATGCATTGAAAGATTCCGATTGGGTAAATGCCATGCATGAAGAGCTGAACAACTTCACTAGAAATCAAGTTTGGGAACTTGTTGAAAGGCCGAAGAACTATAATGTGATTGGTACTAAGTGGGTCTTTAGAAACAAGCAAGATCAAGATGGTGTAGTTGTGAGAAACAAAGCAAGATTGGTAGCACAAGGTTACACACAAGTTGAAGGTCTTGACTTTGGAGAGACATATGCACCGGTTGCAAGATTGGAGGCAATTAGAATCTTATTGGCATATGCTTGTGCACACAACATCAAGCTCTATCAAATGGATGTCAAGAGTGCATTTCTCAATGGCTACATTAATGAAGAAGTTTATGTTGAGCAACCTCCCGGTTTTGAAGATGACAAGAAGCCCAACCATGTTTACAAGCTCAAGAAGGCATTGTATGGTTTGAAGCAAGCACCTAGAGCATGGTATGAGAGGTTGAGGGACTTTCTTCTCTCTAAAGGGTTCAAGATGGGAAAGGTTGACACCACTCTCTTCACCAAGAAGCTTGGAAATGACTTGTTTGTGTTGCAAATCTATGTGGATGACATTATCTTTGGATCAACTAACCAAGACTTTTGTGAAGAATTTGGAAATATGATGGCAAAAGAGTTTGAGATGTCTATGATTGGAGAGCTTAGTTACTTTCTTGGACTTCAAATCAAGCAAATGAAGAATGGCACTTTTGTAAGTCAAGGGAAGTACATCAAGGACATGATCAAGAAGTTTGGATTGCAAGATGCTAAGCCAATGAGTACACCAATGGGCACAAATGATCAATTGGGTATTGATGCAATTGGTAACATGGTAGATCAAAAGCAATATCGGTCTATGATTGGAAGTTTGCTATATGTCACCGCTTCTAGGCCGGATGTGATGTTTAGTGTGTGCAAGTGTGCAAGATATCAAGCTTCACCTAGAGAAAGTCACTTGAAAGCAACCAAGAGGATATTGAGATATCTTAAGGGCACTCATGATGTTGGATTATGGTTTCCAAAGGGGTCTAATTTTGAGTTGATTGGATATTCGGACTCCGACTATGGTGGATGCAAGATTGATAGAATGAGCACAAGTGGCACTTGTCAATTGCTTGGAAGGTCTCTTGTTTCATGGTCATCAAAGAAACAAAATAGTGTTGCACTATCTACCGCCGAGGCCGAATACATTAGTGCCGGTAGTTGTTGTGCACAATTGCTTTGGATGAAGGCCACTTTGAATGACTTTGGAATCAAATTCAAGAATGTGCCTTTGTTTTGTGATAATGAAAGTGCTATCAAGATGACTCAAAATCCGGTTCAACATTCAAGAACTAAGCACATTGACATAAGGCACCACTTCATAAGAGACCATCAACAAAAGGGTGATATTAGCATTGAAAGCATTGGCACCGAAGATCAACTAGCCGACATCTTCACAAAGCCACTTGATGAGAAGAGATTTTACAAGTTGAAGAATGAATTGAACATACTTGACTTCTCCAACTTGAAATGAGAGCACCCCCACATTCTTAAAATGACATGCCTCTCCTCCGACATAGCAAGGTAAAGTTATTTGACATATCATCCATACTTTGCTAAGGACATGTTTAGAACATATAGACATATTTGCATGACAAATAGGCTCATTCATGAAAATCAAATGAGTTAAATGTATATATGGTACCACTATTGCTTCTATGTTTTGATTGATCTAGTGGTAGCATATGACATGTTTGTGGGCTTGCAAACCTAGTGTTGGATCTAGAAAATGAGCTCATGATGTGTAATTCAACATGGTCAAGATAACCCTTATACTTTATGAGGTGTGAAGAAGCTTGTCCTTGGATCAAACCGAATTACATATTCTAGGCAAGTGATCTAGATTGAACCATAATTTGGACTCCCTCATATTGATTGACTTAACTCTCACTAAAATTGGCACCTTTTTGGTGATTGTTGACAAAGGGGGAGAGAAAAGTCACAAAGATAGAAAAGTCACAAAGGGGGAGAAAGAAATAGTAAGGGGAGAGAAAAGTCACAAAGAGAAAAAGTTAATAAGGGGGAGAGAAAGCATAAGATAAAACTTTGGAAAGGGATCAATTAAAATTGAGCACACAAGTAGGGGGAGCAAGCTCATGAATTATTTGTTGCATTTGTATGTGCATTAACATGATGAATTGTTGCATTGCAAAGCTTAAATTCATAATCATGCTTGTGTGGTGATTGCTAGAAATAGAACTTGAATGATGAATTGTTGAGAGTAGCTTTTTAAGTGGTATCTAGACACCTTTGCTTATAATGTTGATCTCACGGGGTACTTTAGTGTTTGTGATCTTTACAAGTGATGAATTACAAGTGGTGTCTAGCTACATCGATGCTAAGGATGGTATATAAAGGCAACTCCGATTGGTATCACGCTTCAAAGGTCCATTCTATATACCTTAGCATCAATTTGATAGTAGTAACTCTCCCAAAATTCAAATCCATACATATGTGCAAAATTGAACCAAACTCATGAAAGCACATATGTAGGGGGAGCTAATACTATCAAAATTGAAAATTGATTTCATTTCATATCTTTGTGATGGTTGTCATCAATTACCAAAAAGGGGGAGATTGAAAGCCCAAGTTTGGTTTTGGTAATTAATGACACCAAGTTGCTAATGCTATTGTATCAAGTGTGATTAAGCTAGGCATAAGCAACATGTGATGGAGGTGGAAATGGCATGGAGAGATGGCCACAAGACCACATGATTTGGTGTATGAAATGATGAGCAAGATCATGGTGGAGATGCACATGAAACAATGGACATGATGATCAAGTGAAGGAGAAGGATCTAAGAGCGCAAGGCAAAGGTATAACCATAGGGTTTTCCTTTTGCCGGTCTAAGATGAGTAGAGAAGTGATTGACCGGGTTTAGGATACATAGCCGACTATCAAGAGGGGCAATCACGGTTAGCTCGGGAATCAAGTGCCACTAGATCAATGTCTTGAGCATATGCATTTAGGTTCTAGTAAAGAGCTAACATAACGCCTTGGAAAAATGTTTGTGAAATGCTAACACACATGCACATGGTGGTGTACACTCGGTGGTGTTAGCACATTTGCGAAGGCGGTGGAGTTGGAGCGGTAGAGAGGGGTTTGGGTTCCTCTCTCCCTCCCGCCGAGCTTGCGAGGCGGGATTCGGCGCTTTTTGGAGAAGTGAAACGCCTATTTTCTATTGCGCCGAAAGTTGGAAAAGAAACGGAGGCGAACGGAGGTCACTGCGTGCACCGGACGCAGCACCGGACGCTGCACCGGACGCGGGGCGCGTCCGGTCAGTTCATCGCGGCGCGGGTGCTGCTAGGGTTCGTGCACCGGACGCGGGGCGCGTCCGGTCACGTACCACCGGACGCGTCCGGTCGCGTCGGGAGCTTACTGGACTCCCACCGGACGCGGGCACTGTGGCGTCCGGTGGGTCCTTCGGCGCGTCCGGTGGTTGTTTCGCGGTGCGCGGCTCGGTGCTGACCGGCGCGTCCGGTGGGTCACGGGACCGGCGCGTCCGGTGGCTCGGTCGAGCGCGTCCGGTCAACGGTAACGGCTAGTTGGACGAGCACTGTTCATGTCTGTCGCGTAGTGACCGGACGCGTCCGGTCACCCAGACCGGAGCGTCCGGTGCTCGCGATTTCAACTGCGTCGCTTCTAACGGCTAGTTGCGTACCCCTTCGTTATAAATAGATGGTGGACGGGTTTTGAGGGGAACTCTTGCACATTTTGAGACCTAGAGACATACTTTGAGCTAGAGAACAACCCCTCCACTCATCTCCTTGCTTGATTGCACATCTTGAGTGAGATTGAGTGAGATTCAAGTGCATTGCTTGAGAGTTGCATTCTAGAGGCACTTGATCTTCGAGTTGCTGCGGATTTCTTGTTACTCTTCCGTGTTTCCCGACACGGTAGACGGCTTGGAGCAGCGGAGGTGATTGAGCTCGCAATTGGAGATTGTTGGAGCCTTCACCAAGTGTTGTAAGGGGTTCTTGATCCTTCCCCGCGGGTGTTCGTGAATTGGATACTCTAGTGGAGCTCGTGGCTTGGAGGATCCCCATCTTGTGTGCGGTTGTGCGGCGCCCGCCGAGGGCTCAACTCTTGATAGTTGATTAGCTCGCGAACCGACAAGTGGGTGTATCGCCACAACGGGGAGTAGCTTGCCGGGAAGCAAGTGAACCTCGGGATAAATTCTTGTGTCATTCTCTTCCCGAGGATATCTCTTGTGTGATTGATTGATTGGTACATCTCATCTCTACACGGCGGTATAATCACTCAAAGCTCTTCTCTTGTATTACTTCTTATTTCTAGCTTGTAGTTGTTGTTGTGTTTAGTGAATAGCTTTGTTATAGACTTGTGTAGGTGGCTTGCTTAATTAGTTAGAGCTAGTGCATTTGCTTCGCCACCTTTCATACTAACGTGTGGTTAAGTAATTCTTGTAGAAGTTTTAATTAGGCTATTCACCCCCCCTCTAGCCTATTTGGACCTTACACCGGTCCGGCACCCCCCAGCCAGGCGCCAGCCTAGATCTCCTTTTGGAAGGTTTGGGAAGAACGAGCTTGGCTGAGGGTGACATGCCGACGGAGAATCCCGCCGCTCCCCCGTCCGGTGGGACACCACTGTCCGGAGCATCCATTTCAGCACGGGCAGCGACATCTTCATCACCATTCCCGTTTGGGCTAGACTCGGCTGCCCGGGTGTACGCATCCTCCGTGAGCACCCGCATGAGTGCTTATGAGGAACTCCCCGGGCACCATCTATGCTCCACTCTAGACCTCGTTGCATCCACACCGGCTTCTGATTATCGGGACTCTACGGAGACACCGGAAATAGAGCCCCGTGTGACTGCTTCTTTACGTCGCCGCCTCAGTGACGATTGGCAACGGCCACACATTCCCCCGTCATATTACTACTTTGGCGCTCCTGACTCCGACTCGGCTGACGACACCTATGATCCGACCCACGAGTGCTTCAACATCGACGTTGAAAGCACTTCAGAATCAGAGGACGAAGAGCCAGTCGAAGGAAGGCACACGCCACCTCATGACGAGCTTCCTGCCGAGCGAGACGAGCCTCAGTTCCTTGCGGATCAAGGAGCGCAGCTCGAACAGATTCGCGAGTTGCAGGACAGGCTTGACGAGGAACGGGAAAACCTGGATCTTCTCCAACAAACCCTCGAGCGTGAGCGTGCGGAACACGTATTTGGCGGGAGAGCTCGCGAGAGAGCTCGCGACGTCAACCGTCGCATCGACGAGGACCGGGCGGTCGACCCCCCGGTTTTCGCCCGAGCCAGCCAGAACATCGTCGCCGTCGCCATGCTCCTCCACAACATGCCTGAGCCGTCAAACCCCGACGCCCGTCGGGCTCGAGATGAAATCCGAGAACTCCTCGAGACCGCCGCCATGCAGCAGGGCGAGAGCTCTGCCTCGAGGCGACGCGAGGCAGCCTCGGAGCGGATCCTCGAGCCTTCCCGACAGGAGAGAGAAGCCTCGGTTCACCCCGAGCCTGCCCGGCGAAACCGGGTAGCACCGGCCCCTGAGCCCACCGGCAACGACCGCGAGCCTCGGGACACTCGTGGCAACATCGTCGAGCGCCGCACGCGCAAGCACGGTGACGGTGTGGCTCGAGGCTACCACGTCCACAGGGGTGGACGCTACGACAGCTCGAAAGATCATAGCCCTTCACCCGAGCCCCCGGGTCCTCGGGTCTTCAGTAAGGCAATCCGTGAGACGGTGCCCCCGGCTCGATTCTGCCCCCCACGACTCTCACCAAGTACAACGGCGAAACCAAACCTGAACTTTGGCTCGCCGATTTCCGCTTGGCGTGTCAGTTGGGCGGGGCCACCGACGACCGGGTCATCATTCGACAACTCCCCCTGTTCCTCTCCGACACCGCCCGAGCCTGGCTCGAGGATCTCCCACCTCGGCAGATCCACGACTGGGACGATCTCGTGAGGGTGTTCGAGGGAAATTTCAAGGGGACCTACATGCACCCCGGCAACTCGTGGGACCTCCGGAGCTGCAAGCAGAAACCAGATGAATCCCTCCGAGACTACATCCGACGCTTCTCCCGACAGCGTACCGAGCTCCCCAACATCACCGACTCCGACGTAATTACGACCTTCCTCTCCGGCACCACCTGTAAGGAGTTGGTCTGAGAATTGGGCTGTAACACCCCACTCACTGCCAACGGATTGATGGACATCGTCACCAACTTCGCCGCCGGCGAGGAGGCGGTTGGTGCAATCTTTGGCGGCGACCCGGAAAGGGGGGAGCAGAAGGTCGACGATCCCGCGAGTTCCACCTGGGGCCCTAAGAGAAACAACCGCAAGAAGAAGAAAGGCCAGCAGGGCAAGCTCGAGGCCCCGGCCGACGAGCTCGTCGCTGCTACCGAGCACAAGAAACCTCGAGGCCCCCCAGCGGGGGCGTCTTCGACAAAATGCTCAAAGAGCCGTGTCCCTACCACAAGGGACTCACTAACCATAACCTCGAGGATTGTCACATGCTGCGCAGGTACTTCGGGGGTGTCGGCGCCAAGAAGGATGACAAGAAGGAGGACCCTAAGGGTGACGACAAGGACGGGGAATTTCCCGAGATCCACGACTGCTTCATGATCTACGGAGGGCCCTCGACCTGCCTCTCTGCGCGCCAGCGCAAGCGAGAACGGCGCGAGGTCTTCTCCGTACAATTGGCAGTACCCCGCTTCCTTGATTGGTCCGCGGTGGCCATCACTTTCGACCGTGACGACCACCCAGACTACGTCCCCAACCCGGGGGTCTATCCGCTCGTTGTTGACCCCGTCATCGCCAACACACACCTCACCAAGGTGCTCATGGACGGCGGAAGCAGCCTTAACATCATCTACTCCCAGACCCTCGACCTCCTAGGGGTCGACACTCCAACCTAGCGTCGGGGGCTTCCACGGAGTCGTGCCACGGAAACGGGTGGAACCCCTCGGGCGGGTCGATCTGCCTGTTTGTTTTGGCACACCGGCCAACTTCCGAAAGAAAACTCTCACTTTCGAAGTGGTCGGATTCCGTGGAACGTACCACGCTATCCTGGGGCGCCCATGCTATGCCAGGTTCATGGCAATCCTGAACTACACCTACCTCAAGCTCAAGATGCTAGGCCCAAACGGTGTCATCACTGTAGGGCCCTCATATGAACATGCCTACGAGTGCGACGTCGAGTGCGTCGAGCACGACGAGGCCGTTTTCGAGTCGGCAATCTTGGCTGCAGACCTCGACGGTCTCGCAATACGATTCCTGACCCAAAGCGCCATGCTAGCAGCTTCGAGCCCACCGAAGACATCAAACTCGTACCCCTCGACCCCGCTGATCCCAAGGGAAAGGCACTGAACGTCAGTGTCACCCTCGATCCTAAATAGGAAGCAGTGCTCGTCGACTTTCTCCACGCAAACATCGACATCTTTGCGTGGAGTCCCTCGGATATGCCGGGCATACCCAGGGAAGTCACCGAGCATGCCTTGGAGATCCAAGCCGGATCCAAACCGGTGAAGCAACGCCTGTGTCGCTTCGATGAGGAGAAGCGCAGGGTCATCAGCGAGGAGGTACACAAACTGTTAGAGGCCGGGTTCATCAAGGAGGTTCATCATCCCGAGTGGCTAGCTAATCCTGTATTAGTTAGGAAAAAGAGTGGGAAATGGAGGATGTGCGTAGACTATACCGGTTTAAATAAAGCATGTCCGAAAGTTCCCTTTCCTTTGCCACGCATTGACCAAATCGTTGATTCCACTGCAGGATGTGAAACTCTCTCATTCTTAGATGCATACTCCGGCTACCACCAAATCAAAATGAAGGAGTCCGACCAGCTCGCGACTTCATTCATCACCCCATTCGGCATGTATTGCTACGTTACGATGCCCTTCGGTCTCCGGAACGCGGGGGCAACGTACCAGCGATGCATGCAACATGTTTTTGGAAGGCACATTGGGTCGACCGTCGAAGCTTACGTCGATGACATCGTGGTCAAAACCCAACAAGCCGACGATCTGGTCAGCGACCTCGACGTTGCATTCAAATGCCTCAGGGCAAAAAACATCAGACTCAATCCAGAGAAATGTGTCTTCGGTGTCCCACGAGGTATGCTTTTAGGGTTTATCGTGTCTAAACGCGACATCGAGGCCAACCCTGAAAAAATCTCTGCAATAACCAAGATGGGCCCCATCCGAGATCTAAAAGGCGTACAGAGGGTCACAGGTTGCTTGGCGGCACTCAGCCGTTTCATTTCGCGCCTCGGCGAAAAAGCACTCCCTCTGTACCGCCTCTTGAAGAAAGCGGACCATTTTTCCTGGAACCTTGAGGCTGAGGAGGCTCTCATGAAACTCAAATCCACCCTCTCTAACTCACCGATCCTCGTCCCTCCAACCCCGGGGGAACCACTCCTACTCTACGTCGCCGCGACATCACAAGTAGTCAGTGCTGCCCTGGTTGTCGAACGGGCCGAAGAGGCACATACCTTGCTCGTCCAGAGGCCGGTCTATTTCGTTAGCGAGGTGCTCTCAGAAACAAAGTGTCGATACCCACAGATCCAGAAACTGCTATATGCTGTCATCTTGACGCGGCGCAAGCTCCGACACTACTTCGAGGGTCACCCGATTACTGTGGTTTCTTCTTTCTCCTTGGGAGAGATAGCCCAGAACCGGGAAGCCTCGGGTAGGGTTGCCAAATGGGCGGTCGAACTCATGGGCGAGGCATTGTCCTATGCGCCGCGAAAGGCTATCAAGTCACAGGTGTTAGCAGATTTTCTGGCTGAGTGGACTTACACACAACTCCCCCCTGCACAGCTTCAGGCGGAGCTGTGGACCATGTACTTCGATGGGTCATTAATGAAAACGGGAGCAAGCGCGGGCTTGCTCTTCGTCTCACCCCTTGGGATTCACATGCGCTACGTCGTCCGGCTTCATTTCCCTGCGTCTAACAACGTCGCCGAGTACGAGGCACTCGTCACGGGGTTGAGAATCGCCGTCGAGCTCGGGGTCCGACACCTTGACGTCCGAGGCGACTCCCAACTCGTGATCGATCAGGTCATGAAGAGCTCGAGCTGCCGCGACCCCAAGATGGAAGCCTACTGCCAAGAAGTACGGCGCCTCGAGGACAAGTTTCATGGCCTCGAGCTCAACCACATCGCACGCAAGTATAATGAGGCCGCTGATGAACTGGCAAAAATCACGTCCAGTCGAGCCACGGTTCCACCGGACGTCTTCGCGAAAGACCTTCAGCAGCCATCCGTCGACCTCAGGCCCGACGGGGGGGTCGACGGGGCGTCGCTCGACCCTCCACCTGAGGCAGAAGCCCCCTCGACCGGGCTGAAGCCATGCAGGTGGAAGACCTAACGCCACCGTCCGACCTCGAGCCTGACTGGCGCGTCCCGTACCTCGACTACCTTAGCCAAGGGGACCTCCCCTCGGATAAGACTGAGGCTCGACGGATCGCACGCCGGGCCAAAACTTTTGTGATCATGGGCGACAGCAGAGAGCTCTACCGTCGTAGCCCTACCGGTATCCTCCAACGTTGCATCACAAAAGAGCAAGGCAGGAATCTGCTCGGCGATCTTCACTCGGGGGTTTGCGGTCACCATGCAGCACCTCGAACCCTCGTCGGAAACGCCTTTCGACAAGGATTCTATTGACCGACCGCGGTCTCCGACGCTGTCAAGCTAGTACGCTCCTTCGAGGGTTGTCAGTACTATGCGAGACAAACCCATCTTCCGGCACATGCCCTGCAAACTATCCACATCACATGGCCGTTTGCCGTTTGGTGGCTCGACCTTGTCGGACCACTAAAAAGGACAACTGGCGGCTTCACCCACTTGCTCGTCGCAATCGACAAATTCTCCAAGTGGATCGAGGCCCGTCCTATCACCAGCATCAGGTCTGAGCAAGCTGTGCTCTTCTTCACTGACATTATTCATCGCTTTGGGGTCCCCAACTGTATCATCACAGACAATGGCACCCATTTCACTGGCAGAAAGTTTTTGGATTTATGCGACAACCACCACATCCGAGTGCTCTGGTCAGCCGTGGCTCATCCAAAAACAAACGGTCAGGTGGAACGTGCCAACGACATGGTCCTACAAGGCATGAAGCCCAGAATCTTTGACAAATTAAATAAACATGGCAAAAGATGGGCTGCCGAGCTACCCTCGGTCCTGTGGAGCCTAAGAACAACGCCGAGTCGAGCCACGGGGTTCACTCCGTTCTTCTTAGTCTACGGGTCTGAGGCTATGCTACCAACCGATATAGAATACGGATCCCCAAGGTTGAAGGCATACAACGAAAAATATAACGACGCCACAAGACAGGATGCCCTCGACCAGCTCGAGGAAGCTCGAGATGTGGCTCTGTTGCATTCTGCCAGGTACCAACAGGGTCTCCGACGCTACCACGACAGACACGTCCGCAGGCGTGACCTCAACGTTGGCGACTTGGTGCTACGGCGGAACCAGAACACCAAGGGACGACACAAGCTCACACCACCATGGGAAGGGCCGTACATCATCGCAGAAGTACTAAAGCCGGGCACCTACAATCTATCCAACGAGAAGGGTGAAATCCTCACCAACGCTTGGAACATTAAACAGCTACGTCGTTTCTTTCCTTAAAAAGCCTCGAGGCTCTATATTTTCTTTTTCGTCAATAAAGAATACAACGATGTTCAAACTTTCGTTTCATAATGAGGAAGGATCAACCCTGCACTCCTAGAGTCGACCCTCCCTCGGGGGCTGCAAGGGGGAAACCCCCGGTCCCCGAAAAAACTTATGCTCTTTTTTAAAATTTAAGAACCGCTTCTTAGATCGACTTCGCTGAAAGAGCACCCTAAGGTTCGAGAGGGCTCTCGAGTCTGGAGCATCACCTGCGCCTCCGAGGCTACGGTACCTCCACTCGCCCCTTACACCTTTTAGAGGTATGCCTTCACGATAGGAAGATCTAAACAACGGTTCCTAAATTTAAAAAAGAACATACCCCCTGTCGCTTAGATCAGGCTCTCACACGATTTACAAGGCCGCAATATCACCCTGAAGCTCGAGGGAAGTTGAGCCACGAGATCACTTATGCCTCCGAGGCTACGGTACCTCCACTCGCTCCCTTACGCCAAAGGATGCAGCTGCGTGCTAAGTAAATCATGCGAGAACACGGTACGAGCGATAAAGGGAAGAAAAGCTCGAGTAAAACTAAATCAACCACGAACCGGTTTATGTTTCGAGTTTTTAGGGCCTCCGCGGCCACCACGACCAAAATTCGAAATACTAACTCATTACATGGGCCTTCATGCCCAGATTTGGCTCACAGGCCCTCGTCGTCGGCAGGCGGAACCACCTCGGCTTTAAAAAGAGAGGCCAGACGGCTTCTAGGCTCTTCGGCGGCTTCAATCAGCTCCATGCAAGCATCCTCGTTCTCCTCGTCTGTCCGATTCGGGTCTGTGATGAAACTCTCGGCGACGAGCTTCATGTCAAACACATCTTCCCCGGTGTCAGCGTCGGGCTCGACCCCCAGGCCGTCACACACGGTGGTGATCGCGCCCTGGAGAAGTTGGGTCCTTCGGATCTCGGCTTCGAGGAGGCTCTGGAAGGAGTTGGCAGAAGATTGGGCCTCTCGATTTTCTCTCTCCAGCTCTGAAACATGACAAACAAATTAATACCCAACACGGGGCCTTCAACGTCGTGGCCGTAACAATCACACTTACCCTCGATATGGGTCTGCAGGCCCACGACCTCGTCGCGAAGCCCCCCGCACGTTCGCTCGAGCCCCAGGAAGGCGCTGTCCTTGTCACTGATGGCCGCCTTTAGCGCCTCGATCTCCTGCCGAGCAGACGCGAGAGCTGCGTCCTTCTCTTGGACGGCTCCCTTCAGCGTCGTGGTCTCGACGTTGTGGGTATCGCGCTGAAGGCTAACCTGGGAAACATTCTCCTCGAGCTCCTTCACCCGCATGGACAGGGGCTCGAGATCCCTGCGGGCCTGGGCAGCCTCCTCCCGAGCCTTGTCCATGCCAGTGCGCATCACGGCCTCGGCCGCCCGTGCCTGCATCGCTTCTTCTTTCACCACTGCGTACGTGACGCGCAGCTCAGCCATCTTGGCGTTCCGATCGGATAGCCGTTTCTGGGCCTCCTCGACCAGGACCCGTTGCTGGGACAGCGCGCCCCACACGCCACTCTCGTCTCGAATGAAGAGCGACTTGCGGCGGGAGTACTCCTTCAGCTCCTGAATGCAATCCGAAAAGATCACAAAGCCGAGGGAAAAAGACACCAAGAAAACCACGAAGAAAACCGACGGGTCGATCATACCTCAGTGGCATCCCCTATACTCCGCACGGCACTGGACGCCACTCGGAGCAACCGATCAAGATGCCAGCGGACGCCCTCGAGGTATTCCCATCGGTGCACCTCATATTTGTCGCTCAAGACAAAGATGGACTCGGTGTCGGGGTTCGTAGCGTCCCTAAACTGAAGGGACGGGCCCCCCCACCTCGGCAGCTCCGTCTCTGCCCATGCTATCGCCAGCGCGGCGATGTCGGGCCACGACGAGGATGACCCGGCCGGGGCGTCTCCCAGTCCCGCGGAAGGACCGGCCTCGCCCGCAGTATCCACCTCTCCAACGGCCGTCGAGGCACCAGCCTGATCCGCGACCTCACCCCCCTCAACCTCCATCGCTTGTTTTCCCTTGTCCAGGGGGATGTCGTCGAGGGTAAGGTGAGGGCGGGCACCAACGACCGCCGGCGCCTCGACCGACGACGGCTCCGGTACCCGCGCCTCGACCGTTGGCACCTCCGGAGCTGGCGCCTCTTCTTCTGGTGCTCCGGATAGGGGCTCGACCGCCCCGCCCTCCACCATGCCCGCTGGCTCTGCCAATGGGTCTTGTTGCGGCCGCGACCCCCTCGCCAGGGCCGCCTCTTGCCCTGACGCCGATGCGACCTCCTCCATGGTCACGTCAGCACCCGTCCGCTCCGCATCGTGGACGGGTGCCTCGCCCGTCGCGACCGCAACGACAGCCTCGGTCGTCCCCGATGACCTGGGCCCCGTCTCGACCGTATCGAGCGCCGCTACCTCTGCCG
This sequence comes from Saccharum hybrid cultivar R570, assembly GCA_038087645.1. Lineage (NCBI taxonomy): Eukaryota > Viridiplantae > Streptophyta > Magnoliopsida > Poales > Poaceae > Saccharum > Saccharum hybrid cultivar. The sequence goes on along the minus strand of JAQSUU010000456.1, from coordinate 299,161 downwards.
GTTCGGACCCCTCAACAGCAGGCTCCGGGCCAGCAACCACCGCGGCGTCGGCTGACCCCTACCGTTGTCGCAGGCGCCCCTTCGTAGCCTCGACCTCCCAGACCTAGGCCGCATCCTGCTCCGCCGTCCGGTTGAGGACAACGGCGTTGGCCCGCAGCGACTTCATGGGGGTAAGCCCCATCGGCTCCGCCTTCCGCTTTAGCCTGCAAAGTGAGAAGAAACGTCAGCCAACGGATCCAGAGAAAGGCAGGACAACCGAGCAGAAATGTTTACCCGGAAATCGGCACCAAGGGCCTCAACCCCGCGCGACCCGAGCCTCCCGGGACGGCCGATGGTGGCCTCGCAGCGGCCTCACCAGCAGGCTGAGTGCTCCTAGGAGCCCTGGCCGACGCATCGCCCTGCACCTTCTGTGCCTCCGAGGCCAGCTGGCCTCGGGTTCTTACGCCTGCCGACGCCGCCGCCGATGACGACGCCGGTACTGCCGTCCCAGCCCCTGCCCGAGCCTGCGGGGCCTGGGCTGGTGCGGACGTCCCTGTTGACCCCTCTCGCCGGGTCCGGGATAAAGCGGCCCCTCCCGTCGAGGGGCCCGTCTCCTTCTCCGCCTTCTTCCCCTCGGGCTCCTCGACCACGACGACCGAGGAGGATGCCCCCCTGATGGGCTCCAGCAGGGGGCGAATGTCGAGAAGGTCCCCTAGCCCAGTCGCGATCTCATACCGCGATAGGGCATCATCGTCTTCGCCGCTGCTGTCGTCGTCCTCCCCCGAGACCGTCTCGGAAGGCGACGGCGCCAGGGGGACCCCGTCGATGGTCTGCTGGCGTCGAAGCTTCTTCAACGCCTCCGCCTCTTTGGCCTTGTGGATCGCCCGCTTCTTGGTCGTCTCCTTGGTCTGCTTCTTCTTGGAAGCATGCTGGCATCGAGCCTCCCGGGCGGGCCGGTCCTCCGGGACTGGCGGACGCGTTTCCCGCAACGCCGACAAATCCTACACGCCGGTCTCGACCACATCAGCGAAATCCACAGATAAACGAAAATAGCAACACCTCATCCCCGGGATACGTACCACGGACTCGAACCCTTCGGTAGGCCTCATGGGAACCCGGTTGGCCTCCTCCACCTTGAAGTTCCCAACCATCCGGCGCGCTCGCCGGAGGACCTCCTCGAGGGCGAGGGATTCGTGGGACATCCGGGTCCCCTCCAGATTTGCCTCCGGAGTCATCTGGTCCAAACGGAGACGACGCCGGCACAGCGGCATCACTCTGTGGCGATGGAAGGCCGCGGCCACCGCCGCAGCCGTCAAGCCCCAAAGGCGAAGCTGCTGCAGCGCCGCCAGCAGCGGGTCCAGGCGCGGCTTCTCAGCCTCCGACACTCCGTACGACCAGCGCTCCTCTTGAGCGGTCAACACGCGGCCGGTGTACCTCGACAACTGATTTTCATCATTGCGGAGGTAGAACCAACCTTCGTGCCACCCACTGTTCGAAGAGATAAGGCGGGCCGAGATGTACAAATCCGCCCGACCCGACCTCACCTGCAGCACGCAGCTCTCCACTCGAGCCGCGCACAGGACGCCCTTCTCCCCCGCCTTCTTGGCAAAGAGCTCGGCCTTGAAAAGGTGAAGCCACAGGTTCCACTGCGGCTCCACCCCAAGGTAGCCCTCGCAGACCTCCGCGAAGATGGCGGCCTGCACGACGGCGTTGGGGGAAAGATGGTGAAGCTCCACCCGGTAGTGGTGGAGGAGCGCGCGCATGAAGACCGACGCTGGCACGCCAAACCCCCGCTCGTGGAAGCAGACGAAGCTCACCACGTACCCTTCAGGGGGCACCGGCTCCCGGTGGGCAGGGGGCGGCACCATCCACTCCGGCTGCGACCGGCTCGTCCTTGGCCGCAGCAGCCCGTCCTCCACCAACTCTTCCAACCTCCTCTCCGTCATCGAGGAGGCGGCCCAGTCGTCGGCGGGAAGGATCTGGCTCTTTCCTGCCATCGGTGCTGTCAGAGGGGGGATGGATGGAAAGGATGCGGTGGCGGCGATGACGCGGACGGAGAACGCGATAAGGCAAAGATTGTCTGAGGCAGAAGATTGCAGGAACGCAAGGGACCGGTGGGGAACACAGACCCCTAGGCCTTAACTTTATATGCCCAGGCGGAAGCCCAACGGCCGCGCGAGAAGGTAGGAACAGTTTCCCGCATTAAATGCGCTCACCTAACCGTTTCCTTACATCTCGCAGGAGTCGGGCACATGGCCGTCCCCCACGTCGTGACCATATGCCACGTTGCCCACTACCGCGCCGATCTCGCCTCCCCAAAAGACGTGCCCGGCTAACGGAATATCCCCAGGTATGTGGAAAATGGGCCCGAGCCCGGAATAAGTCTCGAGGGAGCGAAAGCTGGCCCTCGAAACAGGGTTTGACAGCTGCCCTCGAGCAACAGAGTTAGGGACGACCCAAGGTGCGCCCGTACATGGCCAAGGGCTCGAGCCACGCTCTCGAGGCACCCCAGGACATATTCGAGGCCGAAGGAGAAGGTCGTCGTAGGAATCTCTCCGGGGGAGGCATCGAGCCCTCGAATCATGTCGAAGGGAATCGAGATCCACACGACCACTTCTTGGCATCTTTGAGGGCGCCTCCGGGCCACTAGCCGACCCCTAACGAACGGGGCACGGGCTCTCACTCGAATTCCCCCGCTAGCAGCTCACCGGAGATCGTCGGAACTCACGCCCAAACGAGGGTAGTACGACGTTCTCCACCCCTCCTCCTTTTTTCGGAAAAGGAGCGTGAGGGTCGGAAAAGACGGCCGAGACTCTGATCGACCTCGTGCACGCGAGGCTCGGGGTCCCAACCGCAGAAATGGGCCCCGAGCCTGGAATAAGCCTCGAGGGAGCGAAAGCTGGCCCTCGAACAGGGTTCGACAGCTGCCCTCGAGCAACAGAGTTAGGGACGACCCATGGTGCGCCCGTACATGGCCAAGGGCTCGAGCCACGCTCTCGAGGCACCCCAGGACGTATTCGAGGCCGAAGGAGAAGGTCGTCGTAGGAATCCCTCCGGGGGAGGCATCGAGCCCTCGAATCCTGTCGAAGGGAATCGAGATCCACACGACCACTTCTTGGCATCTTTGAGGGCGCCTCCGGGTCACTAGCCGACCCCTAACGAATGGGGCACGGGCTCTCACTCGAATTCCCCCGCTAGCAGCTCACCGGAGTCGTCGGAACTCGCGCCCAAACGAGGGTAGTACGGCGTTCTCCACCCCTCCTTCTTTTTTCGGAAAAGGAGCGTGAGGGTCACGTAGCAAAAGACGGCCGATACCCTGATCGACCTCGCACGCGCGAGGCTCGGGGGCTTGACCGCAACGAATCGTTCCCTAATCAAACGCGTACAAGACCTCGGAGGAGTCTCAATACTCCACCGAGGCCTCGGGGGCTACACCCGGCGGGTGCGCTCGCGCGCCCCCGCCGAAAAAAATCACGGCGCTGCGACTCCAGTTCTGACCAACATCTGGGAGAGTGATCACACACTCACCCAAAGGCTCGGGGGCTACTGTCGGTACCAACAGTACGGGGGTACCCACACCTATCGCTAAAAAACTAACACGACCGAAACTGCAATAAAAGATAGCCCACCTCGACCGCGTATCCAGTCAGTCTCGTACGAGGCCCGCTCGACGGGGCGCCTCGACCGCGCCCTGGCTCCGACTCGTACGAGGCCCGCTCGACGGGGCGCCTCGACCGCGCCCCGGCTCCGACTCGTACGAGGCCCGCTCGACGGGGCGCCTCGACCGCGCCCCGGCTCTGACTCGTACGAGGCCCGCTCGACGGGGCGCCTCGACCGCGCCCCGGCTCCGACTCGTACGAGGCCCGCTCAACGGGGCGCCTCGACCGCGCCCCATCCCGTGCCGCAAGGTACCTCGACGGCGCTCCGACCCGCGCGAGACTCGACCGCCCGCTGGGGAGAACTCCGACTCGCGTGAGCCCGGACCAAGCACCTCGACACCTTTTCTTTACCTACCCTAGGACAAAAGCCATAGCATTCAATACGGTTACCTACTACCACCTACCGGCATGGCTGCGGCCAGGATCGACATGGGAACAATACCCGTGTCAGATCTCACTATTCTACCGCCCATCCCGTGATGGGAGGTGAAACCCGTCACTATACCCACCTTACCGCGCACTGTTCACCATCAATCACCCTCGAGGGAGGATAAGACGAGGCCCGTTCTCCGCGATATCGGGGGTTCGGCCTTATCCATCCGACCTCGACCCGGCCTCGACCCAACCACGACGCTCGACTTAGTTCAAAGGACGGTATGGCATGACGCTCTGGGTCATTTCGCCATCTTGTCTCCCACAACGTCAGGGTGTCCAGGGATGGCCGGCCATTCCCAAGGCACGTCGCTACAGTCAACTCAACAGGAATCGACAAAACATCACCTCAAGGCTCCCCGTCGTCTTGGCCTCCTCTCACCCTATAAAAGGGCAGGCCAGGGTTCAATGGAGGAGAGAGACGAAGACGGAACGAAAAAACAAAACAAGAGATCGACATCTCAAGCAACCACCTTTTTCCTCTTTTCTCTTTGAGACTTGGGCTCGACACCCTCTCTCGCATGCTTGTAACCCCTACACGAGCACCTCGGTGCAAGGAAATACAAACCTCTCCCCCCCGCTGGACGTAGGGCCTTCTTTTGCCCGAACCAGGATAAACCCCCGTGTGTTCTCCTTGCATCACCATCCAGGAAAGAGACACACAGCATTTACTCGTTGGTTTAGGACCCCCTCGGGTCCGAACACCGACAAAGTTATTTCTCGAGAAGCGAGAACGAAAACTTATTTTGGGACGGAGGGAATAGAGTTCAAGTGGCGTAATTTTGGATGGGCCCTAGCAAGGGCTTGAGCTTGATCCATGCGACGCGAGTGGTTAGGCGTCGTTTTTTTGACAAGTCTTTTTTTATTTAAATTTAATTAGATTTGTAAACTATTCTCTGCTCCCAACAAAACCCTGGAAATTCGAAAAATTGCGCCTGTTCCATTTCGTTCCTCCAAAATCTCCGCCGCCTTCCCTCCCCTTCCCCCACAAACCCCCTTCCACGGCCTCGCCTCGCTTGCCTAGTCAGTCGTCACTAATCTCAGACTATCCGCACTCTTCATCCTCTATATTCATCCTCTAAAAGAAATATTCCATCCTGGTCAGCGAGATTCTCTTCTCTATATCTAGTTTTTCCGCACTCATCTGTACTCTATATCATCTTCTATCCACTGTGGAGCCCACTCGTTAGATTTTTTTAATTAAAAAACCCACCCATATCCAGACGCGAGCGCCCTGCGTAGTGAAGAGCGTGGGCCCGCACGCGTAGCGGATGCTACAGTACCACGCCACATTTGGCGTTGCAGAGTTGGTCCGCTATTTTACTCCGGGTGTGTTTACTTCGCGAAAAGTAGGTGAAAAGTTACTGTAGCATCTTTCGTTGTTATTTGGCAAAATTTATCCAATCATAGACTAACTAGGCTCAAAAGATTCGTCCCGACATTTACAGACAAACTATGCAATTAGTTATCTTTTTTACCTACATTTAATGCTCCATACATGCGTCGAAAGATTTGATGTGATAGATGGAAGAGGAAATATTTTGGGTTGGGATTAGAAGTGAACAAGGCCTCCGCTGCGGCTCGTTGATCCGCTGTCTGCGTTTAGCGGATGCCTTCAGCGTCTCCGGTGCGGTCAGCCTCACTTGCAGTTGGTGCGCGTCCTCGAGCAAACAAATCCCCAAACCCCTAGCCTACGCCGCCGGTGCCGCCACCGGCCGGGCTCCTTCCCTCCCTCCGGCCCCGGCCGACCCTAGCCTCGCGGCACCCTAACCCTACCCCCTCTCCCGCCGCCTCCGGAGCAAGGGGGGAAAATGCCGCGCGAGATCATCACGATCCAGGTGGGGCAGTGCGGGAACCAGATCGGGATGGAGTTCTGGAAGCAGCTCTGCCTCGAGCACGGCATCGGCAAGGACGGCCTCCTCGAGGACTTCGCCACTCAGGTGCGTCCCGCGCCCCCATTCCCCTCTCTCCTTGTCCCCGGTCCCCGCCTACGTGGGCGTGACCTGTCCGAGTGCTCCTCTCCTCAAGCGCTGGCCGCCGTGAGTGGATTGACGATGGTTTATGGGTTGCTCGAGATCAGCGCCGCGGGTGCTCTGATCTGTGCTGTTTGTGGATATGGCGGCGAGGCCAGGTGGCTAGTCTTCGGACATTCGGACCTCTGCTGTAGGGTGCGTACTAGTAGAATTCTCACAAGTCATGCCTAAGTCTTGTGAGAATTTCGGAGATTTCAACTGGTATTGTGATTGGGGTGCGGAATTCAGCTTTCCTTAAGGTGTCAACACGTTTTTTTTTCAGTCATAAGGGATTAGTGTTTAAGTGGTTTTTAATATCGGTGTATAGTGTTAGATTTAGCTGGAATTAACGAGAACTGCATACAAGAAATTAAATAAACATTTTGAACTTACAACACCCATGTATCATGTGCCTCATTATGCTGAAAATTGCTTCTCCGACCTAACTGTGCAGCCCTTAAAAGCATCCACTGTAACACTTGTGTTTCTGTCTGTACTGGATGGATGCAGGATTTACCATTTCTGTTTATCTGGTAAGGCTAAATTAAACAAGAGCCAGCTCTAATTTGCTTAAGTTACCTGCAGGGGGGCGACAGGAAGGACGTCTTCTTTTACCAGGCTGATGATCAACACTTCATACCCAGGTCTCTGCTTATTGACCTGGAGCCAAGAGTGATCAATGGAATTCAGAACAGCGAGTACAGGAACCTGTACAACCATGAGAACATATTTGTTGCTGAGCACGGTGGTGGTGCTGGGAACAACTGGGCCAGTGGGTATCATCAGGTAGAGTCACGCTGTGTATCTCTGTTTGCACCTTAGGTTCCACAGACGAATCAATCTTGCAGGCTTTGTAGACCTGTTTGTTTTGTCCATAGGCCAGTTGCTCCTTTTCTTGTTTTGGAAATAAATGCTCAAAGGCCTTTCATATTCTCGTAGGGTGAACAAGTTGTTGATGATATCATGGACATGGTTGACAGAGAAGCAGATGGAAGTGATAGCCTTGAGGGTTTTGTCCTTTGTCACTCTATTGCTGGTGGAACTGGGTCAGGTTGGCTATCTGGCTCTCATATTTTGATTTCCTTTATTTTTCATTTTTCTATTCTACTCTCACTTCTCTGTTGATGACTTCGTATTGTGCTTGGAGTATTTCGTGGTGCCTACCATCTGACTCACTGTAGATTGGATATCGCCTCAATATTATGAAACATTATAACAGCTATTATTCTCCTACCATTTGTCTAACTGTCCTGTTGCCCATGTTCATTCAGGTATGGGTTCTTATCTGTTGGAGACACTGAATGATCGATACAGTAAAAAGCTTGTGCAGACATATAGTGTTTTCCCAAATCAGATGGAGACAAGTGATGTTGTTGTCCAACCTTACAACTCACTTTTAACTCTGAAGCGGCTGACACTGAATGCTGACTGTGTGGTTGTTCTTGACAATACGGCTCTTAATAGGATTGCTGTCGAGCGTCTTCATTTATCAAATCCTACTTTTGCACAAACAAACTCTTTGGTCTCCACGGTTATGTCTGCAAGCACAACTACTTTGAGGTATCCTGGATATATGAACAACGATCTGGTTGGCCTTCTTGCCTCCCTGATCCCCACTCCAAGATGTCATTTTTTGATGACAGGTTATACTCCATTGACTGTTGAGCGCCAGGTAATTTGATATCCTCTTCCTTAGTTGTTACATTGGTTCGTGTAGCATGTTTTATGTCACATTTTGTAGCCTTTGTGGAATCTGTAGTTACCTGTGCTTGTCTATTAACTGCATTTTGGGACACTTCATCAAAAGAATTAGGGAAAGTAATTAAATTGATATTTGTTTTGGGCGAATAGCTGAATCATTCGGTTATATTGGATTTGCTATGTGGCAGGTTAACATGATACGCAAAACAACGGTATTGGATGTTATGAGAAGACTTCTGCAGGTATTACCTGTCACTGTAGGAAGGGTGGTTAACTCTTTAAGTGTTCATAAAGTTTGAATCCATTATTTATGAAATATTGCAGACAAAGAATATAATGGTGTCATCATATGCTCGGACAAAAGAAGCTAGCCAAGCTAAATACATCTCCATACTGAACATCATTCAAGGGGAGGTGGACCCTACACAGGTACAATTTTGTCAAATGAATTTTCTTCTCAAGTGTGGAACTGTGGATATATCTTGGTCAAATCTAATGACGGCATCATGAAATAAGATTTGCCAAATGCTGAAGTGTAGTGACTTGGGAGTTACATGCATGGAATGGTCATCTGAAATTCTAAACCAAGAATTCATGATAAAACATGGTAGTTTCATACCATTCATTCTCTTCCCATTTTACTAGAGGAAGTTGCTGGAAACATGAAAGTTTAAGATGTGTTGTTTCATCGTTACATCAAACAAAACACATTTGTATCCACCTTTCTCCTTATAAACTCCAATATACCCCACATTGGCTGAAAATGACATGAACTTTCACTACAAATCTGTAAACGGATTTTCGTACATACTAGCGTGGTGGCATGTTATTTGTTAGTTAATAACTTTTAGTTGGAGTTAGATACGGTTTAATTTTTTTTTCCCTTTGTGTACCATGAAATTATTTGTTGTTATGTCTTATTTTATTTGGTCTTGTCATGGATTTAGGTTCATGAGAGCCTGCAAAGGATACGCGAAAGGAAGCTTGTTAACTTCATAGACTGGGCACCTGCAAGCATTCAGGTTATCCTTTTTTTGTAACCATTCAGGTTATCGCATAACTAAAAGACATTTTTGTTTCGTTGTCTGGCATTAAAATTTGTAAGCGTTTCAACTGCAACAGGTTGCTTTGTCAAGGAAATCCCCATATGTTCAAACAACCCACAGGGTACAATGATCTCTTCCTCTTACCTTCCCTCCCTCTCTCACCTTCTGGTGGGATTTCAGTCTTTTATTTCTTTTTTATTTTGAAGAAAATGGATAATGCTGTACTAAGTAACACTGTGCTACAGGTTAGTGGTCTGATGTTAGCAAATCATACGAGCATCCGTCACTTATTTAGCAAATGCCTGGGGCAATATGAGAAGCTAAGGAAAAAGCAGGCTTTTCTTGACAACTACAGGAAGTTCCCAATGTTTGCGGTAAGAACATATTTCAACAAGTTTTTAGTTTCCTAGCTCATTGCTTTGAATTGTTTAGCTTGCAAGCATATTTTGAGCTGCTTACTTAGCTGTCTGTTTGGAAAGTACTCTATTCCCTGTTGAGTGCATTGTCAAGTTCAGGAACCTTTCTGATGCCGATTCAACTAAAACTCTAATCTTGCAGTTGCAAAGAAATTTAGATACTGTGTCATTATACTTACAAAGACTATGATTGCCAACATGGTTCCTTAGATAATGACAGGCATATGTAAATTTTCTTGAGAACAGTACTTTCAACTGTGTACAACCTTGTGGATGACTTCATTCTTTTGTGCGACATGCTGATCTCTGACCTCTTCATGCAGGATAATGATCTCTCTGAATTTGATGAATCTCGAGAGATAATAGAGAGCCTAGTTGATGAATACAAGGCCTGTGAGTCACCAGATTACATTAAATGGGGAATGGAGGTAAGTTTAATGCAATCAAAATCTTGTTCGTTGCATTATATTAAATGCTGAGTAATCTGTTCCAAAGCAGGACCCTGGAGAGGCAAACGTTGCTGCAGCACTTGACTCTAAGTTGGTAGTGTAAATATGAAGGTACCATCTCATGATCAGGCACTTTTTATGCAGAAACAAATTGATGCCCTATCATATTGAATTGACCATCCACTTGAAACCTTCAACACTTGCTTTCTTTTGACAACCATGTGGATTACATCAGTTATTATGATGATTCACTATTTCTGCTAGATGTTGAAAATGACTGCTTCCCTGGGCATATTTTTCTATATACTGCTGGCAAATAACAGCTTCACACTTTAAGGCTCTACTTTTCTTTTGAGGGAGCTATAATGTTCTCTCAGTACTGAGAAATTCTTAGACAATTTTGAATTTTCACTTTCAGAAGCAAATAATTATGGTGTTGTAATTCCTCACATATGTACTATGTTTATTACAACAACAACAACAACAACATAGCCTTTTGTCCCAAGCAAGTTGGGGTAGGCTAGAGATGAAACCCAAAAGAGACGAGAAACAGGGAGACACATAAAGGGACATAAATGGCACAAGACAAAAAGAGGTCACGGTTCAGGCACATACGTACTATGTTTATTAATTTGATAATTTTGGAAACCGCTCTGTTCCAGCAATTCACACAACTGAGCAAGGCTCTCTACATGCAGATCCTGTTGGTCATCCAAAGATGCTATTGTCACTGTATAGTAGTCTTCAGTTTGACGACGCCTGCTTATCTAGATCATGTCGGAGTGCTGCCAAAGCGGGTTATGAATTTATTTGACCTCGAAGTTTGTCTCTCTTAGTCTGTGCTATGTATATTTTGAAACCCACTTCCTCTGGCCTGCGTGCATTTTCCATTTAACGTCTTGTGACTGCGCTCTTTGGTGGTGATGGCGATGTCTTCCATGCCCTTGGAGGCTTTGTTGCTGATAGTTTCAATTGTGCCGAGCGTTCCTTGCTGATTACTTAGTTTTAAATAATTTGTGGGCCTGGTCCCCGAACTGTGATACTGGACAGTCATGCGTGGCAATGTTTTAGCTTGTTGGGTTTGGAAAAATGAATTGTTTTCCCTGAATAGAGCATTTGCTGCCTTAAGGAGAGGACGTACGAAGGGTGGGATGGCTACATGCCTCCATCTGCTTGTGCCATATCTGTTGGTAGCAAAACTGCAAAAGTATTGATTCCCAGCATCTACTGATTCCTTAAGTTTGTGCAATGGCCTAACTGTATCTGCTTACTAAATTATGTCGTTAATGAAAATTGAAAGTCGGTGATCTGGGTGATTTAATCTATACAACATTGTTTTACGACAGCTCATTTGTGCAGTTTTGCTACTATCGTGTGTTTTCAGCTCCAGCTAGGTGATCTGATTTCTGCAAACCTCTGGTAGGAGTAATAATGATCTATGAGACGGCAAAATGGGGCAAGCAGAGACGTCTGTCTGCAGTGCCTATTGGTAAACTGCCCAAACATGAAGATAGGTAGGGATAGTAGGGATGAGCCTCCTATGCAGAACCAATACTTTTGCTGCCCATGTGGATCTCATTGTCACCAGGACCCAATTGTAGAGGAACTGGTTGTCATGACCCGGATATGTGTATGCTGGGCTTATTGGGTCAATGTGCTTAGTTCTGCTATTGGGCCTGGTATACTCACGGGCCTCGTGTGCATGTGTGGCCGTCGGCAGATATATGCCTGTATTCTGTAACCGAAAGGGCATGGATGAATTGAACTCCTGAACCCTGAACTTGTCTTCTACCTCTGTTTTGTCTCCCTGTTCTTGATTCCGTTCTTGCTAATCCCGGCCTAATTCCTCTAATTCCTCCCAAATCTCCTGCTATCTACCCTGATGTGACAATTGGTTATCAGAGCCTTCGATTTTTGAGCCCCAAAACTTCCCCCAAAATTTTCCCCAAATCGATTGAGCCCCATGGCTTCCATGGGAGGTGTTCTTCGTGTCACCGTGAGCCACATGCCTTGGTCCCTGCCAGATGCGGTTTTGCACCAGGTCTTTGGACCATATGGCGGGAACAAGGTGTTTGGTCTGGAGAGGACAAGTCGTATGGTGGCGTACATCTTCTTCCTCCCAGACACCATGATGGGATATTTAACATTTTGCCACTCTTACGGATGCCACTCCTTCAAAAACCACTATTAGAATGGCATCTATATTTTTGCCACCAATGAAAGAAGCTTTGTTCAGTTTTTGCCAAATTCGCTGACGTGGCAAGACACACTAGCCTGCCAGGATGGAGAGGCCACGTGAAAAGTCCAATATAATATACCCCTTCCCCTGTATGTTTTAATGTGCACCTCTCCACTGTCCAAGCCGCCCATTACTTCCTCCGTTTCACATCGAGGCAAAATCCACCATGCATGAATGCATTGAAGGTAAGGGAGCTGCCGCTGAATGCTGATGATGTTCACTTGAGACGGAGTCTCAGCATCGCGTAGCCGCACGTGATGGAATCCGGCACCGTTCGCCTTGCCATGCACCAAATGTCTGCTCAGCGCTCGGCGGCAGTGGTGATACCAGCGAGGCGAGTACGCTCGGTTGCGCGGAACGGTTTGTGCCCCCGGAATCCGAGCCGCCGTTGGAGCTGGGGCGGGACCAAATTCACGTGCGTTCAGCACCATGACAAGGCCGCCCTATGGCGTCTGCTCGATGTATCGTGGGCCTGACCACCGCCGCGGACCGGCAGACGCCCCTATCCTCGCCTACATCCACGTCGACGCCCTTCATGTCTTCATTCTCGGTACAGGCGCCACGGCTGCCGTCGGTCACCCCGTGCTGCCGTCCTTCGAGCTTGTCGGCGTGCATGGGGACCGCGGCCGTGACGGGGTCGCTCGTCGGCATGGCGGCCTCGACAGCAAGGCGCAACAAACGGCGTGGGTGGGCTCGTTGGCGCGTACGGGCAGCCGCGGAGACCACGGCGGCGTGGCGGACGCAGAGGCGTGCGGGCGGGCTTGTCGGTGCGCGGGCGGGCTATTCGATAAAATGCAGTCTTACTAGAACATCAGGCGCCCTTTGGGCGCCCTACAATGTCTCGAAGAACAAAAGCAAAGTCTATACTCAACAGACATGACTTTATAATTAGATATGGTAACGCTAAAATATTAAATGCATACATTGCTATTTGTAGTCACTGCAATGTGGCCAGAACATCAGTACCCAAGATCAAGCATATCAAACCAATATTTATAGTCATTTTGCACCAGAAAATCAAAGGGACACCGCCACACAACAATTGTATGTGCAAATAAGAGAAATTTATCATAGCATTTTACAACCAGCTTCAACCTTTCGGTTTCGAGTTACTAAAGCTAAGCCTTCAACATAATCTTGAACTTATGAATTTCTGAACCTTGCGTCCACATCTCATAATCTTGAACTTCTGAATTTTTGAACCTTGCGTCCACACCTCATTAACCAGAACTATGAAGCTGGTTCTGACATACCACGCCATCCAAGATTTAAGGACCGAAAGGCATTAAAGGGGGGGAAAGGAAGCAAATACGTGCAGAACAGGATATATCCATGAGGAGAAAGTCAAATCTTCTGGAAATGTTCCTTTGTATGTCTATCGTCACTGGGTCATTGCTTATGAACCATCTCCTCCATTGTCCCTGTAGCCACCTATGCATAGCCATTATCAATCATCAAACCCCTTACGCTGCAGGCAATGTGTTTTGCACCATAAGTGATACTTTTGGCAACCTATATATTCAAGTAAGGTATTGACAATCAACATAGTACTGATTCTCACAATGGGTAATTAAAGAGATTGTACTGATTCTCACATCACTATAAGATTGTCAGTTATAAGTTCAGAAGTCAAAGCTCAATTAGAAAAGTGCTGAATGGATGCACTTACATCCTTCTTATCTTTGCGTTGTCACTTCCACTCCTCTTGCTTTTGTATCATTATTCTCCCATCCAAATCTGTAAACATTAGGGGAAAATAAGTGTATGATTTTGCTAGTAATTTATTATGCTCTTTGTTCCCTAGTGTTATTTTTGTGCAAAGATTCCTTTCTAAATTGTACAATGGGGCCAAGAAAATTACACCATATGTGAGAATTTTTTTCTCACCTTTGCTCAGTAAAGGTGCTTGGGTCCTTCCTCTTCTTAAGTGGCTCAAGCCTTTTCTGAACCTGCAGCCAGAAAATTCTGTGTCAATAAACTCAAAAAGAAAATAAATTGACAAGTTTTTTTTGGGCGCGGCAATAAGACCAGCAATATGTTAACAACTATCTGAAACTTCATAAACACTTATAAGCAGTCTACTGAAAGGATTATCAGATGTATGCAGATGAATTTTCTATTCTTTTGCTATTGCTTCTACGGCTGTAACATGGTAGAAATCTATATGCAAGGGAATCATAGGCTAAAAGTTCACTTAAAGTACCAATAATCCGATTTCATTTTAACAAAATATTCAGTGCTAGTGAATTGATTTTGTTGATGCCCTTATGTTGGCTAACAAAAATCTATAGGCGTTTGCACAATACCTCTGCAGGTCGATAGCAATAACAGTCTCTAATGTTGTGAACATACTAAAGACCTCATATCCAACATACACTTATCCCAAAAGTAAGCCTCTTACACAGCAAGTGATTTTGTTCCGTCTCTTGCATGTCCCTTCGTATCTTTGATAGAGTTGATTCTACTCTTTGTACAGCTGTGGTTTTCTAAAACCTATAATATATGGACGCATGGCCAGAATTGAGCTGGTGAAAAATAAAAGTGGCCATATTGTTTTCTGTTAAAATCTCATAAAACTATTCCGATTGACCAAATGATAGTGCTCTAATTGTTTCATAGAAACGTAAAAGAACTTCACCTGGACCGTAGGCATGTAGATCCTAACTCATGCACCAATCAAATGGGTGGGCACACAAATCATCAAACACCTGCGGAGCGAGTCGTGGGAAATCGCACAGCTCATGGCGAGCTAGCTGTATCTGTGGATGCAGTCCTTGAGCTAGAACAGGAAGTGCTTGTTGTCCTTGTTGCCTAGTCAGCGACACAGGCAATGTGCTGCAGGAGTGCCCGTAGTTTGCACATGCCGAGGCCGAGCATGTCGATGTTGACTACCCCTTCCGGCCGATTGCCTTAGCTCCATCGTTGCAGGCGATAACCTGGATGATGGCACAGTGGATGAGATCGTACTCGCAGCTAGGCAGCTTCTCAAGCGCGGCACACTGCAGTGCCAGGTCATCCTCCTTCCTGGATGAGCGCGAGAATTGTCGTCCCCGCGCCGCCACATGGAGCCGCTACCCAGCTGCAACAGCGTCGCCACATTAAACTAGAACCAATCAACCAAGCAAATTCACAAACAAAATTTCAAAGTTCCATTGGTTACCAGGTGGCAACTGTTGGATTTCATAACCAATTGTGGCTAGTTAAAGAATCCTTCTTACAAATATTACTGGAAAGTGGAATCTCAACTGTGATTACAGTGTTACATCATGTAATAACCCTGTCCACAATGGCATCAATGGCTCTCTGCATTCACTACTCCAGATCTCTTGCAAGCGCCACCCGGTGGCTGCTCACCCTTGCTCCAACACACGGTCTGCTCTTCCAAGAGGAGGCTCGCTCCACCTTAGAGGCGACCGCTACCACATTGGAGAGAGAACCTTGTGCCGCCGAACAAGGAAATTTGTTATATCTGGTATCTAGTATGTAAAAGAGAACTTAGGTTCAACCGCTTTCTATAGGAACAGAAATCACTGCAACCATGAATCTTAATGTTGAGACCTGCAGAAACAAGTCGAGATGTATTATAGATAAAAAAAATGTTCTAGTAGTAAACACGTAAAAATACCAAGTTAAGCTTGACAACCTTGCAGTAGCTGTCATCTACTACATCCTTCCTGTCTTTAGCAGTAATGGTCGCTTCCGCCGCTACACATAATTGTATGGACTATGGACTACTACACAAAAGGTCTTGCAGGTTCCTGAAATCCAACGCTAACACTATCAACGACACTATACCACCAAACTCAGGTTTAGCAATAGTTTAACAAAACAATACCAATCTGTCGCAAGATGGCAATAATTAAGAACGACAAGCAACTTGCCTGGCAGACATCACTTGCAGCATTGATCTAATCAGGGAGAGCTTTGCATGTGCCTATGTGGCCTCCTAGGAGAGTTGATGGGATGTCTGTCAGACACCCATTCACACTTGCATCAGACAGGGCAAGGAGGGCGAGGAGCAAGATCAATACTACTGCACACCATAGCTGCTAAAATCAGTGAAATGGCAGAAGAAAGGAGGGCTGCAGTTGCAACAGCTCACCCAAACCCAGGAGTCGGCAGGGGGCTTTCACAGACGAGGCGGACGATGGCGTAGAAGCGCGAGCTGGTGCTGAGAATCCACGGAACGGCTTGCATCTTGCCCTGCGAAGCCATCGCAGGTAGCGCTATGAAGAGTAGGAGCTGTGAAGCCAAGAGCTCCGGGGCGAGGAGCAGCGCGTAGAAGGGGCCGCCGCTGCAACAACCCTTGTCTCCGCGGTACCACCCAGAACCACCCCACGCCGCCGTAGTTGCCGTTCACCTCCGCTGCTCCGCGCTGCCAGAGATCTGGCCGCCGATGGGGACCAGGAGAAGGGAGGCAGAGACGAAAAGATTTCGATCTACGGACGCCAAGGGGGTAGAAGTTCTGAACGAATAAAATTTCGGGTCCGCCATGGTTCCCAGCTAGGACAGTAGCACCGAAGGCGCCTGCTCACTGTCACTGCCTGCATGGGGTCGTGCAGGAGAAGGTCCACCGGCCAGTGACTTTTCATCCACGAACCCACGCTCAGTCATTCACGCGATGTCCGGGTGAGAGCCCTGCCACGCGTCGACGCGCGAGGATGTCCGCAGCCCCGTGAAACGCTCTGGTGCGAGCAATCCGGAGTAGTCTTTAATCAACCCCGATGTGCTTGCGTTGTTGACAATCTCTTGGCCTCCACCTGCTTGGTCAGGGAGCTCAGTTCTGGGAACTATCAAGCCATTTCTGAATCTATACGAGTTTTGGCAGCAAAGACATGTTCACTTGCAGTCTACAGGATTGCCCTCTCTGTGTATTTCGGAGCTAAAACCGTGGCCACCACCTACAGGCATGAGAAATGAGTTGCTCCAAGTTGACAGAACTTCAGTTTACAGAAGCTATGGCTTGTTGGCTCAAAATACAATCAATCAGGCAGCAATGTTTGTTTGGAGACAAGAGTGGTGTGGCTTTCAAAACAATTGTTACTACTTGGAGCAAATTCTTATCTGGTGCTTGTTGCTGTTTACAGCTAAAGGGAGATGTTGGAAAGTTGCTGGCTCATGGCAATGCAAAACTAGTAATCAAGAGCAAGTGCTTGCTCAAGTTAATATGAGTTATTTGGGAGCAAGTGTACACCGGAAAAAGGATTTAAGTAAATTGGGACAAGGATTTATTTGGATTAGTTATTTGGGATTAAGTGGTGTAAAGTGTGTTTAGGTAGGTTAATATGAGTTTATGGGACTTTTGGAGGTTTTTTTTTGAGGGAAGGACTTTTGGAGGTTTCTATCAAGAAAAGGGCTTAAATTAAAATGGTTTTCTATTGTAGCGGGCGCGCGTAGTATTTCCTGGTGTCCATGAAGCTGGGCGGTGGGCCCGAGGCATCCGCTGCCCATGAAATGGAGGTGGAATGGATGACTGGCACAGTCCATTAGGCGCATGGAGAAACGAGGCCCGCGCCATGCTTGATCGGAACGTAGCGAGAGAAAGGGTGGTTGAACCTAGTTGGTTGGAATCCTCACCCGCAGGAAGTTCCAATCACCGTCCTTCCTTGATAAAGTCATTGAGGGTAGGGATGAAACAGATCAGATTCACGTGTAATTGGATTTGAATTTGAATATGGATACAAATATTTTTAAAAACAAATACAAAATGGATGTCTCAGATTCAGATATTCACTCAACTCAACTCAACTCGAAGTGCATATTGTCAAATTCAACATACATACAAAGAATTTTACTACGAGAAACAAAACCGAAGTACACTTCTATTAATCTCCAATATTCGAAGTGAACTAAATTATTATGGATAAATTTAATAAAATGATAGATCAAGTGAAGAAATTCAAACAAGAATGGTAGGCAACAAGTAGCCATTTTGCTAATTACAAAATTACTACACAAGTAGAGATCAAAGTATGTAGGTATATAATATAGACAAGGATAGCTCATAAAAAATAATATAGTTATCAACAAATATTTAATAATTAAATATATCAATTAATCATTTATATAATATTTATTCTGAAATTATAAATGATATAAATTATACAAAACAATTTACATAAGTAAATAAATAAATTAGGTTTAAACTAAGTTAGAACAGTAGTAAAATTAATTTAATATTTATGTATCATTAATAACATTAAATTATTATTAAAAATATTTATAATATACTATTAAATATTCAATGTATCATTAGTGGTATTAAAATTAAATAATTAGCCACTAGTCATGGAGATATCTTTTTTGTAAATAAATTTATTATATCTTGTTCTTTGCGGATACTAGTCATGGAGCCCGTGGACTGTGGCACGCAGGAGGTGGTGGGGAAAAAGGATCATGTGCGCGCTTGGTTTGAAGCAGTGGCAAAGACAGGTTGGAGGACCCTGGTGCGCCAGTTTGCATTGGCATATGTAGCGACGTATTTGACATTCGGTACAGCTAGCGTCCAGACACGACACAATTATTAACCTCTGGACCTAGATTATCCAAAAGTTAAAATTTTTTCACTCTCTCTCCATCACATCAATCTTTGGACGCATGTATGGAGCAGTAAATGTAGATAAAAAAATAACTAATTGCACAGTTTGATTATAAATCACGAGACGAATCTTTTAAGTCTAGTTAGTCCATAATTGAATAATAATTGTCAAATACAAACGAAATGCTACAGTTCAAAAATTTTCTAACTTCTTTTGATCTAATCAAGGCCCTGGTAAATATGCCATACACGGATACACTTTTCCTTCCTCCGCATCATCCCAATGCCTGGATGGCTATAGCGCTGCTATGCTCATTGGAGCGTCGGCGAATCTACTCATCCGGTCAACGTCATCGAGCTGAACCTTAAAAAAAAACGTCATCGAGCCTACTCATCGTGACCCTATGCATGACCAGAGAGCCACCCCTGACACAACCCGATGGAGACCCCCGCCGCACCCCGTCCTCGTGCTCCGCTCCCATCGTAACGTCTTATCTCCTCTGCAACATCGATCATGTCATTGCAACATATATATAGTATATTCTTAAATAATTTCTATATAGGCATTACAATATATGCAACATTCAGATCTACTTTTGCAACATCTAGATGAAACACTTGCAACATATGTCTTAAACAGCTGAAACATTTGGAACATACACTTGCAACGTATGTATATAGCCATTGCAACATATACAACATTTATATAACCATTACAACATATGCAACATCCAAATTTATGCAACTTTGCTTCTTTTTGCAAACATTCCAAATCAACAAGTACAACATGATTGCTTCTTTTTGCAAACATTCCAAATCAACCAGTACAACATGGAGGAATACTAATCCAAACATCAGAAAGATAAACAACCAGCTACGGAAAATCTTGATTTTTTTGCAACATCCCAAATCATCTGGTGCAGCATTAAAAAAACAATATAAATGTCATACACCACCTGTTGCAAGATTGATAAATCCCAACATATAAGTAGCTGGGAAGCAGGCAAGTAGGCGGGGTCATCAAGGAGTGCTGGAGTGGTGCCCCTAGCGTCAAGCTTGTGGCAGCCTAGACATCATGGAGATCGCCAGTGCCAAGGAAGTTGAAGATAAAGTCAAGGAGCCCCTCGAGGAGCTGTGGCGACGCGGAGCATGCGAAGGATGGAAGTAGGAGTGGAGTGATGGAGGTTACTAGCACTGAGGCTGAGGGCACTAGGGGATGGCCGGATGGGTGCTCGTGCAAGATCTATCGATGATGGGGGAGGGTACCACAGCTGCTGGTGATGAAAAGGGGAACGGAGAAGGAGACGGAGGCCAGGAGTGCCACATAATGCGAGCGAATGGATAAGACTTTGTGAGGGAAGGTGAGTGGTGGGCTGCTTAGCGGGAGGCCCGATGCGTCTTTTTTTGTGTGTAAAACTTGCCTTTCAATAACTCAATGCGAGCGAATGGATAAGACTTTGTGAGGGAAGGTGAGTGGTGGGCTGCTTAGCGGGAGGCCTGATGCGTCTTTTTTTTGTGTGTAAAACTTGCCTTTCAATAACTCAACTAGCCCAGGCCTCATACAAGATCAAATCACTAGCAAACGCTGGAGTTACATGCCACCTCTCCGAGTGATTTGTACTAGTGACCTGCTTGGCTAACAAATGTGCAATCTTATTACAATTTCTACTAACATGAGAAAAAGAAAAATCTTGAAAGGCAAGTCTAAGTTGATCTATCTCCTGCAATACCGGATCAACGATGGACCTTTGTGACTCCTTCCATAGCTGAACTAGCTCCAGGCTATCAGTCTCCAAAGCAATCCGCTGTAGCCCCAATTGTACAGCCAGCATCAATCCATCACGGCACGCCATTGCTTCCATTGTGCACACATCTAAGCAGTGATCATACCACTGTGCTTGTGCCGCATGAAAACCTCCATGATGATCTCGAATAATAGTTGCTGTCGCTCCTTCTTTTCTGCCCGCATGAAAGGCTGGGCGGCTTCCAGCCCGGAGCGACAGTCACCGGTTCTCGAGGCTCCGGCTTGTGCACCAATTGCCAGAGATCGAAGGCCGTATCCCTTGCCCATCGTGCCGCTTGCTGTAGTGTGTCATCGACTGCTCACCATGACGCCGCTTGTTGCGCATCATCCAGAGAGCCCACATGCCACAAAGGATGACTGCTTGTTCACGTTTAGTGCATATGTCAGACATCAGATCAGAGGCCCAGGTGGTTGTTTGCAACTCGGTATCTTAACCCCTGCAGCCAATCTTGTTTGGGACCAAAAATCCTTGGCCACAGTGCAGTCTAGTAGAACATGTCTTATTGACTCTTCTGGTGCTCCACATGCTTCACAATTCGCCACCGGTTCAATGTGTCGTCTCCAAAGGATTTGTCGAGCCGGTAAAAATTCATGGAGGCCTCTCCACCAGAAAACCTTCACCTTGGGAGGGACTTGTAACTTCCAGACTGCCTTCCAGATTGCATCATTCGAAGAGCTCGGCTGCTGGGAGTTAGCTACCTCATTCTTCTTTTCAAAGAACAGCTTATAGGCGGACTTGACTGTGTAAGCCCCAAATTTCTCACGGTCCCAAGCCAAGAAATCCTGCTCATTCCTTCCTACCGGCTGCCGAAGAATTGCTTGCGCATCTATTGGCAAAAACCGATTCCGAATAAGTTCCCCATTCCACGTTCCATTCTCAGTCAACAGTTCAGAGACATACAAGAGATCCTCCTCTTGCCTGGGGGTGATCGGCCTAGCTCCAAAATGATCAGAGATCCACCGATGCCCCCAAATCTCGGTTGAAGCCCCATTGCATACACGTCTGATCAAACCATGCTGCAAGGACTCCCTACCTGCCACGATTAAACGCCAAGTAGTGCTGACACGCTTCTTTCTGGTCGCCCTCATAAAATCCGAGTCATGGAAGTATCAGCCCTTGAGGACTCTTGTGCACAAGGACTCAGGTCTGGTTAACAGACGCCATCCTTGCTTCCCAAGCATAGCAAGGTTGAAACAGCGAAGATCCCGATACCCCATACCTCCTTTGCACTTTGGATGTGTTAACCGTTCCCAACTCATCCAGTGCATATGGTGATTATCGGCCGAGCTGCCCCACCAGTAATTCGCCACTGCCGATCTTATTTTCTTGCAAGTATTGACTGGCAGAAGAAAGCAGCTCATAGAGTAAGTAGGTACTGCCTGTGCAATAGATTTTAGGAGCACCTCTCGCCCTGCACAACTTGCTTCCCGTCCACACCAACTCTCAATTCTGCCTTTAACTTGAGACGGCAAATATTCAAAGGTCCCGCACAAACTTCTTCCCACCTCAGTAGGCAGCCCCAAATATTTCTCGGCCAAAGCCTCCTTGTGAATATCCAGTTCCTGGCTTACTGCTTGTTTCATTTCCTGAGAGCAGTTTTTGCTAAAAAATATAGCTGATTTCTCTCTATTAACCATTTGTCCAGAACCAGACCTGTATTTGTCCAAAATACCCATCAACCGATTAGCGCCTCCTTGCAACGCTTCTGAAAAAACGATGCCATCATCCGCAAAAAGAAGGTGCGAGATCCAGGGGTGTGTACTCCAACTCTGACACCCCTAGAAATATGCACTGGACCAACCGATTTCAGCATACAGGACAAACCTTCAGAGCATAACAGGAAAAGGTAGGGTGATATAGGGTCTCCCTGCCTAATGCCTCGTGTTGGTCTGAAAGCTTGTGTCAACATCCCATTAACTTCAATAGAGAAAGTCACAGATGTCATACACCTCATTATCAGATTGACAAAGTCTGTGTGGAACCCAAGTTTCACCATGATGCCTTTTAAATAATCCCATTCCACAATATCATAAGCTTTCGCCATGTCCAGCTTAATAGCGCAAGCCCTTGACTTTCCTTTCTTTCTTTTCAGATAATGTATACACTCATAGGCAATCAAAACATTGTCTGTTATCAAACGTCCAGGTATGAAAGCACTTTGTTCCTCGGCAATGATTTCATCTAGGAACTCACGCAGCCGTAGAGCTAACACCTTTGAACAAAGTTTGTATAAGACATTGCAGAGGGATATGGGTTTATACTCCTTCATTTCTTGGGGGCTCCTGGTCTTAGGAATTAGTGCAATAGTGGTATGATTTAGAGTATCCAGCATCACACCACCATTCAGGAATTCCAACACAGCAGCCGTTATACTGTTGCCCATCAAATCCCAATGCAACTGCTAGAACCCTGCAGTGAAACCGTCCGGCCCTGGGGCCTTACTCGCTTTCATCATCTGAAGAGCTCGTTCCACTTCATCTGCCACAAAAGGTCTCATCAACCGTTCATTCATCTCCTCTGTGATCTTCCTTGGCACATGCTCTAGGATCAGGTTCGGCTCCAACTCATCTTGCGCTGAAAAAAGTTGCTTGTAAAAATCCAGAGCAACCTCTTCCAACTCTTCCTGCTGCACTGCCACCGACCCATCCTCCCTTTTCAGCGTAGAGATTTTATTCCGCTGTGCTCGTGCTCGAGACTTAACCTGAAAAAGAGCAGTGTTCCGATCACCATCTCTTAGCCAGTCAACTCTCGCTCTTTGCTTCTCCATAATCTCCTCCCTGGAGAGCATTTCAGAAATTCGCGCCATAATTTGTTTTTCTCTTCTAGAGGGTCCCGAATGGATGGAGCGCCCTCTCTCCTCCTCCAACTCACGTCGCAGCCGTGCTAAGGTTTTCTTGCTAAACCAAAAACGTTGCAGTCCCAATCTTGCAGTTTGGACTGAACTTCTTTCAGTTTTCCTTGCACGCCTCCCAGCAGTAAAACTTCCGATTGCAGCCCCCAAGCATCACGAATGAGCGCCATATAGCTTGGGTCTCGCTGCCACATGTTCTCGTACCGAAAATTCCGCTTTCTCCGTCTCCTAGATAGCGAATGCTCCATGCACTGCACCACCAATCTACAGTGATCCGATATCGTGTTCTGAATATGCCACACCTTCACTTCTCTGAACATATCCAGAAAGGGTGTGGTCGCCAACCCACGATCGAGCCTCACCTTCACATTGTGGTCAGCCTCCTGACGATTATCCCATGTATATGGAAGGCCAATGAACCTCAAATCAGTGAAGCCGCAAATGGACACTGCCTCACGGAAGCCCTCCATTTGTCTCTCACTTCGTCCCACACCACCAAACTGCTCGGAAGCGTGGAGGACTTCATTAAAGTCACCCACACATAGCCATGGTAGCGAGCCACAGCCATTCAGCATCTTCAAGCAGTCCCAACTCCTATGCCGCAAATCTCGTCTCGCCTCACCGTAGAAACCAGTGAGTCGCCACTTCTCTGCCGTCACAGGGTCAAGAACCACTACGTCGATGTGTAGTTTATCCAGACTCTGCAATTTAACATCCACCTCATCTCGCCACAACAGAGCTAAGCCACCACCTCTACCATGGCTTCCAACTCCCAAGCCATGCGCAAAGCCAAGCATCCTCAGTAAACCATCCACTCTGTCAGAAAAGAGTCGTGTCTCAGATACAAACACCAAATCGGGGCGATGTAGCTCACATTAGCTATGCAAGTCACGAACTGCCTCGGGCTGCCCCAGACCCTGGCAGTTTAAGCTCAAGATTTTCATTGTGCCCGGCGGGAGCTGCCATCCGCAGCCGCTGCTGATCTTGCATTTTGGTTGGTGTCGCTTCTCTTTTGCTTTGTCAAGGTTTCAATCATGCTCCCTCCACTGCTCTCAGAACCCCCATCAAGTTGGCTTACCCGTGACTTTACCAAACCAATCGGGACAATGGCGTTGCTGCCTGTCAGAGGAATGTTCAGGTCTGGCGTCTGTGTTGCCGGTCCTGCCCCCTTGGATTTGCGTTTGCGCTGGGTCTGCTGCAGCACATCACCTCCCTGCTCAAATAGTTGCTTATTCGCCCCCGAGCCAGGTCGACCTCTGTCTGCTAGAAGCGCTCCAGCCTGCTTTGATCTCGATTGCTGCTTTAGTGGAGACTAGACTTCTTGATCCTCCGTCTCCCCCACCTGGTCCGATGAGTATTGGTGAGAGTCTTCTTCACCCATCGAAGACCGAGCATCCCCAGACCGACTGTGTGTCCACGGTTGTCTAGGAGCCGATGATGATCGACTGCCGAAGGAGTCAGCGGCCGCCCCGGCAAAGGACTGAACTCGCCTCCTCCTTTCTTCCGGAGAACGAAGCTGTATATCATACGGCATTTTACCCTGCTCATTCCGAGCCACCGGGTTCAGACACTCCACTTCTGAGTGCCCAAGAATCCCACAAGCGAACCAATAATATGGTAGCCTTTCATATTGCGCTTCAAACCATCTAGGTTCCTCCTGTTTGCTCATGCGCAAAGCACCCCACGACGGAGAGGCTTATCAATTTCAATTGCCACTTGACCATGGAGAAAAGCCCCACTGGCCTTCCCATCTTTATCCACGTCCATTTTCACAACATGGCCGATCAGACTCATGGCACGGCTGCCTCTTTGCTGGTTCATCCACCTCAGAGGCAAATTAGGTATCCTTACCCAAATTTCCATCCGATCAAAAGTGATCTCTGATGCACTGAGTTTTTCGTCATATTGTTTCAGGATGATAGCGTGTCTCCCCACCATCCATGGAGTACCTTTCTTGTCTGCAAATTCCGCTACAAACAGATTGGCTCCTTTCTCGCCGATAGCCCGGAATTTCAGAGCAACTGGGTTACCCCACGCTGGTTTCATCGCAGAGCGTACCGTGTTCACGTGGACTGCCGTGGGAGAAAGAACCTTCCCTACGATTGCCCACTCCATGGCCGGCAGCTCTGCATCGTCATCATCATCGCTGAAGTCCACCACGGCGCCTTCCTCCGTGAGGTTAAGCCGATTCAACAGATCAGTCACATTCGGGCCTTGATGATCGCCCGCACTCCCCTTCCCTCCACCTTCTGCTGATGCCATTGCGATCAGATAGAAGGAGAAAAACACAGGTGAATCTGCAACAACAAAGAGCAGACACCACATGATCCCAACACTACAAACCTAAGCGGCGCTTAGACCCTAGCGGGTCCTGACGTCAGGTAATTAGCATTATCGTTTGACATTTGTTAGGTATAGTTTTTGACCATTAATTTTTGGTTGATCTAATAAAATCTAGAGATATTATGAAATAATTATGAAAGCATATTTTTTAGAAAATAAATTATAGATAAGAGTATATAAGGTTTTATTAGCATAAATGTCTCGATTGATTGGGACATGTGAGGGGCGTCCCTAATTCGATGCAATTAACGACGGAAAAGCACCTCCAAAGAGTGCCAATAAATAGCCCTATAAATATGGTTTTTAGTGCTTGCAAAGATGTATTTTGGTCCGAAAAGAATAGTAGCACGAGGTGCAGCTTGAGAGGGTATTGCAACAGCTTAAAGATGGTCTGGCACGGGTGGTGAAGTGAAGTTTGTGGAGTCTTTTTTGGTTCTTTTGTCTTAGCTCTCTTTCTCTAGTTGGGAAAGTACTGGAGAGGTAGCTGGATAGATGTGTCTCTTTCTTTTGTGATGTATACTGGTGGCCTTGTGCCCAAACGCCTGTCCTGGTGCTGGTAACCCCAGCTTAGCTGCTTTCAATAGCAGGACCAAGAGGTCTCTAGTCTCAAAAAATCTCAACCTGAGTCCGTGGATCTGATCTTCGTCATCTAGTTTTTTTTGTGTTTTTTTTGGTGCATCACGGATTTATAAGTGTTCTATTTCTCGATTTCTATTTGAATTTGATTTCGATCTTTGATTTTGATTTACTGATGAGTCATGGCGAGGATTGATCTGTGAGATATGTGTATCCATATACGATTTGATTAGACGTAGTGGCTTGTGAATTTGATTTTTGGTTAGGCGTCGGGTATTGTGACTACAACTCCTCACCCAACGGTTGTTTGTGTGGGGACGCAGATGAAAATCGACAGTGCTTATATTATCAAAATCGAAGAATGCGGGAGAGGTAGTCCAGGCAAAAAATGGGAGAAAAACATTAACTCTTTAAGACTAGGTATAGATATAGATAGAACGTCGAACGCGTGAAAATCCTATGTTTAGGGTGTCCGCCCGGGCTCGTGTTCCTAGGCCTATGCAGCAACCAGACTCAATAGGCAATCGGCTTGCTTCCCTCTATGCTCTCTCCTCCATCTCTACCCAACGATAGAAATTTCTATTCGCTTTCGCTCGTCGCGGCTTCACTGCATCGGACACCCGCCCCCACTCCGCCTCGCTCTTGCTCGCCGCTTCTGCCGCCACGCCGCGTCCACTCATCCTACAGAACCTCGTCGGCACTCGCCCCACTCCGCCTCGCCGCTGCCCGCTGTGTCTGCCGCCACGCCGTGCCCACTCCTCCTATAGAACCTCGTCGACGTCGGCGTGGTCGACGAGTCGGACGACTTCGGCGACACGGGGGACGACAACGATGACTTCCTCTAGGCGCTCATCAATGCGGACCTCCCTGGCGGGGACCTCGACCTTGGCGTGTGGAAGCTCTTGGCTGTCGTGACACTCTCCTTCGCCGGCGTGCCCCTGCTGCTCATGTATCTTGTCCAAGCAGCAAGGTGACGTTGCGCAGTGCATGTTGCAAGCTTGTATTTCAAGTGTTTGAGATGTTTTATCTGGATGTTGTAAGTTGTTTTATCTTGATGTTGCAAAAGTAGATCGTGATATTGCACATTGCAATATCTATACATGTATGTTTCAAGTGTTTGCTCCAAATGTTTCATCTGTTTTTCAGACGTTCGTTGTAAGTGTTTCATCTGGATGTTGCATATGTTTTATAGTATGTTGCAAGTGTTTTATCTTGATGTTACATATGTTTGCAATGGTTTTTTCA
The DNA here is from genome assembly GCA_038087645.1 of Saccharum hybrid cultivar R570. NCBI lineage: Eukaryota > Viridiplantae > Streptophyta > Magnoliopsida > Poales > Poaceae > Saccharum > Saccharum hybrid cultivar. The sequence goes on along the minus strand of JAQSUU010000456.1, from coordinate 271,870 downwards.
AGAGTTTGCAAGTGTTTTGCAAGTTTTTCAGACACATGTTGCAAATGTTTTAGCTGTTTCGTACGTGTGTTGCAAGTGTTTTATCTGAATGTTTCAAAAATAAATTGAGATGTTGCACATGTTGCAATGTGGCCACCCTGCCACAATCGCCTGCTGCAGCTGCTTGGGCGCCATGCATGCTCGTGGGGGGAGCAGAGGGATGGAGCACTGCTCGGCAGTGGGCGCGGGAAGCGGAGGGCAATGGCAGCAGGGGGCCAGGCGTCCCCACACGGCATGCACGGGTGGCAAGCGCAGGGGGCACAGGCAATCTGGACAGAGGCATGAAGTTGGGGCGCAGTTTCCTGTGAGCAGCGTCGTTAGGTGCAGAAACGGACTGTAGTCACGGGCGTCCGTCCGGACGTCCGGGTAAGCCTGGGCAAAATACCCGATACCCATTACCCATACCCAAATTACCCGAACCCGAGGTACCCGATCCCAAGTTCGGATACCTATTTTGATTATCCGAAATTAGTTTGGGTAATTCGGGTAATATCTCCCGGTATCCAAACTACCCGAACTACCCAGAGATTTATTTTTGTCTTTGTATTTATCATGTGTTGTTAGTTGAATACTTTCACTTGTCACTTTATTAGAATATAATTCTCTCTATTTGAACGAGTGACTGTAATATATTATTCTCTGTAAATTGCTGTTGAAATTCTATTCAAATTGTTGCTGAAATTATGTATATATCGCTACTGAAATTTGGTGTAGTTGGTTGTTTTCCGTAAATTTGGGTATATCGGGTAATACCCGAACCCGAACTCGAATTATCGGGTACCCGAATTTACGGGTAGTGTTTTTTTAGGGCACAAATCGGGTATCAGTTTTCATTACCCGAATTTTGAATTACCCGACCCGAAAAAATCAGGTAACCCGAATGCCCAGGCTTACGTCCGGGCGCTAGCATTGCAAAATTCATGATGATTGCACAGCACTCTATTGTCTGTGCACTGTGTACAAAATGAATTTGCTTTTGGGCCGTGTCTAGTGGGCTCACCGCATGGGTCAATTGCTTCTGTGTATTCCAAGGCGAGTGCCATTCCTGATGGAATGGGATTATGGGAATGAATGATATGAGACCATTGGGCCTCCGCAGGCTCAGGCGGGTTTCCTTGCCACCAGAGGCCCATTTCGGGCCCCGATAGCACCTAAACCCTACGGCGGGGGCGAGGCGGGCAGGCGGCGGCCGTGAGGACGATCGGGCGGAGGTGAAGGAGGGCAAGGAGGCCGGGAGGGATGTCTCTCCGGGCATTGGGTTCGGTATTCTCCCGCGGCAGCTCCAGCACCAGTACCTCGCAGGCGATCTTGGAGAAGGCACTACGGTCGGCGGCGGGGAAGAGATCACATCATCCGCTTCTGATTTCGTGGCCGCCGAGCTATCTTGGAGGTGCAGGCGCTGCCAATACCCTTGGAGAGTCGGATGTTTTTGTACACAAGTACGTACATTTCTCGTTCGTGTCTTGGCGTCCAGAACCAAGACCAACACGATGTCGTGAACTCGTGATTATGTGACTAACATCCCTTACATTCCCAATCTCGCAGGTTTCTCACTGGAAAGGGGGATTTCCATGCTAGTAGTGGTGTTGCTGGTGGAGTCCTTCTTGCTGTCACCACGTTATCCACCTTGCTGGGAATGTGGCTGGCCTCACCTGGAGTCTCCTCAGCAAAGGCTGTTGGTATCTCAGATGAAGAGGAAGGTCTGTTTGCTACTGTTTTGGTTATTGTTAGTAACGAGGCTACTAGGTAGCCTAGGCCACCTGAATTCTGGATGCCAGTTGTAGCAACTTGTGAAGATTTGATTTATTCATGTTCCATTGGAATCTGGCACAACTTTCCTAGCATCCATGTGCATGCTTGAATCTGTCTTGGTACTTGGTAGACGTTCATGTAGTTATGTTCTACAAAGTTCAATAGCAAATGTTTCATTGTGCAGCTGATTGCTAGTAATTAAGAATCACTTCGCTGCACAGGTCAATGTGTGCTACAATTTCTTTTGTTGTGTGGTATCACTGGTGGTCTTGATACTGTCGGTTCAGCAAGTTCTTGATTGTTCTAAGAGGGTCATGAGGCATAAAGGTGATGTCCAGGTTATCATTGGCAAAGGTTGCAGTGCTGGTGGCCAACTTTACCACGCATATGACTATGCCAAAAATCATGGACTCATGACTGCCAAGGCATACCCATCGCGTCTCTTGTGGCATGGGAAATGCCGTTCGAGAGAGAAAGATGTAGTTTTGAAGATTGATGATTACAATTATGTAAATTCAAATGAAAAGGCTTTGATGAGAGCGGTGGCGAAACAACCTGTAGCAGTACCTATTGATGTTTGCCCATTGAAAGGTCCAAATAGGCTAGAGGGGGGTGAATAGTCTAATTAAAACTTCTACAAGAATTACTTAACCACACGTTAGTACGAAAGGTGGCGAAGCAAATGCACTAGCTCTAACTAATTAAGCAAGTCACCTACACGAGTCTAGAACAAGGCTATTCACTAAACACAACAACAACTGCAAGCTAGATAGAAGAAATAATGCGAGAGAAGAGTTTCGAGAGATTATACCGCCGTGTAGAGATGAGAAATACCACTCAATCAATCATACAATAGAAAACCTCGGGAAGAGAATGACACAAGAATTTATCCCGAGGTTCACTTGCTTCCCGGCAAGCTACTCCCCGTTGTGGCGATACATCCACTTGTCGGTTCGTGAGCTAATCGACTATCAAGAGTCGAGTCCTCGGCGGTCGCCGCACAACCGCACACAAGATGGGGATCCTCCAAGCCACGAGCTCTACTAGAGTATCCAATTTACGAACTCCCGCGGGGAAGGATCAAGAACCCCTTACAACACTTGGTAAGGGCTCCAACAATCTCCAATTGCGAGCTCAATCACCTCCGCTGCTCCAAGCCGTCTATCGTGTCGGGAAACACGGAAGAGTAACAAGAAATCCGCAGCAACTCGAAGATCAAGTGCCTCTAAAATACAACTCTCAAGCAATGCACTTGAATCTCACTCAATCTCACTCAAGATGTGCAACTAAGCAAAGAGATGAGTGGAGGGGTTGTTCTCTAGCTCAAAGGATGTCTCTAGGTCTCAAAATGTGCAAGAGTTACCCTCAAACCCCGACCAACTTCTATTTATAGCGAAGGGGTATGCAGCTAGCCGTTACCGGACGACACGGTTCAAAACGAGCTGACCGGACGCTCCGGTCAGGGTGACCGGACGCGTCCAGTCACTACAGGACAAGCGTGAACAGTGCGCGTCAGAAGTTACCATTGCCGTGACCGGACGCGCTCTAGCGTTTGACCGGATGCGCTGCACCTGGCGTCCGGTCGGAGTCCAGTAAGCTCCCACCGCGACTGGACGCGTCCGATTGCACGTGACAGGACGCGCCGCGCATCCGATCAGCACTCCGCTGCTCTCTGCCCCTCTGGACGCCTGACCGGACGCTCCGGTTCCATGAGGGACCGGACGCGCCGGTCGCGCGCGCTTCTTCTGCGCACAGGTGAACTGACCGGACGCGCTGGTTAGGCCAGACCAGCGTCCGGTCAGAAACCCTAACACCCGCGTGCCTGACAACTGCTGAGAACTGACCGGACGCGTCCGGTCAAACCGCGACCGCGTCCGGTGCAGCGTCCGGTCACCACAGTGACCGCCGTTCGCCTCCGTTTCTTTTCCGACTTCCGGCGCAGTAGAAAATAGGCATTTCACTTCCCCAAAAAGCGCCGAATCCCGCCTCGCAAGCTCGGCGGGAGGGAGAGAGGAACCCAAACCCCTCTCTACCGCTCAAACACCACCGCCTTCGCAAATGTGCTAACACCACCATGTGTATACCGTCATGTGCATGTGTGTTAGCATTTTCACAAACATTTTTCAATGCGTTATGTTAGCTTCTCAACTAGATCCTAATGCATATGCTCAAGATATTGATCTAGTGGCACTTGATTTCCGAGCTAACCGTGATTGCCCCTCTTGATAGTCGGCTATGTATCCTAAACCCGGTCAATCACTTCTCTACTCATCTTAGACCGGCAAAAGGAAAACTCTATGCTTATACCTTTGTCTTGCGCTCTTAGATCCTTCTCTTCCACTTGATCATCATGTCCCTCATATTATGTGCATCTCCACCATGATCATCATTTTATGTCTATGCACCATCTCTTTGTGATCTTGTGACCACCACTCCTTGCCACATACATCTTCATCACATGTGTTGCTTATGCCTAACTCAAAACACTTAACACATGGCGTTAACAACTTGGTGTCATTAATTACCAAAACCAAACTTGAGCTTTCACCCATATCTTCGAGGATTCAAAGGCGATGGCATAATTGAATATCACAACTGCCGCCCTGCTGCTGATGGTGATCGTGGTGCGCGCTCATATGCTGTACTGGTAGTTGGGTATGGCACCGACGAAGAGGGAAACAAATTCTGGAAGATTAAGAATAGTTGGGGTACTTGGTGGGGTGATGGGGGCTTCGCAAAGCTCAGGCGAGGAGTGGCTGACAAGAACGGAGTGGCTGGAATCACTCGTTACCTTGGCTATATTCCCATCATTGACTGTAAGAAATAAGCAAGTTGAATTGTCTTAGAAAGGTGGTAACAGAACGGAAAACCGTAGCACAAATTGAAATGCTCATGAAAAAAAAGGTAATACAGTGATGTGGAGGCAGGTATAGTAGGGAATGGAGCAGGCTACATTTCTGATTTACATGTGGAGACCTTGTATATGATGCCTTAATCTGCTGTTTTGCCAGTGAACATGTACTGGTAGCTTTTGTCACTGTCACTAGTATTTCTATGCTGTGAATATGCATGTTTTCTAAAGCTATGATAGTGGAGAATGAATACCCAGAAATGTAGTAAACGGTTGATCTTTCCAGGTTGTTATTTATCGGAAATGTCAAACCTGATATTTGCGGATAAAGACTTTTTCTTGCTTTATCTGGATGATGTTCTGCTTCATTTTCTATCCAACCAAGACGTTGGGCTAAAGCACTGGAAGAAGTTTTGGGTAGTGAGTGGTACTATTTTTTTTATACATTACTACTAGATATAAGCGGAGAGAATACTAGTATCACATTATTGACGCACAATTGGGCATGTTCTTCCTTCCTGGCATTTTCTATAAGGGCTTGTTTGGAACATGGGAAAATTTCTGTGTTCTTGCAATTTTCTTTGAACTCATTCCTGTGAAATTGTTCTTCTTATGTGTTTGTTGGTCAGACGTAGGAAGTGAGGTATTATGGAAAATTCTTTCAGGCATTTTCTGTAAGGGCCTGTTTAGAATGTAGAAATTTTCGAGCCTGTTTAGAATGTGGAAATTTTTCTCTATTCCCACGTTTTTCTATGATCTGATTCCTGTGAAACTCTTAAACGATTCCTGTGAACTGTTCTTATGTGTTTGTTGGTTACATCAGACATAGGAAGTGAAGTGAGGTATATGAAAAGTTCTTCCTCAATAAATCTAGGAAAAGTAACTCGGAGGTGTGCCAAACCACAAGGTCTTCTAGAAATGTACGGACAAATTTAGACTTAATCAAGTGGTGTCAAAGGTTGGAGGATTTTATAAAAAATATAAATCGTTTACTCATTTAGGGGTTTCTATCTACATCCACAAATAGGAATCTCAGGGTGTGACATTAACAAACTGATAAACAAATCTAGCTTTCGTTTTTTTTCTTTTGAAAAGGGACACTAGAAAGTGACATATCTGATACTTTGAGGTCATCGTCTTCCTCAGAAAACACACACTCCGGAGGTAGTAGACGTAGATTTCCCCTTGCATCGTGAACTTTCGATCATTATCTGCTTTGATCTTTAGACCGCGAAACTAACCCATAGAGTTCTTTTCAAGCCTAGGGAAATTCACAATAGCTCAGTCGTTATATGGTAGCCTATTGCTTCTTGTTTGGGTGCACAGGCAGTAAACAATCCAGTTCATGATTTAAGGATCTGCTTTGTGGCAGGTTAACATGCAAAACAAAACTAGGGTACTTCCTATCCAGCTATATCCTCATGTCTTGGGAAGACTTCTACCAGTGTGCCATCTATTCAGTTACATTATATCCTAGGTATAATACAACTTGCTACAAGTTCTAAGAGTGAGAATTGCTGCCAAAAATAATCTGAGTCAGAATTGCTGCTAGATTCACTACCTCCAGACACCCATCCTGGACCTTATGCTTAGCCATCTGTCTCCTGGAAATTTGGCAACGGTGAACAATTAGTTGCAATTTATTTCTGAAATTTAAGCAAACAAGATGTGTTTCTTTCAGGAACTGTACTGAAAAAAGAGGGAACCACAAAGTATAATGACCAACATCTTACTCAAATCTAATCAAACAAGTGAATAAGTACAGTACTATGGTTATCCATATATGATCTGGCCTGGGCGCCTGGCCATTGAGAATAATTCCATTTGCTTAGTAAGCTTATAACAATGTGTCCATTTACAATTAATGTATGGTCTCTAGATAAACTCATCAACTAAGTAATGAGAACATACCACCTGAAATGTTAAATAATGTTTCACTGGATAAATTCACTAGATCATTTGCAAGTGTAAATGTTAAAACAATGAAAATGTTGAATCATTAGAATAGGTTGAGTTCTGCATGATACATGTCAACAATATTTACCTTTTTTTGTCTAGATAAGTTAGCAAAGAATTTGGATCAGAGATAAAGCAAATTATCAACAAACTCATTTGCTGCATGTGGTACCACTATATAGAGCATACATCACAGCAAAAACATTATATAACCTCGACTAACTGGCATCATGCAAACATGTTTTAACGTATACATCAAACAATTAAGTGATTTTAAATCAGAATTCCACTACCATGGCTATCAACTAGAACAAGGAATTTCATGCTGAATGAATAATCAAAGCAAAATATAAAAAAAAACTTTCAGAAAAGAAGAGTAGAAGACAAAACTGATCAATGAGATGCTACTTAAAACTTGGTAAAAATAAACAAAACGAGAGGAGCCAAAAAGAACAATTGGTTACTAAATGCCTTCAAGGTCTGACTATGCGCTAAGCAATTATGTGTGACCTGTGATGTTCTCCCTCTCTTTCACAAATGGTATATCTGGAGCACAATTTCCAAATTTATCATGTAACAAGTGATTTGCCAATTCAAATTGTGAGCCTATGTTTTTTTTAATACAAGAATTTCATATAAAAACCCAAGCTAACCAACATGCTAGCCTGCTACTAGCAATCAAATCAGAATTGTGAAATATATGTGAAATATATTTATTGCCTATTATCTTCAGATTATGTGATCATTTAGCCCTTCTTAAAAAATATTTACTCAAAACTAATTTAGTGAACCTATCCTTAATCATTGGATCAAAGATGAAAATTAACAACATACCACACTGTCAGTCCCTGCTAGGCTTCTTGGCCCTGGCATTCTTCTTATCAATTAAAGACCGGATGTGATCGATGTAGTCATCCCAGTCAACATCACTATCATACAGACATTGGCACTCTTCCTCGGTCCAATCTGCGGTATGGTTTGTGACAAAGACAGCCCCACCTTCTGCGGTTGCCTTGTCCACCATATTTGCAAAAGCCTTGAACAATTCATAGCGCCGAGCCTTCTCCTCCTTGTTTTTGTATCTCTTGCCATACTCTTTGATCCATTCCTCAAACCGTGCCTTCATGGCCGCCTCATCCTTCATGGCTGCCTCATCCTTGATGGTTTCACTGTTTGTCACCTCCTTGACAGCCTTCTTGCAAGACCTTTCATAACGAGCCTTCTTCTGCGCAGCAGCCATCTTCGTCATCTCAGCAAGGTACTCTTCCAAGGAGAAGTCGTTGTCATTGCGCTCTTTGGTTTCTGCCTCTATTATGGCCCCTTGCTTCCTGGCTTCATCCCCAGCCAACTGCTTCTTTGCTTCCTGCCGAGTCACCTCCTTAGTTTCCTCTTCCCCAGCCACCACCTCCTTAGTCACCTCGCCGGCTACAGGTACGCACAGATATGGGTATGAACAACGAAATTAAAGAAAAAGGCGAGGAATTTTAAGACTATTTCATACCTGACTCATCTGCACCTTTCCTGAAATAAAGAATTCCAACCAATCCAGCTAACGCAGCCGCGGCTACACCACCATAAGCGCCTGCGCCATCACCAACAGCGAAATCCCTCTGCATCGTCACGAGAATTATGAGCCGCGAGCGCAAATTAAAGAAAGAAAGCGCTTTGACCTGGGTGAAATAAACTCACGAGTGAGTGGAAAGAGCGTGCTGGCACGCCTGCCGCCGGCGCTAGTGCCTTCTTCGCCTGCGCACGGGGGGGGGGGGGGGGGGGGGGGGGGGGGGTCCCGCTCCCGGGTGACAACAACCTTCGGGTGAGAAGGGAACCGAGAGACCGGAGGGACATCCTCTCGACCGCTTGCTCTTCCTTCGCCGCTTCGATCTCCTCGCTCGCTCGCCGCCGCCGCCGCCCCGCTCCCGTTTGCCTCGATTGTTCGCTGCCCGTGGACACCGACGGTCGAACGGGACCCTTATTTCTGGCGTGGTCCAACTCGTACGAGAAGCAGGCCCAGATCGGCCCAGTGTCGAGATCTTTTTTTTTTCCCAAACGGAGTGTCGAGATTAACGTCAAATTTAAGGCAGGCGGAGCCTGACCGGGTCCAACGTCACTAGATCTAGTTTAGACTCTAACAACAACAAAAACATAGTTTTTTGTCCCAAACAAATTAGAGTAGGTTAGAGATGAAACCCAAAAGAGACGAGAAAAAAGAAGACACATAAAGAGATATAAAGGGCACAAGACAGAAAGAGGTCACGGTTCATGTACGTTGATTGCTAGTCTCCAAGCGCTCCTGTCCATAGCTAAATCCTTAGAGATATTCCACTCCTTAAGGTCTCTTTTAACGGACTCGTCCCAAGTTAGTTTAGGTCGACCTCTACCGCTCTTTACATTATCGGCCCGCTTTAGAACCCCACTACGCACCGGTGTCTCAGGAGGCCTCGTTGGATATGTCCAAACCATCTCAACCGATGTTGAATCGATTTCTCCTCAACTGGTGCCACCCCAACCCTATCCCGAATATCGTCGTTCCGGACTCTATCCCTCCTCGTATGCCCACAACACCAACGTAACATACGCATCTCTGCTACACTCAATTGTTGGACATGTCGTCTTTTTTAGGCCAACACTCAGCACCGTATAACATCGCCGAGCGAATCGCCGTCCTATAGAACTTACCTTTCAGCTTCTGAGGCACTCTTTTGTCACACAGGACGCTAGAAGCTTGACGTCATTTCAACCAGCCGACTGAAATTATATGCCTAACATCTTCATCAATGTCTCCATCTTTTTGTAGCATCGACCCTAAATGCCGAAAAGTATCCTTCTTGGCCACCACTTGCCCATCGAGGCTAACGTCTCCCTCCTCATGCTTTGTCGCGCTGAAATCGCACCTCATGTACTATGTCTTAGTCCTACTAATTCTAAACCCTTTTCGATTCTAGCGTGTGCCTCCATAGTTCTAACTTCCTATTAACCCCTGTTCTACTGTCGTCAACTAGCACCACATCATCAACAAAGAGCATACACCAAGATATATCACCTTGTATATCCCTTGTGACCTCATCCATCACCAAAGCAAATAAATAAGGGCTCAAAGCTGACCCCTGATGTAGTCCTATTTTAATTAAAAAGTCACTGGTGTCGCCATCACATGTTCGGACAAACGTGACCACATCCCTGTACATATCCTTGATGAGGATAACGTACTTAGTTGGGACTTTGTACTTTTCCAAGGCCCACCACATGACATTTCTCGGTACTTTGTCATATGTCTTGTCGAGGTCAATAAAGACCATGTGCAAGTCATTCTTCTGTTCCCTATATCTCTCCATCAATTGTCGTAATAAGAAAATCGTCTCCATGGTCGACCTAACAGGCATAACCCTCTCCCAGAGCTTCATCGTATGGCTCATCAACTTAATCCCACGGTAGTTAGTACAACTTTGAACATCTCCCTTGTTCTTGAAGATAGATACTAATATACTTCTCCTCCATTCTTCAGGCATCTTGTTAGACTAAAAAATAAGGTTAAAAAGCTTAGTTAATCATACTATCGCTCTGGCGCTTAGGCATTTTCACATCTCAATGGGGATACCATCAGGGCCCATCGCTTTACCTCCATTCATCCTCTTCAAAGCCTCACTGATCTCTGCCTCCTGAATTCTCCTTACAAAGCGTATGTTGGTATCGTCAAATGAGTCGTCCAACTCAAGGGTCAGACCCTCATTCTCCCCATTAAACAATTTGTCGAAGTACTTTCTTCATCTATCCTTGATCTCCTCATCCTTCACCAGAAGTCGATCTGTCCCATCATTAATGCATTTTATTTGGTTGATATCCCTTGTCTTCCTCTCGCGGATTCTAGCCATCCTATAAATGTCCTTCTCCCCTTCCTTCGTGCCTAGCCGCTGATAAAGGCCATCATACGCCTGACCTTTTGCTACACTCACAGCTCGCTTTGCAATTCAAAAAAATCTAGTTTAGACTTGAGGTTTGGAGAATTTATTTTAATATTTTAGCAAAAAAAAACTCAAATACTAAAAAGTGCCTATTTCAACTAATTTTTTATAAACGAGTCCTTTTTATCACTAGAGGTTGCAGGACAATTCCTGACTTCGATCACGCCAGTTGTGACAGGACAGTTGAGTCACGGCAGGGCAGACGACGTGGCTCGCCAACTTAGTGACGCCAAGTGAATGGCGTGCGTGTGTCTTTTTTTTCTAATTGTTTAGCTTTTCTTTGTTAATTTAAAACCAAAGATTTATGAATCTCTAAAAGTCTTCAAACTTTTCAATATATGCCAAAAACTAAGCGGGACCCATTTTGCTTGGATCTGGAATCATAAATATTATACTTTTGAAACTAATATTCTGCTCATAATGCTATATTTAAGTATTTGTTAAGTTGTTTAGCCTCAAAATGGTTTTGAAAATCCAGAAAAAAAATCATCTAAATTTATGGTTCAAAAAGGGTGTGTTTGGATTGATGGATATACATGGATGGAAGATGGCGATCCATGGACAAGCGACGTTTGGTTCGTGGAGGAGTTAGACATGGATATCCATGACAGGAGAATATTCTCCTAGATGCTAGATATCCCTGCATCAAAAATTTGGGTGACGAGCTCATCCATGTTTTCTGGTCTTTGTCATTAGCAAATAATTAAGGATTATTAGGATGTTATATTATTGCTTAGTAATTATGATGGCAAGATTAACTTTGATACATGCTAGCATGTTGATTAGTGCATGTTTTGTATGCCAATTAGGATAATAGTGGTGCTAATTAATATATTTTATTTGTAATTAGCGATTATTGTGACAAAATTAGTGTTACTGCATATTTATTAGTGTATAATTAGCTGTTGTTTTTTAATAATATAAATGCAATTAGTTAAAGCATTTTTATCCCATCTACTTTCATCCTCCATCCAACCAAACAGAAAAATGACTTGCCCTATCCATCTTTATTTGTAATTAGCGTTTATTATGACAAAATTAGTGTTACTGCATATTTATTAGTGTATAATTAGTTGTTGTTGTTTTTAAATAATATAAATGCAATTATTTAAAGCATTTTTATCCCATCTACTCTCATCCTCCATCCAACCAAACAGAAAAAGGACTTGCCCTATCCATCCAGGCAGCATGGATATCCATCCATATCCCGAAATCCATGGATGGCCATATGCTATCCGCTCTTGTTCTCAAACCAAACACACCCAAAGTATTATTTTATCCAAAGTTTCTTAACAAAGCACAAGCTTAAAATTAAGTTTAGATTCAAAATTAAACTTAGAAGCATTAAAGGAAACATTGTTACACCCGCAAAAAAAGAAAGACTGTTACACTTGATCTCTTGTCTAATTATGGTGTTTGGATATTTAAAGAAAGAGGTTGAAAAGTCAGCCTTACCTTGAAATCGGCCCAAAGCGGAGAAGCTAGGTTTAAAGAAGTTAATTGAGTAGTCTCTCCGTTCTAAATTGTAAGTCGCCATGACTTTTCTAGTACATAGATTTTACTATGTATCTAGATATACATGATGTGTAGATACATAATAAAAGCTTTATATAAAAAAGCTAAAACAACTTATAATTTGGAACGGAGGGATTAGCCTTGTTGACCTAGCTCAGTAACATGAAAATTGTAGTACAAAGTGATATGTTTAGAACCAAGTTGAAAATTTAGAGTAAATATAATTTAGACTTGAGGCCTTAGCCTGAATATAATATCAAATTGAACACCTAAACTTTTCTCGGAGTCTAGAAAATAACATCGGTGTCAATGTTTAGAGATGGTTCTAAAAACATTTGGTATGTTAACTTTACAAAAAACATATAATCAGAGTTGGAGTATAAACAAAGATCTTGCATTTTGTTGACAAGAATGTTATGGTAATTCTTCTAAGTAGCTAAGTTATGCAAAAACTAATGATTTAGGTAAGTGAAAAAGGGTAAGAGTTGGTAGGGCCAAGCTCTATAAGAAAATATATTATGTCATTTAGCAGGTAATTAGATGCAAGTTTAGGAGGTTACTTTATGTATTTTCTGTAATGATAGAAGTGAGTAATATTTTATAAAAAAAATAACAGATCCAATGGCTAGTGGATTATGACAATGATTAGAGTCTACCAAATTAAAGTCTAGATGGTTCTGATTATTGTGAGAATTTCTAGGATTTATCTTTTTTTCCTAACACATTGTGAGGGTTAACATGAGGCCTCCTTTAGGGCCTCTAATTAGGGCACGTTCAACCCACAGACGGGGGTCGTCTCTAACAGCCTCGAATCTGATGTACAGACAGCTAAAAAGACGGGTCATATAAGCCACAGACAGGTGTCGTCTGCAAGCCGATTAATGCTTTGCATGTAGCCACAAGATCAATCATGAATACTATTTTGTATACCATTGTGTTGCTATTTGATAGAAAATAGATCACAACTACGCTCAGTTCACACTAACAACATTTGGAGGCTGCTCACTGTTCCTTCTCACCATAGCATTCTGTTATGAGTATCCACCTCTTCATGGATATCACCTGACATACAGGAAGGTAAGAGAGCTTTCAGAACGCAACAAATGTAATTGTCCATGGAAGGGAAGGTAAAACCAATATTGTAGTCCAGGTAGCAATCAAATATCCGATGGCAAGTACTACAACACAATTATATAAGAAAGTGATCTAAAACAGCACATTTATATAAGAAAGTGATCTAAAACAGCACAATTATATAAGGGATAAAAGAAGTACAAGTACCTAATCTTAGCATTGGTATCTCCTCAGAATTGGAATGCTTCAATCTGAGATGATAGATCACCTAGCTAGACATCAGAGAAGCACCGCAGTTTCAGAAATTAGCACACACCTAGACTGAACATGGCCATCCCAAGCCCTGCATCTGAAAAATTAACTGTCAGGAACTTGGGAAAGTCACCACTGAAAAGAACTTCAGTTCGCAGCCAGCTTTTGCGTGCACTAAGAGAGAATATAAAACTCACTATCTGAGATTCTCAAATCCTTTAGATACATTGTAAAATGCAGCACTCTGAGAATATGAATTACTGTCAAAAGTAATTAAAATGACCAAAAGATCATTAGATACTCTGTTTCAGTGTACTCTTGTTTCAGTGTTTTTGCATACTGATTGTTTGTATGTAGGTACAAGTGGATCTGAACAAGAATTCATGAACGATTTACACGTACGAATGAATATTAGAAGACATAAATTTGATAATACTAACCAACTTCATCCACACTTCTGGTAGCCATCAACCAATTGCCAATTTGTTAATGGGTTTCAAGGCATTGTTTATGCTCTCCAGGCAATTCAGAGTTAAGTCTGCTACTTATTCTTTCAACAACGCACAACAGGAACAATACATTTAGAATTAGTGTTCTTACCATGGAGGAAGCTCGCCTGCGTGCTCGCGGTGGCCGGGGTGGGAGATCGACCGTGCGCAGCCCGCGGCGTGGCGGAGCTGGGCCGGACGTCTTGTGTGGCTGGTGCAGAGCTCGCCAGTGCGCAGCCCACGGTGTAGCGGAGCTGGCCCGCGCGTCTCGCGGTGGCCGGGGCGGAGCCTGCGGTGCGGCTCGGCGGAGGAAGGGTTTGGGCACCGCCGCCGCCGCCGGTGAGGCACCCTTTCTCTTCCTAGATGCGGAGGAGGTGCTTGACAGTTTGGCACGACAAATCCCTGCAGCGCCGCCCAAACTGAACCCCCCACGCGCATGGGATCCGTGAAACCTTGGGGTCGGCGAGGCGACCGTACAATGGTGCCGGAGCTAGCGACTCGGCCTTGGGCCACAAGCTCTCCTCGTTGTCTCGTGAGACGACAATCTCCGTCTCTATGCATTCGCGGGGTTCTTTTTGCAAATATACGTCACGGAGACGAGGTCAAGAGACCTGTTGTTCGTGGGGCCTGCTACAGTCCGTCCAATCGGACAAGAATCGTCGTCTGGCAGTTTCCCGCTCATTTTTCCTGCCCCTCCGCGCAAATTTTGCTCGCAGGCAGGTACTAGCGTGCGGGTGGATGCCTAGTAAATAATTTTTTTACATACACAGCGCACAGCGCAAACAGGGGCTAAGTGGTCATGTTCGGCTGGCCCACCTCACCCAAGTCAACTTTCAAACTCATGCATGCGATTTTCAATAAACTAAAAAAAAGTTATAACTGCTAAACCAAACATCCAAATTAAATTTCGATTACACCATCACGTTTCTTGCAATAAATTCTTCAAAATAAGATTTCATATGGATATATTTAGATAAAACTATTTTAAAGAACATTTGTCTTATAAAGATAGAACATTTTCTTTTATTGAGCAGAGATGATATTCTAAGTTAAAAAACAATGTTCTGTTTTGTAAGAAGAATATTCTTAGTTTAGGTTCATGAAATTTGTATTATAATATACATAGAAATAAATAAATACATAACATAAATAAAGAATAACGAAATCTAGAGCAAAGTATAAGGACAAAAATAAAAACACATAATAAAGAAAAATTTAAAAGAATATCACATGGATACTTTTCAAACATCTTAAAATATACTATAGAACATCATATGTATACTAAGTGAACATCACTAAATACAATTGTCGGGTACCTAAACAAGGGGTACCCAAACTCAACGACTAAAAAGAACAAACCCCCTGAGAAAACCACGCCAAGGCTCCGCCCACGTGGGTACAACGAGCCAAAACCACGCACGGAACGCCTCGATCACGTTCCGACTCGCACAAGGCTTGCTCGACGGGACGCCTCGACCACAGGGAAATCTCTGACTCGTATGACCCTGGGTTGAGCCGGTCGACCCGCCTCACCCACCGACTTTCAGACAAAAGTCAAAACATTTAATGCAACCGCCAACCACTTCCTACCCCCATGGCTACAGCACCGCCAGTATGGAAGCAGTACCAGTGTCAAATCCCACTTTTTACTGCCCATCCCGGGATGGGCGGTGAAAACCTATCACTGCACACGCTATGCCAGGTACTGTTCCACCACCGATCCCCCTCGAGGCATAACAAGACGATTGTTGTACCCTGAAATTCCGGGGGCTCGGCCTTATCCATTCCCCGTCGACCCACCTCGACCCGGCCTCGACCAACCGCCGGTCAACAAAGGAGCAAGGCCTGCACACCACAGGACCCGGGGTCTTTTCACCATCCCATCTTTTACGTTACCATGGTGCCCAGGGATGCCCGACCATTCCTGGAGCACGTCGCTACAACAGCTTCCACAGCGCCCGACAAAACTTTACTTCTAAGGCACCACCCCGACGTCTCTGCCTTCTCTTGACCCTATAAAAGGGAAGGCATGGGACTCTACGAAGAAAGGAGGAGGAGGAAAAAAGACAAAAAAACAAGTCATCACCTCACCACTGAAGATCAACATCTCAAGCCATCTCCTTTATACTCTTTCTTTGAGACTTGGGATTGGCTCCCTCTCTCACAGCTTGTAACCCCTACGCAAGCACTGAAAGCCCAAGCTTGGTTTTGGTAATTAATGACACCAAGTTGCTAATGCCATGTGTTAAGTGTTTTAAGTTAGGCACAAGCAACACATGAGATGAATGTGTATATGGCAAGGAGTGGTGGCCACAATATCACAAAGAGATGGTGCATGGACATGAAAGGATGATCATGGTGGAGATGCACATAAAAGGAAGGATATGATGATCAAGTGGAAGAGAAGGATCTAAGAGCGCAAGGCAAAGGTATAACCATAGGGGTTTTTTTCCTTTTGCCGGTCTAAGAAGAGTAGAGAAGTGATTGACCAGGTTTAGGATACATAGCCGACTATCAAGAGGAGCAATCACGGTTAGCTCGGAAATCAAGTGCCACTAGATCAATGTCTTGAGCATATGCATTAGGATCTAGTAAAGAGCTAACATAACGCCTTGGAAAATGATTGTGAAATGCTAACACACATGCACATGGTGGTGTACACTTGGTGGTGTTAGCACATTTGCGAAGGCGGTAGAGTTTAAGCGGTAGAGAGGGGTTTGGGTTCTTTTTCGGGAAGTGAAATGCCTATTTTCTATTGCGCCAGAAGTCCGAAAAGAAACGGAGGCGAACGAAGGTCACAGAGGTGACCGGACGCTGGACCGGACGCGGTCTCTGTATGACCGGATGCATCTGGTCAGTGTTCAGCGTCTGCACGGTTTTCAGTTTGATGATCGGACGCGCAGCGCGTCCGGTCACTGATGACCGGACGCGTCCGGTCATCCAGGGAGCTTACTGGACTCTAATCGGACGCTGGCACTGTGGCGTCCGGTCAGTTCAACAGCGCGTCCAGTCGTTGTTTCGTTGTGCGCTACTCAGGGCTGACCAGCGCGTCCGGTCAGTTGTGGGACCAGCGCGTTCGGTCACAACCAGCGCGTCCGGTCAGTGCTTTGGAATTTAGCCGTTGCGTGACCGACGTGTTCGGTCAGTTTGACCAGCGCGTCCGGTCAGTGTTTCGGAAACTAGCCGTTGCGCGACCGGCGCGTCCGGTCAGTGTGACCGGCGCGTCCGGTCAGTGTGACCAGCGCGTCCGGTCAGAACGAGCAGCGTGTCCGGTCAGCGCGATTTCGGCTGTTTGAGTTCCTAACGGCTAGCTGCGTACCCCTTCGTTATAAATAGACGTTGGCCGGGGTTTGAGAGTAACTCTTGCACATTTTGAGACCTAGAGACATACTTTGAGCTAGAGAACAACCCCTCCACTCATCTCTTTGCATAGTTTCACATCTTGAGTGAGATTGAGTGAGATTCAAGTGCATTGCTTGAGAGTTGCATTCTAGAGGCACTTGATCTTTGAGTTGCTGCGGATTTCTTGTTACTCTTTCGTGTTTTCCGACACGGTAGAAGGCTTGGAGCAGCGGAGGTGATTGAGCTCACAATTGGAGATTGTTGAAGCCTTCACCAAGTGTTGTAAGGGGTTCTTGATCCTTCCCCGTGGGAGTTCACAAATTGGATACTCTAGTAGAGCTCGTGGCTTGGAGGATCCCCATCTTGTGTGCGATTGTGTGGCGCCCGCCGAGGGCTCGACTCTTGATAGTCGATTAGCTCGTGAATCGACAAGTGGGTGTATCGCCACAACGGGGAGTAGCTTGCCGGGAAGCAAGTGAACCTCAGGATAAATTCTTGTGTCATTCTCTTCCCGAGGACTTCTCTTGTGTGATTGATTGATTGGTATTTCTCATCTCTTCACGGAGGTATAATCACTCGAAGCTCTTCTCTCGTATTGCTTCTTATTTATAGCTTGTAGTTGTTGTTGTGTTTAGTGAATAGCCTTGTACTAGACTTGTGTAGTTGGCTTGCTTAATTAGTTAGAGCTAGTGCTTTTGCTTCGCCACCTTTCGTACTAACTTGTGGTTAAGTATTTATTGTAGAAGTTTTAATTAGGCTATTCACCCCCCCTCTAGCCTATTTGGACCTTACAAGTGGTATCGGAGCCGAGGCACCATTTATTTGAGGCTTAACAACCTACGGTGAAAAAGAAATGGCTCAATTAAGCTTGCACATCAACAACACCAAGAAGGCACCTCACTTTGATGGCATAAATTATGCATATTGGAAGGTTAAGATGACCGCACACCTAAAGTTAATCAATAGAAAAGTGTGGAGGGTCACCGAAACAAAATTTGAGGTTGCTAATCCGGAAGCACCTACACCGGTGGAAGAGAAGAAGCTTCAATGCAATGATATTGCCATTAGTGCTCTTCATGAGGCATTAGATGACAAGATATTTGAGCAAGTAAAGAACATAGAGATTGCTCATGATGCTTGGGCTAAGCTAGAAGAAACATTTGAGGGCACCGAAGGCACAAAGACCGCTAAAGCATATATCTTGCAAGAAAAATTTTCAAGCTTCAAGATGCAAGATGATGAGAGTGTACCGGAGATGTTTCATAGGTTGCAAGTCATTGTCAATGAGCTCAAGGCACTTGGTGAGGAGGTCAAGGATAATCAATTCTCTATGAAGTTCTTGAGAAGTCTACCCAAGAGATTTGATACATTGATCACCGTGCTAGTGAGGACTACATTGAAGGATTCAACTCCTCAACAAATATTCCAAGAAATGATGACCAATGATTCATATAGAGAAGATGATAAGAAGGATGAGTTGGTCAAGAAGAAGAAAAAGAAAAATGAGAAGAAAGATGATGAAAAGAAGAAGAGTGTGGCATTCAAAGCCACCACATCCAAGGGCAAATCCAAGATTGAATCATCAAGTGATGAAGACTCAAGTTCTTGTGATAGTGATGACCTTGATGAGAAGATGGCTCTATTTGTCAAGCAATTTGGCAAATTCATGAAGAAGAAAGGCTATCGTGCAAGAAGGAGGAAGAACTCATCCAAGAAGAATGAGCATACTATGAGATGTTTTAGATGCCATAGCAAGGACCATCTTATTGCAAAATGTCCTTATGATAGTGATGATGAAGATGCTATCAAGAAGGAGAGGAAGAAGCAAAAGAAGAAGCTAGAGAAGAAGGAAAGCTCTTATAAGAAGAAGAATGATTCTCATGTTGCTACATGGGATAGTGATGATTCCTCAAGTGATGATGAGGATGACAATAAGAGCAAGAAGAAGGGACATGCTAGCATTGCCATCCAAGAGAAGGTCTCTCTCTTCGACACTCCATCATGCTTCATGGCTAAGGCCGCTAAGGTATCATCCGACGATGAGAGTGATCATGATAATGCTAGTGATAGTGATAGTGATGAAGAAGAATTCACTAAAGATGAACTAATCACTATGCTAGAAGATTGCACTCAACATTTTAAAGAATCTAGAAAGGAGTGCAAGGGCTTGCTTAAGGAAAAGAAAAACCTTATGCAAGAACTTGATGAGCTTAGGGCATCTTATGAGAGTCTAAAGGTAGACCATAAGAAGCTTCAAAAGTCTCACACTAAGCTTGAAGAAGCTCATTCCTCTCTAGTTGAAAAATAAGAAAATATACCAACTAATGTTGAGAAGGCTAAAACTTGCAACATAGGCATATCATGTGATATAATTGATGAAACTTTTCATAAGCCTATTATTGTTGCTCCCACTAACCCTTTATGTAGCTCATCTACATCATCCTCATCTAGTAGTGACGGTTTCACTTGTGACTCCACACTAATAGTTGAGAATGAAAATCTTAAGAAGGAGGTAAAAGAGCTCAATCACACCTTAGCTAAGGCTTATGGTGGTGAGGACTGCTTGCTTATGTGCTTGGGTAGCCAAAGAGCTTCTCTCTACAAAGAGGGATTGGACTATAACCCCAAGAAAGGCAAGACCGCTTTTGCTCCTCACAAGACTCGTTTTATGAAGAACAATGGTAGCTATTGCAAAAGTTGTAAGCAAGTTGGTCACATAGAGCTACATTGCATGAACAATGAATCCAATGCTAATGTATCCTCAATCAAGTTTGATTCTTTCTATATGCTTACAAAGGGTACAAATTGTGTTCATGCTAAGTTCATTGGTACACCATGGATGGGCTCAAAGAAGAAAGCTATTTGGGTACCAAAGAGCTTAGTCTCTAACCTTGGAGGACCCAAACAAGTTTGGGTACCTAAAAATAATTGATCTTGTCTTATAGGTCAATTACAAAGCCGGAGGAAGGCATTGGGTGCTTGATAGTGGGTGCACTCAACATATGACTGGAGACTCTTGTATGTTCAATTCAATTGATACAAGTCAAAATGGTGGTTTTGATGCTATCACTTTCGGCAACAACAAGAAAGGCAAGGTCAAGGGGCTTGGTAAAATTGCTATCTCAAATGACATGAGCATTTCTAATGTGTTGCTAGTTGAGAGCTTGGATTTCAATCTTTTATCAGTGGCACAACTTTGTGATCTTGGCTTCAAGTGCATATTTGGTAGTGATGATGTTGAAGTCATAAGTGTTGATGGATCAAATTTGATATTCAAAGGATTTAGACATGGTAGCTTATACTTGGTTGACTTCAATGATAGTGAAACATAATTGACATCATGCTTGCTTAGTAAATCTAGTATGGGTTGGTTGTGGCATAGAAGGCTTGGTCATGTTGGAATGAAACAATTGAACAAACTTTTGAGGCATGACTTAGTTAGAGGCTTGAAGGATGTCACTTTTGATAAGGATAAACCTTGTAGTGCTTGTCAAGCCGGCAAACAAGTTGGAAATTCACATCCTAGTAAAAGTGAAATGAGCACATCAAAAGCATTTGAGCTATTGCACGTGAACTTGTTTGGGCCAACAACATACACTAGCATTGGTGGCAACAAGTATGGTTTTGTGATTGTTGATGACTACACTAGATACACTTGGGTGTTCTTTCTCTATGACAAGAGTGATGTTTATGATCTATTCAAGTCTTTTGTCAAGAGAGTGCAAAATGAGTTTGAGACAACTATCAAGAAGATTAGAAGTGACAATGGTAGTGAGTTCAAGAACACAAGAATTGAAGATTTGTGTGATAATCTTGGTATTGGACATCAATTCTCACCAACATACACTCCTCAATCAAATGGTGTAGTTGAAAGGAAAAATAGAACATTGATTGATATGGCTAGATCAATGCTTAGTGAATACAATGTGAGTCATTCATTTTGGAGTGAAGCTATCAACACGGCTTGCTATTGTAGCAACCGTCTCTATTGCCATGGGAAGCTTGGGAAGACACCATATGAGCTATTGAATGGAAGAAAGCCCAACATTGCATACTTTAGAGTGTTTGGTTGTAAATGCTATATTCTCAAGAAAGGCACTAGATTAAGCAAGTTTGAAAAGAAATGTGATGAAGGATTCTTACTTAGTTATTCTACCACAAGCAAAGCATATAGAGTTTGGAATCTCACAAATGGCACCTTAGAAGAAGTTCATGATGTTGAGTTTGATGAAACCCAAGGGTCTCAAAATGAATATCAAAACCTTGATGATGTGAGAGGAGATCAATTGTCAAATGCAATGAAGAACATGGACATTGGTGATGTTAGGCCAAGGCAAGTTGACGATGATGATATTCATGTGATCAACCAAAGTGTGCAAATTGATACAAATCAAGCAAGCTCTGGTGGTTCTCATGATAAAGCTCAAGTTCAAGGTCAAACAAGTGGAAGCAATCAACTCCCAATACTCCAACCTACTAGTATTGCAAGAGATCATCCATTGGACCAAATCATTAGTGGAATTCAAAGTGGTGTTCAAACTAGATCAAGGCTAGCATCTTTTTGTGAGCACTACTCATTTGTGTCACTTGAAGAACCTAAGAAAATAGAAGATGCTTTGAAAGATTCCGATTGGGTAAATGCCATGCATGAAGAGCTAAACAACTTCACTAGAAATCAAGTTTGGGAACTTGTTGACAGACCGAAGAACTACAATGTGATTGGTACTAAGTGGGTCTTTAGAAACAAGCAAAATCAAGATGGCATGGTTGTGAGGAATAAAGCAAGATTAGTAGCACAAGGATACACTCAAGTTGAGGGTCTTGACTTTAGAGAGACATATGCACCGGTTGCAAGATTGGAAGCAATTAGAATCTTATTAGCATATGCTTGTGCACACAACATCAAGCTCTATCAAATGGATGTCAAGAGTGCATTTCTCAATGGCTACATCAATGAAGAAGTCTATGTTGAGCAACCTCCTGGTTTTGAAGATGACAAGAAGCCCGACCATGTTTACAAGCTAAAGAAGGCATTGTATGGTTTGAAGCAAGCACCTAGAGCATGGTATGAGAGATTGAGGGACTTTCTCCTCTCTAAAGGGTTCAAGATGGGAAAGGTTGACACCACTCTCTTCACCAAGAAGCTTGGAAATGACTTGTTTGTGTTGCAAATATATGTGGATGACATTATCTTTGGATCAACTAACCAAGACTTTTGTGAAGAGTTTGGAAATATGATGGCTAATGAGTTTGAGATGTCTATGATTGGAGAGCTTAGTTACTTCCTTGGACTTTAAATCAAGCAAATGAAGAATGACACTTTTGTAAGTCAAGGCAAGTACATTAAGGACATGATCAAGAAGTTTGGATTGCATGATGCTAAGTCAATGAGTACTCCAATGGGTACTAATGATCAATTGGGTGTTGATGCTAGTGGCAACATGGTAGATCAAAAGTTATACCGGTCTATGATTGGAAGTTTGCTCTATGTCACCGCTTCTAGGCCGGATGTGATGTTTAGTGTGTGCAAGTGTGCAAGATATCAAGCTTCACCTAGAGAAAGTCACTTGAAAGCCACCAAGAGAATATTGAGATATCTTAAGGGCACTCATGATGTTGGATTGTGGTTTCCAAAGGGGTCTAATTTTGAGTTGATTGGATATTCGGACTCCGACTATGGTGGATGCAAGATTGATAGAATGAGCACAAGTGACACTTGTCAATTGCTTGGAAGGTCTCTTGTTTCATGGTCATCAAAGAAACAAAATAGTGTTGCACTATCTACCGCCGAGGCCGAATACATTAGTGCCGGTAGTTGTTGTGCACAATTGCTTTGGATGAAAGCCACCTTGAATGACTTTGGAATCAAATTCAAGAATGTGCCTTTGTTTTGTGATAATGAGAGTGCTATCAAGATGACACAAAATCCGGTTCAACATTCAAGAACCAAGCACATTGATATAAGGCATCACTTCATAAGAGACCATCAACAAAAGGGTGATATTAGCATTGAAAGCATTGGCACCGAAGATCAATTAGCCGACATATTCACAAAGCCACTTGATGAGAAAAGATTTTACAAGTTGAAGAATGAATTGAACATACTTGACTTCTCCAACTTGAAATGAGTGCACCCCCACATTCTTATATGACATGCCTCTCCTCCAACATAGCAAAGTAAAGTTATTTGGCATATCATTCATACTTTGCTAAGGACATGGTTAGAACATATAAACATATTTGCATGACAAATAGGCTCATTCATGAAAATCAAATAATTTTGATGTATATATGGTACCACTATTGCTTCTATGTTTGATTGATCTAGTGGTAGCATATGACATGTTTGTGGGCTTGCAAACCTAGTGTTAAATCTAGTAAATGAGCTCATGATGTGTAATTCAACATGGTCAAGATAACCCTTATACTTTATGAGGTGTGAAAAAGCTTGTCCCTGGATCAAATCGAATTACATATTCTAGGCAAGTGATCTAGATTGAACCATAATTTGGACTCTCTCATATTGATTGACTTATCTCTCACTAAAATTGGTACCTTTTTGGTGATTGTTGACAAAGGGGGAGAGAAAAGTCACAAAGACAGAAAAAGTCACAAAGATATTGCAAAAAGGGATAAGATATAATAAGGGGGAGAGAAAAGTCACAAAGATAAAAAGTTAAGTTAGAAAGGGAGAAAGGGATCAATTAAAATTGAGCACACAAGTAGGGGGAGCAAGCTCATGAAGTATTTGTTGCATTTGTATGTGCATTAACATGATAAATTGTTGCATTGCAAAGCTTAAATTCATATTCATGTTTATATGGTGATTGCTAGAAATAAAACTTGAATGATGATTTGTTGAGAGTAGCTTTACAAGCGGTATCTAGACACCTTTTGCTTATAATGTTGATCTCACGAGGTACTTTAGTGTTTGTGATCTTTACAAGTGATGTATTACAAGTAGTGTCTAGCTACAATTGATGCTAAGGATGGTATATAAAGGCAACTCCGATTGGTATCACGCTTCAAAGGTCCATTCTATATACCTTAGCATCAATTTGATAGTAGTAACTCTCCCAAAATTCAAATCCATACATATGTGCACAATTGAACCAAACTCATGAAAGCACATATGTAGGGGGAGCTAATACTATCAAAATTGAAAATTGATTTCATTTCATATCTTTGTGATGGTTGTCATCAATTACCAAAAAAGGGGAGATTGAAAGCCCAAACTTGGTTTTGGTAATTAATGACACCAAGTTGCTAATGCCATGTGTTAAGTGTTTTGAGTTAGGCACAAGCAACACATGAGATGAATGTGTATATGGCAAGGAGTGGTGGCCACAAGATCACAAAGAGATGGTGCATGGACATGAAAGAATGATCATGGTGGAGATGCACATAAAAGGAAGGATATGATGATCAAGTGGAAGAGAAGGATCTAAGAGCGCAAGGCAAAGGTATAACCATAGGGGTTTTTTCCTTTTGCCGGTCTAAGAAGAGTAGAGAAGTAATTGACCGGGTTTAGGATACATAGTCGACTATCAAGAGGAGCAATCACGGTTAGCTCGGAAATCAAGTGCCACTAGATCAATGTCTTGAGCATATGCATTAGGATCTAGTAAAGAGCTAACATAACGCCTTGGAAAATGATTGTGAAATGCTAACACACATGCACATGGTGGTGTACACTTGATGGTGTTAGCACATTTGCGAAGGCGGTAGAGTTTAAGCGGTAGAGAGGGGTTTAGGTTCCTCTCTCCCTCCCGCCGAGCTTGCGAGGCGGGATTTGGCGCTTTTTGGGGAAGTGAAATGCCTATTTTCTATTGTGCCAGAAGTCCGAAAAGAAACGGAGGCGAACGGAGGTCACAGAGGTGACCGGACGCGATCTCTGTATGACTGGACGCGTCTGGTCAGTGTTCAGCGTCTGCACGGTTTTCAGTTTGATGATCGGACGCGCAGCGCATCCGGTCACTGATGACCGGACGCATCCGGTCATCCAGGGAGATTACTGGACTCTAATCGGACGCTGGCACTGTGGCGTCCGGTTAGTTCAACAGCGCGTCCGGTCGTTGTTTCGTTGTGCGCTACTCAGGGCTGACTAGCGCGTCCGGTCAGTTGCGGGACCAGCGTGTTCGGTCACAACCAGCGCGTCCGGTCAGTGCTTTGGAATTTAGCCGTTGCGTGACCGACGTGTCTGGTCAGTTTGACCAGCGCGTCCGGTCAGTGTTTTGGAAACTAGCTGTTGCGCGACCGGCGCGTCCGGTCAGTGTGACCGGCGCGTCCGGTCAGTACGACCAGCGCGTCCGGTCAGCGCGATTTCGGCTGTTTGAGTTCCTAACGGCTAGTTGCGTACCCCTTCGTTATAAATAGATGTTGGCCGGGGTTTGAGAGTAACCCTTGCACATTTTGAGACCTAGAGACATACTTTGAGCTAGAGAACAACCCCTCCACTCATCTCTTTGCATAGTTGCACATCTTGAGTGAGATTGAGTGAGATTCAAGTGCATTGCTTGAGAGTTGCATTCTAGAGACACTTGATCTTTGAGTTACTATAGATTTCTTGTTACTCTTCCGTGTTTCCCGACACGGTAGACGGCTTGGAGCAGCGGAGGTGATTGAGCTCACAATTGGAGATTGTTGGAGCCTTCACCAAGTGTTGTAAGGGGTTCTTGATCCTTCCCCGCGGGAGTTCGCAAATTGGATACTCTAGTGGAGCTCGTGGCTTAGAGGATCCCCATCTTATGTGCGATTGTGCGGCGCCCACCAAGGGCTCGACTCTTGATAGTCGATTAGCTCGCGAATCGACAAGTGGGTGTATCGCCACAACGGGGAGTAGCTTGCCGGGAAGCAAGTGAACCTCGGGATAAATTCTTGTGTCATTCTCTTCCCGAGGACTTCTCTTGTGTGATTGATTGATTGGTATTTCTCATCTCTTCACGGCGGTATAATCACTCGAAGCTCTTCTCTCGTATTGCTTCTTGTTTATAGCTTGTAGTTGTTGTTGTGTTTAGTGAATAACCTTGTACTAGACTTGTGTAGGTGGCTTGCTTAATTAGTTAGAGCTAGTGCTTTTGCTTCGCCACCTTTCATACTAACTTGTGGTTAAGTATTTATTGTAGAAGTTTTAATTAGGCTATTCACCCCCCCTCTAGCCTATTTGGACCTTACAAGCACCTAGGTGCAAGGAAATACAATACTCTCCCCGCTGGACGTAGGGCCTTCTTTCGCCCGAACCAGGATAAACCCCCGTGTATTCTCTTTGCATCACCATCCAGATTAGGGGACACGCAACACAAATTCACTCGTTGGCTTAGGACCCTCCCGGGTCTGAACACCGATAGTTTGCGCGCCAGGTAGGGGCCGCTGCGTGCCAATATCATTTTCCCGCCATTTTTCTAGATGGCTGACCCGGAACGTCCACTTTCGTTGGCCACGGTGATTTGGTTCGGGAGCATGGAGTTCATGTCTCTTGGCTACGGCCATGACATGGTCCTCCTCCCGCCCAGACACCCAACTGACGGCAACCATGAGCTCTCCCAGCCTGGGGAGCACTGCGCCGGTACCGTCGCTCTCGTTAGGCTCGTGCCGCCAGGCGATGGCGTGCCTAGCACAACCACCATCATCGCCTCACGGGGGGTGACGGTATTCCCCAATCCGGCGCCCCTCAGCCGGACACCGACATGGATTTCCTCACTGAGGACCTATGTAGGATGAGCTTGGCTGAGGGTAAGATGCCGACTGGGTATCCCATCACTCTGCCGCCCGGCACGGCGCCACGACCAACCAATTTGGGATCGATTGCTCCAGTACCAGGGACCATGTCCCCATCGGCATTCCCGTATGGGCTAGACACGGTTGCCTGGGTGTATGCTTCTTCTGTAAGCACCAGCATGAGCGCTTACAAGGAGCTCCCCGGACACCATCTACGTTCTACCCTCGACCTCGTGGCATCCACGCCAGCTTCCAAGTACCTGGACTCTACGGAGACCCCGGGTGCGGAGTCCATGCGATTGCCTTTCGTCGTTATGACCCCAGAGATATACGACCTCACATGCATCCGTCATACTACTATTTCGGCACTCTAGACTCCGACTCTGCCGATGACAGCTACGACCCGACTCGCGAATGCTTCAATATCGAAGGGGCTATCGCATCGGATTCAGAGAATGAGGCAGCCGTTGGAGGAAGGAATGCCACGCCACCTCATCTTGAGCCCCCTGGTGCATGAAATGAAGCTCAATTCCTTGCAGACCAAGGAGTGCAACTCGAGCAACTCCACGAACTGCAAGATAGGCTCGATGAGGAACGAGAAAATCTGCGCCTACTTCAGCAAACCCTCGAGCAAGAGCGCGCGGCACGCGCACATGGCGGAGGAGCTCGAGAAAGAGCTCGCGACATCAATCATCGCATCATCAAGGGTCGGGCGGGCGAACCCCCGATCTTCGACCGAGCCAGCCAGAACGTTGTCGCAGCCGCCATGCTTCTTCGTAATATGCCCGAGCCATCCAATTCCGAGGCCCGTCGGGCCCACGATGAGATCCGAGGACTCCTCGAGACTGCTGCCATGCAGCAAGCTGAGAGTTCCGCCTCGAGGCGACGTGGGCTTGCCTCGGAGCAGCCTGCGGAGCCCTCCCGATAGGAGAAAGAGGCCTCGGTTCATCCCAAGGCTGCCCCTCGACAGAACAAGGTGGCCTCTGTCTGTGAACGCATCGTCGACAATCGCGAACCCTGAGATGCCCATGACAACATCAACAAGCACCGTAAGCGCAAGAGTGGTGATGGTGCAGCTCGAGGCTACCACGAGCACAGAGGCGGGCGTTACGACAACTCAGAGGATCGTAGCCCATCACCCGAGCCACCAGGCCCTCGGGTCTTCAGCAAGGCCATTCGTGAAACACTACTTCCGGCTCGGTTCCACCCCCACGACTCTTACCAAGTATAACGGTGAAACCAAACCTGAACTTTGACTCACTGACTTCCGCTTGGCTTGTCAGTTGGGTGGGGCTACCGATGACCGGGTCATCATTCGACAACTTCCCCTGTTCCTGTCGGACACCGCTCGAGCCTGTCTCGAGGACCTCCCACCTCGACAAATCCATGACTGGAGCGACCTGGTGAGAGTGTTCGAAGGGAATTTCAAGGGGACCTACATGCGCCCCGATAACTCATGGGACCTCCGAAGCTGTAAACAAAAGCCGGGCGAATCCCTCCGGGACTACATCCGGTGTTTCTCCAAACAGCGCACCGAGCTTCCCAATATCACCAACTCCTACGTCATCATGGCCTTCCTCTCTGGCACCACCTGCAAAGAGTTGGTCCAAGAGTTGGGCTACAACACTCCCATCACTGCCAACGGCTTGATGGACATCATCACCAACTTTGCTATCGGTGAGGAGGCGGTTGGTGCCATCTTTGGCAGTGACCAGGACAAGGGGAAGCGTAAGGACGAGGATCCTGTGAGCTCCAACCGAGGCTCAAAGCCAGAACAACAAGGGATGACATAAGCTTACTCCGCCATGGGAAGGGTCATACATCGTCGTGGAAGTATTGAAGCTCGGCACCTACAAGCTATCAAACGAAAAGGGCGAAATCTTCACCAGCGCATGGAACATCGAACAGCTACATCGCTTTTTCCCCTAAAGCCTCGAGGCTTTGTAAATTTTTTCGCAATCCCATGATAGAATAAAGAATACATCGGTGTTCAAAGCATTCTTTCATAAAAACTAGGGAGGATCGACCCTATTTTCTCAGAGTCGAACCTCCCTCGAGGGCTGCGAGGGGGAACCCCCTGTGTCCCCAAAAAACTCGCACTTTTTCAAAAAAAAGGAACTTTTACATAGTCGATGAGGCCGCAAGCGCACCCTAAGGTTCAAGGGTTGTCGAGCCGCGAGATCGCCTACACCTCTGGGCTATGGTACCTCCACTCACTCCCCACACCAAGGGGTGCAGCCGCGCGCTAAGTAGACCTAATAAAAGTTCACAATTTTGAAAAAGCTCACGTCTAACGTTCCCATACGCTTCGAATCGAGTTCTTACATATTCAACGAGGTCGCAAGTGCATCCTAAGGTTCAAGGGCTGCCGAGCCATGAGATCGCCTACGCCTCTAGGCTACGGTACCTCCACTCACTCCCCCACGCCAAGGGGTGCAACCGCGCTCTAAAAAAACATGCAAGAATACGATTCAAGCGAGAAAGGGAACAAAAGACTCAAACAAAAACAGACATTTAGTATACATTTACATATAAATGTTTCAAGGCCCCTGAGGCCGTCACAGCATGAGTCATGAATATTAACTTACTTATTACATGGCCCTTCATGCCCAGGCTTAGCTCATAGGCCCTCATCATCGGTAGGCGGGACCACCTCGACTTCAAACAGCTTCGCGAGACGACCTTCGAGCTCTTCCGCAGCCTCAATCAATTCCAAGCAGGCTGCCTCGTTCTCCTCATCAATCATGTCTGGATCCGAGATGAAGCCATCAGCAATGAGGCCCATGTCATACTCGAACCCAGACCGGATGACCGCCATGGCCCTCTTCACGCCATGATGCAGCCCGCCTCGAATCTTCTCGCGGACAAGGCAACCCAGCGCCATCATCCGACGAACAAACAAGTTCCCTAGCGCATCCTCCTCGGTATCGGCATTGGGCTCTACCCCTCGGCCGCCGCACACCGAGGTGATCGCACCATGGAGCAATTGATTTCGCCCGGCCTCAGCCTCGAAGAGGTTCTGAAACGAGGTAGCCGTCGCCTGGGCTGCATGTTGCTGCTTCTCCAGCTCTGAAATACAAACACCAAGTTAGCAAAGACTTGGGACCCCGAGGCCATGGTCAAAGCTTGACAAAGGTTTACCCTCAGCATGGGTCTGCCAACCCACGATCTCATCGCATAACTCGTCACGCGCTTTCTCTGCTGCCTAAAGAGCCTCGTCCCTATCGCGGACGGTCGCCCTCAGCGTCTCGATCTCCCGGTCGGCGTCCGAGAGAGCCTCATCCCTCTCACGGATGGTTCCCCTCAGCATCGTGACCTCATCCTTCAGGGTCCCAATGCAAGTGGACACCTGCTCGATCTGGACATTGAGGGCGTCACGATGCCTGCTGACAAGGGTGACATCCTCCTCGAGCTCCTTCACACGCGCCAATAGCGGCGCGAGGTCCTCAAGGGCCTTGGCCGCCTCTTCCTGAGCCTTGGCCGCATCTTCACTCGGCTTGGCCTTGGCCTCCCGAGCCTACGTCGCCTCCTCCCTGACCGCTGCATGGACGACGCGAAGCTCGTCTACTTCGGTGCTCTTCTTGGATAGCCGCTCATTGGCTTCCTCGACCAGAGCCTGTTGACGATTAAGTGCCGCTCATACGCCGCTTTCATGATGAATGAAGAGTAACTTGCGACGATATCGCTCCTTGAGCTCCTGACCACAGTTAAGCTTAAGATCAGAACCAAGGAGAAAATGGGGATATACGCCAGATAAAACAACAGACATGGCTCACCTCAAAGGCCTCTGACATCCGCCGCACTAGGGTGTCCGCAACCATCCATAGGGACTGCACGGAGTTCTTATGGAGTCCCTCAACATACTCCTAGTGCTGCACTTCATCCTTGTCATCAAGGGTGAAGAAGGGCTCGGCGTTGGGGTTAGCCGCATCCCTGAACTCGAGGGTCGACCGACCCCAGCGTGGGAGCTCCTCCTCCACCCGCGCAAGCACTAGCCCCGCAAAATTGGGCCACTTGGTGGACACCTCCACCATGTCGTCCTCTGACGTTACGGAAGTCCCGGGCCGATCCGAGGCATCGACCATCTCGACGTCCGCCTTCTGCTTCCCCTTGTTGGAAGGAGGGTCATCGACGGTGAGATCGATCACAGCCGGAGTCGACCCTTGGGGTGGGACTGGCCTCCCGTCAGTCGACGCCACCGCCTGCACGTTGGGCGGTGGCATGGCCACCCCCTGTTTTGCCTCGACCGCCTGCTCCTCTGGCTGGTCCTGCTGTGGCCGCGGCTGCGGCCGCGGCTCCTCCCGCTCTGGTTGCAGCTCCGGCTGCTCCTCCTCTTTCCCCGCATCCGACGAGGCCTCCACCACCTCTTTTATCTTTTCAACATCCGCCTGCCTCGCATCACGGATGGATGTTTCGGCCTTACCGGCTCTGGCCCACCAATACCAGGCACGTCGAGCCTGGCACAGCCCTAGGCTGCCTCGACCAGCTCTGGCTCCCGAGTGGCGTCACCAACTCTGGCGACCTCCTGAGCGCTTGCACCTGCCTTGGCAGCGGCCTCTTTCATCTTGAGCCGCTCCATGGCAGCTTGGTACTTTGCGACCCAAGCAGCGTTGTCGGCAAGCGTCCACATCATCAGGGCGGCACCAGACTTGAGCGCCTTGACGGGAGTCCTAGTCGCGACCTCCACCTTATGCTTATGGCTGCGTAGTAAACAACCATGTCAGAACAAAAAGCGAGATAACTTTGTTGGGAAGGCGAAGCGAGACACTTACCCAGACAAGGGGATCAGGGGCTTCATCTCTGGCTTCCCCGAGCCACTTGACGACTTCTGCAATGGCCCCTCCGTCGAGCCTCTGGTCGGCCTAGCGCTCCTTAGAGCCTAGGTTGACGAGGCGCCTAGGGTCCTTTGTGCCGATGAGGCTATCTGGCCTCGGGTCCTCACACCTGATGATGGCACCCTGGCCTCAGGCATCGATGTTGCTGTTTCACCTGTCGACAAAGTCCGGGGCGAGCGGACTCGTGGGCGTGGCGCCACCGACATCCCCTAAGGGACCCTAGGCGCGACAGATCCCCTCTCTGAAGGTCCCTCTCAGGCTCTTCCTTCCGCTGGCTCTTCCACCCCCTCGACGGGCGCCGAGACTGCCCTCGACGCCTAGGAGGTCGACCCTCCGCTAATAGGCTCTAGCAGGGGCCACACGTCGGGGAGGTGCGCCAGAAAATTCACGGTGTCATACTGCGACCCGGCGTCGTTATCGTCGCTGTCCTCATCCTCCTCCTCCTCCAAGGTCGTCTCAGAGGGGGATTCCTCGATAGGGAGACCGTCGAGCCTCTGCTGGCGGCGGTGCTTATTCAACACCTCACGCTCGAGGGCCTTTCTGATCTGACGCTTCTTTACGGCGTCTTTCTTTCCCTTCTTCTGAGCCGTAGAAATGCGTCTCACCTCTCGAGCAGCGCGATCCTCTAGAACCGGTGGCCGCGAGTCCTTGACCGCCGACAGATCCTACACGAAAGCGTCGACGAACTAAATCAAGGGAGCCAGGAAGCGAAAGGACACAAGGCTAGTAAAAATAGCACTTACTAGAGGCTTGAAACCCTGGTTGGGTCGCATCGGGACCTTGTCGATGTCTTCTTGCTTGAAGTTGTCCACTATCCACCACGCGCGTCGGGTAACCTCGTCGAGAGGGAGGGACTCATGCGACATCCGACTCCCCTCCAACGAGACGCTCGGCGTCATCTTGTCGATCCGAAGTCGGCATTGGATCGGTGGCAACACTCTCCGATGGTGGAACGTGGTGGCCACCATCCCCGTAGTCAATCCACGCTGACGGAGTCTCCTCAGCGCGTCGAGGAGCGGCTGCAGCTTTGGCTTCTCTTCCTCGATGACACCATACGTCCAATTGTCCTCGCGCGACATCAGGACCCCGTCGGAGAACTTCGGCAGGCGGTCATTGTTGTTGCGAAGGTAGAACCACCCGTCGTGCCATCCGCTGTTCGACCTGATGAGCTACGCTAGGATGTAGAGCTCGCCTCGACCCACGCAAACTTGAAGGGTACATCTGTCGGCATGAACCGGACGTCGCACTCCCCTCTCGCCCGCCTCCTTGGCAAATTGCTCCACCTTGAAAAGGTGGAGCCACAGATTCCAGTGGGGCTCCATCCCCAAGTACCCCTCGCAGACCGCCGCAAAAATGGCGGCCTGCGAGATGGAGTTGGGGGCGAGATGATGGAGCTCCACCTTGTAATGATGTAGAAGCGCCCGCATAAACCGGCTCGACGGCATCCTAAGCCCCCTCTCATGGAAAGCGACGAAGCTCACCACGTACCCCTCCGGGGGCGCCGGCTCCCGCTGGTCGGACGGCGGCACCCTCCACTCTGGCTGGCTCCGACTCGCCCTCGGTCACAGAAAACCGTCGCGAACTAACTCCTCGAGCTTCCTCTCCATCACCGAAGAATGGACCCACGTGTCCGTGAGAAGAACCTGGCTCTTTCCCGCCATAAGTGTCGAGATCAGCTTGCGACAGCGACGGGGGAAGAGATGACGGCAGCGGCGGAGAACGGCTGATGAGCACAAAGGGAGAAAGGGGCAATCGCAAAAGGCCTGTGGGGGGGCATGTGGAACCCTGGGCTCTGTACTTATACCCCGACGGAAGACCAACGAGCGGATCCGATGAAAAGGTAGGAACAATTCCCGCATTCAATGTTCTTACCTAACCGCTCCCTTGAAACCCGTGGGTAAGGGCACGTGTCCGCCGTTCACTCCGCAACTGTCACGCCACGCTGCCCACTACCGCGCCGTTCTCGCCTCTCCTCCTAAAAAGACACACCCCAACGAGTCGGAAGGGGATCAGTAGACAGACATTTCCAGATGAATGGATAACGGGCTCTGAGCCCACTATAAATCTCGAGGGATCAAAAGCTGGCCCTCGACCGGGGTTCGACAGCTGCCCTCGAGTAATAGAGTCAGGGACGACTAGGGACGTGCCCATACAAGGCCAGGGCTCAAGCCGCTCTCTCGAGACGCCTCCACACTTATTCGAGGCTAAAAGAGAGGTCGACGGTGGAATCCCCTCGGAGGGAGGCATCGAGCCCTCGGATCCTACCGCATGGAACCGAGATCCACACGACTACTCTTTGGCATCTTTGGAGAGTGCCTCCGCGGCCGCTAGCCGACCCCTATCGAATGGGGCACGGGCTCCCACTCAAAATTCCCCGCTAACAGCTCACCGGAGATCGTCGGAACTCGCCCATCGAGGGTAGTACGGTGTTCCCCACCCCTCCTCCTTTCCTAAAAGGTGCGTGAGGGTTGTACGATAAAGACGGGCAAGACCTTGATCAACCTCGTGCGCACGAGGCTCGAGGGCTCGACCGCAAAAAGCTAACCCCAAACGAAAGGGGACCAAGCAGACATGGGGGCTCAAACGCGGGAGCACCCCTCGATATAACGCACTAAAGACCTCGGAGGAGTCAAACACTCTACCGATGCCTCGGGGGCTACACCCGGTGGGTGCGCTCGCGTGCACCCACCGGAAGAGCTACGACGCTACGACTCCAGTTCATGACTCACTGAGCCTCTGCAAGAGTGACCACACTCACACAAAGGCTCGAGGGCTACTGTCCGGTACCTAAACAAGGGATACCCAAACTCAACGACTAAAAAGAACAAACCTCCTGAGAAAACCACGCCAAGGCTCCATCCACGTGGGTACAACGAGCCAAAACCACGCACGGAACGCCTTGACCACGTTCCGACTCGAACGAGGCTTGCTTGACGGGATGCCTCGACCATAGGAAAATCTCCGACTCGTACGACCCTAGGTCGAGCTGGTCGACCCGCCTCACCCACCGACTTTCAGACAAAATTCAAAACATTTAATGCAATCGCCAACCACTTCCTACCCTCATGGCTACAGCACCGCCAGCATGGTAGCAGTACCAGTGTCAAATCCCACTTTTTACGGCCCATCCCGGGATAGGCGGTGAAAACCTGTCACTGCACACGCCATGCCAGGTACGGTTCCGCCACCGATCCCCCTCGAGGCATAACACGACGATTGTCGTACCCCGAAATTCCTGGGGCTCGGCTTTATACATTCCCCGTCGACCCACCTCGACCTGTCCTCGACCAACCGCCAATCAACAAAGGAACAAGGCCTGCACACCACAGGACCCGGGGTCTTTTCACCATCCCATCCTTTACGTCACCATGGTGCTCAGGGATGGCCGGCTATTCCCGGAGCACGTCGCTACAGCAGCTTCCACAGCGCCCGACAAAACTTTACTTCTAAGGCACCACCCCGGCGTCTCTGCTTTCTCTTGACCCTATAAAAGGGAAGGCAGTGGACTCTACGAAGAAAGGATGAGGAGGAGGAGGAAAAAAGACCAAAAAACAAGTCATCACCCCACCACTGAAGATCATCTCAAGCAATCTCCTTTGTACTCTTTCTTTGAGACTTGGGATCGGCTCCCTCTCTCACAGCTTGTAACCCCTACGCAAGCATTTATGTGCAAGGAAATACAATACTCCCCCCACTGGACGTAGGGCCTTCTTTCGTCCGAACCAGGATAAACCCCCCGTGTATTCTCTTTGCATCACCATCCAGATTAGGGGACACGCATCACAAATTTACTCATTGGCTTAGGACCCTCCCGGGTCTGAACACCGACAACAACATAGAATATCACAAGAAATATAATAGAACAACACATATATATTAGATGAACATCATAGAATACATTATAGAACATCATTGTGTACTACGTGAACATCACATATATACTATGCGAACATCAAAAAGATATATTATAGTATACCACGTGAACATAAAAAAACATGATAGAACATCACATTTATAACACGTGAATATCACAAAAAAAATATCATAGAACATCACATGTATACTACATGAACATCAAAAAAAATCACAGAACATGACATTATATACCACGTGAATATCACAAAAAAACATCGTAGAACATCACATCTATACTATATGAACATAGCATCTCATGGAATATAGAAAATAAAAAAATTAAACATAAAAACAATTAAGTAAGGTAAAAATAGAAAAATAGAAAATAAAAAAATATAGAAAACACAAAGACAAAAGAGAAAAGAAAAAATAAAGAAATACAAAGTAATTAATTATACTAAAAACAATAATAACATAATAAATAAAAAATAGCAAAGAAGAGAAAACCCACATAAAACATGAATAACAAATGATAAATATATAGGAAAATAAGAAATAAATATGTACATGAAAAAAATAATTAGAGTAAAATAACACAGAATAGAGAATAAAAAAAATAAAATGGAAAAAATAAGAAATAAAAAAGAAACTAACGTAATAGCCTACTCCTGAGTTAAGAAGAAAATAAGCAGAAGAAAAAAAAAGATGGTTTGGTGCATGGAACATAAAAAATAAAAAATGAAAATAATATTAAAAATAACATGAAACGAGAAATAAAAGATAAATTGAAGAAAATAAATTAAAAATAAAAAAAGAAAAGGTAAGGAAAGAAAAGAAAAGAAAAAAGAAATAAAAGAAACTTGAAAAGAATGATAAAAAATCACATAAAACATATAAGAAAAAAAAAGAAATATGCACGAAAAGAAAGGAAGAGAAAAAAAGAAAGAAAAAAGAAGAATAAATAAAAGAACAAAAAGAAACTAACGGCGTACCTGGCTCCCAGTATGCCACCGACTCCCGCGCACTCGGGTGACTCCCGCGCTCGTTCCAGCGCTTTGCTCGTTCCCGCGCGTACTGTTTGGCAGACGTATCCGGTCCGGCTGTTCGGACGGGATGAATCCCGGTTGTTCGTGCCCTTAGTAGCTACTTCTGTCCAAGGTTTTTATTATCGGAAATTAAAATTTATCGGACGTCATGAATAAAGAGGACAAACAAGATATATCAGAAATATCGAACCAAATTTTAAAAAAAATTTAAATTTTTTTTCAAAAAATTTGTAGAATTTGACTCGAAACTATTCCTAAGATATTAAACATCACTTGTTCATAAATCAAAACAAGAATAAATCATTATAAGTGTTGTATCGTCGCGTGGCTGATTTTGGATTGTCTGTGTAGAAACAGGAAAGATAGGAAAAATTTGGCTGATATCAAATTTTATCGGACCCCGGGATAAAAAGAAAATTTCGGAAATATCGGCAACTTTCGGCCGATAAAAAAAACCTTGCTTCTGTCTCAATTTATTTATCATTTTTGGTTTTTACCAAAAGTTTGACTTTATTATAGAAAATACGTGCAATATTTGTATCTTCAAATAAATTTATTAAAAAAGTAGATTCAAAGATCTTTCTAATGATACTAATTATGTATCATAAATATTAATATTTTTTAATATATATTTTGTCAAAGTTGTTTCTCGGAAAGCGAAAGCGACAGATATTTTGGGACAGAGGGAGTATAGTGGATGATGATCTACAGAATTAAAGGCTAGATGAATCTGATTATTATGAGAATTTCTAGGATTTTATCTTTTTTTCTAGCGCGTCTTGTGAGGATTGCTGTGGAGCCTCATTTTAGGTCTCTGATTAGTGATTAGTGATCAGTAATAGTAAGATAAGATGTCACGTTCCTAGCACGGTCCGTGTTCTAACAGAAAACTTGACAATGTCGTTTGCATTTTAATCATTCGGGAGAGGCTGCCCCAGCACCCTGATGTATTGGGGCCTCGACGCATTGCTGCTCCTCAGCAACCGGAGGCATTCGAGCCGCCGTGCTTCACATTCAGTTCCGGATCACCTCCCAACGCTGAAGCTTAACAAGAGGCAACGGAGGGCGGCCGGGGGCCTAAATAATGAAGGATTAGATCTTAAACGGTTGATCAATGTTGGATTAGAGGCTAAGCTACAGTGTTTTACCGGTAAAATCAAGCTCTGGGGGGGCTGTAGCCCGGGCCGTGGATCCGCCAGACGTCGCAACATGACAACCTAATAATAATAAATGCCTTCAGCAGCGCCACGTCTCTGGGTCTCCTCTCTTTGAAAAGTTGATATTTGCAGTGCATTCTCCTCCTTTTGTTCTGAATGTTCAGGCCACATTTCTTCTTTACTGCATTTGTTTGACTAATATTATATATTCCTAAAAGTAGCACTCTAGTATATAGCGTGCGTTTACTTTTGCACTGTAGCCCACATTTATTTATCTCTAATAAATAAAATACTGCACAGAACACAAACCTCACACTCCCCTGGCATAGGGATAAACATATACTATGCTACAGTCTGTTTAGAAGCCATTGGAGAATGGATTGCAATAACCCTTAACCCGGCAAGCTAGTTTGTTATAATCTGTGTAGAAATGAAGCTGCTCGTTGATTTCAGCTTGGAGTTGTAAAAACGTATACAACCCTAAATCCTAAGCTATAAGAAATAGGGCTTAATTAGAGAGTTCTGCATACACAATCCTTTTTTTTATTAGAACAGAAAAATATTGTGTGCACTTGAAAACTTTCGGAGGAGAATAGCAACCAAATTAACCATTAATTGATCCATTGATGGTGTCTATGGCCCTGCTTGTTCAGGCTTCTAATTTCTATAATAATAATGGCTTTTGCACAACTCTCAAAGCAGGTGAGAAATCGAAAAAGGCCCTTTCTGAGAAGCAAGTTTCAAAAGTTGCCTATAATTTTATTTGAAAAGCAATCGTCTTTCATAAATATTTCCCCCCAAAGCAGTTTTCTTCCGTAGCTTTTCTGACTCGCAACTTCTGGCAGAAACTCAAACAAACTGGCTCTATGCAGGATCTTCATCATGCCAAGGAGGAGGTCGTCATGAAGAACAGCAAAGTGATCAATAACCTCGTCGCTCTCCAGTTCCATCACCTCGATCATTTACTTGCAGTGTTCAGTGTCCGCCTTGCGACTGAGGAAGGCAACGCCTCCGTGATCATTGTCGTTGGGAAACATTCGCGTATCTGAACCGATTTATATGGAAGATTCTGTAAGGCTGTTTTGAAAACAGTTTGAGCCACCATGTTGTTTTGGAATAAATTTAACAAATGAGATCAATATTTTTTTTCTTAACCCTTTGTTATTTTTCAAAACGAATCAACATTTTCTAACATACTATTTCAGCATTTTGATAACGTACTACTCTTCCATTTCAAATTCTAAGACAGTGGTTTTTTTTTTAGATACGGAGCGTTTGCTATGCACTTAGAAAATCCAAAGCGTTCACATTTTCACACAAATGGTCATAGTTTTTGATAATGTTGAATCAAGTCATTCAAAATGTCGAAACAATTATTAATAATATTGAATGATACAAAATACAAAAACCAGAAAACAATAAAAAACAAAAGAACTTTTTTGATGTGAAAACCAATGAACTTTTTTAAGAAGTGACATTGGACCCAATAGGAAAAAATAAAGGACACCTTTTTTTTTAGAGGAGCACTAACTTTATTTATTCAGTAGGATAAGAATTACAAACTTCATCCGAAGGCTCCAAAAACTAAACGTGTGTACCTATCGATAAATTTACAAAACTTAGCCTTCAAAGACGAAATCCGCTCTAGTGAAACCTGGGCTGTTTGATCTCGTAGCTCGTTTCTCACATTCCAGCCTTTTTAGTTCTTTTCATTCGTGTCCCCAGGCCCAATCCCAACTAGCGGCCTTCATCGATTTGCTCATTCGGTCCAGAAAAAAAACGCTGCAACTGTTTTGGCGGGAAAAAGGTGATTCGCGCGTGGACGGCGCGGGGTATGACTCAATAAAGTCAATATGTGTGTGGAGTTATCTGTTTTTATTACAAGCCCCGGGCTTCCCCAATGCTCCAGCAGCATGTCTAGTAGC
This sequence comes from Saccharum hybrid cultivar R570, assembly GCA_038087645.1. NCBI lineage: Eukaryota > Viridiplantae > Streptophyta > Magnoliopsida > Poales > Poaceae > Saccharum > Saccharum hybrid cultivar. Next base: position 232,107 of record JAQSUU010000456.1, on the reverse strand, counting down.
TTTTTTTTTTGTGAAGGAGCATGTCTAGTAGCTCTAGACTCCACGTTTGCATCTCATGTCCAGATCAATCTAAATAGTAGCTCTGAAGATGGTAAGGGTGTGTTTGGTTGCGAAATGGCACTTGCATATATCCAGAGGAGAAGATGTAGGCTAGGTGAAACCATATTTTAGAAAAAGTGGGCTAGGTGCTCACAAAAAGCGGAAGTTGCCAATGAAGCACGCGTTGTGGTGAGAAAGCAAGGACCCGGTGGCAAATTAGTATTGTACTAGAGAGAGAAAATTGAACTACTTCCTTTATTTTAAAATAAGTGGGCATCTCGCACTTTGAGAAGTTAAACGTTTTTAGTTTAACCAACTATTATAAAAAATAATATCAATATTTGTATATATACATAAATTTATTGTGGAAGTATATTCTATTATCAATCCAATGATACTTATTATGCATCATAATAAGTATGAGTATTTTTTAGATATATTTAGTTCAATTAAAATTTTTTGACTTTCTGGGATGCAAGTTGTGCACTTATTTTGGGACGGAAGGACTAGAGCTGTAGTAACTCAATGAAAAATTTACTTGCACACTGTAGGACACCCACGGATCCATGACGACAACGTTGCGACCATTAGAGTATCCGCAGTGGGTACTCTAAAACGATACTCTAAAGTTTTAGAGTATGAATATAGAGTAAAAACTGCTGCACTGGGTACTCTAAAACGATACTATATCATTTCTCTCACTCTATATTTAGAGTGGTACAGTGCTTACTCTATACTCTATAGTGACGGGCCCCACTAGCTAAACAAAGAAAAAAATGCTATAACTCACAAAACAAAAATCCAAATTAAATTTCGATTGCACCATTAAATTCGTCTCAATAAATCCTTCAAAACTAGATCACACATGAATATATTTAGATAAAGTGACAAGTGGGTTCCACAGTAGATAGAGTGGATAGAGGATGATATAGATGATGGATGGGTGCGGGAGAATTGAGTATAGAGGAGAAAATCTTGCTGACTAGGACGTATAGAGGATGAATATAGAGGTCCATGAGTACGGGTAGTCTTAGCTGGGCAATCGGTGGTCTGAAGGCTGCTCTGCCTACTTAGCCTATAACTTTATTTTGGGGCTAAGACTACCCGCACTCATGGACCTCTATATTCATCCTAGTTAGTAAGATTCTCTCCTCTATACACAATTCTGCCGCACCCATCCATCCTCTATATCATCCTCTATTCACTCTATCCACTGTGGGACCTACTTGTTATTTTATCTAAATATATCCATATGTGATTTAGTTTTGAAAGATTTATTGAGACGAATTTAATGGTGAAATCGAAATTTAATTTGGATTTTTGGTTTGTGAGTTATAACATTTTTTTCCTTTGTTTAGCTAGTGGGGCCCGTCACTATAGAGTATAGAGTAAGCACAGTATCACTCTAAATATAGAATATAGAGTGAGAGAAAGGATAGAGTATCATTTTATAGTACTCAGTGTAGCAGTTTTTACTCTATATTCATACTCTAAAGCTTTAGAGTATCGTTTTAGAGTACCCACTGCAGGTAGTCTAACGTTTCTGTTTGTCTGTGCTGACGCTGCCCTTAGGGGACTGTAACAGAACCGACCAAATTATAAGAGCACAAGTATAAAAACAAGCACCGAAGCGCTCAAATTTTCGAACTTGAGTCCATATAATCCCGGTAGTCAATCGAAACCACGAAGGATTTCAAACCAACTTGCTTACAATCAAGATCGCATCATTCAACATACAACATCATACGTTAGATTTCGCAAGTAGTTCCGAAATAAGTTTACACACACGGAGTCGCAATTATTACAAACCAAGTTTATAAAGTAGCGGAAGCAAACACACACCAGTTGTTTAACTACTGCCAGTCTTGTTGATCAACAATCCACAAAAGCATCAGGAAAGTACATAAAAGATGATCACGCCCTAGTGATCTAGTCTTCGTCACCCGCAGGGTGGAGACAATTTTTGCAGAAGCCTTGGTAGAGCATATCATCTGCAACAGGAGGGAATAAACCCTGAGTACTGGAATGTACTCAGCTAGACTTACCCGTCGAAAACCAGAAATAAGATGACAGCAAGGATTATGCAAGGCTTACACAAGAGGCTAGCTGACATCACATTTTGCATAAAGGCATAAGTAATTGAGACTCTTGTAACCTGTACTAGCAGTTATTTTTAGCATTTACCTGTCATCTATCTTAGCACCTGTACTAAGCATGCACGTGATTATAATCAAACAATTATCAACATTATATCCAGAGCAGGTATGAATTGTGGCAATATTGTACCATTCCCTTAATCACCAGTTCATTTAATGAGATCTATGTTGCCGCTGCTCAAGTCAAGTGCTCACTAACCGGGAGCGACGACGATTCGAATCGAATTCCTATCCAGCTGGAGGGGTATTTCTAACACTCACCGAGTCACGCCTGGCGAGGGCTGCTCAGGTCATCTTTTGTACAGTTCAGAAATCGCGGACCCGAATAATGTCGCGTCCCCAAGGGCGACACTCTGCCAGGTGCTAGGGACTCTAACCCCCCCTTGGTCTCACGCCAATGTCCCCAAGCACATCCTTTCTCTCCTCCAAGATGCAACCTACCATTCGATTCCCGGTCTGAACCATACTACTCGACTTCGCGGTCAGAACGGCTTATCTGGCCAACTAAGTGTTAGACTGCGTTCAACATGACTCAAGGACGTACAGCGAATCGGTCCTTAAACGACTCAGACGGGCATAGCTCCACACCCAAGACGTGTAGTGTCTTGCGGCTGTACTATCGAACTCCCGCCCGGTCTCAATTTCATTTTTAAAGCATGTTTCCATCCACGATAGCCATAAAGCCACTTGTGACTCCTTCCTACATCTCGTGGATGACCGGAAATCATCCGACTTCTACCGAACTAAGCAAGGCTAAGCATTGACACGTGCCTAAACCTAATATAGGATTAAGTACGATATCTGGACAAGGACAGGTATAATGCAACAAGTGTTTTCATATAACTCCTACAACTTAATGTAGTAAACAATTAAAAGTACTCAAGATTAATTTATAAAATAGTAGGTTCAGCATGCATCGGGGCTTGCCTTTGAGAAAGGTCGAGCGCCGGTGGTCAGGGCACTCGGGCAAGTCTTCAGCGGCGTCTCCTCCGCCGACTGGTTCCGCTGGCTCCTCTGGCTGGTCCTGGACTTCCTCCGGAATCACTGGCTCAAATTCGAGGAGAGTTACCCCCTCCGGTACACCTATTGCATGAATGCACAATAAATATCATGGATGCATAAAGGTGCAACATGCTCGGAATGAAATGCATTTCAGAAATAAAAACAATAATCTAATCAAGTCACTTTATCAGTACGTGCAAATCTCTTCTCCGGTGGAGAAGTACTTACCTAAGCTACTCAACCTAAGATACAGCTATTCTTCTTCGGTTAAGGCCCTAACATCTAACAACACAAGAGTAATATTACTTAGGTTACCACAGTAAGACATTCTGGACAGCAGCTCAAAGATTCTAACATAACTGAAGATTCCTAACTCCAAAAGATATGATCTAAGACAATCTGAAAAGCTTAAGAAATGCACTACAATTCATTTTCAGACCTCAACCCATAATTCCTAAGTTTTCCATGTCGAATTTCCTAAGTTCCAGAATTTGTTCTCTCTAAACAGAGAGTAGCCAATTCTAGACTGTCACTTTAAACAGCAATAACTCCCAAACTATTAAGCCAAATGCTCTCAAATTTTAACACAAGCTAGTTTATCAAGTTTAATACAACTTTGGTATTTACAAGTTTTCCAGCAAACACTTTTATCAAAGGCCAAACCCAAAGATACTACCAGCTGTCCAGAAAACCTAGAATTACAAAGATTAAATATTTATTTATGTGCAACATCCCTTAAGACCAAACTAATGTTACCACAAGTTCACATAGGTCACAACAACACCAGAAAGTAAGGTGTGCCTACCTAAAATTTTTATTTAAACTAATTTCTTAATTTACTTAAGTAATTAAGTGAAATTTTAAACATATATGTAAACTGCTCCTAAAATTCTACAAAATTTACAGGAGACTCTATGAACCAAAAAAAACCACTGTAAAAAATTTGAACTAAAATTATTTAGAGAAACTCCCCAAACAAAATTCACAAGCCAAAAAGGCTGATTTTTGTACAAATAACAAAGCATAGTAAAAAGTGTCAAACAACAGATTTCCTAATTTTCTTAGACACTCTAGGGTACCAAGACATTCTCCAAAAAGTTATAAGAATATTGCACATGTAGAAAAATTACAAAAATTCATTTAAGTATTTCCTAAAATAACAAGATAACATTATAACTTGAAAAGTACTTAAGCACTACTGCCCAAATTTTTACCAAAGCCAGAGCAAGTATAAATTTTTACCAAAGTGCGGCATCTGCCAGGTGGGGACAGTTGGCAGTGAGAGGGGAGCAGAGAGGGGAAGGCCGCGGGCTCCGGTGAGCTCTTACTCGCCGACGACGACGTCTCCGGTGACGGAAAGATCACCGACGGGTTCCCCGTGACCTCCCGCATCACCTAACCCTCAAATCATGGATTCTACCCAACCCTAGCTACAACGACCATGGCGACCGCGGCTCGGAGGTGGCACATGGTGGCGCTCCGGCGAGCTCCGGGAACCAGGGACCTAGGTTGGACGCGCTACGGCTTCCAGAGGAGATGGCGGATCTATTCATGCTAAGGACACGGATAGAGATGGGGCGAATGTGGCTGGCCGCGTGAGCACCGAATCAGCGGCCATGTCACGGCAGCGCACGATCGTGTTCCGGCATGGACCGTCCACCACTACCGGTAACACCATACCCTAAGCTTCTCTACGCAACCCGGAACCCGAAACAAGAGTTAGCAAGGATGGAGAGTAATGGTAGTAAGCTGGCCACGGTGAGCCGCCGCGCAGACGAAAACACCAGCGAGGTCTCACGGTGGCAGAAATGGAAATTCACTCTCACCTCCGCACGATTGGTTCAGGTAAAGGATGAAGGAGGTAGAGGGGACTCTGGTGGAGCGGTGGACGGGGTTTGGGTGGCTGTGGCGTGACGGCGAGCTCGCGCAACCACGGGGAAGGGTGCGGCGGCAATGGCGCCTCCGTTTTGCGCCTCGGTGAGCACGGCAAGAGCGAGAGGTGAATGGGGATGGCGAGCGCGAGTGAGTGTGAGGCGTGGTGTCGGCTCGGTCTTCACCTCCGTGCCTGGACTCGTGACGTGGAGACGCCGGCAGAGGGCAGGCGCCACGCGGCAGCACCGTTCTGCCCGGTCACCACGACACCGCCTCCGTCTGGACTCTGAACTCGACGGCTTCGGGGTCCATCAACCGACTGACGGCCAAAGTTCAACCGATCACCGTTCCCAATCTAGCCAGAGTTAGTGATAAGTGTTAACAGCAACTTTGTAGAGCTATGTGAGGGCAACAAAATTGTCAATTGGAGCTTGGACTGGTTCGGCCTAGATTTGAAACTACCGAGCTCTAAAGTGGGGTACCCGAAAACTGAAACTGAGTTTCAGTCAACTATGCCGACTGAACCCCATTTTTCAAAGCACCATATCTCCTAAACCAATTAGAACCAGGTGATGGTGATGTTGACAATGTTGTAGAGCTACATAAGGACTACAAGTTTGTCAATATGAGTGGAAGCTAGTTTGGCCTGGTTCGCAAACTACAAGCTCCTAAAGTAGGCCACCGTAAAACTGGATGGACACTTGGAGACTTAGAAAAAATTCTAAGTGTTGAGACAGCCCCTCAAACTGGATGGACACGAGGTATCCCATGGAGCCGGACTATCTGATTGAAATACAACTCAGCATAGTCAGTAGGACGATAGTCTACTCGAACAGGAATGAAGTGAGCCGACTTGGTTAGGCGGTCTATAATTACCCAGATGGAGTTATGATTTTTGATAGTAGGAGAAAGTCCGACAATGAAATCCATACTTATCTCTTCCCATTTCCAACCTGGGATAGAAAGTGGTTGAAGTAACCTAGCTTTCATATGCACAGCTTTAACTCTACAGCAGGTGTCACACCTAGCCACATATGCAGCTATCTCTTTCCGCATTTTGGTCCACCAATAGTATGGCTTCAAATCATAATACATCTTATTGCTACCAGGATGGATGGACAACTTAGAGGAGTGTGCTTCAGACATGATATCATTTCTAAGCTCTCGGTCCTTAGGCACAACTAACCTATCCTTGAACCATAGTACCCCCTCTTCATCTACCCTGAACTGTGTAGTTTCTTGCTCTTTCATCTTACGCTTGATGTGGAATATCCCAGTATCAGTCTTTTGGAGCTCAATAATTCTGCTTTTGAGAGTACAACTGACAGTGATGTTGTACAAGACTGCTGGATGTAGAAGGCGAGATCGATGAAAATCAGTTTCAACTAGGGAATGGCAATGAGACTTACGGCTTAAAGCATCCGCAATCACATTTGCCTTGCTAGGATGATAGTGCACTTGAAGGTTATAATCATTAATCAACTCGAGCCATCTTCTTTGACGCATATTTAACTCGGGTTGGGTAAAGATGTATTTGAGGCTTTTGTGGTCCATGTAGATATTGCAAACATTGCCCAACAGATAGTGCCGCCAGGCTTTCAAAGCATGAACAACTGAGGCGAGTTCTAAGTCATGCGTTGGATAATTCACCTCATGTTTCCAAAGTTGTCGAGAGGTATATGCAATCACTCGGCCTTCCTGCATCAACACACCTCCCAAACCTATGCCTGAGGCATCACAATAAACATCAAATGGTTTCTCGATATCCGGTTGTGCCAAAACTGGAGCTGAGGTTAGGAGGGTTCACAGTTGGTGAAAAGCCACATCACACTCAGGAGTCCAGACAAACCTGGTGTCTTTTTGTAGCAACCGAGTCATTGGCTTGGCTATTTTGGAGAAATCCGGGATGAAGCGACGATAATAGCCAGCCAAACCAAGAAAACTCCAAACTTCGTGAACCGAGATAGGAGCCTTCCAGTTCAGTACTTCTTGTACCTTGGCGGGGTCCACCATAATTCCTCCATCGGACAACACATGCCCAAGGAAAGGTACTTCTCAAAGCCAGAATTCGCACTTACCGAACTTTGCATATAGTTGATGTTCACGCAGTCTTGTGAGGACTATACGCAGATGTTCAGCGTGATCTTCCTCATTTATAGAATATATCAGGATGTCATCAATAAATACCACCATAAACTTGTCCAATTCGGGCATAAATACCGAATTCATCAAGTACATAAAGTGTGCGGGGGCGTTGGTCAAGCCGAAAGACATAACAAGATACTCATAAAGACCATATCTGGTAGAGAAGGCGGTTTTTGAAACATCTTCTGGACGGATTTTAATTTGGTGATAGCTAGATCTTAGATCAATCTTGGAGAAGACTTTAGTTTTAGATAACTGATCGAACAAGATGTCGATGCGCGGTAGAGGGTACTTATTTTTGACAGTGACTGCATTGAGAGGTCTATAATCTACGCACATTCGCAATGATTGATCCTTCTTCTTAACAAAGATAGCAGGACATTCCCACGGTGACGAACTCGGACGAATCAACCCCTTCTTCAAACGTTCATTCAATTGCACCTTAAGTTCAGCTAGTTCATTCGGAGGCATCCTATAGGGTCTCCTAGAGATGGGCGCCGTGCCAGGCAACAACTCAATTTTAAATTCCACATCCCGATCCAAAGGGAGTCCCGGCAAATCATCGAAAAAACGTCCGGAAACTCATTTACTACGGGAATTTCAGCCAACGCCTTTGCTTGCACAGCATGAACTTTTCCAGACAAATCAACTTTCCTGGGAAGTTGTACCAGAAAACCCTTTTGATCTGTAGGATCTCTGAGCATAACTACCCGAGTGGATGTATCAATGAGTACCCCATTCTGACTCATCTAATTCATGTCCAAAATAACATCTATGGCTAAGCCTGGCAAAACCACTAAGGCAAGCGAGTACTTTCGCCCTTCTATCTCAAGCTCAAGATTCCCCACTACTTTATTTGTGGAAATATTCCCACTTGCTGCGCTAATACAATAACCTCACCTTCAACAGTATGCAATTTGTGTGCAAACTCTGATGCAAACTTAGGACTGATAAAGGAATGCGAAGCACCTGAATCAAAAAGTACCACTGCAGGGTGTTGGTCAACTAGGAACTTACCAGCAGTGATAACCTCACCAGATAGGATTTCCTCAATACTGTTATAATGAGCGTGTCCTTGACGGCCACTTTGGTTGACCTTCTTCTTAGGGTAAGGACAGTTCCTGGACCAATGGTCTGGCTTGTTGCAGTTCCAGCTAAGGCTGGCCAACGAGCCAGCTCGGCTCGGCTCGGCTCAGCTCGTTCTGGCTCGTTAGGATTACGAGCCAGCTCGGCTCGGCTCGTTATCTTAACGAGTCAGAAAGCCAGCTCAGCTCGGCTCGTTACGAGCTCGAGCTGGCTCGTTAGGCTCGTGAGCCAGGTAAAAAAAATATACAAAATATAATATTTATATTTATCTAAAGCATAAAAATATTAATAATATAAAAATAATATATTCAATAGCCTTAAATCGAACAAAATATTCATATGAGCTAACATATCATCTATTTGTGAAGTGCAAAACATGAAGTAATACAAAACTAGTATAAGTTATGATGACTTTTTCTCTAAAACTACGGCTCATTTGGCTCGCGAGCAGCTCACGAGCCAGCTCGAGTTGGCTCGTTATAGCTAACGAGCTTAAATCCTGGCTCGGCTCAGCTCGTTATCATAACGAGCCGAGCCGAGCTGAGCCGAGCCAGCCACGAGCCGAGCGAGCTAACGAGCTTCGAGTTTTTCGTCCAGCCTTAGTTCCAGCAAGGCATGTTGCTAGAAGTAACACTGGAGCTGCCTTGGCCCGAATTACCCTTTGGCAGAGCCACTGTATATGCCTTGCGAAACCCAGTCTTCACTGGCGCCTTCGTTTGCGGAGGACGAAACTTAGCACTTGTGGCAGGAGGGCGAGGAGGAGCCCTCGGGGCAGCTGGAGCTCGAGACTGTGAAGCACCTGCCTCAAGTGCCCTCTTGCGGCTCTTAGAAGCAGCATAGATAGAGTTATTGTTCTCTTGGGTCAGAGCATCACTGATAAATTCATTAAAGGTAGTGCACTTGCTAGTGCCCATAGTCTTCATCAGCTTTGGGCCGAGGCCTCATTTAAAGCTAGTAATTTTCTTGGCATCGGTATCCACAAACTCTGTGGCATACCTTGCTAGGTTGTTGAAAGATTGCAGATATTCAGTCAAGCTTTTATTGCCCTGCGATAGTCTCATAAATTCTGTGTGCTTGATAGCCATAAGACCTGGAGGAATATAGTTCCCACGGAATACGCCCTTGAACTGGTCCCAAGCAATCGGGACATTTGCAGGCAGTGTGGAACGATAGTGGCTCCACCTAATACCCGCTGGACCATGTAGTTGGTGAGAAGCATATTCAGTTTTCAGCTCATCGGTCAAGCGAAGCAGACGAAACTTTTGTTCAATAGTGTTCAACCACTCATTGGCTTGCGGTGGTTCCTCCGCATCCTTAAAGAGCGGGGGGCTTAGTATCAAGAAAGTCCTTGAAATCACTGTACTGATTGGGTTCTGGGCCCTGGCGACCATGACGAGCCTCCCGGTTGGCAAGCTGGCGCATAGCATCTGCCAGCATGCGCTGCCCTTCGACCACGGTCTGCATTAGCTCAGCCGGGGTAGGTGGTGGCGGAGGGGGTGGCTGTTCCTTATCCTCATTGCCACGACCCCGACGGAGATTGTACGACATCTGCAAAATGCATAGCCAATGAGCACTGACGATGTGGGAAATTTATAGATGAATTATTATAAATATGTCAAACTGACTTCATGAAATAGACTTCTTAAAATACTCATGGCACAATAATTCATCACAACCGCACAATCCATTCAAGCGCATCAATTGACACAATCATGCGAGGGAATCCAACAAGATGTACTTTGATAAAGGTTTACTCACAAGGAGCACCGCAGTTATTGAACCGTTTATGTTAATATCTACGTGATTTTTTTGACCTTTCGCCCGGTATTTAGATTCGATCTCAAAATTTTTAGTTGACTGAGAAAGGCTACTTCAAAGTGACCACAAAGAGACTTCTCAACGGTAGAGTCCCATGGTGGATCATGACTAGCCACCTCGATACCAGCGCGTGCCAAGCAGCACAACCTTATGTCGCACGCCATAGGAGGCCCTCAGTTTCGTCGCGGCACCGAAGGGTGCTAATCGTGACACCATCATCGAACGCACGCAATAAGACATCCAATTGTGATCGAAATTAACAGGTTCAAACAAACATCTAGGAAACATAGGGTTCGACCTTACATCCCAAAAGTCAAGTTATTACAAAGCCTCACTCCAACACAGGGAGGGCACAAAAGACAATCCTAACATCATAGCTACGTGATAACTACTCTAAGCATCGTCCTCAGAGTCAGTGTCAAGGATCTCCCCGCCGTCCTCATCACTAACAGGCTCTAACTCCTCATCTTCTTCTCCTTCTTCTTGTGCTTCTTCTGGTGCTTCTTCTGGTGTGGCATCTTGGGGCCCATTGACCTCCACTTCATCATTATTTTCAGCCATGAAGATTCCCGAACCCATGTCATCATCTGCGTTGATATTTTGAGGCAGCAAAGGATTTAGCTGGTTGTTCAGGCGGTGCACTTCTTCATGAAGATTGTCATTGTATTCTTCAGCATTCTCCAACTATTGTTCGAGCTCAAACTGACGAGCTCTCAGAACGTTCTCCTCGTGCCAGGCTTCATCCCTCTGATTCATGACACGGACCAGCATGCGTTGACAGTTGCGGTTTGCTACTGTCAATCTCTGGACCGCAAGGGTTTCCTGGTCACGATCACGGATCACTTGCTCCAGTTGCTGACGCGCTGCATTCCTGGCAGCAGTCACTTCGGCCAATTCAGCCCTCAGCCTTTCCACCTCAGTGGGCTCAGGGCGGGGCTCACGTGGAGCGAGCTGGTGACGAGGTGCCCTGCCTCCAGTGGACTTGCGAGCGGTCCTCTTGGTACGTACCATCTGTAGCAACAAGATACGACTTACAGTGAGGATCATTTAGGGGATACGAAATTTAATTTAGTCGGGACTATTGAAATTTTTAAGGAGGAAGTAAATGATATGTATGATATAATTAAACATGATGCATGCACATTCCGTACGCCCTCTCACCTTAGAAGAAACCTAAAGTTCTAACGCTAGGCGGTGGCATACATATGTTCTCTCATATAAGCAAAACTATCGGTCTACTCGTTACGCTGTTAGTGTGCCTACAGAAAAATCTCATTTCAGCCCAACAGTTTCCCAATATAAGCACCTAAGAAATCAGTAATTTAAATACTTCCATATACACATCCCCTGATGTATATACTTCAGTATCAAAGCTACCCGATATAAAGGTTCCCACAATTAAGTGCTTACATAATTACACGGTTTAAACATGTAAGTATGCAAGTCACCAAAACTACTCTCCCTTAGATCGCCGGTTGGACGATCATGCTCTCACAACTCACACTTACCAGAGCGTCGAGGCAATTGATCCATACATTACCACCCAAGTGGATGGCATCCATACAATATCACGCCGTATGGACGACGAAACAAAAACAAACAAGGCCCCCCAAGTTAGTCTTTATAATAAGCCATCTAAGAGTCCTTATTTGGGCTAAGGGATGTGATCACTGGCATACCTATGAAAATAATTTTTTAGAAATTTTATCCTTTTCATAATCAAATACTTTTTGTTTTTAAATACTCGTACGATGTGTTTAATGTTGAATTATGCTCCGGTACTAGCTGTAACAGAACCGACCAAATTATAAGAGCACAAGTACAAAAACAAGCACCGAAGCGCTTAAATTTTCGAACTTGAGCCCATATAATCCCGGTAGTCAATCGAAACCACGAAGGATTTCAAACCAACTTGCTTACAACCAAGATCGCATCATTCAACATACAATATCATACGTTTCATTTCGCAAGTAGTTCCGAAATAAGTTTACACACACGGAGTCGCAATTATTACAAACCAAGTTTATAAAGTAGCGGAAGCAAACACACACCAGTTGTTTAACTACTGCCAGTCTTGTTGATCAACAACCCACAAAAACATCAGAAAAGTACATAAAAGATGATCACGCCCTAGTGATCTAGTCTTCGTCACCCGCAGGGTGGAGACAATTTTTGCAGAAGCCTTGGTAGAGCATATCATCTGCAACAGGAGGGAATAAACCCTGAGTACTGGAATGTACTCAGCTAGACTTACCCGTCGAAAACCAGAAATAAGATGACACCAAGGATTATGCAAGGCTTACACAAGAGGCTAGCTGACATCACATTTTGCATAAAGGCATAAGTAATTGAGACTCTTATAACCTGTACTAGCGGTTATTTTTAGCATTTACCTGTCATCTATCTTAGCACCTGTACTAAGCATGCACTTGATTATAATCAAACAATTATCAACATTATATCTAGAGCAGGTATGAATTGTGGCAACATTGTACCATTTCCTTAACCACCAGTTCATTTAATGAGATCTACGTTGCCGCTGCTCAAGTCAAGTGCTCACTAACCAGGAGCGACGGCGATTTGAATCGAATTCCTATCCAGCTGGAGGGGTATTTCTAACACTCACCGAGTCACGCCTGGCGAGGGCTGCTCAGGTCATCTTTTGTACAGTTCAGGAATCGTGGACCCGAATAATGTCGCGTCCCCAAGGGCGACACTCTGCCAGGTGCTAGGGACTCTAACCCCTCCTTGGTCTCACGCCAATGTCCCCAAGCACATCCTTTCTCTCCTCCAAGATGCAACCTACCATTCGATTCCCGGCCTGAACCATACTACTCGACTTCGCGGTCGGAACGGCTTATCCGGCCAACTAAGTGTTAGACTGCGTTCAACATGACTTAAGGACGTACAGCGAATCGGTCCTTAAACGACTCAGACGGGTATAGCTCCACACCCAAGACGTATAGTGTCTTGCGGCTGTACTATCGAACTCCCGCCCGGTCTCAATTTCATTTTTAAAGCATGTTTTCATCCACGATAGCCATAAAGCCACTCGTGACTCCTTCCTACATCTCGCGGATGACCGGAAATCACCCGACTTCTACCGAACTAAACAGGGCTAAGCATTGACACGTGCCTAAACCTAATATAGGATTAAGTACGATATCTGGACAAGGACAGGTATAATGCAACAAGTGTTTTCATATAACTTCTACAACTTAATACAGTAAACAATTAAAAGTACTCAAGATTAATTTATAAAATAGTAGGTTCAGCATGCACCGGGGCTTGCCTTTCAGAAAGGTCGAGGGCCGGTGGTCAGGGCACTCGGGCAAGTCTTCAGCGGCGTCTCCTCCGCCGACTGGTTCCGCTGGCTCCTCTGGCTAGTCCTGGACTTCCTCCGGAATCACTGGCTCGAATTCGAGGAGAGTTAACCCCTCCGGTACACCTATTGCATGAATGCACAATAAATATCATGGATGCATAAAGGTCCAACATGCTCGGAATGAAATGCATTTCAGAAATAAAAATAATAATCTAATCAATTCACTTTATCAGTACGTGCAAATCTCTTCTCCGGTGGAGAAGTACTTACCTAAGCTACTCAACCTAAGATACAGCTGTTCTTCTTCGGTTAAAGCCCTAACACCTAACAACACAAGAGTAATATTACTTAGGTTACCACAGTAAGACATTCTGGACAGCAGCTCAAAGATTCTAACATAACTGAAGATTCCTAACTCCAAAAGATATGATCTAAGATAATCTGAAAAGCTTAAGAAATGCACTACAATTCATTTTCAGACCTCAACCCATAATTCCTAAGTTTTCCATGTCGAATTTCCCAAGTTCCAGAATCTGTTCTCTCTAAACAGAGAGTAGCCAATTCTGGACTGTCACTTTAAACAGCAATAACTCCCAAACTATTAAGCCAAATGCTCCCAAATTTTGACACAAGCTAGTTTATCAAGTTTACTACAACTTTGGTATTTACAAGTTTTCCATCAAACACTTTTATCAAAGACCAAACCCAAAGATACTACCAGCTGTCCAGAAAACCTAGAATTGCAAAGATTAAATATTTATTTATGTGGCAACATCTCTTAAGACCAAACTAATGTTACCACAAGTTCACATAGGTCACAAAACACTAGAAAGTAAGGTGTGCCTACCTAAAATTTTTATTTAAACTCATTTCTTAATTTACTTAAGTAATTAACTGGAATTTTAAACATATATGTAAACTGCTCCTAAAATTCTACAAAATTTACAGGAGACTCTATGAAACAAAAAAAACCACTGTAAAAAATTTGAACTAAAATTATTTACAGAAACTCCCCAGACAAAATTCACAAGCCAAAAAGACTTATTTTTGTACAAATAACAAAGCATAGTAAAAAGTGTCAAACAACAGATTTCCTAATTTTCTTAGACACTCTAGGGTACCAAGACATTCTCCAAAAAGTTATAAGAATATTGCACATGTAGAAAAATTACAAAAATTCATTTAAGTATTTCCTAAAATAACAAGTTAGCATTATAACTTGAAAAGTACTTAAGCACTACTGTCCAAATTTTTACCAAAGCTAGAGCAAGTATAAATTAGCCTACCCACCAAATTTCATAATTTTTGGAACACTGAAACTCAAGATATGATTTAAACAAGTTTGCATGCAATCTAAAACACATTTCAAAAACCTATTTAAATCTCCCAGAAACTAAACATCACATAACCAATTCATATTTTTCTAAAATACTACACACCCTGTAGATCCTAACAAAATTTATCTCATAATTTTTGAGCAAGTAAAACCCTAGATCTACATTTCCTAAACATTATCTAAAACTGTGACAGAATAAAGAAAATGACATAATTCCTATTCGCTACTGGGCCGGCCTGGGAACCGACGCGGCCCACTGCGCGCGCGCGGCCTGCTCGGCCGCCCCGCCCGCGCGTGGCATCTGCCAGGTGGGGACAGTTGGCAGTGAGAGGGGAGCAGAGAGGGGAAGGCCGCGGGCTCCGGTGAGCTCTTACTCGCCGACGACGACGTCTCCGGTGACGGGAAGATCACCGACGGGTTCCCCGTGACCTCCCGCATCACCTAACCCTCAAATCATGGATTCTACCCAACCCTAGCTACAACACCATGGCGACCGCGGCTCGGAGGTGGCACACGGTGGTGCTCCGGCGAGCTCCGGGAACCAGGGACCTAGGTTGGGCGTGCTACAGCTTCCAGAGGAGATGGCGGATCTATTCATGCTAAGGACACGGATAGAGGTGGGGCGAATGCGGCTGGCCGCGTGAGCACCGAATCGGCGGCCATGGCACGGCAGCGCACGATCGTGTTCCGGCGTGGACCGTCCACCACTACCGGTAACACCATACCCTAAGCTTCTCTACGCAACCCGGAACCCGAAACAAGAGTTAGCAAGGATGGAGAGTAATGGTAGTGAGCTGGCCACGGTGAGCCGCCGCGCAGACGAAAACTCCAGCGAGGTCTCACGGTGGCGGAAATGGAAATTCACTCTCACCTCCGCACGATTGGTTCAGGTAAAGGATGGAGGAGGTAGAGGGGACTCTGGCGGAGCGGTGGACGGGGTTTGGGTGGCTGTGGCGTGACGGCGAGCTCGCGCGACCACGGGGAAGGGTGCGGCGGCAATGGCGCCTCCGTTTTGCGCCTCGGTGAGCACGGCAAGAGCGAGAGGTGAATGGGGATGGCGAGCGCGAGTGAGTGTGAGGCGTGGTGTCGGCTCGGTCTTCACCTCCGCGCCTGGACTCATGACGTGGAGACGCTGGCAGAGCGTGGGCGCCACGCGGCAGCACCGTTCTGCCCGGTCGCCACGACACCGCCTCCGTCTGGACTCTGAACTCGACGGCTTCGGGGTCCATCAACCGACTGACGGCCAAAGTTCAACCGATCACCGTTCCCAATCTAGCCAGAGTTAGTGATAAGTGTTAACAGCAACTTTGTAGAGCTATGTGAGGGCAACAAAATTGTCAATTGGAGCTTGGACTGGTTCGGCCTAGATTTGAAACTACCGAGCTCTAAAGTGGGGTACCCGAAAACTAAAACTGAGTTTCAGTCAACTATGCCGACTAAACCCCATTTTTCAAAGCACCATATCTCCTAAACCATTTAGAACCAGGTGATGGTGATGTTGACAATGTTGTAGAGCTACATAAGGACTACAAGTTTGTCAATATGAGTGGAAGCTAGTTTGGCCTGGTTCGCAAACTACAAGCTCCTAAAGTAGGCCACCGTAAAACTGGATGGACACTTGGAGACTTAGAAAAAATTCTAAGTGTTGAGACAGCCCCTCAAGCTGACTTGTGGGCCATTTTTGAGCATGTTCTGTCCAGTTTCATGAGATGGTCATATTGAGACTTTTGTTCCCCATAAAATTCCCTACAACTTTGCTTAAGAGTGCTCTTCCATGCAAGGTCTCTAAGCTAGACTTTTTAAATGGTCAAACTAGAGCATCCTAGGACTAAATGCTGGTCAACTACACCTTGGAGGGCATTTTGGTGATTTTGGTCAACATGAACCTTGCTCCATTAGTGACCCTAAGTATAACCAAGGTGTTGTGAGATATAATTGGCTACTCTACCCTTTAGTTACACCAACTACCTAGTGTCACATGATGTGAGCCAAACAAAACTTTAAAAAAAAACAAATCATATTTGTTGCAATCACATGAATTAACATGAATGATGTATGCTTATGCTTATGCAAATGCAATGCAATTAAGGAGCTAAACACCTGAGGTGTTACAGGGACCATCGATGGAGGCCAATGTTTTTAGTGGTTCTAATACAAATAAAGTGATCCATGTAGACTAGAAAATATTGAGACTATTATTTACACAATGTAAACTATCACTACTTGTGGTTTGCCAAGAAACTTTTTCCTTTCATTATGCCTCACTTTTATTTTCTCTCCCTCTTCTTTTTTTTTTGCATAGACTTCCTTCTCTCTCCCAAGCATATGTAGCTTCTGCAAGCTACTATGACGATTATAGAGCACCTACTTTTTTTTATCCGATCCTACATGATAGTTGGGGCTACTGGTTAAAAAGGTCCGTTGGGGAAGGCCTTAGCAGCCGCACGCACAACAGTCTATGTGGTAGTTGCTTTTTGCAGATTGAAAATACATGAATGCTAAGTTGTATGGTCTCTCTGAATTCTGTTTGTAGACCCCTATGGATCGTGTGCGGGTAGTTTTGGAGGTTTTCCGTACAATATTACAAACAAGTGCTTTCCTCATACGGACTTGCTAGCGCACAGACGTCTGATCCAGAGCGCTAGCATTGGACACTGTCGCACGCGCAAGAGAAATGGAGGTTGTGTCGCTGTTTTCAGGTGCCCCACCGTGTGGGCCCCACGCTTGCGCTCGGTTTCTCACGCCCCGTATGCGTCGCTCGGCGACGCCCCAGCAGCAGGCCCATGCTGCCCGGATGTCGCACGAGGAACGCTTGTGCCCCCTTCGCTTCTCATGCACCCGCTCGGTTTCTCACGCGCCTGTCTGCTCCCGCTCGATTATGCCCCAGCAGCTTTAGCATGTGGTTGCAGTAGGTGGGTCCCACTATAACATGGCAATGCCAGATCTTATTTTACAACATACGTCTGAAATACTTGCAACATACATCCGAAACAGCTGAAACATTTATAACATATGTTTAAAAAGTAACAAAACACCTGGAAAACACTTGAAAGTCATTCCAAACATATGCAACGTCTAGATCTACTTTTACAACATCCAGATGAAGCACTTACAACATATATATGAAACATAAAACACTTGAAACATATGCTTGCAACATTCATGTTATGCAACATCCAGATATATTTCTGCAACATCCAGATGAAACACTGAAAACAAACGTATGAAACACTTGAAACATATGTCTGCAACATGCATATATAGTCATGGCAACATACGCAACATCCAGATGAAACACTTAAAAACATACGTCTGAAACACTTGAAACACGACATCGTTGACGAAGAGGAGGCTGGTGTCGGTTGATGGCCACTGGGGTGGGAGCCGGCAGCGCGCGAGCACCACCAGCACCGGCCGCAGTTGTGGGTGCCCTTGGCTCGGTTGGGGAGGACATGAGGCGCCTCGGCACGTGCGCCCAACGACCATCGGCAGGGGCAGCGACGAGGGTGCGTGTGGCGGCAAGGCATCCCGGCAGCGCTGGGGTTGGGGAAGAGGCCGGCGAGGCGTTGCGCGAACAGAGGGAGGAGGAGGCGGCGTGGAGGGCTTAGGTGGAGGAAGGAGGCAGCGGTGGCGGTGCGGGTGTTGCTGCTGCTAGCGGACGCGAGAGAGAGACTGAGAGACGAAGAGGGCGAGAGGCAGAGTAGGGAGTTTTTTTTAGAGAGACGGACGAGGCAGAGTGGGAAGCCGCGTCCAAAGAGACGGACGCCTGCGTCTAAGTATTTCCATTCTTGATACGGAAAGGTTCACGACACAACCTAAACTGCATTTTTTTTACGGCGTATCATGATCATGAACGGCTGTGGGCTGTCGACTACTACGGCAATGGCTGCACGAACAGCACGTACCACCACAGCTACATTGCGATCGGGGTGCCGCGGAACGTCATCCCCGTGCTTGCGTGCGTGAACCCGGTGGACCGCAGTGTGGTCTACTTGACCCTGAATCAGCGCCTTTTCGGCCACGTCGTCGTGCATTGCCAAGGGCTATGACTATGTGCTGGTGAACGTATTGCCAGAGCACGACGCAACGCCCTCCGGCCGCCTCGTCACTTGGAACCTGCACCCAAATCACAACGGTAAGACAGCTTGTTACGCTTGTACGTTTCACCAAATTCTACTGTTCTTGCTTGCATTGCTTGTTTTCATCTTGTGTGGCTGGTTGGCTGCAATTCAGTTATCTCGCAATCTCAACAGCACCGCGCGATCATTTTTTTTTTCTGCATGTGTTCCTTGTACTAGCTAGTACACGTCCTAGTATCGTGTTTCGTGGTGTCGTGGTGACATTATGCATTTATATCATCTGTCTACATATCCGGCTGCAACCTGCAACTGTGTGAATATGTAATGCTTGTGTTTGCCGTAGCATACTGCGTGTCCTGTTCTATTATTGAAAATGGATTTCATTAACTTGTACGTGTTTCAAATGAAGTTAACTGTGCTAATGCTTCAACAGAAGTTTGGGGAGGCTGTGGTTATTCCATAAGTAGGATGTCCCATTATTGCATATCGTTATTCAACTAAAATTACACATTTCCATCTTGTCGCAGCAGAGTTACTGGGTGCATTTAGCTTGATTGTTTATGGCCACTCTGTTCTTGGAGGATTTCTTTTTACCTATCGAAATAGTGACACTTGTATGGCATATGCTGCACCAACCTTTTATCCATTATCTTTTGGTAATTTTGGAGTGACCACTATCAGTGTCACTTGATGTCAGAGACTAGATTCGGCTGGTTAAAAGTTTTCTCCTGGAAATAATAACAGATATAATCATGTACTAATCGCATTTAACTTCATTGTGGCAACTAATTACATTTAACTTCGTTGTGACAACAATCATGTTAATAGTTTGGTGTCCGTTCTGACATTTAGAATTCAGTCACCGTTGTCTGACTACCATTTCTTCTCTAAAGCAGAGAACAACGTTGGGCATGCGGCACCGGAACAGCACACCACGCAGCCGGGAGATTGAAGGGGAAATCGAAGACGATGAGCAGTCGGCGGGAATCAATGTGGACGAGCAGCAGGCAGAGCTTCAATGAGTTTTGACTTGCAAATCTCTGCTCGCCGAGTAAGCCTTGGCATTGGCAGACATGAGGGATGATGAGCGGTTCTTAACTCCATGAGTCGTGGGTAACTTCGTCTCAGGACGACTGAACACAACGGATATGAACTGCTGCTCCGTGTTTTGCTTGTTCTATGCATGATTTCTTGAGGCGAAATGTTGTAGAAGTTGTGGCTCCACGTAATGGATGGGATGGCATAGACTAATTGAAGCGATTTTGCTGCCATAATCTGCTGGATTTCTTCATATTCCTTGCTGCCTGCCACTTTGTTCTCTCTGAATCTTTGCCCTGACAGTACACCCTCTAAAAATGAGTCATCTCGCTGCAACAGAACCGCCGTTTGTTGTAGGAGTTGGAGGACGATTTTATCTTCCGAACAAATTCACTTCGCGTTTGATTATTTGCCACGTTTTTACACAAAAACAAACAGAAATGCTCTAAGCCGAGCGTCTAACACTCAAAAAAAAATATCGGACAAATTCTCTAGGCTCATGCGTCCCATGGACAACCACTCATTTCCTAATTAATTCTTATCCACTCATTTTTCACCCTCCACCGACTCCGCCTCCTACTCTGTCTCTTCTTCAAACTCCTCGCTCTTCTCATCCTCACCAGGCGAAAGGCACAACGAGCTCAGCCATCCCCATCCTCCTCTCACACTCACCACGAACATGTAGTTGCTATTCCTATCACCTTATGGGATTTGCTTCGACTATGGGAGGTGGTGGCGGCAGCTATCTGATTGTCGCGGAGGTGGCGGTGGCAGCTATCTGAATGTTGCGCCTGCTATTGTGGTTCCGCCCCCACCCGCGGTCTGCACCAACCGCACGTCGCTGTCGCGCGCTACCGCGCCGTGGGATGCATCCGTCGCGCCGCCCTCGGTGGGGCAGCCGGATGATTCGGAGGCATTCTTGGACATCGTGCTAGGCTACATCAACCGCATGCTCATGGCCGAGAACATCGACGATAGGTTTGAGCACTACCCGGAGCACCCGCGTTGTTCGCTGCGCTAATGACGACCTCATCTCTCTCTCTTATCTGGACGGATTGCACCCGAGA
Organism: Saccharum hybrid cultivar R570; assembly: GCA_038087645.1. NCBI lineage: Eukaryota > Viridiplantae > Streptophyta > Magnoliopsida > Poales > Poaceae > Saccharum > Saccharum hybrid cultivar. The sequence goes on along the minus strand of JAQSUU010000456.1, from coordinate 211,144 downwards.
GCCGCTTGCTGGCTACCGTAGTTCCTCGCTAAGTAGGCCATGACCGTCGGCGATGCCGTGTTCCAAATGTTTCAGGTATTTCAGACGTATGTTTCAACTGTTTCATCTGAATGTTGCTTATGTTGCACTGACTATATATGCATGTTGCATGCGTTTGTTTCATGTTGCAAGCATATATTTTAAGTGTTTCAGATGTTTTAGACGTATGTTTCAAGAGTTTTATCTGGATATTGTAAAAGTATATCTGGATGTTGCATAATATGCATGCTGCCAGCGTATATTTCAAGTGTTTCATACGTATGTTGCAAGTGTTTTATCTAGATGTTACAAAAGTAGATCTAGATGTTGCATAATATGCATGCTACCACGTATGTTTTAAGTGTTTCATACGTATGTTGCAAGTGTTATATCTAGATGTTACAAAAATAGATCTGGATGTTGCATATGTTTCACAATGACTTTCAAGTGTTTTCAGGTGTTTTTTGCAAGTGTTTTAGCTGTTTCGGAAGCTTGTTGCAAGTGTTCCATCTCGATGTTGCACATGTAGATAGGCGGCGTGGGCGATAACTAGACGGCGTAGGCCCCTATGTGGGCGCGCAAAACAAGGGTGAGACGCGGGCTTTATTGTCAGTCCTCTTTATGATGAGTACGTGAACCATGTATGTAGGGAAATAAGGTCCAAACACACACATTTGTAGTGCATTTCTTACAGAGCGAAATGCTATGTTCCGGCCGAAAGAGAACGTCCTTGGTTGCGTTACGTACAATCGAGCCGAGAGCCGACCTGTGCTAGCTGTGCGCGCTCGATCATCGACACAGGCCGGCAGCGACAGCGACCGACGTGCCGCCCGTGGGTGCAGTGCGAAACGTGCAACGCGGCTGCACGAACAGCAGCTCCAGGTGGATCGCGCGGAAGACATTCCTCTCCTCCGTACGTCCTCCCCTCCCTGTGTACACTGTACAGTACAGGCAGCACGGAGACGACGATATGATGACGCTCAATCCTGGAGCAAGCGCGTCACGTTACGTACGGCCACAACCCATCCCATTATTCCCAGCGTGCACGTACCACACGACATGGTTGGTGCACAGCACAGCGGCGAAGAAACCTGGTGTCGCTGGTGTCAGACGACGTCGTCTGCGTCGCCGGTTTCGCCAGATTCCCGACACTCGGAACACGCGCGCCCATGCATGCACGTGAGCACCGGCACACGTGCTGGGCTAAATTGCATATCATGTTCACGAACGGCTGTGGGTTGTCGACTACTACGGTAATGACTGCAGGAAGAGCACGTACCAAGTCGACGGGCTTCATGCATGTTCACGCCCATGGCTATGGGAGATCCCTACAGACGAAGTTCGATCATATCTATCACTATCAATCTACAGTATATGTGGTGACGCTCACTGGGCGACTAACGTCAGCGTTTGTGGGCTGGGGAACCGTACCGCTCAAACGTAGTACCCTCTCGATCGGTCATGTTCACATCACAGTTCACGTAGGCCGCCGGCATGATCGTCCACTCCGGCACACGGTCGTCGAAATCACCGGCCTCCCGGCGAAGGCCTACGCACGCGGCCCTGCTATCGGCGTTCAGGACAGCAATGGCGGCGTCGCCGGTGGGGCCCGCACCTCAGCTCGACACTTTCACCGGATACGCCGACGTCACAGTGGTAGGGGCTAATCTCCTGTACGTAGCCCATCACCATCTTGCGTTGCGAGGCCGGAACCGATGCTGTTTTCAGACGAGCATCAGGCGAAGCACGCGCAGAGCCAGACGCCGGGGCCTGAATCGTAGAAGCCGTCCTGACACATTTTTACTTCGTATATCGTGTAACAAATTAGAAAAATACTCTGTTAGTCCGATCGTCGTGTCTGTAATCCTACCTCTCCTTCCTATATAAAGGAGGGTAGGGACCTCAGGCACGGGATCCAATCTTCCACCTGTTCCATCTACCATGTAGTTAGGAGCAACAACCCCTGTAATTGAGCATACGAATACAAAAGTAGCCGCACCACTAGAGTAGGGTTTAGCGCGCACCGCGCCCCGAACCAGCATAAATCTCTATGTCTCGTGTGCTACCATTTGATTCCGTTTATGCGATCATGTCGCTAGATATTGCCGGAGCAAAACAATCCGATACTAACCAAACTAACAAGCTCTTAAAACTAGCTATACTAAAGAGCTTGGCATCACTAGAAAGTAAATACATGAGAGGTAGGAGGGTTATACCACCGTGGCAAGTGATCAATCATAATATATCAATGAATACTAAAGAAGTCCTCGGAGATAAGATGACACGATGATTTTTCATCGATGTTCACTTGCTTGCTGGCAAGCTAGTCTCCGTTGTGTCGATTCACTCACTTGGAGGTTCACGCGCTAATTGGCATCATACGCCTAACCTGCAACTGGGTGCCACACAACCAACACAAGATGATGATCCACAAGCCACGAGTAATCCACTAAAGATGTCTTTCGTGATCTCCCACGGGGAAGGCTTAAGAACCCCTCTTAATCACCACGATCGGAGCCGGAGACGAGCACATTCCTCCACTCGATGATCCTCGCTGCACCAAGTCGTCTAGGTGTCGGCAAACACCAATAGTAACAAAGCAAATCCTACAGCGAATCACAATCACCAAGTGCCTCTAGATGTAATCACTCAAAGCAATGCACTTGGATGCTCTCAAATCTCACCAAATGATGAATCAATCAAGCAAGATGACTTAGAGAGAAATGGCTAGGCTCACTAGGGTGTATTCTTAATAGAAATGGCCAAGAAAGTGAGCCCAAGCTGGTTACCACGTATTTATAGGCCCCCAATGAAATAGAGCTGTTACGCTCAACACTGGGCACTTTGCGTGCTTACCGGACGCACCTCTACATAACGACCAGATGTGTCACAGTGGAGTCCGATCCCCATGATGCAGCCACGTGTCGTCCTCGTTCAACGTCATGCATTTGATTCCAACGGCTAGCAGCTGCGCGCCAACGGTCAAGGGATGATCGGGCGCAATAGAGGCAGACCGGACGCGGCGCCCCAACGTCCGATCACCCGATCCCGTGCCCCAGTCAGCAAACGATCGGACTCGACACTAGCATGACTAGACCCTCCCCAACATGGAGTTCGGTCACTTTCAGTAAGCTCCCCGAGAGGGTTTTCTATGACCGGGCGCGTCTGCTCGTGCATGACCGGACTCTGGCCTAAGTCCGGTCCTTTCTGCCATCTCACACCGAGGCTACGTCAGCGTACGTCAGCATCAACTGGACGCACCCCCTGCGCATCCAATCCTAGACGCCTCCAGAGTCCGGTCAACTCGGGGTCTCTGCCCGAGCTTGGGGCCAAGCACCGGACGCGTCTGGTCCACACCGTGACAGTATCCGGTCACACCTGAGTGACCCTTTCTCAAACCCCACTCCTCCACACTTACTCAAATGTGCTAACCACCGAGAGTATCACCTTTTACACGTGTGTTAGCAACTTTTCACAAGCGTTTTCAAGGGTGTTAGCACTCACTAGAATCTAAATGCATATACAATGAATTAGAACATCTAGTGGCACTTTGATAACCATATTTCGCGACGAGTTTGCCCCTCATGATAGTATGGCTATCTATTCTAAACACACTCACACCCACTCACTACTGGATTAAGGCGCTTTGCCGGGTGCCGAATGCACCCGGCAAAGGCTACTTTGCACTCGGCAAATCCTTTGCCGGGTGCAGCACTCGGCAAAGAGCCTCCGGCAAAAAATTAGTCGGCAAAGATTTATTTGCCGGGTGCTTTTTATCGGGCACTCGGCAAAGACTTTGCCGAGTGCAAACCTGGCACCCGGCAAAGAAAAGTGGTCGTTACGGTGCCGGCTCCGTCATCCCTTGCTTTGCCGGGTGCCATGTCAGAGGCACCCGGCAAAGATTTTTTTAATTTTTTTTTCAAATTTTCTTTGCCGGGTGCCGAGCCAGGAGGCTCCTGGCAAATATTTTTTTATTTGTTTAATAATTTCTTTGCCGGGTGTCGCACCGCGGGGGCACCCGGCAAAGAGTTTTTTTTTTATTTTTTTCGTAATTTCTTTGCCGGGTGTCAGATCATGGGGCACCCGACAAAGATTTTTTTTTTTGAAAAAACTTTGCCGGGTGCCCTGGCCCTGGCACTCGGCAAAGCTGGGAATTCCTTTCAGAGAATTCCCAGATTTGCCGAGTGCCAGGGCCAGGGCACCCGGCAAAGCCTCAAAAATTAATTTTTTTTATTTTGTTTTTTTGATTCTATAATCACAAACACAGCATATAAAAGATATATATCACATCTGAAGCATCACAAAGACAATATAACATATATATATATATATATCACATCCATCTCATCACAAACTCAATACCACACATATATATCACATCGCGAATACAATACCTCACATACACGACATCACAAACATAATAGGTCCAATTACCATCGAAACAAGTCGATAGTGGATCACAATGCATCACATGTCCATCAAGCGGTGAAAAAGAGATACAAACTAAAGGTGGGGAGGAAACTGAGTGCCTGGTGAAGGAAACTCGGCACCGCCTGCTTGCGTCTGAGATGGGTCATTCGAACCCGCCGACGGAGGCTGCATAAAGGACAAGATATTCAGGCGCTTAGAGTGGGTCATCTAATGAAAGCACTAGTCGAAGCAATATGGATTCATACTCACTGGACTAGCTACAACTGGCGGCGGCGCTGGAGCGAACATCGGCACAGGTACACTGTTCACTTGCCCAAAGTTCTGCAGGAACATCGTAATCTCCGCCAGCTGCTTGGCATGTCTCTCCCGCTCGGCCCGCTCGGCTTGTCTTTCCCGCTCGGCCACCTCGGTCCTCGCCGCCAGGTCCCGCAGCTCCTGAGCCATCCTTTCGTTATCGGCCTGTAACATTTCAATCGAATGTTTTAGTAATGTAAAGGTAACTAAGTTATATAAAGATCAATGTACGAAGAGTTAAACTGGACTAACCTGGAGTGCGTCGACCCGCTGCTGTGAAGGGGACGGCCGTTGGCGTATGGTCGGGCCTCCGCTCGGGGTACTTGCTCGGATCTGGGAGAGGGAGGGAACAGAGCCAGACTCGAGGGTGCCATCGCCAAGCCAGTACCGCCCATGCTTCTTGCCCTGTCCGATCCTCATGACAGTCGTGCCATCAATGTCGTCGGTGCTCGGATCCCAGTCTGGCCCCTGGACCGACCTTGCGTCCGACGCGTAGGAGCTGATGCGGGTGTGGGCGCTCGGGTTGCTGTACGACTCGGGTGGGTCATCCGGGCTGAAGGTGACAGCGGAAGTCACCTTTCCCTTGTGGGCCAGTCCATACGCCATGAACGTGGACAAAGGCTGGCCACCATGTGACGCCGACTGCGAGAAAGACAACAAGATTATTAGAAGTAACATGCAGAATGGAGCGTCAGAATACTAAAAATGAATTCACGTACCCAAGCTCGCTTGTATGCGCCGAGGCTGCGGCTGCCTTGGTGGTGTGTGGGGCCTGTCGCCTGCAAAGCCCGCTCCCGGTGGGCTTCGTGTTCCTGGATATAACCCTCTGTGAACCACCTGTCCACGATCATCTCCCAGCAGTCGGCAAAGGACTCGCACCACCATGGAATCATCTACATGTCGACTCAATTTCGGCAGCACCTCCCCTGCACGGGGAGGTTCCCAAAACCTGCAAAAAACATGACACGAAGGCCAATAACCACATATATACCAAACATGGCATGAAGGCCGACAACCACATATATACCAAACATGGACACGAAGGCCAACAACCACCAATATATCAATAGGAGCCATGTACTTTAGTTCTCTTTCCATGCACATGAAAGTATTGAAGTAGTACAACAACAATTACTACTAACCCTACAACTACTACTAACACTACTACTAACAACTACTAACAATGCTAATAGTAAGAACTACTTAACTATTAACAACTACTACTACTAACCACTACTACTTACTAACTACTACTATTTACCAACCCTACAACTAACACTACAACTAAAACTACTAACTACTACTACTAACACTACAACTAACTACTACTAACACTACTAACTACTACTACTACTAACACTATAAGGGTAGGGCTTACCTTGGCGGCAAGAACGGCAAGAGCGAGGGCCGACGACGACGGCGGGGATGACCGCAGCAGCGCGAGGATCAACGGCCGGTCCGAACGGCGCGGGGATCGACGGGTGGTCGGGTCGGCACCTTCCTCTTCTTCCTCCTCCCCCTTCTCTTTCTTCGTCTTCTTCCTCCTCCCCTTCACTTTTTTCCTCTTCCTCCTCCCCTTTTTTTCTTCTTCTTCCTTCCTCCTCCCTTCTTCCACCTACCTCCTCTACTGCTGGCCGGCGGCGGGAGGAGCCCGGCGGCCAGACCACGGGCAGCCGGCCTCGTCGGGGATGGCCGGCGAGGTGGGGCCGCGAGGCCGCCGCGGCCGGTGAGGCTAGGGTGCCGGGGCCAGGCAGGAGCGCCGGCCGGGCCGAGCGCCGCCGGGGTTGTCGGGGCAGGGCCACGGCCTCGGGGCCGTCGGATCCGGGCTGTAGCGCCGGTCGGCCGCTGGGGCGAGCGCCGTCGGGCGTGGGCGCGGCTCGCGCGGGCGCTGGGCCACCGGTGCCGGTGCCGCGTGGTCGTCGGGACTGGGCAGCAGAGCAGCGAGGCGCGGGAGAGGCGCGGGCGCAGCTGACCGGCGCGGCGCGGGCGCGGCGGGCGCGGCGAAGCGCGGGCGCGGCGAGGCGCGGGCGCGGTGGGCGCGGGCACGGTGGGCGCGGCGGCGGCGGCGACGGACAGCAGGCACGGGGTCGGTCTGCTGCAACAGAATAGGGTTGGGACGGGCCGGCCTTTTTAGTCATGCGCCTTTGCTGGGTGCTAGGTGACGACGGCACCCGGCAAAGAATTTTTTAAATTTCTTTTTAAATTTCTTTGCCGGGTGCCCCATGACCCGGCACCCGGCAAAGGCTTCTTTGCCGGGTGCCCTGGGTGGCACCCGGCAAATTATTATTATTTTTTTGTTTTTTTGACCCCATTTTTTTTGTGGGGACTTGCTACAGTAAATATATCCCTGTTTCAAAATTTGGGACAATTACGAGTTCTTTAACAATATTTCCTTAATTTTTTCCGTTGCATTGAATTTTTCTGACTATTCCAAATTTGAACTGCAGGTACATGAAATAATGGAATTTCGTCATTCAAAAAATAGTATTCATGATATTTAGGCTATGTTGAGGCCGTATGCAGGAAGTGGCATGAAATGTCGCGCATCATGTTGTCGTAACATGACGATGTACTCGCGGGGGAAGTTTATTTAAATTATATAAAATCCAAACGATGTCCGAAAATCATGAAACTTGTCGATGTGTCTTGTTACCACATGTGGAGGCCCTGGTTTTGTGATCACAAGTGGAGATGTCTGGGTTTTAGGCAGCCGACGTCGCAACTTGCTCGAAACTTTCTCAATTTTTAACCAGGGCCTCTGTAACACCCCAGGTGTTTATCACTAATTAGGCAGTAGGTTTGAGCTCAAACATGATAGATTAAGTGGAGATGAGCCTAATCTAAACTTGGAGTTGCACCATTGCTTTACATATAGGTCCCTTTTCAAAGATATATGCTTGGATAGTGTTATTACAATATCTTCATATGTCTCACCTTGGTATCTATCTATGGTGACCCCTGGAAAAGTTTCATGAAGTTTGGAATCAAAAAGTCACATGAAATGATAAGTTATATGCTTGTTTGGATTATAACTGAAACATGCCTTACATCCCATGGGAACTAGTGTTTGTGCAACATACAATGCAACATGTGCAAAACATCTTGGACACATGTGGAACACCCTAGTGGAACATGTGTAGCATGTATCTTGAAACAACCACATGAAATGACTATAGCATTTCACTTGAGTTCTATGTTTCAAGGCATGTGAGGCCTGCACTTTTGTGCAACCTATGCATGGTGAGTATGTTGGCCTCTACAACACCTTAATTACACTTAGGACACTTAATGGAACAAGGTTCATGTTGATCATTTCGCCTAAATGTGCTTCTAAGTGATGGTTGACCATGTATGGACCCTGGAACACTTTTGTTTGACTGTTTCAAAAGTGTAACCTAGAAGCTTTGCATGATTGTGCACCCCTTTACAAAGTTGTAGAGAATTTTATAAGGAACAAACTTTGTTTAAGAATCAAGTCATGAAAATGTGTGGAACATGATCAAAAAGGGCCCACAAGTCAGATTTGGGACTGTTTCCAACACTTAACAATTTTAAAGCCCTGATTTCAGTGTCTTTGGCATTGGCATCCCGCGTTCTCAAGTTTTTGTTAAGCGACTTGGTTTGACCCCTTAACAAAAGTTGGAGTTTATGTTATGGAGAACAACATGTAAAAAGTTGGGATCAATTTGACCAAGTTTGGCATTGCAAAATCCCAAAACCGAGCCCTAGCTTAACATGTTGACACTGGTAATTTGGGGACTGATTATCTCCTAATCTACAGCTCTAATAACTATGACCCCTAAATAGGAAATATAGAGTATGGTATGGGCTACAACTTTGCCTTTAGGTCCAAGACCCAGATCGGCCCAGCTCAGGCCTAAAGTGGAGCTCCAACCGGTCCATTCGGATGCATGCCAGCTGTTCGCGCTTTTGCTCCAAAGGCGACGCGTGGACATGGGCGTGGCGCTCATGCCCGCACCGCGCCCCCACTCCCTGTCCGCGTGCCCGATTTCTCCCCTCCCCTCTCGCGTTCTGGAGAACCGAAGCCAGCCATAGGCCACTCACTCGCCCCTTCCTCGCTGTTGCAGGCGTACACGCGGGCACAGACGCCACCGTGTCCGACCATTCCTCCACCATGGCCGAGCTTCCAGCCGCCGCCGCGTTCCTGTGGTTCCGCACCTCCTCGTCATCATCTGTGCATGGCATCACCTTCTCCACGTCACGCTACACCGCACGCACCTCTTCGCCAGTTGCAGCGGTCACCGGAGCGCGCCACCACGCGGCCATGACTGGTGAGCCGCCGCCGGCGCGTGTGGTTAGGCCGCCTCGGGTCATCTCCGTCCGAGCCGAGCAGCCCCGCTGGCACGTAGTGTCCCTAGGATGCCCTAGCGCCACCTCCCGCCGCCAGGAGCACCGGCCACGGTCACCGCCGTCGGCATGGCCATGACTGGGCTGCCCGCACGCGTGGCCGGGAGTCCACGATTCTTCTCCGACCGCGATTCGACCTTCCTCGGGTGCGGGTAGGCACACTGGTACTCGTGCCGCCCTTCGCCATCGCCGCCGGTGACTACATCGCCGGAGACCGGCCGGTCCCCAATTTCCCCTGCTTCCGATCTACAGTGAAGCCAGGGAGGGACCTCGCGGGCATGATTTCAAGTTAACTAAGGGTCCTAAATGCAAATCCGTAGACTCATTTAAATAGTGCGGGTAGGACCTATTTGCTTAGCTTATTTAAAGATTCTTTCAGGGGCCTAACCGTGAAGTATGTGACTCATTTGAACAGTTCGAGCTTAGCTCGGGTTGGTTTAGCGAAAACCCAAGGGCCTCGAGGCAAAAGTGTTTTCCTTTTTCCTTTTTCCTTTTTCTTTTATGCAGATTTTTGGCTAAATCTTTGGAAATTAATATCTCATGCTAGGAAGCTCCAAAAATAGCAAATGAGGGCTTTTTGGAATCCTTGTAAAATTATCTATGCAGTGGATCTATAATATGTAATGTTTTAATTTAAAGTTTTAGTTATAAAAATAGATCTTTGCATCTAGGTTTTCATTGCTAGTTGTATTTGTTATTTTCATAACTGCAAATTTAGAGCTCAAAATGAAGTGAAATTTTTGTATCATGCTAGGCATGTGATGTTTGATGTGTGGTAATAATTTCATGAATTTTGGGTGCTGTATGAGCGAGTTAGTAGTGTATCTTGCTCTCACATGATTTATTGCAATAGTCATTTGTCTTTTTCATGGAGGTTGATATACATATCTAAATGGCTTGAAATTTGGATAGTAGACTATTGGGAGTATATGTAGGCCACTGTAATTTTGGTAGAATTTATTGTGCACCTTTGATATGTGTTCATAATTCCATCTAATTATCTAAATAAATTAAGAAAATGTATTAAAATTATTTATTTAGGAAAGGACACTATGTTTTCTGGTGTTCATTAGTAATGTGTGAAATGTTGGTAAAGTTGGTTTTTGCCCAATTATATGTTTGCAACGGAAGTTAATAATTATTTCTTGCAAATGAGGTTTCTGGACAGATCTGGGAACTTAGCAAAGTTCTTCATGATAATGTGCTTTGTTGTGAAACTTATTTATACAAAAGTTGTAGATAAATTATGTATCTAGTTGCTGTTAAAATTTGGTGGCATTTGGCCATGTGGTTTAGGAGTTATAGCTGTCTAAAGTTGGGGTACAGAATTGCTTGCTCTCTGTCTTGTTAGATCAGTTGCTGTGTTTATGTAAATTCGAGATGTTAAACTTTGGAATCATGCTGTGATGATTATAAATGAATATAGATAATTTCATAAGCTTTTCATAATGTCTTCTTGCATGTCATTTGGAGTTGTAGATCTCTAGTTATGATTAAATTACTCAGCTGTTGGTCTGATGTCCAGAAGGTAGCAATTTCTAGTTCTAGTACTTTGATTAACTTTGCTATACTAGTGTGTTCAAGTGTGACTCATACCTTTGAAAGTACTTGGGTTAGTACCCTGTGATCTTGAGGCTTGTGTCTTGCTTGATGTGCTTGCCATCTTCTATGTTATGCCCTAATGTGGATTAAGTTAATTAGCTCTAGGTGTTTATGTGAACTTTGGTATGCTTGCATGATTACTTTGTTTATTGCACTTCTATGCATTCATACATATGCATTATTGCACCTCATTTAGGTACGCTAGCTGAGGCACGTGAAGGACCTGATGTGGAGCCAAACCCGAAGATGGAGTTAGTGGATCTATCCCGAAGATAGAAGGACCGGACAAGTGATAGATTGGGAGATGCTCGCCAAGTGAATTCTGCTGACATACTCTAACTTGAGTCGGATCCCAGGCAAGCCCCGGAGCATTATAAGCCTCCTATCTTCAAAGCAATTAATTCTATATATGTTATAAGTATTGTTGCATTAAGTGATAGGAGTTGGTTGGAAACTCTTGCTGCATTATATCATTCCTTGTCCAGATATATGAATCCTTGAATCCTACATAGACTAGGATCGAGTAGATGCTTAGCCCTGCTTTAAGCGGTAGAAGTCAGGTGATTTCCTGTCACCTGCGAGATATAGAGATATTCATATATGGTACGGTTGGCTATATTTGCTATCGTGGAATGGAACCATGTGTTAATAAAATGAAATGAGACCGGGCGGGATGACGATAGTGAAGCAACAAGGCACGGAGGTCTTGGGTGTGAATCTATCCCCGTCTGAGTCGTTTAAGGACCGATTCGCTGTACGTCCTTGAGTCATGTTGAATGCAGTCTAACACTTAGTTGACCGGATAAGCCGTTCCGACCGCGAAGCCGAGTAATGTGATTCAGGCCGGGAATCGAATGGTAGGTTGCTTCTTAGAGGAGAGAAAGGATGTGCTTGGGGACATTGGCGTGAGACCAAGGGGGGTTAGAGTCCCTATCACCTAGCAAAGTGTCACCCTTGGGGTCGCGACATCATTCGGACCAGCGATTCCTGAATCATATGAAAAGGTGGCCTGTGCGACCCTGGCAGGGGTCTGCACGGTGAGTGTTAGAAATACCCCTCCAGCTGGATAGGAATTCGATTCGAATCGCCGTCGCTCCCGGTTAGTGAGCACTTGACTTGAGCAGCGGCAACGTAGATTCAATTAAATTGAACTGATGGTTAATTGGATCACGATGGAAAGATTGCCTCAATTTATACCTGCTATGGTTAATATTGTTTGCTCCTAATAAAGTGAGTGCTCTAGTACAGGTTCTAATATATATGATAGGTTAATGATAATTAACTTGATGCTTAAGCATTAATGATTGATCATCTATATTAAGCTTTTATGCAAAATGTTGTCAAGCTAGCCCCACTTTATATCAGCCTTGCATGATCCTTGGTGTCATCTTATTTTTGGTTTCTGACGGGTAAGTCTAGCTGAGTACTTTGTCGTACTCAGGATTTTATCCTCACTTGTTGCAGGTTGTGATGTATCATGGCAGCTGCAAGAGTTGGTTGACTCCTGCCGTAGTGGCGGAGTGTGATCACGGGCATGATCCTTCTTATTTACCTTATCTCTAATGCTTTTGTTGGAAGTCGACCGTGGTACTGGCATGTACTTGAAATAAGAATAATGTTAGTTTCAAATTACTTTGCTTCCGCTACTTTTCAATGTAAGTTGTAATAACTATGTTGAACTCCGATGTATATTGAACTACTTATGAAATGGATGTAACATGTGACTTGTTATGTTGAATCACTACGATCTTGGCTTGTATGTTGGTTGGTTTGAAATCCCTCGTGATTTTATTGGACTACCGGAGTTATATGGGCTCAAGTGCGAGAATTTGATCATTTCTGTGATTGTTTTTGTACTTGTGCTCTTATAATTTGGACGGTTCTGTTACAGCTGGTATCGGAGCAAAATTCAACATTAAACTTGTCGTATGTGTATTTAAAACAAAGGTTTTGTTTTATAAAATCAGTTTTATCAACTTATAGCTATATATAGGTTTGTGAAAACTGAATTCTAAATCTAAGTATGCCAGTGGTCAATTTCCTTATGCCCATATAAGGATTATTAGGTGGCTTATATAAGTACTAACTTGGGGGTTTTTTATTTATGCATCTACGCCCAGGCCAAGGTATGTATGTGTGATAACTCTCCCACACTATGCTACCCGGTGTGTAAGATTGGAGGTAGCCTTCATATATGAAATAGCCATATATGTTGCTAGTTTACTTTTATGCAACGTCGCACCTACGCTCAGGTAAGTGTGAGTTGTGAGAGCATGACCGTCCAACCCTCGGTCTAGGGGAGAGCTAGTTTTGGTTACTGGATTATTTATATGTTACACACATGTATATATGAAGGTACTTAATTGTGGGTGATCGAATGATTCGGGTAGTTTTGGTGCTACATGTATATATACGAGGGTATATGTATATGGGAGTACTTAGAATTTTACTTCTCTGCTTTCACTGTGTGCTATATTAGGAAATTGTTGGGCTGTAATGAAACTTTTCTGCAGGTACGCTAACCACGAATGCGTAAGTCGAATGTAGCTAGCGACTAGCTATATATCGAGAGAGTGCGTGTTATGCCACCGACATAGAACGTGATCGCCACCTTAGGTTGGCAATCTTGTGAGGACGAATAGGACGAAGCATGCATCTTCATGATTGTTGCTTTTTGTGCATAGCTATGCTCCTCTCACCTTTGTTCGATATTAAGTAACTTGTAATTGATATTATGTACTATCTTCCTTGTGTGGAGTTTGACATGAATGCCTTGTTCCATGTTGCTTGATTAGGGAGTGCTTGAAGATAGTGTGTGCTTAGCCTTGCTAGAAATAATTATGGTAACATGTTTGTGTGCTCTCTTGATAAGTAGAACAAAGGCAAGCTTTGTTTTGCTTGTCGAATGTTGGCTGCTAGAACGTTTTCTGTTGTAGGGATACTTTCATAGTTATAATGGTGTTTTCTGTAGTTATGGAGAATACCAAAGTTGTAGCTAACTTACTTATCTAGCTTGTCCTAAAATCTTATGACCCTAGGTCTTATGGTCTGAGAGTTATAAATTTTAAAAGTTAGTTGTCAAAATCTGCTCATGTTCAGAACAGATCTGAATGTTTGGTTTGTTTGACCTATGTGCATAAGGAATCATGTCTTGGAGATAATAGAAGAAGTGTATTACTTTTTCTAAGCTTTCCAAAATGTCCTATAGCACTAATTGTGGTGGTATAAATCTCTAGTTATGAGCTTGCAAAGTGAATGACAGAATCTGTCCAAATCTAGGTAGAGATGTCTTCCTTGTCTTGTTTGGCCTTGTTAGCTATAGAATCATCATGATATGATAATAAGAAAGTTATAGACAATATAATAATCTTTACATAAAGTTAAGGCTCAGCCTTGTTGTGTCCCTAGAACTCCAGTTTTGTATTTTTGAAGTTCTTGTTAGTTTTCTGTCCATATTGGTACAGATCTGAAACATTAGCATTTTTGGTCATGTTAATCTATGAATTTGCTTTTGGTATGAATAACTAAAGTGTAGTCATCTTCTTAAGCTATCTAGAAAGTCTAGGATCACCTTTATAGAAGGTCTACAACCTCAGTTATGGTTGAAACAAGTAGTTACTATGCTGCTATCTAGATTCTGTGCACATGCTAAGTTGGCTCCCTTAGCTAGCGTTTGTTTTGAGCTAAACTTGTAGTTAGTTCATGCTTGACATAAATGCTTATTTTGGGTGAGCCTTGTGCCTTGTATTGGTCGCTTAAGCCCATTCGTTTGAATTTTCTCAAATAACTGCTTGATTGTGATGTTGTATGTATGTTTGTTATCTAGGTAGGCCATAGTTGTCACCTCGTTTGTCCTCGGTGAGCATACGAGGGTCACATAGCTTTATCCTAGAACAACATTCACGTTACGTAATTGTATGGTTGTTGTCTTCAATTAGGTTTCTCTCTTAGGAGCCTGAACCTGTAGACTTGGTGGTTAGCCCTTGAATGTTTGTATCCATGCTGTTGCTTGACCAAAAGCCCAAAGTTGAGTTCTCCTATATGTTTGTATAAGCCGTGGATGTTTTCCAACCCTTTTTGTGAAGACCCTTATCGACTGACCAACCAAGTTAACTTTCATCAATGCTAAGTGTGAGTGGAATCAAGCAAAAATCTCGTGCTTAGTCACCTGCGGCAATCGAGCTATGTTCTCTTGTGAGGTGTTTTGATCTACGGATCTCCTCCTCGTTGATTTTAAACCTTGTGACTACCTTTACTTGCTATCCCTCCTTGTATAATGCTTGTTTTTACCACCCAAATTGTGTCACTTGAAATTTCACCTTGGTGGTGTGATCGGTAATGGTGTTATGAGTAGCAACTAACAGTGCCGCGACGAAACCGAGAGCCTCTTGTGGGCGGCCGACACAAGGTTGTGCTGTTCGGCACGCGCTGGTATCGTGGTTTCTAGTCATGATCCATTGCGGAACAACATCAACGTGTTATTCTCATGTGAACTTTTTTTTCTTGGTTATCTCTCCATATTGTATCATAAGATCCATATCTTAGACCGAAAGTAGTGGAGTTTCCTTCTGAAGTTGCTAAGAGGATAACCTTTGAAGAACAGGTCACCGACATAAACGTTAATGGACTGCAAGAGGTGGTAGACAAGTGACTCTAATTAGTTGTCCCAATATTGATGACCACCATTTAGTGAGAAAAATATCTCATCCCTATTGGATAAAAAGGACACATAACACTTAAGGTTGGACAAGTCATTCGTTGGATAAGAATCAATCATCACATTATGTAAATCTTAACCTTTGTATGCATAATGACCACACCGTCGAAATCAACCATCTCTGGTGTGACCCCATATCTGCTGACCTCGATGGCAACCATCTGCTTTGTATCAACCACAATTATTGTGATCAAGAATGAAGATTTGGAACTTTTTAGTGTTGAGAGACAACTGATTAGTTACCAATAGGAAGGTTAATCTCCAGCTAGGTAACGACTCTTTGGTAGCTACGAAGGCTATGTCTTACAGAGCAATAACCAACAAGAAGTTCATCAACTAGCCAATAACTGGAGTGATACTCTATCGTCCAGAGTCATTGCGACCAAGTCAATTCCATCTTGGACAATCACACAGATAGTGCAAGGTGTTCTATCAGCTAAGGTGAAGAAGTAGAGAAGTATGTGTTTTGCCTTGCAAAAGTAACCCGCAAGTTCAAAGCGTGTGCATCCTCGAATTGATATGTAAATTAATAGTTGAGATCTGCTGTTGGATGACCCTTTTGAGGTCTCACAGATACTAG
This sequence comes from Saccharum hybrid cultivar R570, assembly GCA_038087645.1. Classification (NCBI taxonomy): domain Eukaryota; kingdom Viridiplantae; phylum Streptophyta; class Magnoliopsida; order Poales; family Poaceae; genus Saccharum; species Saccharum hybrid cultivar. Next base: position 195,134 of record JAQSUU010000456.1, on the reverse strand, counting down.
TTTATACTCTTTCATTTGCTTTTGCTTTCTCGTATCCCTAATGTACGAGCAGCCTTGGTTTCTGCAAATCAATTTATACCATCGCGAATCAAAAGCAATTTGAAAAGTGTCAAACAATAGATTTCCATCTTAGGGCTGCTGTTTGATCCTAAAAAGGAAGCCTCAAGGTGAAAGGTTGGCCTGACAAAGTTGCTACACTGCAAGTCAACTCAACTTATAGTGCAACTAAGTCACAAAGGAAAATTTTACTCAACCGCTTGGTGGTAGACTATTTCCCGCGGTTTAGTAAATATTACAACTTTTATTGTCCTTAAGGCCTCGTTACATCTTTCTTTGGGAATTATTTTCCAATGATGACATACTTTGGTACCTTATACATGTTTTTACCAAGAGGTTGCATCTGATTCAACCTAGATAACTGTTGTCTTTGGATAAAAGAATCTTATTAGGTAGCTGTTGGCAGGAATACGAAGCCGACAGAGTCAGCTATCACATTCACTAACCCATCGATAGACTCAGATAATACAGTGTTGTCATCAGAGAAAGAGAACTGCATGCATGGAATAGTAAGTAGCTTTCCATTAGTTGATATATGAATGTTTGAATATTTACGACCAACATAGACCCTGTCTATTGGTTAGTAAGTATCCTATAGCCTCAGAGTATATTTGTCGTCTATGATCTCACCCTTTTGGAAGGTTGTACTCAAGCCATTTTGGTAGAGAACTGCTTTTCAAAACCATGTGAACATAGAGTCATTTCAACGAGTATACTTCTGAAAATTTTGGTCTAGTATCAAGTTCATATGGCCTATGTGGTGCTCTTTAGAGAGTCAGATACTTGTGAGTGGTTCACTCATAGACCAAATGATCTCCGTACACTGAGAATGCAGTATGTGCTATCTTGGATTCCTCCCAAAGTAACAATGCTTCATGGAAGTCAATGAAGGAAATTCTTCAGACAAATTTTACCATGAAGAGTAAGTATCAGAAAGTTCCTTTGGCCAAATTGTTCGCCGATGTTGAAGCTTGGTAGTTGAATGCTATAGCAGATGATGGGAACTAGATAACGTGTCACTCTTCCTTAAAAGGTCTTCCATTCCGAATCTCGGGATGCGATTCTTTTAAGGGGGGAGGGCTGTAACACCCCAGGTGTTTATCACTAATTAGGCAGTAGGTTTGAGCTCAAACATGATAGATTAAGTGGAGATGAGCCTAATCTAAACTTGGAGTTGCACCATTGCTTTACATATAGGTCCCTTTTCAAAGATATATGCTTGGATAGTGTTATTACAATATCTTCATGTGTCTCACCTTGGTATCTATCTATGGTGACCCCTGGAAAAGTTTCATGAAGTTTGGAATCAAAAAGTCACATGAAATGATAAGTTATATGCTTGTTTGGATTATAACTGAAACATGCCTTACATCCCATGGGAACTAGTGTTTGTGCAACATACAATGCAACATGTGCAAAACATCTTGGACACATGTGGAACACCCTAGTGGAACATGTGTAGCATGTATCTTGAAAAAACCACATGAAATGACTATAGCATTTCACTTGAGTTCTATGTTTCAAGGCATGTGAGGCCTGCACTTTTGTGCAACCTATGCATGGTGAGTATGTTGGCCTCTACAACACCTTAATTACACTTAGGACACTTAATGGAACAATGTTCATGTTGATCATTTCGCCTAAATGTGCTTCTAAGTGATGGTTGACCATGTATGGACCTTGGAACACTTTTGTTTGAATGTTTCAAAAGTGTAACCTAGAAGCTTTGCATGACTGTGCACCCTTTTATAAAGTTGTAGAGAATTTTATAAGGAACAAACTTTGTTTAAGAGTCAAGTCATGAAAATGTGTGGAACATGATCAAAAAGGGCCCACAAGTCAGATTTGGGACTGTTTCCAACACTTAACAATTTTAAAGCCCTGATTTCAGTGTCTTCGGCATTGGCATCCCGCGTTCTCAAGTTTTTGTTAAGCGACTTGGTTTGACCCCTTAACAAAAGTTGGAGTTTATGTTATGGAGAACAACATGTAAAAAGTTGGGATCAATTTGACCAAGTTTGGCATTGCAAAATCCCAAAACCGAGCCCTAGCTTAACATGTTGACACTGGTAATTTGGGGACTGATTATCTCCTAATCTACAGCTCTAATAACTATGACCCCTAAATAGGAAATATAGAGTATGGTATGGGCTACAACTTTGCCTTTAGGTCCAAGACCCAGATCGGCCCAGATCAGGCCTAAAGTGGAGCTCCAACCGGTCCATTCGGACGCATGCCAGCTGTTCGCGCTTTTGCTCCAAAGGCGACGCGTGGACATGGGCGTGGCGCTCATGCCCACACCGCGCCCCCACTCCCTGTCCGCGTGCCCGATTTCTCCCCTCCCCTCTCGTGTTCTGGAGAACCGAAGCCAGCCACAGGCCACTCGCTTGCCCCTTTCTCGCTGTTGCAGGCGTACGCGCGGGCACAGACGCCACCGTGTCCGACCATTCCTCCGCCATGGCCAAGCTTCCAGCCGCCGCCGTGTTCCCGCGGTTCCGCACCTCCTCGTCATCATCTGTGCGCGACATCACCTTCTCCACGTCACGCTACACCGCACGCACCTCTTCGCCAGTTGCAGCGGTCACCGGAGCGCGCCACCGCGCGGCCATGACTGGTGAGCCGCCGCCGGCGCGTGTGGTTAGGCCGCCTCGGGTCATCTCCGTCCGAGCCGAGCAGCCCCGCTGGCACGTAGTGTCCCCAGGATGCCCTAGCGCCACCTCCCGCCGCCAGGAGCACCGGCCACGGCCACCGCCGCCGGCATGGCCATGACTGGGCTGCCCGCACGCGTGGCCGGGAGTCCACGATTCTTCTCCGACCGCGATTCGACCTTCCTCGGGTGCGGGTAGGCACGCTGGTACTCGTGCCACCCTTCGCCATCGCCGCCGGTGACTACATCGCCGGAGACCGGCCGGTCCCCAATTTCCCCTGCTTCCGATCTATAGTGAAGCCAGGGAGGGACCTCGCGGGCATGAATTCAAGTTAACTAAGGGTCCTAAATGCAAATCCGTAGACTCATTTAAATAGTGCGGGTAGGACCTATTTGCTTAGCTTATTTAAAGATTCTTTCAGGGGCCTAACCGTGAAGTATGTGACTCATTTGAACAGTTCGAGCTTAGCTCGGGTTGGTTTAGCGAAAACCCAAGGGCCTCGAGGCAAAAGTGTTTTCCTTTTTCCTTTTTCCTTTTTCTTTTATGCAGATTTTTGGCTAAATCTTTGGAAATTAATATCTCATGCTAGGAAGCTCCAAAAATAGCAAATGAGGGCTTTTTGGAATCCTTGTAAAATTATCTATGCAGTGGATCTATAATATGTAATGTTTTAATTTAAAGTTTTAGTTATAAAAATAGATCTTTGCATCTAGGTTTTCATTGCTAGTTGTATTTGTTATTTTCATAACTGCAAATTTAGAGCTCAAAATGAAGTGAAATTTTTGTATCATGCTAGGCATGTGATGTTTGATGTGTGGTAATAATTTCATGAATTTTGGGTGCTGTATGAGCGAGTTAGTAGTGTATCTTGCTCTCACATGATTTATTGCAATAGCCATTTGTCTTTTTCATGGAGGTTGATATACATATCTAAATGGCTTAAAATTTGGATAGTAGACTATTGGGAGTATATGTAGGCCACTGTAATTTTGGTAGAATTTATTGTGCACCTTTGATATGTGTTCATAATTCCATCTAATTATCTAAATAAATTAAGAAAATGTATTAAAATTATTTATTTAGGAAAGGACACTATGTTTTCTGGTGTTCATTAGTCATGTGTGAAATGTTGGTAAAGTTGGTTTTTGCCCAATTATATGTTTGCAACGGAAGTTAATAATTATTTCTTGCAAATGAGGTTTCTGGACAGATCTGGGAACTTAGCAAAGTTCTTCATGATAATGTGCTTTGTTGTGAAACTTATTTATACAAAAGTTGTAGATAAATTATGTATCTAGTTGCTGTTAAAATTTGGTGGCATTTGGCCATGTGGTTTAGGAGTTATAGCTGTCTAAAGTTGGGGTACAGAATTGCTTGCTCTCTGTCTTGTTAGATCAGTTGCTGTGTTTATGTAAATTCGACATGTTAAACTTTGGAATCATGCTGTGATGATTATAAATGAAATATAGATAATTTCATAAGCTTTTCATAATGTCTTCTTGCATGTCATTTGGAGTTGTAGATCTCTAGTTATGATTAAATTACTCAGCTGTTGGTCTGATGTCCAGAAGGTAGCAATTTCTAGTTCTAATACTTTGATTAACTTTGCCATGCTAGTGTGTTCAAGTGTGACTCATACCTTTGAAAGTACTTGGGTTAGTACCCTGTGATCTTGAGGCTTGTGTCTTGCTTGATGTGCTTGCCATCTTCTATGTTATGCCCTAATGTGGATTAAGTTAATTAGCTCTAGGTGTTTATGTGAACTTTGGTATGCTTGCATGATTACTTTATTTATTGCACTTCTATGCATTCATACATATGCATTATTGCACCTCATTTAGGTACGCTAGCTGAGGCACGTGAAGGACCTGATGTGGAGCCAAACCCAAAGATGGAGTTAGTGGATCTATCCCGAAGATAGAAGGACCGGACAAGTGATAGATTGGGAGATGCTCGCCAAGTGAATTCTGCTGACATACTCTAACTTGAGTCGGATCCCAGGCAAGCCCCGGAGCATTATAAGCCTCCTATCTTCAAAGCAATTAATTCTATATATGTTATAAGTATTGTTGCATTAAGTGATAGGAGTTGGTTGGAAACTCTTGCTGCATTATATCATTCCTTGTCCAGATATATGAATCCTTGAATCCTACATAGACTAGGATCGAGTAGATGCTTAGCCCTGCTTTAAGCGGTAGAAGTCAGGTGATTTCCTGTCACCTGCGAGATATAGGGATATTCATATATGGCACGGTTGGCTATATTTGCTATCGTGGAATGGAACCATGTGTTAATAAAATGAAATGAGACCGGACGGGATGACGATAGTGAAGCAACAAGGCATGGAGGTCTTGGGTGTGAATCTATCCCCGTCTGAGTCGTTTAAGGACCGATTCGCTGTACGTCCTTGAGTCATGTTGAACGCAGTCTAACACTTAGTTGGCCGGATAAGCCGTTCCGACCGCGAAGCCGAGTAATGTGATTCAGGCCGAGAATCGAATGGTAGGTTGCTTCTTGGAGGAGAGAAAGGATGTGCTTGGGGACATTGGCGTGAGACCAAGGGGGGGTTAGAGTCCCTATCACCTGGCAGAGTGTCGCCCTTGGGGTCGCGACATCATTCGGACCCGCGATTCCTGAATCATATGAAAAGGTGGCCTGTGCGACCCTGGCAGGGGTCTACACGGTGAGTGTTAGAAATACCCCTCCAGCTGGATAGGAATTCGATTCGAATCGCCGTCGCTCCCGGTTAGTGAGCACTTGACTTGAGCAGCGGCAACGTAGATTCAATTAAATTGAACTGATGGTTAATTGGATCACGATGGAAAGATTGCCTCAATTTATACCTGCTATGGTTAATATTGTTTGCTCCTAATAAAGTGAGTGCTCTAGTACAGGTTCTAATATAGATGATAGGTTAATGATAATTAACTTGATGCTTAAGCATTAATGATTGATCATCTATATTAAGTTTTTATGCAAAATGTTGTCAAGCTAGCCCCACTTTATATCAGCCTTGCATGATCCTTGGTGTCACCTTATTTCTGGTTTCTGATGGGTAAGTCTAGCTGAGTACTTTGTCGTACTCAGGGTTTTATCCCCACTTGTTGCACGTTGTGATGTATCATGGCAGCTGCAAGAGTTGACTGACTCCTGCCGTAGTGGCGGAGTGTGATCACGGGCATGATCCTTCTTATTTACCTTATCTCTAATGCTTTTGTTGGAATTCGACCGTGGTACTGGCATGTACTTGAAATAAGAATAATGTTAGTTTCAAATTACTTTGCTTCCGCTACTTTTCAATGTAAGTTGTAATAACTATGTTGAACTCCGATGTATATTGAACTACTTATGAAATGGATGTAACATGTGACTTGTTATGTTGAATCACTACGATCTTGGCTTGTATGTTGGTTGGTTTGAAATCCCTCGTGATTTCATTGGACTACCGGAGTTATATGGGCTCAAGTGCGAGAATTTGATTATTTCGGTGATTGTTTTTGTACTTGTGCTCTTATAATTTGGACGGTTCTGTTACAGCCTCCACATGTGGTAACAAGACACATCGACAAGTTTCGTGATTTTCGGACATCGTTTGGATTTTATATAATTTAAATAAACTTCCCCCGCGAGTACATCGTCATGTTACGACAACATGATGCGCGACATTTCATGCCACTTCCTGCATACGGCCTCAACATAGCCTAAATATCATGAATACTATTTTTTGAATGATGAAATTCCATTATTTCATGTACCTGCAGTTCAAATTTAGAATAGTCGGAAAAATTCAATGCAACGGAAAAAATTAAGAAAATATTGTTAAAGAACTCATAATTGTCCCAAATTTTAAAGCAGGAATATATTTACTGTAGCAAGTCCCCACAAAAAAATGGGATCAAAAAAACAAAAAAAAAATTTGCCGGGTGCCACCCAGGGCACCCGGCAAAGAAGCCTTTGCCGGGTGCCAGGTCATGGGGCACCCGACAAAGAAATTTAAAAAGAAATTTAAAAAATTCTTTGCCGGGTGCCTAACGGCGTGGAACCCGGCAAAGGCTGACGGCCGCTGGCCGCCGTCAAGCCGGCCACCTTTGCCGGCGGCCATATTTTGCCGAGTGGTTGGCACCCGGCAAAGACCAATTTTTGCCGACGGCTGGAATTTGCCGGGTGCCCGGCACCCGGCAAAGGCTGATTTGCCGGAGACCTTTCTTTGCCGGGTGTCTCCAGGCCTGGCACCCGGCAAAGAATTTCTTTGCCGGGTGCCCGATAAAAAGCACCCGGCAAATTTTTTTTGCTCCCGGCAAATCAGCCGTTTCCTGTAGTGACTTGGTGTCTTGAGTACCAAAACAAAAAGCTCCTATCAAATATACCTTTGCCTTGAGCTTTTTACTTTTCTCTTTCTTCTTTTACAAGGGCAGAGGTTGATCACCATCCACACATGTCCATCATCACCTCCATGGACTTCATTTTTCTCCACCACTTAGATTGGACCATCCTATCTAGCTAGTCACATATTTAGATACAAAGATTAGTCCAAATAAATTTCATCAATTATCCAAAATCAAAATAGAGCTTTCAGAGCAGCGGCACGAACAGCTCCAGGTCAATCGGAAACTTTCCTCCGTACCGTACCTCCTCCCTGTGTATTGAGTCGACAATGACACTCAAGCCTGCCTGGTGTCCCAGGTGTCAGATGTCTACGCCAGCCGGCTGACTCCAACGCCAGATTTTCCTCACGGCCGGCAGTCGGCACGCGCGCCGATCGAGCAAGTCCACCTAGTGGCCCATGCGATCCGGTCCGTATATACGTCCGTCCCCACAGACGACGACGAACGACGTCACGGTGCCAGCGTGCACGTGCTGGCAGCAGTGCGACCGCAGTCGTGGTTGCTCAAGCTTTCTGAACATGTTGATGGTTTGCATGCTCTTCAAATCGGGGTCCGCCGTCCACGGACCACCTTCAATTTCCAAGCGTGCACACACAGCCATACACATTCTTCTTATCCACGACTTCCAAACGCTACAGTATTAATACTAATCTAAAATTCTAAATGCATGATGTCAGGGTGCCATAATATATATATATTTAAGGAAAGCATTCATATAGACATAATAATATGTTAACTATGAGCTCTAGCTCGTATTCAACTCATTTTGCTTCATGACTTTGAGCCATATATGTCGAGGATATAACATGGATATTTTAATCAACATTTTCCCAAAAGAGTTTTGTTTCATAAAAACTTTCAAACGCACTTTGTAGAGAAAACTTTACGGTATGTTTTCATAGTAGAAACGATATAGTTTGAATTTAGGTATAAGCTCAAATTCAAAATTATACTCGAAAATTTTATTTCTATCTTTATTTTTATAGAACATAAGATGCCTTTTTGTTTTTGAGGTGTTCTTGTAGACATCTTTCAAAAAGAGTAAACATCTATAAGTGTTCTTGGACACCATGTTGGGCTACATCAACCTCAACCGCATGCTCATGGCTGAGGATATAGACGATAGGTTCTAGCACTAACTGAAGCACCTACGTTGTTCGCTGCGCCGCTGATGACCTCCCCCCTCCTCCTCCTCCTCTCTCTCTCTCTCTCACACACACACACACATATGGACGCACTGCACCTAGCGCCGCTTGTTAGCTACCGCAGTTCCCCACCATGTAGGGCAACCAACGATGTTGTGTTTCAGGTGTTTCAGATGTATGTTTCAAGTGTTTCATCTGAATGTTGAGTATGTTGGAATGGTTATATACGTATGTTGTAAGGGTATGTTTCAAGTGTTTCATCTAAATGTTGCGTATGTTGGAATGGTTATATACATGTGTTGTAAGGGTATTTTTCAAGTGTTTCTTTTGAATGTTGCGTATGTTGCAATGACTATATATATGCATGTTGCAAGTGCATGTTTCATGTTGTAAGTATATTTTTCAAATGTTTCAGGTATTTAGATATGTTTCACGTGTTTCATCTAGATGTTGAAAGAGTATATATTTGGATGTTGCATAATATGCATGTTGCAAGGGCATGTCTCAAGTGTTTTATGTATTTCATACCTATGAAAATGGATTGGATACGGACGGATATCACTGGTATCACATTTGTTTTCATATTTCTGTCTGGATTCGGATTCGGATACGGATAGCATCAACTAATGTCGGATAGGATACAATTGGATATTGACATCATAAATATGCGATTTAAATATTCGGATACGAATACGGTATTGGATGTTGAATATCCGAACTCGGATATGGATGGATTAAAACCCCTCTAAACGAATTCGGTCTTGAATACGGTGTGAAAATATTCATAGCGTTTTCACCCCTGCATATGTTGCAAGTGTTTTTATCTGGGTGTTGGATATGTTTGCAATGGCTTTCAGTTGTTTTTGCAAGTGAATGAGACGTATATTGCAAGTGTTTCAACTATTTCGGACGTATGTTGCAAGTGATCCATCTGAATGTTGCAAAAGTAAATCTAGTGTTGCACATATTGCAATGAAATCCACCTGGTGCCGCTGGGGTGCCGCCGAGCGAGCGCAGACATCCAAGCGGGGGAAGTGACGGAGGCGTGAGCGTTGCCCACTTGGGGTCGGTCGTGCGCGGGCGACAATCGGACGGCGGGTCCCCATGTGGGCGCACACATAAACAGGGGTGGCGACACGGGCTTAATTTGTTGTCTGTCCTGTTTATGAGATGATGAGTACGTGAGCCATGTATGTACTCCTTCCGTTTCAAATTATAGTTCGTTTGACTTTTTTGACCTCACTCGTCTTATTTAAAAAATTTGTGTAAATGTAGTTAAATTTAAGTAATTCTTGAAGAACTTTTTGTTAATAAAGCGCCATAACAAAAGAAGTGAAATTTTTGAATAAGACGAAGGGTTAAACATAGGGTAAAAAAAAAGTTAAACGAACTATAATTTGGAACGGATTTAATATGTATAGGAAAATAAGGGGCAAACAATACACATATTTGTGGTACATTTCTTATGCCCCTGTGGGTGCAGCGCAAGACGTGCAACGGCTGCGAACTCCGGTGTCGATCGGAAAATATTCCTGTCCCCCGTACTCCTGTGTACAGTGCAGGCAGCACGGATACGACGACGACGCCCATCAATCCTGGAGCGAGCGCGTCACGTTACGTACGGCCACAACCTGCAGAACACGGAGTCCACGGGCTTTTCATGCTCACGCGCGCCAGCCATGGGGTCCGCTCCATCCCTACAGCTACAGACGAAGCTTGTTGGACAAGTTGATTGGTTTGTCCACGGACCACCATCCACAGCACACTGCTGGCCCCATTTTCGTTCAAAACTCAATGTAAATTTACTTGGGAGCCGTTCGGCTGTGCTGATAAGCCGGTTGAAAAATACAATTGACTGATTTATTGTGAGAAAAAAATACTGTTCCAGCTGAAAAAACAAGCTGAAAAAGACGGATTATAAGCCGAATGAACATGACCTTTGTCCTGTCATTTTCTCTGGCCGGATCATGTTTCATACTCCTAGATTGATTATCATTATTTTTTCACTGCAACGTTAGTGTGATGGATATGACTGTATCACATGAATTTGTGGCGTTAAGAATTCTGAGTGATTTGGCCTGATCGAAACCCACACATCACCCAAGTTTTGCACCAACCTTTTTATAGATTCTCTTTTGGTAATTTTGGAGTGACCAATTAATATCAGTGTCACTTGATGTCAGAAAAAAATAGATTTGACTGGTTATAAGTTTTCCCAAAGAAATAATAACAGATATAATCATGTACTAATCGCATTTAACTTCATTGCGGCAACAAGTTGCATTTAACTTCGTTATGACAATAATCATGTTAATAGTTTGGTGCTCGGTTCTGACTACCATTTCTTTCTCTGAAACATAGAACAACTTTTGCAAGCAGGTATATATTTTTCGGCGAACGAACACATTTATATTATGGGCCTGTTTAGTTGCTATTTTTTTTGCAAAATGACACTGTAGCAAATTTCGTTTTATTTGGCAATTAGTATCCAATCATGGTCTAATTAGACTTAAAAGATTCGTCTCGTCCATTTCGTCTAAACTGTGTAATTAGTTTTATTTTTTATCTATATTTAATGCTTCATACATGTGTCTAAAGATTCGATGTGACGAGTAATCTGAAAAATTTTGCAAATTTTTTTGAAAATATATAGTGCATTTCCTTACAGCGAAATGCATGGTATGTTCCGACCGAAAGAAAACGTAATTGTTGCGTTACAAACTCACAATCGAACCGACCCGGGCTGTGCGTGATCAGTTAGTTCATCGACACAGGCAGCGATGGAGCGACATGTCCATGGGCGATCAGAAAACTTTCCTCTCCTCCGTACCGTACGTCCTCCGTGTGTACAGCACAGCACGGACGGACATGACGATGACGCTCAATCCCAGCGCAGCGAGCCCGTCACGTTACGTACGATGACACGACATACTAAGCCGCCCTTTTTAGATTGAAGAAAATTTCAAAACGATGAATAGTACCACTTTCGTCTTATTTGGCAAATATTGTCCAATCATGGACCAACTAGGCTCAAAAGATTCATCTCGTGATTTCCAACTAAACTGTGTAATTAGTTATTTTTTTACCTACATTTAATACTCCATGCAAGCGGTTAAAAATTGATGTGATGGAGAGAGAGTGAAAAAACTTGGAACTTTGAGGCAAACTAAACAAGGGGTAAGCATACTGTGGCCCTGTTTACTTCACTTCCAAATTCCAAAAGTTTACAGGATTCCTGTCACATCGAATCTTTGACGTATGCATAGAGCATTAAATATATGTAAAAAAATAATTAATTATATAGTTTGATTGTAAATCACGAGACGAATCTTTCGAACCTAGGCACCGTTTAGATGCCAAAAATTTTGCCAAAATTTTCAGATTCCCCGTCACATCGAATCTTTGAACGCATACATGAAGCATTAAATATAGATAAAAAATAAAACTAATTACACAGTTTAGATGAAATGGACGAGACAAATCTTTTAAGTCTAATTAGACTATGATTGGACAATATTTGCCAAATAACAACGAAACTGCTACAGTAGCGTTTCGCCAAAAATTTTGCCAACTAAACAGCCTGCTAATTAGTCCATGGTTGGACAATAATTGCCAAATATGAACAAAAGTGCTACAGTATTTTTCCAAAACTTTACATCATGCAACTAAGGCCTTGTTTAGTTCTCAATTTTTTTTGCAAAATATAACTGTAGCGCTACTGTATCTCTTTCGTTGTTATTTGACAATTATTGTCCGATCATGCACTAATTAGCCTTAAAAGATTCGTCTCGTGATTTACAACTAAATTATGTAATTAATTTTATTTTTTTATCTATATTTAATGTTTAATGTATGTATCTAAAGATTCAATATGACTGGAATCTAAAATATTTTGCAAAATATTTTTTATACACACCCTGTAGTGGCGAAGATTCCTCACGCTCGGATCACACGCGCCGATCGAGCAAGCTCACAGGATCCGTGCTCACGCGCGCCCATGCATGGGCCATGTGGGGGCCGTTCCGTCCCTACAGACGACGGCCGACGTCACGCTGCCAGCTGGACGTGCAGCTGCAGCGCCACCGCAGTCGTGGTTGCTCAGGCTTGCTGGACAAGTTGATGGGTTCCCTGTTCAAATTGGGGTCCACTGCTCAAGGCTGCACGCACACACCGGCACATTCTTCACAAAAAATCTGTTTAAACATACACGTCTTGTAAGATTCCTGTCATGGGTATAATTAATTGTATCACTTAAGTCTGTGGCACTAAGAAATCTGACCGACCAAATCCCACACATCACCCAAGTTTTTGCATGGATATATGGGTCCATAATAAAACCAAACCAATGTGGCGCAACATAATTTTATCAGTCCATCAATAACACATAATAATCCACGCGCCTCCCGTGTGGCCTCAGCTTATCCCTACCGGCTGATGCTGATTTGTTGTGAGAGAAAGACACTGTTATTTCGCTAAAACAGTACACGTCTGATAAGTTCAAGTGAACAGGGTATCGCATCAGTCCCGAAGGAACCCTCTAAATGAATTTGGAACTAAAGGTGTACTGGTCCATTAAGTGCATGGGCTGGACATGGAGATCTTGCACCAGTCTTAAATATAAACTGAAATATGAAAATAGTGTAAATGGAGAGAGATCATACAAGTTTTATGAGATGAAATAAGTTTCATGAGAATAAAACTTGTATGTGTTTCTAACACGTGAGAGCCTTAAAAATTGTGGCGTGAAACCCCCACCGAATATAACATGGATATTTTTAATCAACATTTTTCCGAAAGGGTTTTGTTTCAAAAAACTTTTGAACACCCTTTGTACAAAAAGCTTATTATTATTATTATTATTATTATTATTATTATTATTATTATTATTATTATTATTATTATTATTATTATTATTATTATTATTATTATTACTACTACTACTACTATTATTGCTGCTGCTGCTATTATTACTATTACTATTACTATTATTACTATTACTATTATCCATAGATTTTTTCACTATACCTAGATATCTAGTATGTCTTGATACATAGTCTCTGTCTATGTCTATGTTGTAATTGGACAGACATGTTCGGTCCATCTATTATTAATCAAACCTTGTTGTACAATCAAGTTTTTCCTACGAACTTTGTTGAGTAGAGCCAAAGTGATGTTCTTATAGAAGCTATAAGTTAAAACATACTTTATTTTTTAATGCAGATTTATTCAATAAAATTATTTGGATAATTTTAAAAGATATTTTGACATTTTTTTATAAAGTCTAATTGATCTCCCTAGACTATTGAGAAAGTCTGATTACCTCCCTCATGGGTGACGTGGTACCACATATGATGGCTGACGTGACGTCATGGCTAAAAACAAACTTTAAAATCACTTAAAGAGGTACATAGGATGATTCCAAAAAACTGGAGTCTTAAAATCTAACTAAGAGAGGCAAATCGAACTCATTCATTAGTAAATGGAGGCCAAATGGGCTTCTTTCATTTTATAGCAAACATACAAACTTTCGTAGTTGATATGCAGAAAAAGTCCTTCTGACCTCCCTCAACTATTGACATAGTTCGATTACCTCCGTCAACTGAAAATCAGATGTTTGTGCTCCAAGAACTATTGAAACCGATTGATTTACCTCCCTCAACGGGTTTGAAAGCAGTTTTGGCTGAGTGACGAGACGTCAGCTATCCTATGTGGCGCCACGTCAGCCATGAGAGAGATAAGTTGAACTTTTATGATAGCTCGGGAAGGTCCATTAGACTATACAAAAAGCTGTAGAAATATTTTTCAAAAAATCCAAATATTTTTCTTATAATAAATGTAACAATACTAAAATAGTACATTAATAATACTAAAATGTTATTTTAATGTTATAAAAATCATAGAAAGTTTGTTTTAAGTAAAAAAAATATAAATCACCGTGCAAATTTAGAACATGACTAATTAAATCCAATTCCTGGCTAATTAATCCATGGCTGGTTTGACATCATCCATCGTCATGAATTTGATGTCCAATATTGTCTGCACCTCCTTGGTCAAACGCTTTTCCAGTGCTCATCTTACTTGTTCTGCACACATCCATTGGCCATAGAGCAAAGGAGGACCAGCCATGCCGTGGCGGCGCTTGTCGATGGCGACAAGAGCGCCTTGTACAGTTGCGACTTCAACGGCTTTCGGGACACGTCGTGCGACTTGGAGAGCCTTGTACCGAACCCATTTGTGGACATAAAATTCATCGAGGATGGATGGTAAATCGAGCCATGGCATACTGGATTGGAATTCCACGTGGGAAGCCTGCAAAAGGCCCATCACGGCCCAGAACTGAATCTGGCCCTCCGCCCTCGTCGCGAAGCACAATAACTGCCCCCAGCACAGCACTTGCATTTCCATCCCCCAACCCAAGTCCTGACTCTGCTGTCTCTCGTCTCCACGCTGCGGCGAGCCAAGCGCAGCAAGCGCCGATGGAGAGCCCTTGGCTGATCGTCGCCCGCGTCCTCCGCGTCGCACAGGCGCAGCCGGGGCACGCCGTCGTCGGGGAATCCGGGGAGGCTGCGCCGGCGCAGGAGGAGGTGGAGGTGGAGCAAGCCGCGGTCGGGGAAGCGGAGGGAGCCGCGCTGGCGCAGGCGGAGCAAGCCGCGGTCGAGGAAGCCGAGGACGCCGCGCAGGCGCAGGCGGAGGAAGCCGAACAAGACGCCGCGCAGGCTGCGGGCGAGCACTTGGGCGTCGAGGCACAGCACGCCGTCGTCGGGCCGCAGGCGCAGCTGGGGCAGCGCGTCAGGGAAATCGACATGGCGGCGGCTGAGGCTGCGCAGGCTGCCGACCCCGACTTCACCCTCTCGATCGCGCCACCGCCACGGGTCACCTTCCTCACCGCGGGCATGACTTCCCACCCCAACCCCGCGAAGCCGGACATGTACCCCTACCAATGTTTTAAACAGCGGGCTAAGATGTTTAGCGGTATATCTTTAAAACAGCTAATAGCGGTGTTAAATCAGGCTATAGCGAGATATAGCGGCTAAATTGTACACGAACACAAATAGCGACACCCTGCCTCAAAAGGCTATAGCGGGCTATAGCGGCAGCTACATCATCGCCACCGGGCCCTTCTGCCTGCTCGCCCGCTTCTCCACCAACCCCTACCGCGGCACCAACTTCAACGACAGGCCCCGCGCGAGCCACCTCGTGGTGGTGCGCCACTTCCGCAACGGCGACAATGGCCAGATCGTGGCGACCGCTGAGCGCGTACCAAGGCGCCCGCGCGGCATCCCCGTCCTCAACAACGTGCAGAGCGTCGCCTTCCTCTGCAACGACGAAGAACGCACCTACTGGATCGTCGAGTTGAGGGCAATCACGGGTCACTTCCACAGCGCGGTGCTCGTCTCCTTCAGATCGGACATCGGCCGCTGGTTCAAGAGGGAGCTGCGTATGCCCATGACCCTCCGCAGCGACCGCAAGCGGCACAGTCACCGTCAACAACACCGTCATATGGTACGACCTCTCTTGGGGGATGCTCACCTGCGACGACCTCGATGGACAGGAGCGATTGGACTTCTACAAACTCCCATCTGGTCGTAAACTTGGTCGCCTCGCCTCCAAGGCGAACATCCACACCACGCGCTGCATCGCGCTGAGCGGGAACTTTGTGCGCTTCGTGGAGATCATCGACCGAACCAAAGTCCAAGCAGCCAGGGTCTCCATGTGGTATCGCATCATTGTAGGTGACGAATGGCAATGGTGCCCGAACTACAGCATCTCCTTCCAGCACATCTGGAATCACCCCAGCTACATTGCGACCGGGCTGCCCCAGGAAGTCCCCGACCTCGTATGCGTGAGTCCCGTGAACCCAAGTCTGGTCTACTTCGCTCTGGAGGAGCGCCTCTTGGGCGTGGATGTGCCCAACCACATGGTCATGCACTGCGAGGACTACCAGCTGGTGGACGTGCCCCGGCAGGCCTCCGGCCGATTCATTGTCACTTGGAACCTTCACCAAGGCGTAGGTACGTTTCGGCAAATCAGCTAATTCTGCTGTGTGTGTCGTTTATGCTAATTCTGCTGTGTGCCTGAGCAGTGGTCATTATATTCTGCTGTGTGTCGTTCTGCTAATTCTGCTATGTCCATGAGCAGTAGTGGTCATTATTTAGTTTTGTTTTCCGACTAATTGAGTTATTTCTCTGATCCCAATTGTCAGAAAATAGATTTCATCAATCTGTACATAGCTCATTAGCTGAACTAGTTGAACATTTGACAAAGCTGGCAATCTAGCATGCACTTCATATTTGGGGCATCATGGGTCCTTTATCATCACTTTAACGTTCTGTGATTATTCTCACCAGACTAGTACTGGTGTCCGTTATTTTTCCTGAGATGGTAGTGGTATACCAATTGATGTTAGGCACAGCTTGATTGCGAGTTTGAAATCACATTTTTGTCAATACAGATAACTTCATTAGCTACATAGTGGTCCGTCCAATAGTGCTGTGAGGTGAAACTTGTGAATTAGTTTTAGAAGATATCTCCCAGGATGCCTTTTAAATTTGTTTTACTGAATGATTTTCAGAATGCAGTTGTCTTGCCTACTGTTAACCATGCATTTAGAGAGAGAGAGAGAGAGAGAGAGAGAGAGACCAAAATGGAAATTGCTGGATTATTTTATTTGCATGCATGATCCTTATGGGGTTTTGTTTTCCACACATATGCTAGTTAAGTTGTTTCTCTGTTTCTGATCTCTATTGCCTTAAAAGCATTCGTCAACCTGTACATGTTTCGAATGAAGTTCCCGGTTGTGACTTTTTGAATTCAGTCAGTCACCGTTGTCTGACTACCATTTCTCTCTGCAGCACAAGACAACATTGGGTATGTGTCACAGGAACCATTCATGACGTTTCCAGAAGATGTTTCCGATTCTGACGATGAGGATGAAGTGGTCGAAGATGACCCGGAGGAGGAATCGGAGACAGAGACGACCTACAGGGGTCGGCGGGGTCCAAAGCCGATCAAGATCACACCGGTCAAAGTCAGCCGCCGCCAGTGCATAGGTATGTTTCGGCAAACCTGCTAATTCGGCTTTCTGTGTCGTTCTGCTAATTCTGCTGTGTACTTGAGCAGTGGTCCAATAGAGTACTGTAAGATGAAACTTGTGAATAAGTTTTAGATGATGTCTCCCAGAGGATGCCTTATAAATTTGTTTGAGTTTGCATGATTTGCAGATTTTAGTTGTCTTGCCTACTGTTAAGTGTTAACCATGTATGCACACACAGAGAGAAAGAGAGCGAAATGGAAATTGCGGGTTATTTAAATTTATTTGTATGCATGATCATTATCTAGTTTTGTTTTCCACACATATGTACACCAATTAAGTTATTATTTCTCTGTTTCTGATCCCAATTGCCGGAAAATAAATTTCATCAACCCTGTACATAGCAGATTAGCTGAACTAGTTGAAGTTACACATTTGACAAAGCTAACAATCTGGCATGCACTTCATATTAGGGGCCTGGTGTCCGTAATATTTTCCTGAGATGGTAGTGGTATACCAATTGATGTTAGGCACAGCTTAATTGCGAGTTTGAAATCACATTTTTGTTAATACAGATAACTTCCGTCAAATAGTACTGTGAGGTGAAACTTGTGAATTAGTTTTAGAAGAAGATATCTCCCAGGTTACTTTTTAAATTTGTTTTACTGAATGATTTTCGGAATGCAGTTGTCTTGCCTACTGTTAACCATGCATTTAGACAGAGAGACCAAAATGGAAATTGCTGGATTATTTTATTTGCCTACTGTCGTCGACCGATGGTCGGTGGAGTAAAACACGTGTACTCCCTCCGCTCCGGAAATAAATGCAAATCTCGTTTTACGAGAAGTCAAAGTTTTTCAAGTTTGACTAAAAATATATAAAATAATATGAACATTTGTATCTTCAAATAAATATATTATGAAAGTATATTTTTTAGTCAAACTGATGATACTTATTACATATCATAAATATCAATACATGTTTGTATATATTTGGTCAAACTTTTAAAAATTTGACTCTTTGAAATGCGAGATGTGCATTTATTTATGGAACGAAGGGAGTACGTCGTATGTGAATCTGTGATTTCTGAAGCATTGGACAGCTTTGCGTGCCCTTCAAGTTGGTCGGTCTATGGGGAGTCACGGACCACGGGTTTGCAACGGTGCACACACTTCTTTTTTTTTTACGAAAAAATACTGTGCACACGCTGACACATTCTTCAAAAACAATTCCAACGCGGACGTGACATGGCTAAACAAAACCTACAGGACACAATCCAGTTTTATCGGTTCAATAGCACACAATGATGCTGCACATGGTGCGTTGTGAACCACACACAAATGAAACAGAAAAAAAACCTGGTCGACTCACCTCGCCTCGCGACTGGCCTGCGAGCGCCGCCGCCTCTGCCTGCCACCTCCGGAGGGAGCCGTGGTCCATCGTTTTAATTAGTTTTCTACTTAGTAGGTCTGAGTTTATGTTTATGATCTCTCCATAAAGTCTTTTTTTTTTTGTATCGGAGATCTGTCTCGTCCTTCTCCCCGGCGACTGCGAGGGGCAAGTCTGATTCGTTTTCTTCGTAGCGCCTTTATTAAAGACGAGGGCAACAACTACGGAGTCAATAACTTCTTCGGCGTAGCAACACAGAGACTTGGTTTTTCATATGTCAACATCAAGGCGGAGATGATGTTGCCGACACGGAATAATTTTTCCCGGTCTCTTCTCTATTTTATTGTGGTTAGAATAAGTTTTAGATCAGTCTTCCCTGTTTTTTGGTGACACGAAGAAGTAAGATACAAGAAAGAAAAAGCTTTTCAACTTCGTCTGCAGGAACGTTGTCCGCCGTTCGTTGGGCATTTGTTCTCAAGTCTTTTACCAAGTGTTTGCCTCTGCGGTCATCCGTACAAATCGTCATGCAGGTTTGGATTTCAAATTTGGATCTATGAAAACATGGGTACAATATAGATGAAGATCACTATCTGGATATACATAGTGTATTCCGTAGTGCTTGTAATGTGATGATGTACTCACTATAATCTAATATAATTACTTTTACGTCTAAAAAATAGCACACAAGGATCCATTCTTCCATCCAAAAGCTAGAATTTATCTAAAAAAGGCATCAGCAATTGGGGAGCAGAAATGCTTGGATCCGAGCGTCCAGCTCCCTCCCTTGTATCGGAACGCGAACGACTCAACCGAGCCACGCGCCTCGTGTTATCCGCCCCGCTCGACGCCCTCCCCATTCCCCATCCCGTGCGCTTCAGTTGACTTTGCTCTCGTCGCCCTCTCCTCCCCCGCTCCTCCACTCTCTGCTCTGCTCGCGCACCAACACCCCTCCCTCCCTCTGTGACCTGCATGCGGCAACGGCGGCGGCTTCCGACGAGCTGACCCTCCTTCTCTTGCTTCCTCCCTCCCTCCCTCCATCCCTCCATGACCTCCATACCACCGTAGAGGAGGGCGATGATAGCGGCTTCCAGTGAGCCACCCCTCCCTCCCTCCCTCTCTCTATCTGTGACCTCCATGCCATCAGAGAGGGGAGAGGAGCACGATAGCGGCGGCTTCGGCGAGGTAGGTGGATCCTTTTTTGGATCTAAGCCACCCATCCTCCTCCTCCTCCTCCTCCTCCTCCTCTAGATCTTAGCTCTCCTTCTCCTAATCCTCCTCCTACCCCCATCTAGATCTAAGGGATGCGTCGGTGGCTAGGGTTCCGGTGAGCTCTCGGGGAGTCAGATCTCGCTATGTTGAAACAATTTTATCTGGTCATTACAATATGTTGCAGTTGATGTTGCAGTAGTACTGCTTTGAGATGTTGCAGTATGTTTCAGTTGCTTCAATCTCATGTTGCAGTAGTTGTTCCATGTTGTTACAACAGTTTGTTCAGTGTTGTTGCAATAATATATTCATGGTGTTTTAGTTGCTCTATCCTAATGTTTCAGATGTTGTTTTTTATTGTTGCAATAACATGTTCATGGTGTTTTGACTTCTTCATCCCAATGTTGCAGCTGTGGTCCCTTTTTTTGTTGTTGCAATATATATTTTCATGGTGTTTCAACTGCTTCAACCTATTGTTGCAGCATATTGTTCTGTATTGTTGCAATAACATGTTCATGGTGTTTCAACTTCTTCATCCCAAAGTTGTAGCTGTTGTCCCTTTTTGTTATTGCAATATATATGTTCATGGTGTTTCAACTACGTTACTTCAACATACTGTTTCAGTAGTTTTTTTCGGTGTTGTTGCACTAACATGTTTTGGTGTTTCAACTGCTTCATCCTAATGTTGTAGTGGCAAGCGGGGGGCGAGCTGGGGACGGGCTGTGGGGGCGAGCTGGCGGCGGGTGTGGGGACGGAATGTGGGGGCGCATTCATCGCGAGCAGCAAGCGCAGGGGAAATAGGCAAATAAGAGAAATGGTGGGACCAGTGTGCGAGATGGGGGGAGGGAGAGCCGGTTCTATTGTATTCCCAAGCTTCCCAAGCAGGGCATGCGGTGAAGAAGAAGCGAGTGGCTTGGGCCAGGGGGGTCAGGCGGTGAAGAAGAAGCGAGTGGTCTGGGGCGGGGTTCGAGCGGTGAAGAAGAAATAAAATCGGCTGGGGCGGGCGGATTTGTGGGCGTGTTTCCTCGGTGTGACGCGTTCGCGACACTGTCCGATGGATGAGTTTCCATCGGATGTCCGGGCACCAGCAACGCCGATGGGGAGGTGAGTCGAACCTTCGTGACAGTTTTAAGAGGGTCAGCTAGACTTTTTAAAAAATAGAAATGACTTTTCAAAAAAAATATCCAAATAATTTTCTAGAACAAATATACATTTAAAAATACTAAAATTTGATTAAATATTAAATTATTCATAGAAAATTGTTTTAACTCAGTAAAATGTGAACCAATTTCATATTTTACCTAAAATCATGATCTAAGACTTTTGTTTCTTGCTTTGAATTATTTGAATCTTATATGATCTCCTAATATTTAAAATTTAATAGAGGATGCCGGCCAAGACAAATTCTCGTAGCGCATGAATCACTACCCGCCGACTCGCCGTGCAAACTGCAAAAAAAGTTCCCTCAGCAGCAATGTCTTGCTTAACCATCAAGACATGCAAGAAATATTTCAATTAAATAATCTAATTCAAGTTATGATTGCACATGCCTGCAAAACAAAAAAAAGGAGTGGGATTATCTCTTGAATTTAGAACCTCACGGTTTTATGTTGTTTCGATTGTCTCTTGAAAAAAGAAAAAGAAAAAAATGGTCTATACTAAGGTGTCTCACCATCGCCATGGGGGCGCTCACAGGAGCAACATCATCCCTCTTCTCCCCACCAAAGACGGTGCCCGCACACAGGTGCTCTCCTCCTGCGGGCGTTGTTGGGGGCACCCCCAGGTTGTAGGATACCTAGGAAGCGAACACACCGCGCCGACCTTTTTTCCACGGGCGCCTAACACAGATAAGTGTGTTACGTGGGAGAAAACCTTGTCGCATAAGCGAAATCGTTTTCAGTCAAGCACGAGCATTTCCGCACAAGCGGTTCCGTTTCCGATTGCGCGGATACATTGTCGTCATAGCGAACAGGGTCCCTCGTTGTTGAGGGGATTCGACCCTTCTCGAGCTTTTGAGTCGTGGTCAAAATTATTCTCGGTCAGGCGAAAACATATTCCTTTGTCGTATTTTGATGGATGGTGGGTCCGTCTACGCTGGTGAAGGCTGGGTGTTTGCCCCGTTTTCTACGCTGGTGAAGCCTACGAGTGTGTATGAAGAGTAAGAAAAAGGAAAGAAATCGGTTATCTTTTTGTCACGTTCCACTTTCACTACGCTTATCGCTTGAGCGACTTCCGGGGTTCGAGGCTTAGGGGCTCGAACGACATTGGCGCCCACCGTGGGGCTCGCTCGAGCTTATCATGCCACCCAAGAAAGACAAGGGCACGATAGCCAAGGCCTCGTTCACTTCCCCATCCTAACCCAAAATATTTCCTCTTCTACCCATCACATCAAATATTTCGACGCATGCATGGTTTGTCTGTAAATGTCGGGACGAATCTTTTGAGCCTAGTTAGTCTATGATTGGATAAATTTTACCAAATAACAACGAAAGATGCTACAGTAACTTTTCACGTACTTTTCGTGAAGTGAACACACCCCATAGCGGCGGCCAAAAAAGTGGAAGCATGAAAGGCAAGCGCAGTTGTTCTCACAGGTTCTACGCCGGCAGCCCCCAGCCCAGCTCATGGGGCCACTGTGCGCGCAAGAAGAAGGCACCACCGTATCGACCAAGCTCATTGAGACCCCAACAGTCGGTGAAGACGAGGAACCCCGACATCTAGTTGACAACAGCATTGAAGAAGATGAAGAAGTCGAAATCACAGAGCAAGCAAAGCAGTTAAAGACGGGACCAATATCAACAAGATATCCTCAGATTGCAAAGCGAAAAGGAGCTCTTACTCAAACGGGCAGCAGCCAGAAGCAGGTCCAACTAGACTCAAAATGCAATTCGAGAAGCTGAAGCCCAGAGGGACAGACTGGCCAAAGAAGTCCAAGAACTGCAGAATTTCGGAGGCAACTCAACCTTTCACAGTGGCGGAACAATCTCGGGATTCGGCGGCGACCCGTGCGACAACAGCGAGGGGTCTTTCGACCCAACTTCGACTCTATCAAAGGAACTTCAGCTCCACCCATGGCCACCGGGTTACAAACCACGTATCCTGGTTTTCGATGGGAAGTCAAACCCCAGAAAATTCCTCGCCAGCTACGAAACAGCCGTCACTTCAGCAGGGGGCAACGCTAGCGTTCTCGCCAAGTCGCTCATCATGGCGGTAGACGATATAGCGCATGATTGGTACACTACCCTCAAAACCTTGTCAATCACCTCATGGGGCCAGATCAGAGCGGAGCTGGTTTCTACATTTCAAGGGTACCAGCTCGGTACCAAGACAACAAGAGACCTCATAAACTGTGTCCAGCAGGACGACGAATCATTGTCGCAGTTTTTAGAAAGATTCATTCAAAACCATGACCTAACTTACAATGCCTCTGCAAAACACACGTTAGTCATAGTAATTTTCGCAATCATCGAAACTCAACTAGGGGCCTAGATGCTTTCACCACCCTTACCATGACCATCAGAAGGTGGAACTAATGGTGCAAATGCATCATGAGTCACAGAATCATAAGGGAGGAGAGATGTTGGTTCAGTAGCTGGATAGCATCACCCATGGCTGCACAAAATTCTCTATGAGTCTACTTATAGTTATTATTTTTCTTTTACCTAGCACCTCTCACCCCATACCTACTGCACTCACCCCAACTCATGTACCACCAGCATGCTTGCAATTGAAAATGACATAGTACAAAGTCATCTGTGTCAAATGTGTAGCCTCAGTCAAATAAATAGGAATCACTGATGTCAAGCATCATGTAGTAGAAATGTAAGAAATTTGACATCACAGGCAATTTAAAAGAATCATTGGCCTCACCTTTTGAGTTTGGTGGAGCTCTGTTAAGTATTGTCATTGGTGGCTGCAATGGCAAAAAAAAACAGTAGTGGATGCAAACCCATCTCATGGCTACCATGGAAAATTGAGAAAAGCATCACAATAAATATATAACCCCCATATAAATATACTATGCAATAATATGTATTAGATAAACATATAAATAATAAATCATCAACAAAGATCTAGAAAACAATAAATGCTTAAGGTTATGTAGAAACAATGTATAAATAAAAATAAAATCCACCATTATTATTACTAATCTAAAAAAAACCACATATTTCAATATTTCTATGCTTATTAGTATAGCATGAAACGATCTACATTATTAGCGATGAAATATTTGAAGATGAAGTTGCTAGCCTTTACAAAGTAAGAATGCATGGAAGAAGATGCTAACCTTTAGAAGAATGGTTGGAAGAAGATGCTTGGCGGCGAGCGGCAAGAACTGCTCTTGCTCGCCAAGCAAGAACACACGTGCAATAGCTTTGTACTGGATTGGCTCGGCCTGCCTATTTATGTGGAGGGGGCACTTTTTGGGCGGTTGACTAAGGACAACCGCCTCTGTTAATACATTTGTAGGTTCGGTTCTCTTAAGAAACCGTCTCTGAAAATTGAACAGTTTTACAGACGGTTTTGTAAAGAGAACTGTCTCTGAAGATCTATATTCAGTGGTGGCTCTCTTAACTCAACCGCCTTTGAAAATCAACTTGTATCAGAAGCGGTTTTCGTAGTAGAACCACCCCTGAAGATGAATCTTCAGAGGCAATCACGCAGCTCCAGTGCCCCTTGGTGCAGTTAGAGGCAGCGTGCTATGTGAACCGCCTCTAATTTAAAAGAGGGCCTTGCTGAAAAAGATTTATGTACTAGTGTTTTTATGCATGACAACGATAAATAAAAACTATGCTATGGCGTGGTACAATTTTATCAGTTTAATATACAACACATAATAACCATATGGGAATGAATGGGACATTCCACTTAGGAGATCTCTGCACGGACAACATATGGAGTCATATGCAGAATCTTCATGCAGATAGTGCAAGGGATTCAGTTATGTAGTACTCCCTTCCAAATTTCTTTGATGTCTTGGGTTTTCTAGATGACTTTATGCACTTAGATATAAAATATTTCTAGATAAACAATAAAAGCAATATATCTCTTACATTTTGGAATGGAGGGAGTAAGAAACAAGACGAGGTGACTTTGGTTTTAGACAAGTGTATGAGGTACACAACTACTCCCTCCGTCCCAAAATAAGTGTCGTTCTCGCTTCCCGAGAAACAACTTTGACTAAATATAGATTAAGAAATATTAATATTTATGGTATATAATTGATATCATCAGAAAGATCTTTTAATCTAGTTTTTTAACAAATTTATTTGAAAATACAAATGTTGCATATATTTTCTATAAATCTAGTCAAACTTATGACACGAAAACCCAAAACGACGTTTATTTTGGAACGGAAGGAGTAAGTCTCTTTATAGGTTTGTTTTCGATGGTGGACACCAGACGGTGTACCAAAGAAACTGGCATCATTTGGAAGTGTAAGATACCTCTGAAGATCAAAGTATTTCTTCGGCAAATGGTTCATCACAAGTTGCAACCTGCTGTGTGCTAAAAAGGCACGGTTGACATGGAAGTCAGCAGCATCTTAGCAATTTTTTCTCAGGAATCACTTGGGCAATTTAGTCTAAGTTGAGAACACCACAACGTCTTAGGATTTCTTTTTTTTTTAGCAATCATTTGGGCAATTTGGCGCACCCATAACAAGATTTTGATTGAAAATAAGTTGCCTAAATTCCCCACTGAAGTTCTATCTCGCAATATACTTTACACAGAAATGATGCCCGCTGCTCACGGAACAAGACCGTGACAAAAGTTGAAATCATGACACGGAAGTTGATTACCTGGCTTGGAAGCTTCGGTGCTAGCAGTATTGTCGTGATGTAATGTTCTAATAAGAGGGAAAATAGGAGGCTTTTGGAGGGTCTAGCAGGGGTCTACTAGAGCTGAGCTTTTGGCCTTCACTACCCAAACAGGAAGTAGCGAGTCAAGTAGGGGGTGTTGCTAGAGCTGCTGTAACAACCGCCGCCCCCCACCTCCGGCCTCAACCGCCACCCGCGGCCGGTGGCAAGGACGACGCCCACCGCTCCGCCCACCACCTGCCCGCCCCTGTGACCCCGCCCTCTCCCAACCAAGAGTAGCGTCGTGAGCCCATCTTCCCTTATAGTGCCTACATCGTTTGCCGCCCGTGACTAGCGGCGAGGACGCCGTGGCGCAGCTCTGCCCACCTCCCGCCGTCCCCCGTGGCCCCTAACAAAGAGGAACATGGCTTGCGCTGGTAACATTCCCGACGCACGCACGTCGGATAAGGATTGGGGCTATCATCCGCCCACTCCTATGTCCCTCACTACTACAGAACACTTTACCGAGGCGGGCAGAAATAATTAACCGAGGCGAGCATCGCAAATGCCTCGGTTAAAAGGTCACGGTAATTGGGATCTTTTCTGTGGCGGTTCTATGCCCGCTTCGGTAAATCGAATAAAAAAACAAAAAAAGGAAAAATCCGTGGATAAGTCCAGTGAGCCGGGCCCGCCAAGCCCATCTACTCGCCGCTGCTGCTCGCCGGAACACGCGCAACATCGGGATCCAGCCGCCCACAGCCGAATCTGGCCTCCC
This sequence comes from Saccharum hybrid cultivar R570, assembly GCA_038087645.1. NCBI lineage: Eukaryota > Viridiplantae > Streptophyta > Magnoliopsida > Poales > Poaceae > Saccharum > Saccharum hybrid cultivar. The sequence goes on along the minus strand of JAQSUU010000456.1, from coordinate 168,700 downwards.
ACCGCCGGATCCGTTGTGCTCATGCCGGATACGTCGCTGCCGAGCTCCTCCTCGTAGGATCGAGGCTCCTCATCGCTGGATCCGTCACGTCGAAACTGGATTCGCCACGCCGGACCTAGATCTGCCGCTCCCTAGCACGAGTTTTCTGTCGAAGCCTTTGCCCCCAAGCACTTGCTCGAAGCCACCACTAGAGGAGGGGGCCAGGCCACGCGTGGCTGCCGGCGCTGGAGGAGGGGGCCAGGCCCGCGCGACCGCTGGGAGGCCGGGCCCCATAAACCCCACCATGCGCGCCACACGGGGAAGAGGGGGGGTGCCACTGCTGCGGGCACGTGCCACCGTATGCCAACACTGGAGAGGGAAGGCCCATCACCGCATGGGGGAGAGGGAGGGGGCAACACGGGGTAGAGATGAAGAGAGGGAGTGGGCTGCGCGGGGCTGAGAGGGTGCGAGAGATTTTGTTTAGGGTTTTTGATTTCGTTTATATAATAGAGATGTAGTGGGCTGGTGTGGGCTAGCGAGTTGGGCCTGATTTACCGAGGCGGTTACGTTAGAATGCCCTTCTCGGTTAATAATTTACCGAGGTGGTTTTTGAGATGGCTGCCCGGCTACGCAATAACGGAGACGGGCAACCGGCCCGTCCACCTCTGAGGCCATTTGGCAAATGTCTTGAAAAAGATTTGTTTGAGTAGTGCTTGTCTGATTGGACACATTCCGCTTTGTGTCCCAACCTGTGCATACAATATTTCAACATAGTTGCTTCTGCAAACTGTAAAAATCAAAGAATGCTGTCTGCTCTTTGCTACCATGTACTCTTTATTTCTCGTCTTCTTTTTGAAACGTGAGTTGGCTACACTGTAAAAAATGTTTCAGCCATCTGTGTTGAAGCAACAAAATGCTGCATACAAACACAAGGTATTTATTTTATTCTTTGTATAGTCTGCAAACTGCCAATTTGATTTTCTTTGAGCACCAATAAAAATATCTAATTATAATATTTGATTTTAAGTCAACAAGGAATTAGTTGCTAATATGTGTCAAGTAGTCTCCTATTCATTTAGAATTATGACCAAAGACATCTCTCTATTTTTTACATAGCGACTCTTGTTGGAGGTTGTACTGGTGTATACATATAACCTAGAGAAATTTATTTAAAGGCAAAATTTGTTGTTGGACATGCCAAGTGATGGCTCTTTGACGGCGGACACCCATTTTCGAGCGATTTGCTGAAAGACACTCTAGTTCTTGACAAATTGGTTGGTGGACACCATGCCCAAAAAAATATTTTTATCATATAGATATAAAATCATATAAGTGCCCCAAAATTATATCATGAAATCTTCTAGACTCTACATGATGAGAACTACACAGTAAAATATTGTTTTGCACTGAAAATGACTATTTTGCCTCTCTTCATAAATAAACAAAGTTAACCATGGTTAATTTGTTTTGGAAAAATCATAGATTGCGTACATCACCAAATCATGACTATGCTAAAAAATATCAGCTCAAAATAATAAAGTTTCATATACCAATTAAGCTTGGCAGGATATAAATCTATAACTCAGTTATGCTAAATATACCATGATGAACTTTATTATTTTGACCTGATATTTTTAGCATAGTCATGATTTGATGATGTACGTAATCTATGATTTTTTCAAGATTTTTAGTGCCCTACAAATACATGAACAAATTAACCATGGTTAACTTTGTTTATTTATGAAGAGAGGCAAAATAGTCATTTTTAGTGCAAAACAAATTTTTACTGTGTGGTTCTCATCATGTAGAGTCTATAAGATTTCATGGTATAATTTTGGGGCACTTATATGATTTTATATCTATTTTATAAAGGTATTTTGTTAGGCACGTTGTCCACCAACCAATTTGTCATGAACTAGAGTGTCTTTCAGCAAATCGCTCGAAAATGGGTGTTCGCCAGCCAAGAGCCATCACTTGGCATGTCCAACAGCAAAATTTGCCTTATTTAAACTGTACTGTGCTCATGATTTTAGTTTAATAGTTTAATTATTTGGAGATGACTTAAACAGTTTTAATAAGATAGTTTTGTTTTTAATAAAAAATTATATAAAAATTTGGTGATGGAAATCTTTATTTCGTAGGGAAGGATCAATGATTATAAGACTCATAATTGTTATTTTTTGTTTTTAACTATGAGAAACAAAAAAAAGAAATAAGAACTTTAGAGGCCCAATGAAAAAAAACAAAAAGGAAAAACAGTCTATGCGGACAGCGTCTAGAAAAGTTTCTCGAAGAGTCAAACTATCTCAAGTTTTACCAAATTTTTCATCATCATCACACTATAAAAGAGCGAGTTTTTTGAGGGCATTCTCTCTCTATAATAACCGTTAGATCTAGACGTCGTGCTATATGAACCCTCCATCATCCGTGATCTTACATGTAAGATGTAAGACTCCTCCTTAACCAAGATTCCTCCTAGACCTTGAAAAGGGAAAAAAATACACGTGAATCTTATATGTATAAGACTTATCCTCAACCAAGATTCCTCCAAGACCTCAAAAAAGAAAATAACACACGTGAGATGTAAGACTCCAACACCAATACAAGCCAAATTATCATGTTCGAGAACTCCGACACCAAAACAAGCCAAAAAGGAGTCTCCATAGGAGCCAAAATATTGTTGGATTTTTTTTCTCACCCTACGCAAGTCTACCCGGCCACCGGTACCTGTCCCTCCCTCATTCTTTTATTTGTTTCCATCGTGCTCCTGTCACCTTTCGACCAGCCACCGCCGTCAAATAGGGTTCGTCCTTCCTCTACCTGGCCCCCTCTCTTCATCTGAGTGGGTTCCCCAGATGGAGGTTTGCCTCTCCAACCACATCTTCCTACAATTCATGCGCTTGTGTAGCACCTGGTTTTAAGAACAAAACCAAATACACACCATATGTGAGCCCATGAAGTCAACTCTCACATATAGCAACAAATAAGGGTAATATCAAATGACAATGCTTAATATATAAACATACTTAGTATAAAAGATATAACCTTAGATAGCAAACAGCGGAAAGACAACTCAGGTCTTCAGATGAAAACTCCACTCCACAGGGACAACTGACTGGTTGACCACAAGCCTAACTGCTCCAATCTCTGGCAATCTAGTACCCATCCGGGATTTTTCCAAAGTATTAAAAAATAAACAAGCATGAGTACATTTCGTACTCCACAAGCATAACATGGGGATTCATGAGGCTCAAAAGGCAGACACGGTTTACTGCATTTAGCATTTTAGTAAGTCAACATTTTATCATTGGTTAATATTAAATTATGCTTAAGCTCCCAAATTAACCTACATGATCATATATTAGAATTAATAGAGTCATTGAACATCATTATAACATCATCATCATCATCCTTGTCATCGTCATAAGTCATCCACATGTCAAGTAACCATTTATTCTGTGAGTTTTCCGAGCCGCTCATGACCGTGAGCATGACTGTTATAACAGTTTTAACACTCTGCACAGGTTGTGCATCTTTACCCATGAGTCGTATTACCCATATGTCCGGGTTAATTACTCCCATAACACTTCTAAGGTGAGCGGGCAGAGTACACTATGAAGCCTTTCATAGGTCTCTTCTAACAAGTTAGGGTCGCGAGGTTTCCTCGGTAGGCAGATATAGAGAACCCCTTTCTGTGGCACAATTCCCGCATGCTATACACACCAGAACAAAGGCAATTCTATACCCAAAGTGGCAAGCCCCTCTTGCGCCCTTTCGGGTAACCTCTAACAAGCATTCTATACCATCATGTTTATCCGTTTGTTCCATTAGTCATAGTATTGATCATGTTCAAATAGAGCACTAGCATTCTACCCATGTGCAATAAAACCCATAGGGATCAAGGTACAAGTCATCAATGGCTAGGATGTCCTTATAGTCGAGCAAAATTAGACACATGCATAATGAGTAGATTATATATTAAATAGGACATCAAGGTAAGCCCATGCTATACTTGCCTTGGTTCACAAACTACTGCTGGTCCTGTTGCTCCTCGTACGCGTCCGGGTTCTCGTAGTACTCCTCACCGTCTGAACTCGATCGACACGAAGTACAATACACATTCTAGAATAGACATACAAGCAAAACATTACTACGATTAGAACAGTACACCAACAATAAATGAAACTGTATAAAATTTTTACCAAAATCATCTATGTCTCGCTACGATCACAACGACGCGAAGTGCACGAAAAATGGAGCTACAACACAAAAGTTACGAGCTATTAAATGTTCCAAAAGCTAGCTATTAAACTAGACTTAATCGAGAAATTCAAAAACTCCTAACAGGTCTAACAGTAGCACTAACACGTAGAATATGAAATTACGAAACTAACGCAAGTTGAACGGGTCAAATCGGAGCTAAATCGACGATTTTACAAGCGTTTTACTGCAGTGGCAATTCTGTGAATAGATCAAACTATTTTCAGATTTAAAATAAATCAAAACTCAGATTTATCCAAATAGCCGAGGACTACGGGTTCAAATACGAGAAAGGTGGAGGTCTCTTTAGCAAAAATCCCCACGAAGGGGTATCCTTCTTTCTCAGCCATTGGATTCAGACTGGGCGGCCGAGATTAGATGGGGGAGAGAGAGATGCGGGCCACCGGAGGGGGAGGGGATTGCGGCGGCGTCGCCATTGTTGACGGCGAGAAGCTCGCCGGGGTAAGCAAATCGAGAGCTAGGGGGCTGCATTTTCAAATTAAAGGATAAAGGGGCGAAGTAGAGGTGAAGGCGAGTCCGATAGAGTGCATTTCGCGGCCAAGGGAGGGCTCTCACGGGCTCGCCTTGAACGACGGCTAGAAGGAGCTCGTTGGCATGCGCGAAAGACGATCCTAGCGGCCATGATTCGACAAATTGGAGGCGCGGGGAGGAATAGGAGATAAAGGCGATCAATCCTAGACCCTAAACGCGGCCGGGGATGAGCCCGAGCGGCTCCCGCCATGGATGGCGGCGAGAAAGTCGTCAGAGCGAGCGGGGACACGCCACAAACATCCACAATTTGAGAAATTGGGAGCATATAAAGGAAGAGGAGGTTAAGGCGGAGCTCACCGCGGCAAGAATGGAGCCGGAGAAGGAGTGAGGGCAGCGGTCCACATCGTGCTCCTCGGCGGGTCGCAGCCGCGCTGCGGTTGCGGTTCCAGCGCATGCGAGTGAGGGAGAAGACGGGAGTTGGAGCGGGGGAAAAGGCCGGAGACAGGGTCGCGCTTCCATTTTGAAGGCCAGGCGCGGGGTGGGACGCTCCCACGACGTGAGAAGGTGGGCGCGGGCGGTTGCGGCCTCGACCGAGAGAGAGAGGCGCGGGAGGTTGGGGGAGATGCTGACGGGTGGGCCCGGCTAGTCAGCGGCTCAGAGGAAGGAAAGGGCGCGAGCGGTTGTCCATGACCGGAATGGGCCGGTCCAAGAGAGAAAACGCAGGGGAGAGAAGGGAAGGAGGCCAGCGGGCCGACGGGGAGTCACGCGGGCCAGCTCGGAAGAATGGGCCGACAGGCCGAAAAGGAGGAAGGGAGTAAAATGTTTTTGTTTTTTTTTTCAATTTGATTTTTCCAAATCCATTTTCAAATGTTTTTGAATCTTTTTAGCTTTTGGATCAAATCCAGTCAATACAATAAGTAAAATGTGGCAGCATGAGTGCATCAACAGGTAGCTAACCTTATGATTGATTTTATTTTCACAAAAAATTATTATTTCCTACATTTGAATGCACATTTAAATACATAAATAAATCAATTTTTACTATTTTGAAACAATGCAAATGTTAGGGTGTTACAATTCTTGCGCTCGCCTCCGCAATCTTGCTTTTTTGACCTCGAGATGAGGCCGCCGTCGATGTGCCAGTGACCATATGCAGCGGCAGGATTCCGTGTACATGGCCGCAACAAGAGCCGCCGGCATGAACCAGCACGGACAGGTTTTTCAATATATATATTCACTACCTAGCTACGGAGTAGCTTGTTTGTAGTACGTGTGTATATATATATATATATATATATATATATATATATATATATATATATATATATATATATATATATATATATATATATATATATATATATATGCATGGACGATCGACACATGAACACACGATGCCTGTCTGCAGCCTCGACGATCACGTACTGATCGATGAACTTGTGTGTATGTAATGTGTGGGGAACTGGGGATGAAAACGGATCGGATACGGACGGATATCACTGAAATCATATTTGTTTTTATATTTATGTCCGGATTCGAATTCGAATACGGATAGTATAAAAAATGTCGGATAAGATACGATTACATCATAAATATGTGATTTAAATATTCGGATACGAATACGGTATCCGATGTTAAATATCTAGACTCGGATACGGACGGATTAAAACCCCTCTAAATGGATTCGGTCTCGAATACAGTCGGAAAATATCCATACCGTTTTTATCCCTAGTAATGTGTATGTGATACCGACCAACACCAGGCACCAGGTAGAGGCGCACCTAGGCACCGGCCAGCCAGGCACAACCGTGGCTTCCCCGCCTTCCTCTCGTAGTCTTGGTACGTACAAGCGCTTCAATCTCTCCACATGTTTTCATGTCTGCTAATCAGATAGGGGCAACAGCTTTAGAGAGACTCGGTTTCTTCAACTAATTACAAATTACAAATTGAATTCCTTGGTCAATGAGCCAGTCACATTAGGCAGCCCAATAAAATACTGGTCCTTCTGCGCCTTGCATTGCTTATAGTACCACATTGTAAATAAATAGCAATTGGAACATGGAGGTGGAAATAAAACCAAGGCATGCACAACAATACAATTCACACTTGAAGGACAGACAATCCCCTAAATCCAAATAATGTATGACAAAAAAAGTGAAAACAAAAATCTAAACATGTTTGTAAGAAATGATGGGAAAAAATGGTCATGCACATGTGCTTTATCCTCTACTTTATGTAGACAAAAAGGAAAAAAAGTAATGTTTAGATGGAGCTGCTAAATAAATTAATGCTGCATATTTAAGTCATATAATTATAATTATTTTTTCATCTAGAGATGCTTATTTATCTATATTTATATACCTAATAATAAAGAGGTAAAATTTTCGCGTAAGATGTAAGCAAGACTCCTACTCAACTAATATTAATAATAAAGAGGCAAAATTTCCGCGTAAAATGTAAGTAAGACTCCTACTCAACTAAGATTACATGTAAGATGTAAGAGGCAAAATTTTCACATAAGATGTAAGTAAGACTCCTACTCAATTAAGATTACATGTAAGATGTAAGATTAATCCTAACTGGATACAACATGACCTCCCTAGAAGGCACGTAATACGAGTCCAAAAGGCATGGCTGCTTCTTGCTCGACCGGCCAAATAATCTGCACATGCACGCATGTGCATATATATTTCCTCTTATCATGTTCCCTTGCTTGCATCTTCACCACGTCATCAACCAAGATACATTAATCAATTTGCTTTCCTCCAATGAATCATGTGTATGCAAAGCCTCTGCTTTCCTTTAATTTTCCAATCACGTGATCTGCTTTTGTCTTTTACGTGCTCTCTGAAGAGGAAAAACGAAACAAAAAGGAATATGTGGCTGGTCCGAAACAAAAAAAACCACGGCAAAATAAAAAACAAAAAAAACAAAATTAAAAAAGCTCTTTGTGGTAATAAGATATATAATATTAAAAATTAAGATAAGATTCATATTTGAACTCATTTTTTATTTTAAAATACCCCAGTGTCCTTTTGCATGGGCGGACTCCGTATGCTTGCCGCAGATATGGAAGTTAGAAATCAACTTTAAGAAGGCAGGAAATAATCAAACTTACTAACAAAATAAAAAAACTCCAGATCAAAACCAAAATAGAGCACCTATGTCGTACCTGCTCAGCTCGTTGTTCATTCGGATTGGCTTATGTTTTTAGAATTGAACTCGCATATGCTTACAACCCTATAAATTTGTTTGCTACAACGGTCATTGCCGCATTGTCAAGCGCACACCATTATGTTGTTCAATCGGAGAAAGAGGATCTCGCCGCCGATTCATTCCATAGTCAGGTCTCACCGATTAAGATGTTGCACGGGTCCCACTGTTGTCGCGAGTGCCGAGTCCAGATACCGTATAGCAACTTCACCGACATGTGCGAGCTCTGACTTCACCTCCGCTGTTTACAACAGTGCTACTGCACATTGCTCGGACGGTTGGGATCTGAGGAGGAGTTCCTGCCGTCCCGAAACCCTTGTTCATCAGTGCATGTCGGCTATAACCTTTCTTCACCAAGATGACCAGTGTTCTTTGTCACACCACTATGTCGTCGTTGCTGGAGATTTCATGCTAGAACCCAATTGAAGTGCCTGGGCATGGACTGCTTGTCGTCCAAGGTGCCAAAACGGTCCGCACACCAGACACATGCAGCGAGAATTTGAGTCGTCATCGGGCATGGACGTGGCGATGCTAGGGTCATCTGGCCAGAATGCCTGAACTGCTAGGCCCGTGCATGTCTTTGCCACTGGCACTAGAGGTACGGACCTTGTCACCCAACCCCGAGTCTCCGGATGTCCCATGGCTATAGCCCCAGTTGTATTATGCACTTTTCCGATGTCTTGGCAGAGCGCAACCAGACTCACCTGGGTTGAAGCAATGTGGGTAGCAATAACCGCAAGAATTGCCGAGGAGATGGCATGGCGATGGAAGAAGTAAGTAGAAAAACAAGAAAAGTGTGGTGCTCGAATTAGATTGACACGCCAACATGAAGAAAGAGAGATACAGAGACATGTTTATTAAATTTTATATAAAGAGCAAAACATAATTTCTCCCCGTTGCATCGCACGAGCACTTTTGCTAGTTTATATCACAAGTCAAAGTGTAGCGATATATGTAGCTGAGGTATCCTAACGAACAAATAATTTGAACCTTGTTCTACGGGACCCAATCAAATCAATTAAGCACTTGCCATCTACCTTTATTGTATATCAACAATTCAATAAACATTTCCATTATATTTGAAAAATAGTTTTTAGAGACACGTGTGTGTCACACGTGCATATTTGCTAGTATAATAAAATAATAATATTTATGATAACTAATAAGTGTATTAAATTCTTTATTAATTATATTTTCATAATATACCTATTAGATGTGACACATATTTATAATTTTCTCTATAATTTTGGTTAGACTTAAGATGCTTTAATTTTAAAAAAGTTCAAATAATTTGGAATGGAGTGAGTAGACGGCAAAAACGGGGCAAAAAGATAAACAAAACGCACTGGAAAAAAAACTTGAAACTAAAACTAAAACCAGGTTCGAGATTAACCATGTATTCCCTCCGTATCGAATTTAGAAGTCGTTTTAGACAAGGTTTATGTCAAACATTGGGAATATAAATCATCAATAACTTTTAAGTTATTGAGTTTGCAAATGTAAAAAATTATATGAATAGATTTGTCTTGAAAAATACTTTCATAAAAATATACATATATCACTTTTCTATAAATATTTTTTATAAAAACAAGAGGTTAAAGTTATGTTTTGGAGACCATGTCACTGTCCTAAACGACTTCAAATCCGATATGGAGGGTGTACATAGTCAATGAAACCGTAAGACATAGAAATCAGATTGCAGCGGGCTGAAAATTTAAGAAGGTTAGCCCAAAAGCCCAAATAAGAACCAAGCTTAATTAGAAGCCAGGCTTCGGTCACAACCTCGCTCGACGCCCCGATCGGCCGCCGCGCCTGCGCAGCCATCGCCATGGGGTTGTTCACTACAGCGAAGAATAGGAGGCTGGAAGAGCCCCTCGCCGATCGGATGAGCCCGCACGCACGCAGGTGCTCTCCTCCCGCTGGCGCCATCTATGGCGCTCTGCTCCTCTCAACCTCGAGGCCCGCGTGGACTCAGCTGGAGCCATAGAGACCTCCTCGCACCCGGGCCCCGCCCGCCGCTTCTCTGTCTCTTACGGCGACCGCCACTCCCTCTTCGCCGCTAACCTGGGCGGCTGGCTCCCGTCCCCCGCCCTCAACAAGCTGCAGGAGCTCCAGCTCGACCTCGTTATTCGGGTTTCAGAACCAGCACTACACCGCTTCTCGTCCACCCTTCGTGTCGCCACCTTCAGCAACTGCAATTTCAAGGATCCAAAAAATGCCAGTGTGCTTTATTTGCCGCTTCTGAAGCAGCTGAGCCTTGTGAATATCGTCATCTCGGAGAGCTACCTCCATGCCTTGCTCGCCGCCTGCCCTGTCCTGCAGAGCTTGCTGCTACGTTGTGATGCGGACTTACCTCGAGTGCAGATCGTGTCACCCAGCCTCATAAGCATTGGTGTGCATTCTGGCTGGACAAAATTTAACAAGGTACATCAGCTCGTCATCGAGGATGCCCCACGTCTAGAAAGATTGTTATTGTTTGGAGGAAATAAGATGGACGTGTTGGTAATCTCTGCGCCAAGATTGTATATTTTGGGGAAACTCCATAATAATAATTTCCCCAGATTTCACTCTGACGCTTCAGCTGTTCAGGTATGGACACCATGCATTCTCGCCTCCATTTGCCTACATGCATGATACACATGTGTTAATTCTAAACATGCGTTAAATTAAACTCAGGGACCAAATACTATTGCTAGCATGACGGCGGTGGTGAGCAGTGTGAAGCTTCTAGCATTATCTAATGTGAAACTCTGTGCGAATGTGGTTATTAACATAATGAAGTGCTTTCCACACTTGGAGAAGTTGTACATCAAGGTGACGACATTTGTACCAGAGTGTGCACGTGCATTCTTCTGCATTTACTCCTATAACATCGATGATTGCTCTAAATATAACGGTTAGCATTGACGCTAGCTATACTCATGTTCACTTTTGTTTTTCAGATAACACGTCTTGAGGTGGAAAATTGGTTTAGATACCAGGAAAACATTGGCGCCCTAGACATCCGTCTAAGGAAAATTGTGCTAGCAAACTATCAAGGCTACAAATCGCAGGTTATGTTGGCCAAGTTCTTTATATCAAATGCAAGAGTGCTCGAGTTAATGAGGTTTGAGTTAGAATTTGCAAGTGTTAGCTACAAATGGATTGAAAGGCAACGCAGCCTACTTGAGGTCGAAAAGAGGGCTTCCATGGGTGCACAGTTCGATTTTGTATCTGGAAACATCTTGATTGGGTCATGCAGCCGAGATGCGGAAGTACATGATTTGTCAATAAGGGACCCCTTCCAAAGGATTCATCAGTAGCTCTGATGACACAAATGAAAGATATTTTATTTTATTTTCAGGTAGGCATATCTAGCAAGGTTTAATTTAGTCAGTTTGACATTTGGTATCTCATTTCCTGGAACACTATAACTTTCCAACTGATTTGATGCTATATTTTGCTTAATAAATGGAGAAGAGCTCTTGAGATATCCATTGTTATTTTCAATGACGATTGCAATTTGCATACTCATCTAATCATAAATACTGTCTAACCCATTCAATTTTCTCGCCAAAAGGGATTGTCGTTACTGGTTAATTAATTGCCTACTGTTTGGTTATTTGATTAGTAGCCGCATGCCCTTATCTTGTTGGCCCTTGGCTGCTGTGGAAGTGTGGATGCTAATTAAAGTAAGTTCATTGAGAGTGAAAAATTTATTCCACAACCAGCTAAAATTAACTTTTAATGTTTTTTTGCAGCACTTATTAGTAGCAGCCTCTATAGTTAGAAACCAAGAGCTGGTGCCGTATGTGCTTGACAATGTGGGAAAAATTCTCACTACCCGTGATAAAATCCAAAATCCTATCAATCACACTAAGAGGCCCATGCATGTCAAAAGAAATTGACCCACAAACTTGAGGTGTGCTCCTAGGAAGGCTTCTCATTTGAGTTTAGATTGGCTTGGAGGAATGGAAAATAATTGAAATTTTTGCAGGGAAGCTACTATTTAACATCAATGAAAATAGTGCTAGACTTCATTTCTTGAGGTTTAGGGGTTCTATGTTTCGCTTGACTGTTAATCTCCTAATGTTCATAAATGTCATAATTGGTGACAAGCTTTATCGGTCTCGGGCTTGTCTGTAAGAAGGTAAGACCTTAATGTCTACTGCTGAACTTTGATTTGCATTTGAAGAACGTATGCGGTGCTTTTATTATAAGATGCAAATAAGTATTTGAATTCAAGACACTAGAAACCGCTGAGTTGTTTTCCTACCAATACTCATGGAGACATGGATCAACATCTTTTGACTTCAAATTTGGTGCATATATGCCGAGTTGCTGACCATCCATTCAGGTACACCTTATGCATGCCAAACTGGCAATTGCCATTTTCAGTTCTGGTTTTCATGAATGTTCATAAATCAGAGTTTGCTCTTGGGAAATCTACTTTGAGGTTGTAAATACTTGAACTACATGTCTTGCTTGGGCGTCGACCCAGCTGTACATTTGCTGTTGGATCTCAGTCAGCTGGCCATTTCCGTACCTGAATCCAGTGAAAAGATGAAGGGCGAGTTTGTTATGTCCTGTTTGCAATGTATCATATGCGGAAGGTAGAGCAGGGAAGTTTCAGGATAAATCACTGATACGATCTCACTTCACCATGTTTACGATTAACAAACAACGGAGTAGAGTAGAGTGGATTTATGATTACAAGAGCAGTCTCGACACCGCTGCGGCGAGTATTGCTCGGCACCGCCGCCTGTGCCGGCCAATTTCTTCTACTCCGTTCTACCCTACCCCTTTCTCTCCCACGCCTGGTTAACGTTGCCAGCGGCCAGATTGTTCACGGCTTCTTTCTTCTTGGCTAGCCACTCCGGGCCTTGATAGCGCGGGTTGGGCTTCGGTTGTCTTCTGGGCCGGTCCATCTTGGCTTGGTCTTCATCCTCTTGGTTCCCGCCTTGGCTTGCTTGTCCATCAGCATCATCAAAGCTTCTCTTCGCGCATCTCTGGCCTCAGGATCGTCGTGACATTCCCCCCTTCTTAAGAACCGGCTTGCCCTCAAGCCGGCGCCGCCGGGAACAACAGCTTCATTGTCTCCTTATCCTCCCAGGTCGCTAGATGTTCAGGCCAAGATGACCATTGATCAGTGTGATTCATGTTATGACGAGATTTGCAACGTTGTAAAATCTTGAGGGGGTATTGAAACTTGATTGCAGTGGGGGGTATCTCAGCACTAACCTGATCAGACGAACGGATGTAGAGCTTGAGCTGAGATACTTGAAAGACCGGGTGAACTTGACAATTGGGAGGAAGCTGAAGCTTGTACCAATTTTCTGGATGATAGGAAATGGCGCAAAATAGAGAAAGGCCAATTTCTGACACACCAGCCAGACTTGTTTGAATGTATGGTTGTAGCTTCACAAAGGCAGATGGACCCACAGCAAATTAACGATCAGACCTCTTCTTATCAGCCTGACGTTTCTGGCGCTGCTGTACACACTGGCGGAGACAGCGGTTGCACAGGTATGGCATGGCATACTCGCCCAGCCCAACAAGGATACAGGTATTGTGTAAAAAAAAAACCCCATTTGCTTCCCCTTCTCACGAGTGACTCGCACGACAGAAGAAGGGCGACTCGCCGCACGAGCGCCGCCACTCCGCGGCTCCGCCTGTCCGCCAGGATTCCTGCCGCTGCCGGCCTCGCCCCTGCATCTCCGCCCCGGCGCGGCGTCGAGTGGCCGGCCCCTGCCCTGCGTCTCCGCCCCGACAGCCGACGCCCTGCGTCTCCGCTGGCCAACCCCGCCCCCAGCAACCTCTTTCCGGCCACCGGCCGGCCGGCCCCCGCCCGGCTGCCCCTTGCGGCCTTGCAGACTTATTGCAGCCCTCTCAGCTGGTGAGAAATCGATCCCCTCTGCTCTCTCCCTTTGGCCCTTTGTTCCTCTGGTTTTCCCCCAAATCCCTAACCCTAACTTTACTATTATCTAATTTGGTTGTCTACTTCTAGGATTTGTGAACTATGAAGAGGGATGGAGACATTGCTTCTATGTTCCAGAAGCATGCTGCAAAGAAACGTGCTTCAGCTTCATCTCCAGTGGTGGAAGAGTGGAATCAAGAGCAAGAGCAAGTGGAAGAGAGTAATTGAAGAAGTTGTTGGTCCTACTCCTACACCACCTACTCCATCTTTAGAACCAATTGAAGATTTGTTGCCACCGCCACAGCCACCATCGGGTTTTGATGTCAATCACCTTCCACAAGATCCAGGTGAAAGGTTGCCTATTGCAAGTTATCATGCTAATGATCAAGATGCAGTTAGAAGATCATATATTGTTAGAGGGGCATTCCAACCTTATGCACATGAGTTTCCAAAAAGAAAAATTGGAGATTGAGATCGTAATTTCACATGTATGTGGTTTGCCAAATATGATTGGGTAGAATATAGCATCAAGAAGGATTCTGTGTTTTGCTTTTTCTGCTACTTGTTCAAACACAAAAAATACAAGGGCAAGGGGTCCGATAAATTCATTGTAGAAGGTTGGAGAAATTGGCACGTAGGAGACAAGGCACTTTTGAAACATTGTCGCTCTCAGGCACACAAGGAGGCTCATGAAAAGTACATTGCCTATCTAACTCCTAATGCAGCTATAGATCAGAAAATTGAGAAGTGGAGTGACGAGGAAATAAGACTTTATAAAATCAGATTGACTTATTCACTAAGATGTATCAAGTTTCTTTTGCATCAGGGGTTGGCATTCCATGGACATGATGAAAGTGAAGAGTCTAGCAACAGAGGGAACTTCGTAGAATTGTTGAAATTTCTTGCAGCAAATAGTGAGGAAGTGAACAAGTTTGTGCTGAACAATGCTCCAGGTAATTGCTCACTGACTAGCCCAATGATCTAGAAGGAAATTATTTCATGTTTTGCTATGGAGACTAGAAAGAAAATAATTGAAGAGATTGGTGAAGATCGCTTTGCTATCTTAGGTGATGAGTCAAGTGACGTATCACATAAAGAACAACTAGCCATTTGGTTGCGTTTTGTTGATAAATTGGGAAGGCCACGTGAGCACTTTGTTGGAGTAGTTCATGTAGATGATACTACCTCTTTATCACTTAAGGAAGCAATTGAGTCTTTACTTGTTAGTCATGGCTTGACTTTAACTAGCATCCGCGGTCAGGGATATGATGTGGCTAGCAACATGAAAAGGGATATTAAGGGGCTGAAAACATTGATCATGCAAGAGTCACCTTCTGCTTATTATGTCCATTGCTTTGCACATCAACTACAACTAGTTTTTGTTGCCATTGCTAAGGACAACACTGATTGTGTTTGGTTTTTAGAACAAGTAACTCTCTTGCTGAATATTATTGGAGTTTCTTGTAAGCGTCATGGGATGCTTCGAAGTGCTAGACTTGAGAATATCATGAAAGCACTTGAACGTGGTGAACTCAAAACTGGAAGTAGACTAAATCAAGAGATGGGATTGGCTAGGCCAGGTGAGACAAGGTGGGGCTCTCATTATAGAACTGTGTGCAACATCATTTCTATGTATCCTATAATTCGTGATGTACTAATCACTCTTGGAGAGGATACAACACATAAGGCTGATTGGATAAAAATTCATTTTATGGTTGGAGCATTTGAGTCCTTTGATTTTGTGTTCAGTTTACACTTGTTGTTTGTCATTCTTGGATACACAAATGAATTATCTGAGTGTTTGCAGAGGAGAGAGCAAGATATTATTCATGCAGTCCAACTAGTTGGTGTGGCAAAAAAATAGAATGCAACACTTGAGGTATGAAAGATGGAATCAATTCCTTCAAAGGGTCACTTTGTTTTGCAATCAGCATGGTGTCCAAGTTCCTGCTATGGAGGATAATTATGTGTCTTTTGGAAGATCACGCCGATTTGTCCAAAATCAAACAAATGATGATCACTTTAGAAGAGAGGTGTACATTGGGGTCATTGATAAAATCAGTCAAGAGCTTGATAGTCGGTTTGATGAGGTTAATATAGAGTTGCTTTCTTGTATGGCTGCCCTCAACCCTTCAAATTCATTTGCATCATTTGATGCACAGAAGGTACGCCGACTTGCTGATTTCTATCCTAAGGACATATTTGGCTCTGATTTGTTAAGGCTAGAATTGCAACTTGATACCTATATTGATGTCATGAGACAAGATGATAGATTCATTGGCCTACAGAACCTTGTTGACCTCTCAGTTAAGCTAGTGGAAACAAATAGGCACAAAGTTTATGACTTGGTTTACTTGCTTCTCAAAATGGTATTGCTTCTACTGGTGGCGACTGCAAGTGTAGAGAGGGCATTTTCCAGTATGGATTTTGTCAAAACCAAGCGGAGAAATAAGATGAGTGATAGTCTTTTGGATGATTGTCTTGTCATGTTCATTGAGAGAGACATTTTGGAAGATCTGACTGAAGATGATGTAATCAACACTTTCATGGCTATTAGAAATCGTAGGCCCAAAAAATAGTATTGTAATCTTATTTGTTATTTTAGCTTGTGTTGTTTACATTCCAAACTATTAGTATGCTATTTTAGACTATTTGTACTGTAATTTAAGACTTATTATGCATGTGTATCGAATTGTTGGACAATTTTTATGAAACTTTACCGAATTGCTAAATGGTTTTTACCGGTTTGCATATGAAATTTTTGGTTCGGCATATCCCATGTAAAAATCCTGGCTCCGCCGTTGGCTGTACACGCTGCAGTTGCTGTTGAAATAATTGTTCCATCAGTCGGCGATCACAAAGCCAAGTTTCTAGATCTGAACTGGCACAATCTTGAACATGATCTATGCCAAAGTGCCTTGGTTCATGCCCATAAAGAACTTCAAAAGGTGTAGGCTTCAAAGAAAAATTATATGGCCTAGCTCCGCACGTGGAATGGAGCCTTCTACATACCCATAGCACCTCGCTTACACTTCCGTACTCGCCTCGTGTAAAAGATTTATGACTTTTTTAAAGTCGACATCACACCACTCCCGGTGGCGCGGCAAAACAATATTGTCATGCCAACGGGAGTAACGTGATAAGATTTTTCACGTAGCAAACGCCGTCCAACGTGACAGATCTTGCTGTGCTAACTCATTTGACGTGACAACATTATTTATTCATGCTAACCGGACTGGCACGACCTAATGGGTTAAATGCACGGAAAAGTTTTAAATATGGTTATTATTAAAATGTTGAATAAAAATGATTAAAATATATAAAAAGATCAATGGATGGGATTGACCCTGAACTACGAGCTCCGAGGACATCTAAACCACCACAGCTACATTGCGATCAAGGTTGGACAAAAAGCTCGTTAAGCTGGCTCGGTGGCTCGGTACAAAAGTGCTCCGATTAGATTCATTTATCTTTTAAAATGAAAATGACCCGATTTGGAACGACTTTCAACTTCGGCTGGCTCGTTAGACTCGGCTCGTTAGGCTCGTCGTGAAGTTGGGTCTTAAACAATACAGGAAATAATGATAAATAAGATTATATCAATTTTTAAAAAAGCTCAAAAAAAACTACGGTTGACTCGATATCCAGCCCTAATTGCGCCCGGGCTGCCGGGAAGGTCATCCCGTGCTCGCATGCGTGAGCCCGGCGGACCCAATATAGTGTGGTCTACTTCGCACTGTTAAAATGAGTCCAACTCGCTGCAACAGTTCCAGTGTTTCCACTGTCGTTGTTGGAGTTGGAGGACGTTTTCTTATCTTCCAAATAAATTTGCCACATTTTTTCAGAACGGACTTGCTAGTACTTGAACGTCTGATCCGGGGCATTAGCGTCAGACGATACCCACTCAGCGAGCGAGCGCTCACACCAGTGCGTCGGACTTGCAGGCAAGTGCCTCAGTAGTGGGCCCACGGTGCATGGGACGTCGCCCTCGCCGCCGGCCGCTTCCCACGCGCATCCCATGTGCAACCCCGATATACTTTTGAAACTTTTATATGCTACAGTTGCAACATAAAAAGAAGACAGATGAAACATTCGAAACATGCGTCCGAATCACGTGCAAAACAACTGAAAAATACTTGAAAACCATTGCAAACATATGCAACATTTAGAGAAAATACTTGCAAAACACCTGCAACCACTTAAAAATATGCTGGCAACACACATGTATATGCAACTTCTATATCTACTTTTGCAACAACTAGATGAAAATAGTTGCAACATACGTGTGATACAAATGGGAATACAATTGAAATATACACTTGAAACATACGTGTATAGCCATTGCAACATGTGCAATACCCCGATCTACTTTTGTAACATCCCGACCTACTTTTGCAACTTCAATACAAAACCTTGCAACATACATCTGAAACATCAGAAACACTTGAAATATATGTTTGCTGCATACACTTTCTGTGCAACATCTCCTTGTTGCTTGAAAAGGGAGGTCTCTTTGCTGGTCGGTAATGGAAGCTCATCGGTGTGTGGAGTTTATCGGTGTAGAGCTCGCTGCTCTGGTGGAGAAAATAGCGACAAGTCTGACAGAGAAGGTCGCGGCGGGTTGCTCCGATGGACAAGACTCGCTTACCTACTGCGAAATGGTATGTTCCGTCCGACAAAAAACACTTACTTGTTGCGATCGAGCGACATGCCCGGTCGCGTGGGTGCAGTGCAAAATGTGCAGGCGAGCGGCTGCACGAACAGCTCCAGGTTCATCGGAAAATTTGCTCCGTATCGTACGTTCGTACAGGCAGCACGGAGACGACGATGACGCTCAAGGTGTCCCAGGCAACAAGTCAAACGTCGTCTCGCGCTCGGCAGTCGGCACGCGCGCCGATCGAGCAAGTCCACCACGGCCTTCGTGGCCCATGCGATCCGGTCGTATATACGTCCGTCCCCACAGACGACAACGACCGACGTCACGTGCAGCGTGGACGTGCGACCGCAGTCGTGGTTGCTCAAGCTTGGTGGATGCGTTGGTGGTTTGCATGCTCTTCAAATTGGGGTCCGCCGTCCACGGACCACCTTCAATTTCCAAGCGTGCACACGCCGGCACATTCTTCTTATCCACGACTTCCAAACACTTCAATATTAATATTAATCTATAAATGGATGATGTGCCATAATATTTATATTTAAGGAAAGCATTCATATATAGAAATAATATGTTAAAATTTGAGCTCTAGCTCATATTCAACTCATTTTGTTTTTGAAAAAGCAAATTAGTATGCTCTTTGGAACTATAAATGGGCCTCCATGACTTTGAGCCATATGTGGAGGATATAACATGGATATTTTTAATCAACATTTTCTCAAAAGGGTTTTGTTTCATAAAAACTTTTAAACGCACTTTGTAGAGAAAACTTTATAGTATGTTTTCATAGTAGAAACGATATAGTTTGAATTTAGGTATAAGCTCAAATTCAAACTTAAACTCGATATATTATTTATATCGTTATTTTTATAGAACATAAGAAGGACTTTTGTTTTTTGAAACGTTTTCGTAGACATCTTTCAAAAAGAATAAACATCTATAAGTGTTCTTGGACACCATGTTGGGCTACATCAACCGCATGCTCATGGCTGAGGACATCGATGAGAGGTTTGAGCACTAACCGGAGCACCTGTGTTGTTCGCTGCGCCGTTGATGACCTCTCTCTCTCTCTCTCTCATCTGGACGCACTGTTCGTCTAAACGGCCGTTTAGTCCGTTTAAACACCGTTTAAACGATAAACAGAAGTCAGTCGTATTGTTTATGCCCTAAACGGTGAATTAAACAGTTGAGCCGTTTAAACCCGTTTAAACCGTTCAATCCCGTCTAAACGGTCTAAACAAAATCAGATTAAACGTGATTAAATGAGCTAAACAACCATTTAATCCATAATTAAGTTAATTAAAGGACTACGTCTATCACAATCCATAATTAAGTTAATTATAGGATTCGAGGGCTCGGTGCCTCCCCCGAGGGGATTCCTACGTCGACCTCCTCCTTTGGCCTCGAATACGTCCTGCAGTGCCTCGAGAGCGTGGCTCGAGCCCTGGCCATGTACGAGCGCACCCCTGGTCGTCCCTAACTCTGTTACTCGAGGGCAGCTGTCGAACCCTGGTCGAGGGCCAGCTTTTGATCCCTCAAGGTTTAGGTTTCTTCGGTCGAGCCCCCGAGCCTCGCGCGCACGAGGTCGATCAGAGTCCGGACCGTCTTTTACTGTTCGTCCCTCATGCTCCTTTTCCAGAAAAAGGAGGGGGTGGAGAACGTCGTACTACCCTCGTTTGGGTGAGTTCCGACGGCCTCTGGTGAGCTACTAACGGGGGAATTCGAGTGAGAGTCCGTGCCCTAGTCGTTAGGGGTCGGCTAGTGGCCCGGAGGCGCTCTCAAAGATGCCAAGAAGTGGTCATGTGGATCTCGATTCCCTGCGACAGGATTCGAGGGCTCGGTGCCTCCCCCGAGGGGATTCCTACGTTGACCTCCTCCTTTGGCCTCGAATATGTCCTGGGGTGCCTCGAGAGCGTGGCTCGAGCCTTGGCCATGTACGGGCGCACCCTTGGTCATCCCTAACTTTGTTGCTCGAGGGCAGCTGTCGAACCCTGGTCGAGGGCCAGCTTCCGCTCCCTCGAGGCTCATACCGGGCTCGGGGCCCGTTTCCCAGGTATTTTGGGAATATCCGTCCGCGGATCCCTCCCCCGCCCGTTAGCCGGGCGCGTCTTTTTAGGAGGGGAGGCGAGATCGGCGCGGCAGTGGGCGACGTGGCGTACGGTTACGACGTGGGGGATGGCCACGTGCCCAACTCCTGCGAGATGTAAGGAAACGATTAGGTGGGCGCATTTAATGAGGGAAACTGTTTCTACCTTTTCGCGCGACCGTTGGGCTTCCGCCTGGGCATATAAAATCAAGGCCTGGGGGTCTGCGTTCCCCACCGTTCCCTTGTGCTCCTGCAATCTTCTGCCTCAGACAACCCTTGCCTTATTGCGCTCTCCGCCCGCATCGCAGCCGCCACCGCATCCTCTCCGTCCACCCCCCTTCCGACAACACCGATGGCAGGAAAGAGCCAGATCCTCCCCGCCGATGACTGGGCCGCCTCCTCGGTGACGGAGAGGAGGTTGGAAGAGTTGGTCGAGGATGGGCTGCTGCGGCCAAGGACGAGCCTATCGCAGCCGGAGTGGATCGCGCCGCCTCCTGCCCACCGGGAGCCGGCGCCCCCTGAAGGGTACGTGGTGAGCTTCGTCTGCTTTCACGAGCGGGGGTTTGGTGTGCCGGCGTCCGTCTTCATGCGCGCGCTCCTCCACTACTACCAGGTGGAGCTTCACCACCTTGCCCCCAACGCCATCGCGCAGGCCGCCATCTTCGCGGCGGTCTGCGAGGGCTACCTTGGGGTGGAGCCGTAGTGGAACCTGTGGCTTCACCTTTTCAAGGCCGAGCTCTTCGCTAAGAAGGCGGGGAAGAAGGGCGTCCTGTGCACGGCTCGAGTAGGGAGTTGCGTCCTGCAGGTGAGGTCGAACCGGGCGGATCTATACATCTCGGCTCGCCTCATCTTTTTGAACAGCGGGTGGCACGAGGGTTGGTTCTACCTCCGCAACGATGAAAATCAGTTGCCGAGGTACACCGGCCGCGTGCTGACCGCTCGAGAGGATCGCTGGACGTACGGAGTGCCGGAAGCCGAGAAGCCACGCCTGGACCCGCTGCTAGCGGCGCTGCAGCAGCTTCGCCTTCGGGGCTTGACGGCTGCGGCGGTGGCTGCGGCCTTCCATCGCCGCAGAGTGATGCAGCTGTGCCGGCGTCGTCTCCGCCTCGACCAGATGACTCCGGAGGCATCTCTGGAGGGGACCTGGATGTCCCACGAATCCCTTGCCCTCGAGGAGGTCCTCCGGCGAGCGCGCCGGATGGTTGGGAACTTCAAGGTGGAGGAGGTCAACCGGGTCCCCATGAGACCTACCGAAGGGTTCGAGCCCGTGGTACGTATCTTAGGGCTAGTATGTTTGCTAATTTCGTTTATTTTTGGATTTCGCTGATTTGGTCGAGGCCGGCGTGTAGGATTTGTCGGCGCTGCAGGAAACGCGTCCGCCAGTCCCAGAGGACCGGCCCGCCCGGGAGGCTCGACGCCAGCATGCCTCCAAGAAGAAGCAAACCAAGGAGACGACCAAGAAGCGGGCAATCCACAAGGCCAAAGAGGCGGAGGCGTTGAAGAAGCTCCGGCGCCAGCAGACCATCGACGGGGTCCCCCTGGCACCGTCGCCTTCCGAGACGATCTCAGGGGAGGACGACGACAGCAGCGGCGAAGACGACGACGCCCTGTCACGGTATGAGACTGCGACCGGACTGGGGGACCTTCCTGACATTTGCCCCCTACTGGAGCCCATCAGGGGGGCGTCTTCCTCGGTCGTCGTGGTCAAGGAGTCCGAGGAGGAGGGGAAGACAGAGAAGGAGACGAGCCCCTCGACGGGAGGGGCCGCTTTACCCCGGACCCAGCGAGAGGGGTCAACGGGGACGCCCGCACTAGCCCAGATCCCGCAAGCTCGGGCAAGGGCTGGGACGGTAGTACCGGCGTCGTCATTGGCGGCGGCGTCGGTAGGCGTGAGAACCCGAGGCCAGCTGGCCTCGGAAGCACAGAAGGCCAAGGAGTGCCCGGCCTGCTGGTGGGGCCACTACGAGGCCACAATCGGCCGCCCTGGGAGGCTCGGATCGCGCGGGGTCGAGACCCTTGGTGCCGATTTCTGGGTAAGCGTTTCTGCTTGGTTGTTCTGCCTTTCTCTGGATCCGTTGGCTGACATTTCTTCTCACTTTGCAGGTTAAAGCGGAAGGCGGAGCCAATGGGGCCTACCCCCGTGAAGTCGCTGCGGGCCAGCGCCGTTGTCCTCAACCGGACGGCGGAGCAGGATGCGGCCTGGGTCCGGCAGGTCGAGGCCGCGAAGGGGCGCCTGCGACAACGGCAGGGGGCAGCGGATGCCACGGTGGTTGCTGGCTCTGATCCTGCCCTGGAGGAGTCCGAACCTGCGGAGATGGTGGCGCCCGGTGTGGTCGAGGTGGGGCCCAGGTCGTCGGTGACGGCCGAGGCTGCCGTCGAGGTCATGACGGGCGAGGCACCCGTCCGCGGCGTGGAGCGGGCGGGTGTTGACGTGACCATGGAGGAGGTCGCGTCGGTGTCGGGGCAGGAGGCGGCCCTGGCGAGGGGGTCGCGGCCGCAACAAGACCCATCGGTGGAGCCAGCGGGTACGGTGGAGGGCGGGGCGGTCGAGCCCCTGACCGGAGCACCAGAAGAAGAGGCGCCGGCTCCGGGGGCGCCAACGGTCGAGGCGCGGGTACCGGAGCTGTCGTCGGTCGAGGCACCGGCTCCGGAGGCGCCGGCGGTTGAGGGGCCAGTTCCCTTAGGAGGGCGGGCACCCATGACCGTGGACCTTACCCTCGACGACACCCCCCTGGACAAAGGGAAACAAGTGATGGGGGTCGAGGGGGGCGAGGCCGCGGATCAGGCCGGTGCCTCGACGTTTGTTGGAGAGGCGGGAACTACGGGCGAGGCCGGCCGGGTCGTCGTCGTCATGGCCCGACATTGCCACGCTGGCGATAGCGCGGGCAGAGACAGAGATACCGAGGTGGGGGGGCCATCCCTCCAGTTTAGGGACGCCGCGAACCCCGACGCTGAGCCCATCTTCGTCCTGAACGACAAAGATGAAGTGCACCGATGGGAGTACCTCGAGGGCGTCCGTCGGCACCTTGATCGGTTGCTCGGAGTGGCGTCCGAGGCCGTGCGGAGTACGCGGGATGCCACCGAGGTATGATCGACCCGTCGTCTTTCTCCGTGGTTTTCTTGGTGTCTTTTCCCTCGGCTTTTTAACCTTTTCGGTTTTTTCGGATTGCGTTCAGGAGCTGAAGGAGTACTCCCGCCGCAAGTCACTCTTCATCCAGGATGAGAGTGGCGTGTGGGCCGCGCTGTCTCAGCAACGGGTCCTGGTCGAGGAGGCCCAGAAACGGCTTTCCTATCAGAACGCCGAAATGGCTGAGCTGCGCGTCGTGTACGCGGTGGTGAAGGAGGAGGCGATGCAGGCTTGGGCGGCCAAAGCCGTGATGCGCACTGACATGGACAAGGCTCGGGAGGAGGCTGCCCAGGCCCATAGGGTTCTCGAGCCCCTGTCGAGACGGGTGAAGGAGCTCGAGGAGAATGTCTCCCAGGTTAGCCGTCAGCGCGACGCCCTCAACGTCGAGGTCGAGCAGGCCACCGCTCGTTCTGATGCTCTGAAGGACAAGGTCACGACACTGAAGGGAGCCGTCCAAGAGAAGGACGCAGCTCTTGAGTCTGCTCGGCAAGAGATCGAGGCGCTAAAGGCGACCATCAGTGACAAGGACAGCGCCCTCCTAGGGCTCGAGCGGACGTGCGGGGGGCTTCGCAACGAGGTCGTGGGCCTGCAGACCCATATCGAGGGTAAGTGTGATTGTTACGGCCATGACGTTGAGGGCCTCGTGTTGGTATTAATTTGTTTATCTTATTTCAGAGCTGGAGAGGGAGAATCGAGAGGCCCAATCTTCTGCCAACTCCTTCCAGAGCCTCCTCGAAGCCGAGATCCAGAGGACCCAGCTGCTCCAGGGCGCGATCACCACCATGTGTGATGGCCTGGGGGTCGAGCCCGATGCCGACACCGGGGAAGATGTTCCGGGGAACTCCTTCATCCGTCAGATGGTGGCGCTGGGCCGCCTTGCCCGGGAGAAGATACGGGACGGCCTCCATCACGGCGTAAAGAGGGCGCTGGCCGTTGTCCGTTCAGGGTTTGTGTTCGACATGAAGCTCATCGCTGAGGGCTTCATCATAGACCTGGATCGGACGGACGAGGAGAACGAGGATGCCTGCCTGGAGCTGATTGAAGCCGCGGAAGAGCCTGGAAGCCGTCTGGCCTCGCTTTTTGAAGCCGAGGTGGTTCCGCCTGCTGACGATGAGGGCCTGTGAGCTAAATCTGGGCATGAAGGCCCATGTAATAAGTTAGTATTTTGAATTTTGGTCGTGGTGGCCTCGAAGGCCCTAAGAACTCGAAACATAAACCGTTTCGTGGTTAATTTAGTTTTATTCGAGCTTTTCTTCCCTTTATCGCTTGGATCGTGTTCTCGCGTGATTTACTTAGCACGCAGTTGCATCCTTTGGCGTAAGGGAGCGAGTGGAGGTACCGTAGCCTCAGGGGCGTAAGTGATCTCATGGCTCAACTGCCCTCGAGCTTCAGGGTGATGTTGCGGCCTTGTAAATCGTGTGAGAGCCTGATCTAAGCGACAGGAGGTATGTTCTTTTTCAAAGTTAGGAACCGTTATTTAGATCTCCCTGGCGTGAAGTCGCACCACTAAAAGGTGTGAGGGGTGAGTGGAGGTACCATAGCCTCGGAGGCATAGGTGATACTCCTGACTCGAGAGCCCTTTCGAACCTTAGGGTGCTCTTGCAGCGAAGTCGATCTAAGAAGCGGTTCTTAAATTTTAAAAAAGAGCATAAGTTTTTTCGGGGACTGGGGGGTTCCCCCCTTGTAGCCCCCGAGGGAGGGTCGATTCTGGGAGTGCAGAGTCGATCCTTCCTCATTGTGAAACGAAAGTTTGAACATCGCTGTATTCTTTATTGACGAAAAAGAAATTACAAAGCCTCGAGACTTTTTAAGGAAAGAAGCGACGTAGCTGTTCAATGTTCCAAGCGTTGGTGAGGATTTCGCCCTTCTCGTTGGATAGCTTGTAGGTGCCCAGCTTTAGTACTTCTGCGATGATGTACGGCCCTTCCCATGGTGGCGTGAGCTTGTGCCGTCCCTTGGTGTTCTGGTTCCGCCGTAGCACCAAGTCGCCGACGTTGAGGTCACGCTTGCGAACGTGTCTGTCATGGTAGCGTCGGAGACCCTGCTGGTACCTGTCAGAATGCAACAGAGCCACATCTCGGGCTTCCTCGAGGTGGTCGAGGGCGTCCTGTCTTATGGCGTCGTTATTTTTTTCATTGTAGGCCTTCAACCTTGGGGATTCGTATTCTATATCAGTTGGGAGCATAGCCTCAGACCCATAGACTAAGAAGAACGGAGTGAACCCCGTGGCTCGACTCGGCGTTGTTCTTAGGCTCCACAGGACCGAAGGTAGCTCGGCAGTCCAAGGCGTGCTCGGTGACTTCCCTAGGTATGCCCGGCATATCCGAGGGACTCCACGCAAAGATGTCGACGTTTGCGTGGAGAAAGTCGACGAGTACTATTTCATATTTAGGATCAAGGGTGGCGCTGACGTTTAGCGCCTTTCCCTTGGGATCAGCGGGGTCGAGGGGTACGAATTTGACATCTTCCGCGGGCTCGAAGCTGCCGGCATGGCGTTTTGGGTCGGGAATCGCATTGGCAAGGCCGTCGAGGTCTGCAGCCAAGATCGCCAACTCCAAAACAGCCTTGCCGTGCTCGACGCACTCGACGTCGCACTCGTAGGCATGTTCATATGAGGGCCCTATAGTGATGACACCGTTTGGGCCGGGCATCTTGAGCTTGAGGTAGGTGTAGTTCGGGATTGCCACGAACCTAGCATAGCATGGGCGCCCTAGGATAGCGTGGTACGTTCCATGGAATCCGACTACTTCGAAAGTGAGAGTCTCCTTTCTGAAGTTGGCCGGTGTGCCAAAACAAACAGGCAGATCGACCCATCCGAGGGGTTCCGCCCGTTTGCCTGGCACGACTCCGTGGAAGCCCCCGACGCTAGGTTGGAGGCGCGCTCTCTCGACCCCCAGAAGGTCGAGGGTCTGGGAGTAGATGATGTTGAGGCTGCTTCCGCCGTCCATGAACACCTTGGTGAGGCGTGTGTTGGCGATGACGGGGTCGACAACGAGCGGATAGACTCCTGGGTTGGGGACGTAGTCTGGGTGGTCGTCACGGTCGAAAGTGATGGCCACCGCAGACCAATCAAGAAAGCGGGGGACTGCCGTTTGTACGGAGAAAACCTCACGCCGTTCTCGCTTGCGCTGGCGTGCCGAGAGGTGGGTTGAGGGCCCTCCGTAGATCATGAAGCAGTCGTGGATCTCGGAGAATCCCCCGTCCTTGTCGTCACTCTTAGGGTCCTCCTTCTTGTCGTCCTTCTTGACACCGGCACCCCCAAAGTACCTGCGAAGCATATGACAGTCTTCGAGGTTATGGTTAGTGGGTCCCTTGTGGTAGGGACACGGCTCTTTGAGCATTTTGTCGAGGATGCCCCCGCCGGGGGGCCTCGAGGCTTCTTGTGCTCGGTAGCAGCGACGAGCTCGTCGGTCAGGGCCTCGAGCTTGCCCTGCTGGCCTTTCTTCTTCTTGCGGTTGTTTCTCTTGGAGCCCCGAGTGGAGCTCGCGGGATCGTCGACCTTCTGCTTCCCCCTTTCCGGGTCGCCACCAAAGATTGCATCAACCGCCTCCTCGCCGGCGGCGAAGTTGGTGACAATGTCCATCAACCCGTTGGCAGTGAGTGGAGTGTTACGGCCTAATTCTCGGACCAACTCTTTATAGGTGGTGCCGGAGAGGAAGGCCATAATTACGTCAGAGTCGGTGACGTTGGGGAGCTCGGTACGCTACCGGGAGAAGCGCCGGATGTAATCCCGGAGGGATTCACCTGGTTTTTGCTTGCAGCTCCGGAGGTCCCACGAGTTGCCGGGGCGCATGTAGGTCCCCTTGAAATTTCCCTCAAACACCCTTATGAGATCATCCCAGTCGTGGATCTGTCGAGGTGGGAGATCCTCGAGCCAGGCTCGGGCGGTGTCGGAGAGGAACAGGGGGAGTTGTCGAATGATGACCCGGTCGTCGGTGGCCCCGCCTAGCTGACACGCCAAGCGGAAATCGGCGAGCCAAAGTTTGGGTTTGGTTTTGCCGTTGTACTTGGTGAGAGTCATGGGGGGAGGGGCAAAACCGAGCCAGGAGCACCGTCTCACGAATAACCTTACTGAAGACCCGAGGACCCGGGGGCTCGGGTGAAGGGCTACGATCTTTCGAACTGTCGTAGCGTCCGCCCCTATGGACGTGGTAGCCTCGAGGCACGCCATCACCGTGCTTGTGCGTGCGGCGCTCGACGATGTTGCCACGGGTGTCTCAAGGCTCGTGATCATTGGTGGTGGGCTCAGGGGCCGGAGCTACCCGGTTTCACCGGGCAGGCTCGGGGTGAACCGAGGCTTCTCTCTCCTATCGGGAGGGCTCGATGATCCGCTCCGAGGCTGCCTCGCGTTGCCTCGAGGCAGAGCTCTCGGCCTGCTGCATGGCGGCGGTCTCGAGGAGTTCTCGGATTTCATCTCGGGCCCGACGGGCGTCGGGGTTTGACGGCTCGGGCATGTTGCGGAGGAGCATGGCGGCGACGACGACGTTCTGGCTGGCTCGAGCGAAAACCGGGGGGTCGACCACCCGGTCCTCGTTGATGCGACGGTTGACGTCGCGAGCTCTCCCGCCAAGTGCGCGTTCTGCACGCTCACGCTCGAGGGTTTGTTGGAGTAGATCCAGGTTTTCCCATTCCTCGTCAAGCCTGTCCTGCAACTCACGAATCTGCTCGAGCTGCGTTCCTTGATCCGCAAGGAACTGAGGGTCGTCTCGCTCAGCAGGAAGCTCGACATGAGGTGGCATGTGCCTTCCTTCGACTGGCTCTTCGTCCTCTGATTCCAAAGTGCTTTCAACATCAATGTTGAAGCATTCGCGGGTCGGATCATAGGTGTCGTCAGCCGAGTCGGAGTCAGGAGCGCCAAAGTAGTAGTATGACGGGGGAATGTGTGGCCGTTGCAAATCGTCACTGGGGTTGCGATGTTGAGAAGCAGTCACATGGGGCTCTGTTTCCGGTGTCTCCATAGAGTCCCAATAATCAAAAGCCGGTGTGGATGCAACGAGGTCCAGAGTGGAGCGTAGATGGTGCCCGGGGAGTTCCTCATAAGTACTCATGCGAGTGCTCATGGAAGATGTGTATATCCGGGCAGCCGAGTCTAGCCCAAACGGGAATGGTGATGGAGATGTTGCTGCCCGCGCCGAAATGGATGCTCTGGACAGTGGTGTCTCACCGGACGGGGGAGCGGCGGGATTCTCCGTCGGCATGTTACCCTTAGTCAAGCTCGTCCTACCCAAACCTTCCACAAGGAGATCTAGGCCGGCGCCTGGCTGGGGGGTGCCGGACCGAGGGATCCCATCACCCTCTGCGAGGTGAAGACTGTGGTTGTACCGGGCTCGTCGTCGTCGGGCGGTCCGTGCCCGCCTAGAGCGACGGTACCGGCGGATTGCTCCCCCGGGCTGGGAGAGCTCATAGTCCTCGTCGGTTGGGTGCCTGGGTGAAAGTAGGACCATATCGTAGCCATAGCCAAGCGACATGAACTCCAAACTCCCGAACCAGATCACCGTGGCCAACGGAATAGGGCGTTCGGGGTCAGCCATCTAGGAAAAAAGGCGAGAAAGCGATGTTGGCACACAGCGATCCCCTACCTGGCGCGCCAACTGACGGTGTTCGGACCCGAGGGGGTCCTAAACCAACGAGTAAATGCTGCGTGTCTCTTTCCTGGATGGTGATGCAAGGAGAACACACGGTAGTTTATCCTGGTTCGGGCAAAAGAAGGCCCTACGTCCAGCGGGGGGGAGAAGTTTGTATTTCCTTGCACCGAAGTGCTCGTGTAGGGGTTACAAGCATGCGAGAGAGGGCGTCGAGCCCAAGTCTCAAAGAGAGAAAAAAGAGGACAAGGGTGATTGCTTGAGATATCGATCTCTATCTTGTGTCTTGCCTATTGTCTCTTGTTTTTCTTCGTCGTCCCCCCTCCGTTGTAGAACCCTGGCCTGCCCTTTTATAGGGCGAGAGGAGGCCAAGACGATGGGGAGCCTTGAGGTGATGTTTTGTCGATTCCTGTTGAGCTGACCGTAGCGACGTGCTCTGGGAATGGCCGGCCATCCCTGGACGTCATGACGTCGTGGGAGACGAGACGGCGAAATGACCTGGAGCGCCGTGCCACACCGTCCTTCCCTTGCCGTTGAACCGTGTCGAGCGTCGAGGTTGGGTCGAGGCCGGGTCGAGATCGGATGGATAAGGCCGAATCCCTGAGATTGCGGAGAATGGGCCTTGTCTTATCCTCCCTCGAGGGGCGATCGATGGTAAACAGTGCGCGGTAAGGTGGGTACAGTGACGGCTTTCACCTCCCATCACAGGATGGGCGGTAAAACAGTGAGATCTGACACGGGCATTGTTCCCACGTCGATCCTGGTCGCAGCCATGCCGGTAGGTGGTAGTAGGTAATCGCATTAAATGCTATGACTTTTGTCCTGGGGTAGGTAAAGAGAGGGAGTCGAGGCGCTCGACCCGGGCTCACGCGAGTTGGAGTTTTTCCCAGTGGGCGGACGAGCCTCGCGCGGGTCGGAGCGCCATCGAGGTACCTTGCTGTACGGGATGGGGCGCGGTCGAGGCGCCCCGTCGAGCGGGCCTCGTACGAGTCGGAGCCGGAGCGCGGTCGAGGCACCCCGTCGAGCGGGCCTCGTACGAGGCGGACTGGATACGCGATCGAGGCGGACTGCCTTTTATTGCGGTTTCAGTCGTTTTAGTTTTTTATTAACGATGGATGTGGGTACCCCCGTACTGTTGGTACCGACAAGAGGGACCACGGCGGCTGCGCCCTTCACGCACGCGAGGAGTATCGCGGCGCTAGGCGAGGAGGATCGCGGCAGGAGGCAAGAGTTGCGGTGCATACAGTTGGATCCAGTAGGATGTGGGCCTACTTTTTAAAAAAAATTACCAAGTCAAAATGACAAACTATTGGAAAGTGTCTATTTTTTCACCTGGCATATATTTTAAGGAGTTGTCAAATCACAAGATTTGAATTTTGGCAAACTCTTAGAGATGCTGAACACTCTTGCGACGCTCTGCATGCTAATCATAAGGTGGAAAAGGGCAGAGGCTCAGGCATCGTGCGTGGTAGGCTCATAACAAGCAAGACTGATCTTAAGAGGCGCGGTGGCCGGCGACTTGGTGGTCCGGCGGGTGGAGGTCGGACATCTTCGTCTCTCTCTCCTACGTGTATGCTTATAGAAAGCTGCTAACGGCCTGTTGCGGGTGCCCTGAATCTTCCCGTCCGAGCTTAATCCTGGAGCGGGCGCGTCACGTTACGCACGGCCACGTACAAGCCCCCATCCATGGGCGGATACAAAGGTATTCCCCGTGTTCCCGAGAATACCTAACTATTTTGATACACTTTTATGTATATATATGTGTATATTCTTATATATGTATATATATAATGCTATATTTTGCAGTATTTTCACTCATTGCAGTCGAAAATAGTAAAAAAAATAGTTTCTCGGCTTAGCTCCGCCATATTTTATAGTTTTTTTTTGAAACTTGACCAGGGGAGAGCTTCCCCACCTTTGTATTAAAAAAAATGCGCACACCAGTTAGCGGTGAGGCAGGAAGGAGTAGGGATAAAAACGGTATGGGTATTTTTCGACCGTATTCGAGACCGAATCCGTTTAGAGTGGTTTTAATCCGTCCGTATCCGAGTCCGGATATTTAACATCCGATACTGTATTCGTATCCGAATATTTAAATCACATATTTATGATGTCGATATCCAATCGTATCATATCCGATATTTTTTATACTATCCGTATTCGAATCCGAATCCGGACATAAATATGAAAACAAATACGATATGAGTGATATCCGTCCGTATCTGATCCGTTTTCATCCCTAGGAAGGAGTATGGGATACAATCGCTGATGAAAGTGTGCCAGCCAAGAAGGCTGTTTACAAGCTGAGGTGGTAGGCATTTGCGCCAGAGAATAAGATCATCACGAACCCTAGACAAAACTGTCCTAACATAGAAGGGTTCATCACGGAATATGTGGCCGTTCCTGCAGTCCCAGATTCTCCAAAGAATTGTCAAGAATACGAACGGCCAGAGGCTCGTGTCAAGTCCTGGCGGCGGAGGGAAAGTCCAGGTAGCGTCATCAGCAAGCGAAGCGACGTGTTGAAGGTTCAGTCTATTCCACAATCTTGAACTTTGCACGCAGCCGAAGAAAACATGGAACCTGTCTTCGTCAGCTCCACTGCACCGCTCGCAGGTGCTGCTGTCGACAACATTCTTGGCGTGGAGGTTTACCCGCATGCTTAGGCGATTTTTGAAATACAGCCATGCGAACACCTTCACCTTGTTCGGCAGCCTCGTGCCCCAAATTCTTCGGCCATGGACGTCTGTTGCATCACCCGACGAGTCCAATGCCTCGTAAGCCTCCCGCGTGGTGAAGGGTCGCTGAGTGTGCTTCAGCAGACGGATGCCTGCACTGTCTCCCAGTCGGGTTCCCTGCAAAATGTCAAGCAAGCTAGGCAGCTGATTGCTAGCAGCCGTGGTGAGTCTGGGGCGTAGGCGCAAATCAAAACCGCTCTGGAAGACACACTGCACCGAAATGTTAGGCCTAGTAGTGTGGGAGAAGAGAGCAGTGTGAGTGGAAGAGAGTGGCCCGTCGGGGAGCCAATGATCGAACCAGAAAGAGGTGGCAGCCCCATTGTTGACCCGGACATAGGTAATGGACCTAAAGGTGTCTAATTCGTCAGAGACTATGCGCCAAAGGAAGCTGCAGGAGCTACAGATGGGAGTGTCGAAGGAGGAGGCGCTGTTCATAACCCAAGCTTTCCAGCTTGCACAGTCGGCTGAAAAGAGTTTATTGATAAATTTCATAAGCAAGCATTTGTTTTGAAGGGCAAGGTCCTTCACGCCGAGCCCACCCTTGTCTTTAGGGGCCTGGACCATAGTCACAAAGTTTTTGGGTCGATGGGGTCGAGGTACGGGGTCGCGGTACGTGGTACGCTGCTCGTGATAGATTTTTACACTTCGGGTCGAAAATGAACCCGTGAATCCGGGTCGGGGTCGATGAACCCGGGTCGAGGGTCGAAGGTGGTGAACCCGTTTTATGTGACTATGGCCTGGACAGCGTCCCAGGCAACTAAACATTTGGAGCCGTGGCATTGATCTTCCCCAGTCCAGAAGAAGGCGCGTCGCCGCCTATCAATGGCTTTGATAACCGTTTTTGGGACATCAAGCGCGGACATGTAATGGAGCGGTAGGGCGCTAAGAACGGAGGTACATAGGGTAAGGTGACCGGCACGGTTAAGAAGAGAGGCCTGCCAGCCGGACAGGTATTTGTCACAAGATGCGATTAAGGGGAGGCAATCAGAGATAGTGAGTTTGTGAGGGGTGAGCGGGAGACCAAGGTAGATTTGAGGAAATGATGAAACGGTGGTACCGAAGGCAGTAGCCAAGGCATAAGCTTCATCGGAGGGAACAGCGATGGGAGGAAAGTTGTTTTGTGATAGTTGATGGCCAGGCCCGTGGCGCTCTCAAATAGTTGATGGCCAGGCCCGTGGCGCTCTCAAATAGTTGAAGGATTTCCTTGGTGGCCGAGACAGCCTTGGCACTGCAGCGCAAGAAGATTAGGGTATCGTCCGCGTATTGGAGGATTGGGCAGGGAGAGTTGGGGAGGACGGGGTGGGCAATGTCAGCAGCAAGAGGGTGGTGTTGAAGGAGGCGTTTGAGCACATCGGCAACGATTATGAACAAGTATGGGGACAGGGGGTCACCCTGACGTAATCCCCGTTTACAGTTGATCCATTTCCCAGGCACTCCATCAAGAAGGACTGCTGTTTTGCCCGTTTGGAGAAGTTCATGAATCCATCTGCACCACTTGTCAGAAAAACCTCTACAGCGTAGGATCGATAGTAGGCTGTCCCAATTCACACAGTCGAAGGCTTTGTGGAAGTCGATTTTCAAGACAATTGTGGGGCATTTCCTCCGGTGACAGCAGTTTAGAAGATCGGCGGCATAAATAAAATTGTCTACGATACATCGTCCCTGGACAAAGCCAGATTGGCCAGGGCCGATGAGAAGCGGGATAAGAGGTTGCAGCCAAGAGGTCATAACCTTGGAGATGCACTTGACCGTTGAGTTCTGAAGGGCAATGGGCCTAAAATCCTGTGGACGACGGGCTTCCTCTTTTTTCGGGAGCAGCACAAGATAGGAACGGTTGATCTGACACAAGTCAGTATTATGGGCGTGAAAGGATGATAGCAATGACAGGAGGGCGGGGGAGACAACGGCCCACGAATGTTTGAAAAAGTGAGGGCCAAATCCATCAGGCCCGGGACTGGCCAGAGAGTGCATACTTCTGATAGCCTTGAGGATTTCGTCAGAAGCAAAGTTGTCATCAAGCGAGGTAAGAGGGGCAGGGCCTTCCGGGTAGAGGCTATTAAGAGAAAATGCCCACGTCGTGGCGACATTGGTGCCCAGCAGACCGAGGTAGAACCCGTGGAGGGCAGCAGCCTTCTGTTCGTGCCCGTAAAGCTCGCACCCTTCATGTTCCAAGACCTGAATCTTATTCTTACGTCGACGCTGATTAGCACACGCGTGGAAGTAGCGTGTGTTTTCGTCCCCTTCAATTGCAGCCCGGATTTTGGCTCTTTGTTTCCAAAGCGTCAGTTTTGCGTGGGTGACGCGACCAAGAACTGCAGTGACCACACGACGTAGGTTGTTCTCCGGAGCCAATAGCAAGTAAAAAACAACTGATTTTTTTATTGATGTGGAAGTAGGAATACCCAACTCTAAAATCCTGGCTCCGCCACTGGCCCCATCCCATTTCCCAGCGTGCCCGACTCCGACTGCCCATGGTGCACTGCACAGCAGCGAAGTTTCCCCACGCTCAGAGTCGTGCTGTACAAGTTCTATGTAGCAGTTTGATATCTGCTTTTCGCAAATAGAAAATGCACGAATGCCAGGTTAGTACTGTCTCTGAACTCTGTTTATAGACCCCCCCCTAAAACTCGATCGTGTGCGGTGTAGTCTTGCAGTCTGATTAGAACTACTCCCTCGGTTCCAATTCCAAATTATAAGTGCATTGACTTTTTTTTCAGAGTAGGCTCCGCTAAAGGTAATGGAGCTTGGGGGCGGACATCGTCTCCTCTTCGCTAACTACTTTCAGGCTGGTCACCACCAGATGCTGTTTGAACTGATGTTGTCTCCGTGATCTGATTATCATATGATGGTCCTATTGGGACAAATGGCCTTCCCTGCATGACTTCTCCCAGAGTATTCTTCAATGTATTGATGAACACTCGGTTATGATTGGTAAGGGTATCTGACATAGCGCGGCCAATTGTTTCAGACATCTCATGTTGCGCGTTCACAACATCTGGATCTCGTTGTCCGTCCAGAAGGGTTCTTGGGAACTTGGTCTTTTGGAACACCTTGTTGTCGTGAGTACGTCCATAAGATAGAAGTAGCTTCGCTTCGTACTCTTGCATCGCCTTCTCGAAGTCTCCTATTAGATCTTCAGTCAGCTCTTCTCTAGTGACAATGAAGGCATCATCGTTGAATCCCATGTCGGCGATTGTGGTCCCATCGGGCGTGCCAAAAAGCGTGTCGACATAGAATCGTGATCCTGCGTCGGGCACACTTGGGAGGCCACGCTGGGATCTGCGGGAAGCACCGGGGCTAGTAGATCCCTAGACCTCAGGTCGCCTAGAGCAGAGTGGGGTGCTAGCGTGCCAGTCAATTTGACCCTGCAATTGACAAAGAGAACGATCGGATCAGTAACACAAGGTGCAACATGTCGGTTTATTTGCCAGACAGTTCCAATGTACGGCTCCATGAGCCAAGAGATTAAGGCAATCGACTAGAGAGTCGACACCTCAGAGTGTAAGCATAAACATAATGTAAAGAGTAAACTGAACAGCTATGTAGATGTACATGTAAAGCGTAGATTCATTAGCCGAGCAGGTTTAGTCGATACAGGTTAAATGGTAGAACGAATGCATGTTCTAGATTAGCCACCGAGAGGGCTCGCATTCCTGCTGAAGCTAGTCTTTGAGGCCAGCGGCTCCAGCAAGCCTACACAAACCTACCCAAAATCTGAGGGCACCTGATCTAACGGCCAGCGGGTGCCAACAAACCCAGATAAATCTGCTAGCTCTCCAACGACTAAACAGATTAGCCGCTCCTAAAATCTAATGCTGAGGTGAAGCGGGTCCAATGGCCAAGCGGCTTCACACCAACCCTCAACCCTATTCGCGAACTAAATAGACGCACGCACCCACGCTACAAGTGGAAGCGCTACCGGGTCGGCTAAATAGCCAATCGGAGTTCGTGGACACATCTGGGGCTACCCGTCATAGCAGCAGCCAATCTAGGCGTCAAACGAGTCTGGTCTTTGAGGCCGGCAGACTCGTCCGATCCTAGACAGCCACAGGTAAGTCCAGATCTAACGCAAAGCTGGTCTAGAAGGCCCGTGTAACACCCTTGGTGTTATAGTAACTAAAAATATGCCATGTCATCATATGCACAGCAAAACATTTATGATTAAGTTAACCATGTTGTGCATCAACTCAAATAAGTTTACGTTTCCTAGGTTGAATGTGTTTTCTGTGGTGTGTGACTCGAATCCAAAAACCCTAATTTCGAATATCACCACAAATGCTTAGTTTGTGCCCTATATAAGTTGAGGTGTATGATTGTGTTGTACACTAGTGTCACTTGTAGGGTATGAGCTCAAGTCCAACCCATAAAAGGAAGCTTCAAGTTTGAGTTTGAATTTTGAATCCAAAACTTGTTGCAAGTTTTCCGATTCGAATTTGAATTCAAATTTGAGATATTATTAAAAGATTTTTCAAAGTCAATCTGGTCAACCAAGAGTGGCATTTGGTCAAACATGTGATGCTTGACTCAATGATGCCCTTGGGTGATGGTGTGATCACTAAATAATTACCAATTAATGTAGCAACAAGTTTCAATTTGAAATTCTTCCGAAAACCCTAAAATTCAAAACCCTGATTTTACCCCTTTTTGTGTAATTGAAAATCTAAGCAAATTTTGGGGGTGAGCCAAAAAGAAAATTTTTAGATCTGGTCTTGTTGTACAACTTTGGTTTTTGGAGTTTTCAAAGTTTTAGTGTAAAAGTTGGAGTAATTTTGAAAAGATTCAAATCTCAAATTTGACCCCTTTCCATTTCCCTATACCAATTTCAAAATGGAGGCAAAAATTTGAAAATATTTTGAATATAAAAGTTGTAGGTCTTACCTAGATGTACAACTTTGGTATTTTGAGTTTTTGAAGTTTCAATATAAAATTCAAAGTAATTTTAAATTTACAAATTCCCAAAAAATGTCCCCTTTTAATTTCAAAATTCAGGATGAATTTGAAAATGTTTATATTGAGAAAGTTGTAGAACTTTAAAAATTGAACAACTTTTGTATTTACAGATTTTTCAACTTTTATAGAATTTTTTAGAGTAATTTGCAAATTTTAGTCAGTGGCATTCTTGAAATTATTTTGAAATCGGTCACCAACTCCCGCCGTCGCCGGCGATCTTCGAACCCCTTCCAGGCGCACCCGCGGTCGCCACCTCTTGCTCAGCATGGGGAGGCGTCGATCGCGTGTCGCTTCCCCGTTGCCTCGCCTCGGCTATAAAGCCCGCACAGTCACCGTCGTCGTGTTTTTCTTTTCCTCCTCTGTTTCCTCTTCGTCACCGTCGTTCTCTCACCCGCCGACACACACCACCGCCACCGCTTTGCCTCTGGTTGTGCCCTCTTGCCCTGTTGTTCGCAACAGCGTTGTGCGACGAGTGAGTCCCTTCGCGTGTAGCCTAGCTGTCTGAGCCGAGCGCGCGCGGTCATCTTCTTCCGCGCCGTTCACAGCGCCACCGCAAACCCGCCACCGTGGCCAGCCGCCCTTGCTGCCTCTCCACGCCTACCAGTTGCCCAGCTACGTTCGTGGTGAGCCTCTTATGCTTCCTATGCCTTCAATTTGATCGCTCCCGACTTGTCTCGCCGGAGCACCGTGTGTCGCGGTCACCGTGCCGCCATGGCTGGGGTGGGGCTCCCTCCGGGGGGTCTACGGTTGTGTGAAGTGTCCAAGGGTGTTCGTGGTGTCGTGGTCACCGGTCGGTCACCGTGCCGCCATGGCCGGACCGCGGGGGAGCAGGAAGGGAGAGAAGAACGGGGTGAGAGGTAGCTAGGCCGCGCGGTCTGGCTTTGCTGGGCCGCGAGCGCGCGCGGGTGGGCCGCACGTCTAGCTAGGCCGAGCGAGGGGGAGGAGAAGGGAAACGGTCCGCGTTGAAGTTTTGTTTCTATTTTTCAAAAATGTGAAATAGTAATAGTTTTTGTTTATTTTGTTATGAATTATTTAAAGCTCTAAAAACAGTAAAAAAATTTGTGTAACCTCTCTGTGCTGTATACTATTTAGAAAAAATATTAAATGGCAATTTTGTTTACTTTTTTGTAAGTTAATTAATTAGCTTAATTAATTAATAAATGGCTTTTCCTTAATTTTTCTAGGCTTATTTAATTGTCCAAAAATTCTGAAATTTGTTTTGCCACTTAGTTATGATGTAAGCTTTCTAACATAAAAATTTGAGCTTAATTGGATAACTTTGATTTTATTCTTAATTTATGCTTTATTAATTAATTAGTTAATCATGTAATTAGAACTTAATGACTTAGGGTTGTTTGACTTTGTGATTGAGTGTTGACTTTGGGTCATTAACACTTAGTGACCTTTAGCACCCTTAATTGATTGTTTGAGCTCTATTAATCATATTGTTAAGACTTAATTGGTATTATTTCATGTGATAAATGAAAACCTTTAATGAAGTAATTAACCTAAAGAAACCCTAGGTTAAGGTTAGGTTAGAATCGGTTGCTTTACAACTGTGCCGTGAAGGAAAGTTATACTCAAGTTATTAATCATGTTATACATCCATCAAGCATCATGTTTATTACTTCATCATTTTGATCATACATTATCATCGCGTGTAGTCCCGTGAACGAGGAGATTGCCGAAGTTGAATCCGTCCCTGAAGAAGAACTGACGTCCGTGGAGGTGGGATTTGACATTTGTGGTACTGACCCAGAACCTGAACTTCCCGTTGACCAAGGCAAGCCACGGTTACATTTAAACCTTCCTTGCGTTTTGAAAAGCTTTATTTCACTTATAGTAATGCTTTGTTGCATTAGGTGATAAGAGTTGAATGATAACCTAATTACTGCATTACCATCCTTGATACTTCAATATTATCCTTGTTACTATTTTTATTTCAAAATGCTTAGTATGCTTAGCCATGCTTAATGAGAAAACTTTAAAAATGTTAAGCAAAGTTTGAAGGGTTATTGGACAACCACTTGATGAATAATGATGATGGTAATTTGAGACCGGTCGGTGGACTTGCATTGGAAAAGGAGTCTCAAGGTAGTGTCTCTGACTGTGTTAGTTAAGAACCGTACTGTTGTAGGCCCGCCTGTGTTTCGAGACTTTGCAACTGATCACATGCTTCGATAAGCCTAAGACCTCGGTAATGCCATCATGTGAACGGCCAACCGCGCACTAGGAGTGGAGAGATGACGAGAGTAGTGTGTACCCTCGTAGCCAAGGGCTGGATTGGAGATGTACTGTACTCTCGGGTGGCGCTGGACCCGGTCATGTTTTGGAGGATCCGAGTGAAGGTTGATATATGTCGGTTAAAGTCCTACCTATGTCGTGTGGTTAAGAATCCCCAGCTGGGTATAATCGGTTCGAATCGTCGCTGCTCCTCGGTTAAGGAGACTCGATCGCCTGACCTACATCGTAGTTAAGAAATGGAACTTTGGTCGGAGAATAAGAAAGAAGTTGTATAAATTATCTGATCTAGACTAGGATCACTTACATACTGTTAATGATTATGATGAAATAAAACATTGATCTTAAGGATTCACTATTAGTAGCTTTTATGCAAAAGAACCTTGATTCTTGCTGGAACCTCACCTTGATTCCCCTGAGCCTGCATTCCTGAGTCTTCTTCGCTTTTTTCGTCGGTTAAGTCTTGTGGAGTACTTTTGTACTCAGGGTTTGTTGAACCCCTGTTGCAGGTGCGTCTCATGAGCAGGTGTGTTTCGGACCCTGCTGCATGACCGTTTTTGCGGTAAGCGACAACGAGTAAGATGTTTGGCTCTTGGACAGAGCGCCACGTTTTGGTGATTGTAATAAAGTTACTAATACTACTCCACTATTATGGTTGTAATAACTAAACTTAAGCTTTGTAAGTTTGGGAACCACGGGTTTGTGAACTTATGTTATGTAAGGCTTCTGCTTTTGTACTCTAATGTAACTTATTATATAAACTGTTGTAATACTGTAATGCCTCTGAAATGTGATCCTGCTCGGAAGATTGTGGATGATTCGGGTTTCCCGAGGACACCCGACAGACTTCTTAAGTTCTGTCATGTATGGTGGTTAGAGGTCTTTAAGACGATAACAAGTACATGTGGGTCATATTATTTAGGAGGTTCTGCCACAGCCCGCGGCTTTACGTCATCCTAGAGCGTACCCTCGCTACGCGAGCGTCGCCAAACACGTGCGCACGTTGGCGTCGAGGCAGAGCTGGTCTAATGGCCAAGCGGCTCTGAAACGACCCCTCAACGTGCCAGTTAGTGGGTAAGCCTCTCACTCGTGCGCTACGACGCCCATCATGGATGGTATCTTAGCCGATATGCACATGGTGACGATCATCTCTAGATTGATTTTAGCTTGTTTAAGCGCGGAGGACGATCGAGACCATAAAAGTAAGGCTAAGCACTCCATAAATGGCCGAACAAAGTGATGATGCTATAACAGATTGATCATGATGAGCAAGCAACATGATAACTTGATGAATCTACTAGGACGCCATGCCTAATAGAGCTGATAACTAGCTCACACCTAGATGCAAGCCATAGACGGTACTTACGTACAAGCCAGAGGTCGGCGAGGCCGATGCAGCCCTACTTGGACGGAGGTGACGCCAGGGTTTCTACTCCTAAGGAAGAAGGGGAGAAGGAGGGAAAAAGGGGGGTTTGTGGCCAGAGCCGGTAAAGGATGTAGTTGTTGTATTGATCGTGGGATCTTTGATACAACGGTCGGGGTTTATATTTATACTCGAGGCTTGACGCGACTTCAAGTCAGATCGACTTGACCTAAATCTAAACTGCCATATCTGGCGTACATTGATTGCCTAATCTAATAGATAACTTGGGCCCTAATCCTTTCCATTCTGCAGGGTCCTGCAAATCTTGCGCATTCTGGTCACCACCGTAGATCTTCTGCTGATGTCATCAATCCGTGGTTCCCATTTCCTTGCTTAGCCGATGAGGGCGAATCAGCGTTTCCGGGTCTCTTGCCATGCGGATCTTGGGCCGGGCCCTTCACCAAATTTCGGTGTCAACAAGCATATATGCACCAAATTTGAAATTAAAAGATGTTGATCCATGTCTCCATGAGTAAAATTAGGTAGGAAAACAACTCAGCGGTTTCTAGTGTCTTGAATTCAAATACTTATTTGCTTCTTATAATAAAAGCGCCGCATGCGTTCTTCAATTGCAAATCGAAGTTCAGCAGTAGACATTAAGGTCTTACCTTCTTACAGACAAGCCCGAGACCGATAAAGCTTGTCACCAATTATGACATTTATGAACATTAGGAGATTAACAGCCAAGCAAAACATAGAACCCCTAAACCTCAAGAAATGAAGTCTATTTTCATTGATGTTAAATAGTAGCTTTCCTCCAAAAAATTCATTTATTTTCCATTCCTCCAAGCCAATCTAAACTCAAACGAGAAGCCTTCCTAGGAGCACCTCAAGTTTGTGGGTCAATTTCTTTTGACATGTAGGGCCGGCCTCTTAGTGTGATTGATAGGATTTTGGATTTTATCACGGGTAGTGAGAATTTTTCCCACATTGTCAAGCACATACGGCACCAGCTCTTGGCTTCTAACTATAGAGGCTGCTAGTAAGTGCTGCAAAAAAAACATTTTAAGTTAATTTTAGCTGGTTGTGGAATAAATTTTTCACTCTCAATGAACTTACGTTATAATTACTATCCACGCTTCCACAGCAGCCAAGGGCCAACAAGATAAGGGCATGTGGCTACTAATCAAATAACCAATTACAGTACTGTAGGTAACCAGTAACGACAATCCCTTTTGCCGAGAAAATTGAATGGGTTAGGCAGTATTTATGATTAGATGAGGATATATGTAAATTGCAATCGTTATAATGACAACATGGTTGAAAATAACAATGGATATCTCAAGAGATCTTCTCCATTTATTAAGAAAAATATAGCATCAAATCAGTTGGAAAATTACAGTGTTCCAGGAAACGAGATATCAAATGTCAAACTGACTAAATTAAACCTTGCTATATATTCCTACCTGAAAATAAAATATCTTTCATTTGTATCACCAGAGCTACTGATGAATCCTTTGGAAGGGATCCCTTATTGACAAATCATGTACTTCCGCATCTCGGCTGCATGACCCAATCAAGATGTTTCCAGATACAAAATCGAACTGTGCACCCATGGAAGCCCTCTTTTCGACCTCAAGTAGGCTGCGTTGCCTTTCAATCCATTTGTAGCTAACACTTGCAAATTCTAACTCAAACCTCATTAACTCCAGCACTCTTGCATTTGATATAAAGAACTTGGCCAACATAACCTGCGACTTGTAGCCTTGATAGTTTACTAGCACAATTTTCCTTAGACGGATGTCTAGGGCGCCAATGTTTTCCTGGTATCTAAACCAATTTTCCACCTCAAGACGTGTTATCTGAAAAACAAAAGTGAACATGAGTATATATAGCGTCAATGCTAACCGTTATATTTAGAGCAATCATCGATGTTATAGGAGTAAATGCAGAAGAATGCACGTGCACACTCTGGTACAAATGTCACCTTGATGTACAACTTC
This sequence comes from Saccharum hybrid cultivar R570, assembly GCA_038087645.1. Taxonomy (NCBI): domain Eukaryota; kingdom Viridiplantae; phylum Streptophyta; class Magnoliopsida; order Poales; family Poaceae; genus Saccharum; species Saccharum hybrid cultivar. The sequence continues at coordinate 126,119 of JAQSUU010000456.1, read as the reverse complement.
TCCAAGTGTGGAAAGCACTTCATTATGTTAATAACCACATTCGCACAGAGTTTCACATTAGATAATGCTAGAAGCTTCACACTGCTCACCACCGCCGTCATGCTAGCAATAGTATTTGGTCCCTGAGTTTAATTTAAAGCATGTTTAGAATTAGCACATGTATCATGCATGTAGGCAAATGGAGGCGAGAATGCATGGTGTCCATACCTGAACAGCTGAAGCGTCAGAGTGAAATCTGGGGAAATTATTATTATGGAGTTTCCCCAAAATATACAATCTTGGCGCAGAGATTACCAACACGTCCATCTTATTTCCTCCAAACAATAACAATCTTTCTAGATATGGGGCATCCAGGATGACGAGCTGATGTACCTTGTTAAATTTTGTCCAGCCAGAATGCACACCAATGCTTATGAGGCTGGGTGACACGATCTGCACTCGAGGTAAGTCCGCATCACAACGTAGCAGCAAGCTCTGCAGGACAGGGCAGGCGGCGAGCAAGGCATGAAGGTAGCTCTCCGAGATGACGATGTTCAAAAGGCTCAGCTGCTTCAGAAGCGGCAAATGAAGCGCACTGGCATTTTTTGCATCCTTGAAAATGCAGGTGCTGAAGGTGGCGACACGAAGGGTGGACGAGAAGCGGTGTAGTGCTGATTCTGGAACCTGAAAAACGAGGTGGAGCTGGAGCTCCTGCAGCTTGTTGAGGGCGGGGGACCGGAGCAAGTAGCCCACGTCCAAGACGCAGCCGTCGCCGTGAGAGACAGAGAAGCGGCGGGCAGGGCCCGTGTGCGAGGAGAGGACGCGGGAGATCTCCCTGGCTCCAGCTCGGTCGACGCAGCCCTCGAGGTTGAGAGGTGCCGCGCGCCATATGCGGCGCCAGCGGGAGGAGAGCACCTGCGTGCGGGCGCCGTCTTTGGTGGGGAGAAGAGAGACGATGTCGCCGAGAACGCCGTCGGGGAGGCCGCTGATCCGGTCGGCGAGGTGCTCTTCCAGCCTCCTATTCTTCGCTGTGGTGAGCAACCCCATGGCGATGGCGGCGCAGGCGCGGCGGCTGATCGGGGCGTGGAGGTTGTGAGTTTGTGACCAACACGCCCACGCCTGGCTTCTAAACTTGTTTTTATTTGGGCTTTGGGCAAATCTTCTTTAATTTTCAGCCCGCTGCAATCTGATTACTCTCTTACGGTTTCAGTGACCGTCTACATGATTAACCGTACCGTTTCTCAAAAAAAAAAACTCTCCTTGATTAATCTCTCGAACACTCGAACCCGGATTTAGTTCTAGTTTTCGTTTTTCCGGTTCGTTTTCATTTTGCCGTCTGCTCTCTCCGTTCCAAATTAAAAGATGTTTGATTTTTTTTTTTGACCCCAAGTTTAACCACTCGTTTTATTCAAAAAATTTGTATAAATATAGTCAAATTTCATTCATTAAGAATTTTAATTAATAAACCAAGACATGATAAAAAAATAATATTTTGCACAAATTCGTGAATAAGACGAGTGGTCAAGCTTGGTGTAAAAAAAACATCTTATAATTTGGGACGGATTTAGTACTTTTCTAGACACCTCACCATAGACCATTTTTTTCTTTTTCTTTTTCTTTTTTCAAGAGATAGTCTAACCAACATAAAACTGTGAGGTTCTATATTCAATACGTAATCCCAGTCTTTTTTCTTCTTTTGCAGGCATGCACAATCATAACTTTAATTAGATTATTTATTTGAAATTTTCTTGCATATCTTGATGGTTAAGCCAGACATTGCTGTTGAGGGAATGTTTTTCTTGCAGTTTGCACGGCAGATTGTTGTGGGGGTAGGACCCCCGGTATCCGCAAGACCTCACATGGGCCAAGCCGCCAGGGGAGGCCTAGCCCACAAGACGGCACTGCATGGGGCTCAGAGCAGGTCAATTTTGCCTCCCAAGACGGTGCACAGATCCTTGGTGATCAAGTACGATTTGATAGGATATGCATGATCCCGTATAATATGTAATTTCCTATCTTGTATTCCTCCTAGGATGGAAATATCTGATCTCTAACCCTACTTCCGGGCTATATAAGGCGAGTAGGGACCCCCTCTTGATTTTCATTTGATAATCAATACAATCCAACAGAGACACGTGACATAGGGTATTACACCACCAGAGTGGCCTGAACCTGCCTACATTGTGTTCTGTATCACATTTAGTTCGTCTCTCACGCTCCTTGCCGATTCATCTACTGCCGTGGGTATAACCCTTGGCAGACTGCCCACCAAATTTCATCGACAGCAGTGATTAATCATGAGCTACAAGGATTTGTCTTGGCCAACATCCTCTATTAATTTTTAAATTTTATGAAATCATATAAGATTCAAATAATTTGAAACAAGAAACAAAAAAGGTAGATAATGATTTTAGGTAAAATATGAAATTGGTTCATATTTTTAAACAATTTTCTATGAGTATTTTAATATTAAATCAAATTTTAGTATTTTTTAAATGTATATTTATTCTAGAAAAGTATTTAGATACTTTTTTGAAATATTATTTCTAAATTTTCATAAAGTCTAGCTGACCCTCTTTGAACTATCACGAAAGTTCAATTCACCTCATGTAGGGTTGATGTCAATTAAAATAGCTCTTGAAACTATTTAGGGTGGTAAATCAAACAGTTTCAAGAGTTGGAGATATATAAAAATCTAGTTTTCTAATTTTTTTGATCGGGTACAACTTGGACGCACACAACCCACGCACTCCACACACACGCAAAAAAGAAATTGGGAGCCGACGTCGCCGCCTCCAGTGTGCCACTGGCCCATTCAAAAGTCTAGTTTTCTAATTGAGAGAGTTAAAATGGAACTTACACAATGGTTGAAGGTGGTCAGCTAGACTTTTTCTCTATTAAAAATGAAGGAAAATAAAGCCGTACGAAAATATAGGTACAATCCTCAATTCAATTGATAGCGGGAAATGTACCAACCCACCTTATGCAATTGATCTTCTATAGGATGGAAGAATGGATTATTGTGTGCTATTTTCTTAGACAAAAGAAGAATTTAGTTGAGTACATCGTCATATTACAAGTACTGTACAATACATTATGCATATCTAGAAACTGATCTTCATCTATATTTCACCTATGCTTTGTATAGCTGCAAATATCGAATCCAAACATGTATAACGATTTGTATGGATGACTGCACAAGCAAACACTCGGCCAAAGGCCTGAGGACAGATGCCCTACGAACGACGGACAACATTCCTACAGGCGAAGTTGTTAAGAAATTGTTTCTTTCTTATATCTTCCTTCTTCTTTCTGTCACCGAAGAATAAAGAAGAGACTACACAAGCAAACACTCTCGAACTTATTCTTTCTAGTCCTTCATTATATTGTGGTCAGATCTAACCACAACAAAATAGAAAGGAGACTGGAGAAAATTATTCTATGGCGACAATATCATCTCTTCTTGATGTTGCAGTTCGGAAAACTAAGTCTTCATGTCATGGAAGTTGCTGACGTCTTAGTTATTGTCATCAGCTTCAATTGAGCCGCCATGGAGAAAACGAATTCACTCTTATACTCGCGCGCCGTTGCCGTAGAGGAGGAGATAAAACTCCATTAGAGAAAAACTTGCATGAAGAGACTCTAATCGTAAAGGACTCAAGCTACTAGAAAACTAATTAAAACAATGGATCCCCACACTCTCTAGCCTCTAGTGAGATGTCGGAGGGGAAGGGAGGGGGACCAGGTGGAGGAGACGGCGGCGGCGGCACTCGCTATGGCAAGTTGGCCAGGGTTTTTCCTTTTTCTTGTTTGTGCATGGTTTACAACGCGCCATGTGCAACATCATTGTGTGCCATTGAATTGATAAAGTGTATGGTGCCACGTAGGTTTTGTTTAGCCATGTCACGTTCGTGGTGCAAATGTTTTGAAGAATGTGATAGGCCAGTCTCAGTGAGAGTTTCATGTAAGTTTTATTTGCATTAAATAGATTGCCACGTAGGCATTTTTTATGACATGGAGTGTTTTTAAGAAACGAGGGAAGAAATAGGTTTCATATAGATGAAACTCTCTGGGCATGATTACTAGCTCAGGGACCAAATATCTATGAAACCATGGAATAAAACTTTCCACTAAAAGTGGGTGTTTTATCCAAGTTTTATTTCATTTCATATGACATGGCAGTCTTGAAAACAACGCCATAAAACTGACCACTAAGACTGACCTTATAATGTGAGCACTGTTGCAAACCAGTGGTCCATGACTCCCCATGTACCGACCAAGTTGAACGGCAAGCGAAGTTGCCCAGTGAGCTTCAGATATCACAAATTCACAATAGCGTACACGTGTTAGGGCCTTGTTTGGATCCCTTGGGCTAAATTTTAGCATCTTCATCTCAAGAGCTAATCTAGCCCCTTGACATGTTTGGATACATGACTAAAAGGTGGATAAAAGGTGAAAAAGAGAAGAGAGACAGAGAGTAAAGTATCGTGTTGACACTTTTAGCCCTCTTTAGTCTGTCTTGCAAGGACTAATGGACTAATTGAGGGTTAAAAATTAACCTCTTTTTAGCCCTCCTATTTAGATTCGCAAGGGACGGCATGTCCATCGAGGTCAATGGCAGTCGCGGGCTCGCCTTGCATGCAACCATTCGCGCTGCTGCTGCTGAACGTCCCTGGCATCATGACGTTAGCGTGTATCCGGTAAAGCTGGAGTAGGTGTCACAAGTCAAACGTGAAGCGAATTTGTTTGATTCATTTTGTTTACATGAAAAAACAGTGTGTGACAAGCAGCAAGAGGAGAAAAAACAACAAAAAACAAACAGCGCGTCAGGACGAAAATGGAGAGAGGAGAGAACAGTGTGGCAAGCAGCAAGAGAAAACCCAGCACATTATAGCAGGCAAAATGTTTCAGCTGTTAGTCGATTCCCATCCACCACATTGAGCTCAACCAAACCACGGGGCGGTACAGCTGAGATTTGGGAGTCAAAACTCGTAACTCATCACTGGCGGTGGCTGACTTTGATCGGTGTGATCTTGATCGACTTTGGACCCCGCCGACCCCTGGCGGTCGTCTCCCATTGCTCCTCGGGGTCGTCCACTTACTCATCGTCGGAGGAAACATCTAATAGAAGCATGACCATTGGTTCCTGCGGCACATCTACTGCTGCAGAGAGAAATAGTAGTCAGACAATGGTGACTGAATGAATTCTAAAAGGTCACAATCACAACCGGGAGCACCAAAAACTACTATTAACACAGTTATTGTCACAACGAAGTTAGTTACTCTGCTATGACGACAACAGTGGTTTTTACTGTTTCAATAGGTAAAAAGAAATCCTCCAAGAACAGGGTGATCATAAACAATGAAGTTAACTGTAGGGAAGATGGGAAAGTGTAGATGAATACAGATATAATCAGAGCATCAGTTCAAGCATTAGCACGGTGAACTTCATTCAAAACATGTACGGGTTGACGAATGCTTTTCAGGCAATAGGGATCCAAACAGAGAAACAACTTAACTAGCATATGTCTGGAAAACAAAACCCAATAACGATCATGCATGCAAATAAAATAATCTAGCAATTTCCATTTTGGTCACTCTCTCTCTCTCTCTCTCTCTCTCTCTCTCTCTCTAAATGCATGGTTAACAGTAGGCAAGACAACTGCATTCCGAAAATCATTCAGTAAAACAAATTTAAAAGGTATCATGGGAGATATCTTCTTCTAAAACTAATTCACAAGTTTCACCTCACAGTACTATTTGACGGACTATGTAGCTAATGAAGTTATCCGTATTGACAAAAATGTGATTTCAATCTCGCAATCAAGCTGTGCCTAACATCAATTGGTATACCACTGGGCACCAGGCCCCTAATATGAAATGCATGCTAGATTGCTAGCTTTGTCAAATGTGTAACTTGAACTAGTTCAGCTAATTTGCTATGTACAGGATTGATGAAATCTATTTTCTGGCAATTGGGATCAGAAACAGAGAAATAATAACTCAATTGGTGTATATATGTGTGGAAAACAAAACTAGATAATGATCATGCATACAAATAAATTTAAATAACCCGCAATTTCCATTTCGCTCTCTTTCTCTCTCTGTGCATACATGGTTAACACTTAACAGTAGGCAAGACAACTAAAATCTGCAAATCATGCAAACAAATTTATAAGGCATCCTCTGGGAGCCATCATCTAAAACTTATTCACAAGTTTCATCTTACAGTACTCTATTGGACCACTTCTCAGGTACACAGCAGAATTAGCAGGACGACACAGAAACATACCTATGCACTGGCGGCGGCTGACTTTGATCGGTGTGATCTTGATCGACTTTGGACCCCGCCGACCCCTTGCGGTCGTCTCCCATTGCTCCTCCAGGTCCTCCACTTCATCATCGTCGGAGGAAACATCTGATGGAAGCGTGACAATTGGTTCCTGCGACACATACCCAAAGTTGTCTCCTGCTGCAGAGAGAAATGGTAGTCAGATCACAACCGGGAGCACCAAAAACTACTATTAACACAGTTATTGTCACCACGAAGTTAAGTGCAATTACAGGTTGTCTAGTTACTCTGCTATGACGACAACAGTGGTGTTTGCTGTTTCGATAGGTAAGAAATCCTCCAAGAACAGAGTTACTCAGGCACCATTGCCATTCGTCACCTACAATGATGCGATACCACATGGAGACCCTGGCTGCTTGGACTTTGGTTCGGTCGATGATCTCCACGAAGCGCACAAAGTTCCCGCTCAGCGCGATGCAGCGCGTGGTGCGGATGTTCGCCGTGGAGTCGAGGGGGCCAAGTGTACGACCAGATGGGAGTTTGTAGAAGCGCAATCGCCTCTGTCCATCGAGGTCGTCGCAGGTGAGCATCCCCCAAGAGAGGTCGTACCATATGACGGTGTTGTTGACGATGACTGTGCCGTGGGGTACCCACGCCTCCCGCGGAGTTTCATGGGGACACGCAGCTCCCTCCTGAACCAGCGGCCGATGTCCGATCTGAAGGAGATAAGCAGCGCGCTGTGGTAGTGACCCGTGATTACCCTCAACTCGGCGATCCTGTAGGTGCGTTCTTCGTCGTTGCAGAGGAACGCGACGCTCTGGACGTTGTTGAGGACGGGGACGTCGCGTGTGCGGCTTGGTACGCGCTCGGCGGTTGCCACGATCTGGCCATTGGCGCCGTTGCGGAAGTGGCGCACCACCACGAGATGGCTCGCGCGGGGCCTGTCGTTGAAGCTGGTGCCGTGGTAGGGACCGCTGGAGAAGCGGGCGAGGAGGCAGAACGGCCCGGTGGCGATGATGTAGGGGTACATGTCCGGCTTCACGGGGTTGGGGTGGGAAGTCATGCCCGCGGTGAGGAGGGTGACCCGTAGCGGTGGCGCGATCGAGAGGGTGGAAATCGGGCTCGGCAGCGGCGTGCCCCACCTGCGCAGCGTCAGCCGCCGCCAGGTCCACTTCCTTAACGCGCTGCTCCAGCTGCGCCTGCGGCCCGACGACGGCGTGCTGCGCCTCCACCTGCGCGGCGTCCTCGGCTTCCGCGACCGCGGCTTGCTCCGCCTGCGCGGCGACCTCGGCTTCCCCGTCCGCGGCGTGCTCCACCTGCGCGGCGTCCTCGGCTTCCGCGACCGCGGCTTGCTCCGCCTGCGCGGCGACCTCGGCTTCCCCGTCCGTGGCGTGCTCCCCCTGCGCGGCGTCCTCGGCTTCCTCGACCGCGCCGTGCTCCGCCTGCGCTTGCGCGACTCCCTCCGCTTCCCCGACCGCGGTTTGTTCCACCTCCACCTGCTCCTGCGCGACGCGGAGGACGCGGGCGACGATCAGCCAGGGGCTCTCCATCGGCGCTTGCGGTGCTTGCCGCCGCGAGATGGAGAGCACGCTGCGGCCTGCGGCCTGCGGCTGTTGAAATTGAAACGAGAGACAGGCACCGAGCGGTTGGGTTGGGGGTGATTTTGATTTGGTGGAAATGGCAGGAGCAGGGGTAATTCATACCAACGGAGTCCAGATTCAGTACGTTTGGCTGTGATGGGCCTTGGCAACCCACGAGTAATTCCAAATTTTTTTTTTGGATCAAAAGCTTCCCTAGGCCTCGTTTAAGTTTTTTCACTCTCTCTTCGTCACATCGAATATTTACATATATGTATGGAACATTAAATGTAGGTAAAATAAATAATTAATTGCATAGTTTGTCTGAAATTTAAGATACGAATCTTTTGAGCCTAGTTAGGCCATGATTGGACAATAATTATCATATACAAACGAAAGTGCTATAGTACGATGAAACATTTTCACACCCAATGTAAACAAGGCCCTACTTAGGGAAACTAGTAGTGGAAAACCAAACAGGCACATGTGTGCGCTACAAAATTTGTCTCTCGCCATACATGCTGCGTCATAAGGCAGGAAGCTATCTCGTCTGTATCACATGTACGTTGCAAGTATTTTCATCATGATGTTGCAAAACTGGATTTGGATGTTGTATAAACACGCATGTTGCAAGCATATTCTTCAAGTGGTTTAAGTGTTTTGGATTTCATTTGGATGTTGCATATGTTTGCAATAGTTTTTCAAGTGTTTTTTCAGGTGGTTTTTGCAAGTGTTCCAGACGTATGCTTCAAGTGTTTCATTTGACTTCTTTCTATGTTGCAACCATTGTATATGGATATTTCAAAAATAAATCAGGACACACATGAGATGCGCGTGGAAAGCGATAATACGTTATTTTACATCTAGAACAGATAATCTACTAGGAAGAATCAGGACAATCAAACGCCCAGCTCAAATTCTTCATAGGCTTATCAGATAATCCTACTCAGCTTATTATAAACGAGTCTCATAAAAGTTGGCCTACGTCCGACGCCAGAATACTGCTGACACTTATATTTGGGCATGCAGCACGAGCCCGTGAGCCCAGCATGAAGGCCGCATTTTTTGGCCCAGCACGAGCCCGGCCCGGCCTAGTGGCAAGCGGTCCCGGGCTGGCACGGCCCGATACACAAGGCCATGCGTGGGCCGCACCCCAGGCACGGCGGGCGGCACGGCACGACCCAGTAATTAGCACCGGCCCGCTACTCGGCCCGCTGATAGACTAAAAGGGCCAAGATCCCTACAACCGTACATCCCAACATGACTCTCCCATCCCTAACTCAACTAGAATCGAGTCCCCATCCCCACACCCACGCCGCATCGTCGTTCTCTCGCGAAGTCGTGACTCGCAACTCAACCACGTGACCGCGTAGACGTCGCGCCTCTGCCGCCCCGTATTCTCCTCCCCAGCTCCCAGTCTTCTCCTCGGCTCCATCCCCTTCGACACACCTCACCTGGCCACGTGGGGTGCAAGCCACCGGCTGGTCCCTATCCTCGAGCTTGAGCATGGCGGTCTTACCAGCGCCGATCGCCAGAAGCTAGTGTCGCGGACTGGATCCCACTAGGTGTGGGGATTCGGCCTCGAGCACTGCTGCGGGCGCGCCACCTCCTCCGTGCGGACGCCGGCCCTGCTCCGCCGCACCACGTGCGGCTCCGTGTCCTAGCCTCCCCTTCTATCTTTCAGTGGGGCTCAGGCTGGCTCGGCCTGCCTGGCAGGCCATGCTTATTGGGTCAGCCTGGCACGAAAATCACCCTAGTAGGCCGTGCTTGGGCTAGTGGCCAGGCACGAAGGCCTGTTAGGCATGGCCTACAGAGCACGGCGTGCCTAGTCGGCCCGGTGTTGGGCCGTGCCGTGCCGGGCCAGCCCGTTGCCCATCTGTACCGACACTGAAGCTTTGTCACGGTCCTGACGATCCTTGTGGGCAACATTTGTGCAACATTTTTTTTGCATAAAAGATATTGCTAGATAAAGAACTTCAGCGGGGATTAGGCAACTTCTTTTCAATCAAAATGTTTGTTATGAGGTCAGCAGTATATATACAAAGTTACCAAGTGGTATAGTAATTTTCAGTAAAACCGTGTCAGTGTGCGCAGTGCCGTTGTTGCACGCATATTAGAGACCTATGTGGTTGCCCATGGACCCACTAATTTGAACAGCCAACAAACTAACCAACTTTTTTTTTGGCGAGTCCTGTACTAACAAACTAAGCAACTTGCCCAGCAAGCAAGCCTGATGAGGTGCTGAACGTCCAGGCTGGCAGAGGGACGGACGACGGGACCGCATCCCATGGGCCGCAGGCGTGAACAGATCGAGACGACGGAGGAAAGTTCTCAATTCGACCTGGTCACCTGGGCCATGTTTATATCTCAAAGTTTGTCACCAAATTCCACTATGGCCGCGTTCACTTCCCCCTCCCAACCCAAAATATTTCCTCTTACACACATCACATCAAATCTTTTGACGCATGCATGAAGCATTAAACGTAGGTAAAAAAGATAACTAATTACATAGTTTGTCTGTAAATGTCGGGACGAATATTTTGAGCCTAGTTAGTCCATAATTGGATAAATTTTACCAAATAACAACGAAAGATGCTACAGTAACTTTTCAGCTACTTTTCGCGAAGTGAACACACCCTATGTAAAAAGAAGATTCTCATTACATTAAAATGTTGGCACATGCATGGAGTACTAAATATAGATAAAATTTAAAACTAATTACATAGTTTTGTTGTACTTTGTGAGACGAACATTTTGAGTCTAATTAATCAATGTTTGGACAATTATTATCAAATTAAAACAAAATTACTACAGTGCTACACAGTGCAGTACAGTGATTCGGGATGCCCCGAATCGGGCATCTAACCAAGGCCCTGGTTGTGTGTGCAGCCGTTGCGTTCCAGCACTACGTACGGTGAGTCGACCAAATGCTGCACCACGACCGTGCGTGCTTTTCCCATTCTGACATTTCGAGTTTCTGTATATTAATTTTATTTTTATTTTTTGTTTGATGTGCGCTTGTATCTCTGCTGTAGTATCTTATTTTAAAATCCTAACACAAGTTTTTCTTTAGTAAAAGAATTATTGAAAATTGCTGGCAAAACCTTCAAACCTTAGAAGGCTTTTCGTTTAGAGCCAACAACAATTTGAACCTATATCTGTTTGAAATTTAAACTAATGTTATTTTCAACACCATAGTTTGGATAAGTTGTCTCGGCCTTGGCAGACCGACCCATTCTAAAAACTTTTAGACCACGTTTACTCTTTTTGAAAGATGCCTGTGGAAACACTTCAAAAAACATATATATAGGTTTGAATTTCAGCCTATTATGAAAACATACTGTACAGTTTTCTTTACAAAGTGTGTTTGAAAGTTTTTTTGGAATAATAAGCCTGTCGAAAAAATGTTGATTCAAAATATCCATCGGCATGGCTCAAAGTAATGGAGCCCCTTTTATAGTTCAAAAGAAAAAAAAACTAGTTTGCTTTTCCAAAAAAATTAAAACGAGTTGAATTCGAGCTAGAGCTCAAATTAACATAAGTCTACATGAATGCTTTCCTTAAATATGATGGCACATCATCCCTTTAAATTAAAATTAACGTTGAAGTGTTTGGATGTGAATTGATTCTTGCTGGATTTTAATTGCTTGCGTGAATGCCCAAATTGGAACCGCAGGTCAAATTCAACTAAAAATTAATTTCAAACCTAACTAAAACTTATGTAAAAACCTTTTTCATCCTGGCCAAGTTTTCTTTACTGTGGCCCCACCGTGGGCTGACAGCCTCAATGGAGGACGTGGTGCGCCAATGCCCCTCTCTCTCTCCGGCATCCACGCTTCCCTCGCTAATGGCCGACTATAGCTTCTCTCCTCCTTTTGTTGTCTTCATCATCCCACTCCCTCCATTCACACAAACAGCGAAATAATTGGCAGCCAATTTTCCCCTTGCTTGAGTGTGATGGATGTTCAATGCTAACTAGTGTAGTGTCATTGTCGATTATAACACAATTTGCATGTTTCCGTCCGGTTGAAAAATAGTATTTCTTTTGAAGGAAAAAACATTTAGGCACCGTAAATGCGTAATAAGATTGTTAGATTTAAACGACCTCGTTTTCCAACATGGGTCAAAGAGGAGTCTAAATAAGCCACAAAATAATATAAGGCCTTGTTTAGTTCTACAAAGTTTTCCCAAAGGTCCCATCACATTGAATCTTTGTGTTTTGGTACTGTAGTACTTTTGTTTGTATTTGGCAATTAGTGTCCAATTATGGACTAATTAGGTTCGAAAGATTTTCTCGTGATTTCTAACTAAACTGTGTAATTAGTTATTTTTTTATCTATATTTAATGTTCCATACATACGTCAAAGATTCGATGTGATAGAACTTCTGGGAATACTTTTTGAAAATCAAACGCGAAGCTTGGATGGGAAGATTCACGGACCGGATCCCTTGGCCCGCGCGCGTGAAGCCGTGAACACGGATGAAGCCCGTCGACTTGTTCGTTCGGCACGCGCGCCGAGTGAGGAATCTACTAGCGTCACACTGTCATCCTGTTGGTGCAGACGACGTTTCACACCTGCTACACGTAAAAAAATTAGCCTGTTTATCCGGTTTATAATTCATACTTTTCAACTTGTTTTTTCAGTCGGAACAATATTTTTCTCTCACAATAAATCAGCCAACAGTGTTTTTCAGCCGGCTTATCAGCACAGCCGAACGGAGCCAATAGATGCCTGACCGACGCACCGTCTCACACCTACGACACCGGGTGCCACTTGTATTTCGTGCGGGCGGCGGGCGCGGCTGGGAATGGGATGGGTTGTGGCCGGCCGTGTTTGTTTAGTTGCTGGGTATAAAGTTTTGAGGTGTCATATCGAATATCGCATGAAGTGTTTGAATACTAATAAAAAAATAAATTATATAATCCGTCAGTAAACCGCGAGACGAATTTATTGAGCCTGATTAATCTGTCATTAACACATCTTACTGTAGTATTTTATTATCAAATCATGGACTAATTATGCTTAAAAGATTCATCTTGCAAAGTAGTCGCAATGTGTACAATTAGTTATTGTTTTAATCTATATTTAATATTCCATGCATGTCTCTAAAAATTAGATGGGATAAGGTGTGAGCTTTTTGGGAAAACTAAACAAGGCTCGCAGACACAGCAGGGAGGACGCACGTACGGAGGAAGGTTTGCTTTTTCAAAATATCAGTGTCATATTCTCGACAAGGCTCAAAGTCATGGAGCCCGTTTATAGTTCAAAAGAAAAGACTGATGTGTTTTTTCAAAGATAAAATGATTTTTTTTAAACTAAAGATAAAATGAGTTGAATACGAGATAAAAAAAAGAGTTGAATACGAGTTGGAGCTCAAATTTAACATACTCCTATGTCTATATATGAATGCTTTCCTTAAATAATATTGTGGACCGCATCATCCATTTAGATTAATATTAATGTTGAAATGTTTGGAAGTGAATTGTTTCCTGCTAGATTTTAATTGCTGAATGAATACCCGAATTGGAACCACAGGTCAAATTCACTTAAAAATTGACTTCAAACCTAAATAGAACTTATGTTGTTTTTTTATTAACAACTAGAACTTCTAAGAAATCCCTTTTCCTGGAGGCAAATTTAAAATAAATTAAAAAAAACAAATTTGCGAAATTGTGAAAGTTTGATCAATTTTCTAAAGTTTATATAATAGATTTAACAAACATATCATAGGTTTAATAAAACAAATGCTTGAAACAAAACAAAGGATTTTCATATAGTTCTGTATATAGTTAGAACAATTCTATAAACAAATGACACCGAAATATATAATCATTGTAGATTTTAATAGTGTTGTGTGAATCTAGGATGAAAAGATAATAGCTATAATTTGCCTGTCTATATACAGTCTCAAATGAAAAAAAAAACCGGACTGCGACAGATATCAAATGATATGTGGGTTTTGATCACTCGGGTATAGATGATCAAATCACTTAGGGCCGTTTGGAACCTTTAATTTTGGAGGAATTAGAATCTACTTAATGGATTAGGCTATTTTGATTGGAATTTGACATTACGTAACTTTCTTAAGTTCACATATAAGTCTATCTCAAATTCATAGGGTGGGAGATGAAAATTGATACTATAAATCAGCATGCTATATTTCTATTTTGCAACTTATAGCTCTCTCTTCAACTCGCTTCACTGCACTAGAAACACTAGTACAGAGACGGGCTTTACTCCCGGTGGGGAACCCCCTCTAGTCCCGGTTCCCCACCCGGGAGCAAGCATCCGGGACTAAAGGGGGGTCCTTTAGTCCCGGGTGAGGAACCGGGACTAAAGGAGGACCTTTAGTCCCGGTGGGTAACACCAACCGGGACTAAAGGTGCCTCCTGACATGCCACGATGGCCAGCACCTTTAGTCCCGGTTGGTAATACGAACCGGGACTAAAGGTTTTTTTTTCTTTTCTTTTCATTTTTTTGTTTTCTTTTCAAAATAGGTTTTCGAAGTCGTATTGTACGCTGCTAATTATACATTTATACGCGCATATAGTATGTTTCGGTTCAAGCACAATGAACGTATTAAATCACACAATTCAAGCATAGAAATATATATATATATATATGCATGCATCATATATATATTTACATGCATGCATGCATATGTGTATTTTACATTATATTATTTCATGTGCATATATTACAAAAGATTGCATTATAGTTGTTGTGACATAACAAGTTTCTTCTCATCCTCTAGCTTGGCTTCAATGGCAGTGTTGGGTCGAAGTAGAACTCGCCCTTGGAATCGATGACCTGCTCATTAAAAAATCCGGCTATAGACTCTTGAATTGCTTTGATTTGGTCTTGCCGTATGACCTTTTCCTCCAACCATCGAGTCTACAGGTTTGAATTAAAGGAAAATAAATTAATATATGTACATATATATATATAAAGACATAGTAACACAATCAATAATAATAATTAAATGAATATATAGTGTATTTTTAACGTACTTTGAGTCTCTCTGTAGGAGTTCTTTGGGAGACCACCTTGATAAACTTGCAAACATAGTAACCACAGTAGTTGTTCCCCTGTTCCTGCCTCAGACACCACTTTACGAGAAAAAGATTTGTCATCCAATCTGGTGATCCGGTGAAAGCTATATGTTTAATTAATAAAGATGATGCGATTCAGGGGACTTACTTTCAATGGGATTACATTCAGTGGCGCTTTGCATTTTTCCATGTGTTGCTTCTCAATAAAGGTTTTCCAAACACTGCCCAATAAAAAATTTGCCACGTCATCAGATATAGTTAATCATCATGTTTGTGTGTATATATAGTTGCTAGAGATCCCGAAATTACCTCTGGATAATATCTATCATATCTTGGTAGTCTTGTTGTGGTTTTCTCATCGAGTCATAGATTATCAAGTGACTTTTCACCAGATCGATGTCCATCAATATCCAGTGATTGCTGCATATGTTTATAGGATATAACGCATAACACTCATTAATTAACTAGAATCAACATATGAGCCATTAAGGCTATGATCGACATGATTAACACTCACTTGAAGTTATAGGGAAAGAGTATATCCTTCTTGTGGCGTTGGTTCACTAAGAAGTTCATGAGGTTACTCTCTGACTCAGACTTCCAATTAGTCATTGGAGTAATTGGGTCTTTGAATACTATATGGGGATCAACAAAACCAATTTCATTGCATCCTTCCTTTCTGAGCTCTGTCATTGTAAATCTGCATATATATAGTACTTGTTAGGATAATTTATATGCATATACACACACATATGATGAGTTTAATAATAGATCGAAAGAATTATTACTTACAGGCAATAGCAGCTAATGATAACTTTGTCCAGAGAGGTCAGGTGGCATAGTTGATGAAATTCTGCAAAGTCAACATACATAACATCATCGCCACGAAACCAATGTTCGTCTCTAATTCTGACACCAACGCAGAAGTCTCCACTGGTAGACGCCTGCATGTACCACTTGTTTAGCAGGTACATTTGCGTCCCCAGATCAGATAAGGCTTGAGGGTTGTATAGACTCTGGCCTAGTACAAATTTTTTCTTCCAAATATCAACCTCCGCCGCACTCTCAATGTTTCCATCACCAAACATCTGGTAAAGGTCGAGACCAGTCTCATCAAGAAATTCACCAAGGTGATCCAAATCGACATCCGGAGGTATGTTTGCCTGATGCATTAATCCTAAATTCGAACCATATTCATTACCAACAACTAGCGGGGGGATTGATTGGTGCGCTTGTTGTCCGAGTTGGGCAACTCCTTTCCCTGCCCGCTTCTTTTTCTGTGCCGCCTCAATTGACTTGGTGAGAGTGCGGTCATAGTCTGATAACGTTGATTTGGACGGCTTACGAGATTCCCGCTGTTGATGCTGGTAAGAAGTCACCTTTTTTCTTAAAATATCTGGAGCTACGAAGAAGTACGGTTTCTCTGGGTTTCTCCTTGCTTCTTGATTCATTTTAAGTTTGTCATAGAATCTAGACATGTCTTTTTTATATGCATCAGTTCCTTCTTCCTTCTCTTCAGATATTATTTTGGGAATAGCCCTTGGTTTCACGGTGGCTTTCTTTGCAGGCGGGGACTGGTTCTTCGTTTGAGGGGCTGGCCTCTTGCTAGGCTTCTTGGTAGGCGGGGGCGGGGGAGGCGTTGGAGACCTCCTTGGAGGTGTTGGCTGCGGCGTTGGAGACCTCCTTGGAGGTGGCGGCTGCGGCGTTGGAGACCTCCTTGTAGAGGGTGTGGATGCAGCCTTGTCTTCCAACATAATGTCATCGTACAGAGCACTATGATGATCTGGCGATTGAACAATTGGATTTAGGTTGGGGGAGGATCTGCTACAAAAAAAGGAATGACATATTATTATGAGCAGATTGTTAATTATTTAAGCCAATACAAATTAATGATGTAGTGTTTTCATCCGCACGTACCTATGGTGAGGTAGTTCAGGAGGAGGTGGAGCCGACATCCCTGGAATGATGATGTAGCGCTTGCGCCATAGAATGAATGTCTTCTCCGCTTCTCCTAGAGTCTTCTCACCATCACCTCCAGGAATATCAAGAGGCAAATCACTAAAACCTTTTTCAGCTTTATCTACCGAGATGGTGGCATATCCTTCTTGGATTATATTCCCATGAATCCTTGGTGTCTTGGTTCGGTCGATAGGATTAACAAGACCGATAGCCACCTTGATTGTGGAATTCTCCTTCGGAATGTGTAGCTCACACGTTGTACAAGGTTCAGTGACGTCATCCACAGGGAAGTGCAGTCCTGTGTCCCCTTGATTTGGTATCTCCGTGGAAGCGCAGCTGCTTTTCAACTGAACAGATTGGCTAATGTTGATTCCTGGCTCTGATGCCTGCTTGCTTGCACTCACTGCTATTTGCACTTGCCTTTTGATTTCCTCCTGCATTCTCGCTTCAAGGTTTTTTTCCCGCTCCTGTGCTTCACGCACCGCTTCCTCCAACCTCTGGAGCCGTTGTGCCTCTTCTTCCTTCTTTCTCTGGCGACTTCTGTAGGAAGGTCTGTCCTGAGGGAATCCATGCTCCCACGAGACACTTCCTTTGCCTCTAGTTCGGCCACCATGTTCAATAGTCCCGATGGCGTATGTCAGCTCATCCTTATCTCTGTTGGGCCTGAACGCACCACTAGCAGTAGCTCTCTGAGCATAAAACAATCTTTCTGCTGCTTCTTGCAGTCTTGCGCCATAAACGCACTTCCCTGTCTCCTGGTCTAGTGTTCCCCCATGAGCGAAAAACCAATTCTTTGCACGTTCTCCCCACTCGAGTGATTCTGGTCTGATACCCTTGGCAAGAAGGTCTGCTTCCATTTTGTTCCACTTCTTAATGGCAGTCGGGTAGCCACCTGATCCCAAGGTATGGTGGTATGTCTTCTGTTGGGCATTACGTTGGTTCTTTATCACTCGACTCACACCCTCTTTCGAAGTCTTGTACTGTACAAACTCATCCCAATAGGGCCTCTGCTTTGAGATCGGGCCTGGGACAGTAAAATCTGGTGCTATGTTCTTCTTGACATACGTCGTGTATAGGTGTTTCTTCCAAGTCTGAAACTGGGTGGCCATCTTCTTCATTGCCCAATCCCTAACTCGCTCCTTCAATTCATCACCATCTATTATATCATCATAATCATCTGTTTGGAGCGTGAAATGTACCAAGACATCATTCCAAATTAACGCCTTGTCACGATCGGAGACAAAACTGATATGAGGAGCATTGGTCTTCTTCTTCCATTCACGGGTACTAATCGGGAGCCGGTCCCGTACAAGGTAACCACAGTGGTGCACAAATTTCATTTTATTCGGCCCCCCCGGTTCTCCTGTATCCACATTGAACTCCGAGATGATGAAGCGACCCTCCAATGGCTTTTTGGGACCTCGAACATTTTTACTCTTCGTTGTAGTTGTTGATGTCGATCCAGAGGGCTACAAAACATAAACATTATTTTTAATGTCATGAGCACACATAAGACATATGATAATATATATATATAGCTAATAATAAAAAATATATACTTGGCCAATATGTTGTTGCTCATTTTGTTCAAGAGCTAAGTACTGACTCCCGTCATCTACATCCTCTTGCACGTTATTTTTAGCACCATCATCGCCGGCAACTTGAGTGCCAGTGTTGATCAAATTCATCATCAACTCCTCCTCATCCATATTTCTCGGGTCGGCCATCTAGCTTCAAAAAACAAAACCAATATATAGTACGTCAACCATGTAGTCATTCATCATATGAGAAAAGTCTATGTTAATAATATAAGTATAAGTCATTATGAAATGTAAGTATATGTGTCTTATTGCTCATATAGCCATTACTATTTCTGAAATGATAAGAATTTATTTTCTTCTTCTACAGGCGATCTCTGATGCTATGATATAAAATTTGAAGATAGTCTTCCCGGAAAAAAATATGTAATGCTCATATTACTTTAGCAACATTAATATATTATATCTGTATATTCAAAGTTCACAAATGAAGAAACATGTGATATTTTTGATAAACTAAAAAAACGCTTAGTTTACAAACTGGGTATCAAAATTGAGTTCATATTTGACCATTATATATCCTACAACAAATCCTTCAAAAAAAACCCTACATGAATATATTTGGATAAAATTTCGTTAACAAACATTGATCTATTTCCTCGGTGGAGGGCCTCGGGCGCGGAGGAGGGCGCGGTGGAGGGCCTCGGGCGCGGAGGAGGGCGCGGTGGAGGGCCTCGGGCGCGGAGGAGGGCGCGGTGGAGGGCGCGGTGGAGGGCCTCGGGCGCGGAGGAGGGCGCGGTCTTCCGTGACACGGGCGCGGAGGAGGGGCACGGGCGCGCGCGGTGGAGGCCGCACGAGGAAGAAGACGGCGGCGCCGGTGTCACGGAAGACGAACGGACGCGGTGCGAGGAGAAGAGGGCAGCGGTGTTCGACGAGGAAGAAGACGAGCGGATCGATCTGCCAGGCGCCGGAGGTTATATAGCAGAGGAGAATTACTCCCGGTTCCAGCCACCAACCGGGAGTAAAAACCCTTTACTCCCGGTGCGTATTACCAACTGGGAGTAAAGGTACCTTTACTCCCGGTGCGTGTTACCAACCGGGAGTAAAGGTATACCTTTACTCCCGGTTGGTAACACGCACCGGGAGTAAAGGCTTTTTTTTTGGCGGGCCACGAAACTGCAGCCCACCTTTACTCCCGGGTGGGCTTCCCACCCGGGAGTAAAGGTGGCCTGCAGTTTCGTTTCCCGCCTGTTTTAAGGAATAGTCTTGTTAAATACAATAGAAATGCAATAGTTTTTATTAAATACATAGTAAATTAAATAAAAGGCATAAAATTATTTTGTTAAAAATATGAATTTTATTTTTGTTTATTGCACATAGGAAAAATCGATAACCTAACTTTTTTTATTTTTTGTTAGAATTATAAAACATAATGTAACTAATATTTATTATTTCGTTAATGCAAAATGTATTGTTTAATTAAAATTATTAAAATTATTGGTTTTGGACAGGAAATTTGTTTTCACATCATTTTAACGTTAATATTTTAATATTTCATCACTCAGTAACCAAATCAAACATTGATTTAATTTGAAACATGACATAATAAACATCTGAATTCACAATTATTACATAATATCTCAAACACACACTATATTAAATCACTATATCATCAAGTGGGCACAGCAGTGAACTTCTTCTTTACGTATGTCCCTTGGTTATGATCGCTTCGTAACCATGGAGTGTCCTCATCATTTACCAAGATGCTAGGGTCTTTGTTCACTTTGAAGGGCGGAATTCGGTCATCCTTTTCATATTCTTCTGACATGTCCGACTTGTCCTCAATTCCCACGATGACTCTTTTCCCTGAAAGAACTATGTGGCGCTTTGGCTCTTTGGTTGAGTCATTATCGTTTTTCCCTCTTTTTGGTTTGGTAGACATATCATTGACATAGAACACCTGATTCACATCCTTGGCAAGGACGAATGGTTCGTCTTTGTACCCAATATTACTAAGGTCTACTGTTGTCATTCCATACTCGTTGTCTACTGTTACCCCGCCTCCGGTCACCTTGACCCATTGGCACTTGAACAATGGGATCTTCAAAGTAGGTGCATATTCTAGTTCCCATATTTCATCTATGCGTCCATAATATGTCTGCTTATTCCCATTCGGGTCTGTGGCATCTATGCGGACACCACTGTTTTGGTTGGTACTCCTTTTATCTTGGGCTACTGTGTAGAATATGTTCCCATTTATCTCGTACCCTTTGTATGTGATGATATGCCATGATGGTTGCATAGCCAATAAATACAGTTGCTCATGGATGCTCTCATCACCTTGACATTTTTTTCGCAACCAACCGCCGAAAGTTTCCATGTGCTTATGCGTAATCCAAGCTTCAGTCTTCCCTGGAAACTCGGATCGTAAGAGATCCTTGTGTGTCTCAATATACGGATCTACCAAAGAGGAGTTCTGTAGAACTGTGTAGTGCGCTTTATTGAAATAATCATCATCCATACCAATATATGTTTTCCTCCCTAGTGTCCCCTTTCCGCTTAGTCTCCCCTCATGTCTCGATTCAGGAACACCAATCGAGTCAAGGTCGGGAATAAAGTCAACACAGAACTCAATGACCTCTTCTGTTCCATAGCCCTTGGCGATGCTTCCTTCTGGGCGAGCACGGTTGTGAACATATTTCTTCAGGACTCCCATGAATCTCTCTAAGGGGAACATGTTGTGTAGGAACACAGGACCGAGAGTGAAAATCTCCTTGACTAGGTGAACTAGGAGGTGTGTCATAATATCAAAGAAGGAAGGAGGGAACACTAACTCAAAGCTGACGAGACATTGAACCACATCATTCTGTAGTTTAGCTAGATCATTTGGATCAATTGCCTTCTGAGAAATTGCATTGAGGAATGCACATAGCTTTACGGTGGCTAGACGTACATTTGGAGGTAGAATTCCTCTTAATGCAACTGGAAGTAATTGCGTCATGAGAACGTGACAGTCATGGGACTTTAAGTTACAGAATTTCTTCTCTGGCACATTTATAATACCCTTTATATTCGAGGAGAATCCAGATGGTACCTTGATGTTGTTTAAGCATTCAAACATGATTTCCTTCTCCTCTTTGCTTAGAGTGTAGCTAGCAGGACGTAAGTAATGGCGTCCATCATCTGTCTTCTCTGGATGCAGGTTGTCTCTTTCTCTCAAACAACGTAGGTCCTGTCGTGCTTCAAATGTGTCCTTAGGCTTTCCATACACACCCATAAAGCCTAGCAGGTTCACACAAAGATTCTTCGTTAGGTGCATCACGTCGATCGAGCTACGGACCTCCAGGACTTGCCAATAGGGTAGGTCCCAAAATATGGACTTTTTCTTCCACATGGGTGCGTGACCGTTAGCGTCTTTCGGAATAGGTTGGCTTCCATGTCCTTTTCCAAAGATGACTTTCACATCATTGACCATATCGAGTACATCCTCACCGGTTCGGTTGCGAGGCTTGGTCAGGTGGTCTGCTTTCCCTTTAAAATGCTTACCTTTCTTTCTTACGGGGTGATTTGCAGGAAGAAATCGACGATGGCCAAGGTACACGACCTTTCGACATTTTTTCAAGAATACACCTCTAATATCACCGAAGCAGTGTGTGCATGCATTATATCCCTTGTTTGACTGTCCTGAAAGATTACTTAGAGCAGGCCAATCATTGATTGTTACGAACAACAATGCTCGCAGATCAAAGTGTTCCTGTTTGTACTCATCCCACACACGTACACCTTCTTTATTCCACAAAATGAGAAGTTCATCAATAAGTGGTCTCAGGTACACATCGATGTCATTGCCAGGTTGCTTCGGGCCTTGGATGAGCACAGGCATCATAATGAACTTCCGCTTTATGCATAACCAAGGAGGAATGTTGTAGATACTTAGAGTAACAGGCCAAGTGCTATGACTACTGTTCTGCTCTCCAAAAGGATTGATACCATCTGTACTTAAAGCAAACCTTAAGTTTCTTGCGTCATTTGCAAACTCCGGGAATTCTCTGTCGATTGCTCTCCACTGGGACCCATCAGCAGGGTGTCTCAACATATTGTCTACCTTACGGTCTTCTTTGTGCCATCGTAACAATTTTGCATGTTCTTTGTTTCTGAACAGACGTTTCAAGCGTGGTATTATAGGAGCATACCACATAACCTTGGCAGGGATTTTCTTACGTGGACGTTCGCCCTCAACATCACCAGGGTCATCTCGCCTGATCTTATACCGCGACGCATGGCATACCGGGCATGCATCCAATTTCTCGTACTCTTTGCCATGGTATAGGATGCAGTCATTAGGACATGCATGTATCTTCTCTATTTCTAGCCCCATAGGACAGATAACTTGTTTTGCTTCGTAGGTAGTGGCGGGCAATTCATTGTACTTCGGAAGCATCTTCTTTTGGATTTTTAGTAACTCTCCAAATCCCTTGTCAGATACACCATTCTTTGCCTTCCATTGCAGCAATTCTAGTGTGGTTCCCAACTTTTTCTGCCCTGCATCACAAGTTGGGTACAACAATTTCTTGTGATCTTCTAGCATCCGCTCGAACTTGATCTTCTCCTTTTCACTTTCACATTCTCTTTGTGCATCACGAATGACCTGACAAAGATCATCAGCCGGCTCATCTTCTACGGCTACCTCTTCTTCAGCTTCTCCCATTGCAGTATCATTGAGGCACGCACCATCAGGAATAATATCATTGTCGTCCCATTGTTCTTCTTCATCTTCTTCCATTACAACACCGGTTTCTCCGTGCTTTGTCCAACAAATATAGTTTGGCATGAAACCCGACTTGAACAAGTGTGAATGAAGAGTCCTTGAGCAAGGATATTCCACTGTATTCTTACATATGGCACATGGGCAGCACATGAAACCGTCGCGTTTGTTTGTCTCGGCCGCACGTAATAAAGAATGCACGCCGTCAATGAACTCTTGTGAGCGGCGATCAGCATTATACATCCAATGACGGCTCATCTGCATTACATGACATAAATATCATATTAAAACCTAGATCATAATTAATTATTTATACAACATGCGTGCCACCACAAAAGATACAAATTTATGAAAGCATCGCTACAATGTAGACAATCTCAACTACCACTAAAAGAACTAAAGCTAAAATACATTTCAGGAGCACAAGGATTTCGCGACCAATCTCAACTAAAACAGACAGATCCCCCGATTGTGCAACATCTTTGGGCTTCTTCGGCTGGATCACTGCCTCATTAGCCGCCGTATCTGCCTGTTGTGCAAGATATTTTTGCACGAGTTCAACATACTCTTCCTCCCAGTAGAAGCCTGAACATCGTCCACTGCCATCCCACTGAAATTAAAACAAAAAATTAGAACTTTAATCACAACCATCATGAAAATAGGTATAAACTAACCATAATCATTAAATACGATAAAATAACTCACATTGCGATCCGGACACTTGTAGAAGATACGATCCTTGTTGGGACCCTCCTTCTTCACTCGGTACTCCATCACAATCTTCGTCTCATCACGACACTTGCCACATGGAATGAGAGGAAGGCCCGGCCTAAGTCGCTTTGGAAACCCATGAGAGGCCGAGGACCCGGAAGCAGTTGCCATCTACTCTCTATACTCATTTTTTAATACACTATAAATTTCTTCTTTTATAAACAAATAAAATTAACAAACTATAAAATTATCTACATCTCTAAACAATGATATTTTTAACCTTCTTTCATGTAAATATGCAAGCTTAAAGTGATTTTGAGCTCAAATTGCTTACAAATGAAAAAAAACCACAATAAAGAACCATAAATATATATAGTGAATAAAATGGCATAAGAAAATGGTAAAAAATGAGAGTATGAGATTGGTAACCTTTACAACTGAAGAATCGACGGAGGAATCGAAGAATGGATGGAGGAACAATGGAGGGAGGGAGGAAGCAAGAACACCAGTGAGCTTCAAAATGTGCTGAGCTCGGGCTCGGGGAGGAAGGAGGAGACGGCCGATTTATAAAGGGAGAACATTTAGTCCCGGTTGATAGATCCAACCGGGACTAAAGGTAACTTTCCAACCCCGGGCGCAGCCACGGCCCGGGAGTAGACCTTTACTCCCGGTTGGAGCCACCAACCGGGAGTAAAAGTATACCTTTAGTCCCGGTTGGTGGCTCCAACCGGGACTAAAGGTCCCTGCCACCTCTGTCTGGCGCAGTAGCCGTTGGGCAGGGACCTTTAGTCCCGGTTGGAGCCACCAACCGGGACTAAAGGTATTTCTAGTCCCGGGGGCAAAAAATTCCGGGACTAGAGCCCATTTTGGCCGAGGATCAAAGGTCTGTTTTCTACTAGTGAAATACAATATACAAGTATCTCTCTTATATGGCTAACATTAGTTTAATTAATCTGTGCATAAATTATAATTATTAGGACGAGTTCAACTCCACGGATCCAAACGGAGCCTTAGGTTGCTTAACACCACAAATTCATGCGATACAGCCGCATGCACCACACGAATTCTACACTCTAACCTGGCCGGAATTGAGAAAGGGAAAGACTCAAATCACATGAGTAAGCTTTAGCCTTTCATGTTTGTACGTCCGCGTTGCAAATGTGAGCGGATTACCAAAATCCAATATAATCGAATGCTGCAGTGAAAAAAAAATGAATCTATGAAATCTGACCCGGCCGGAAAATGACATGATTTAAATAAATTTATACTGAGATTGAAGTGTGTTGGGTCAGCAACGAAAATGAGGTCAGCAGTATTATATGTACAAATGAAATTTTCTGAAGAATTATTGTGCCGGTGTGTGCACCCTTCTACAAACTAGTAGTGCGCCGTGGTCCGTGGACAAAACCAATCTGAAGAGCATGCAAACCATTTGTTTATAGTAATTTTGTTTTTATTTGGTAACTAGGTAGCGTGCACGTGTGTTGCTATGGGACAACTAAATTTTGTACTAAAACCACACGGATCGCACAATAAGATAATAATATTGTGAAATTAAATGCCGATGTTATAATAACATTTAATTCAAAAAGTAAAGTTCGTGAAATTAACACAGTCACGAAGAGTGTGACTTCGTATGCTCACAAACTCTACTGTATAGACATTTCTACGATGCGGCTAAGATAATGTTTTATATTGACAGGAAGAGATCTCTGATATCTATTTTTTTCGTACGCCAATAAATCCATGAACTCCATACCATCCTGTACACAAGTTCAAGTATATATGTAAATATTAGTGCCTGTCATATGTGTAATACTGCATGTCTTAAAAAATCTCTCACAAAACCTTAAAACAAAGTATATTATACTCATCGCATAAATATGTGTTGCAAATATCAGATTCATTAAGATTGCTGACTTATATATTGTATAACCAAAAGAAGCTTTTAGCTTGTTCAAATTTCACAGCAGCATCAGCCCTCCTTTTGGGTGCATTTGGTTGAGGTGCTATGACTTCTGTAAAAACTACACCAGTCTCTCTCAGTTACGAGCGGACCTTAAACGTACTGCCCCTCATTCAAGGTAGGACCTTCTCGTTAAACACCAGATGATCAGCAATTTCAACGCCTCTTTGGCCAGTCTGAATAGTTCACGGAGCCCAGACCGCATGGATGGTGCCTCCCTTTCCTTCATCTTCAACTACAGATGATATGCCGATAAAATACTAACAAAAACAAGCGTGTCAGCAGATTCCATGGATGATTCTAACTACTGAAGTATTGAGTGGATAACCCATCCTCTCATGCCGACTGAAATCACTGAACTGTACTATATTGAAGTGTTCTACACCTTCTGAAATGTGCAACTATAGAAGCCAAGGACCCAGTATATGGATAGGAAGAGCACCTGCACAACCAAAATAGATAGATACTGAATAAGAAAGTATTTTACTTCTATACTTTTATACACAAGTAGTCAAGTAGCACTAAAAATATGCTAATATGCAGTACATGATTTATAATCCCAACATTCAAAAATATTATTCTAGTAGAATCTGCTGACCACCCAAACAATGTTAGAAGAAAGGGGTTACGTTGATGCTCAGAACGTACAGCTCAACGCAAAAGGAATTGACGTTTCGTTCCTGCTGTTGATATCAGTTAATATCTAAGTATTATGCTGTTGATATCAGTTAATATCCAAGGCTGAAAAATTCTATGTATAATATTTTCCTTATTTTTCACACCTTAAAGATCCACGTTCACCACCTATGCGCGCGGTCGCGCGATGCCCGGGCTGCCCTTGCCGAGCTTGTCCTCGTAGCGCCGTCCTCAAAGGTCATTGTGAACACTGAACACTGTAAACATCTCATTCCAGCAGAAAAAGACGATGATATAGCAGTCTGGTGAAGCACCTTAATATAATTCATTCATTGGACCAAGATCCAACTATCCAAGAGCTATCCAGTCTACAAATTTGAAGACAATATATGCAGTCACCCTGAAAACAAAATACAGCTCACTTCCATCAACTTGCTTAGGAACGCCCCCTGAAAACAGTGTGCCTAAACTTCTATAAAGTGCAGTGCGCCACTCAAACTTCAGCATTATTAGCACAGATGTAAATAGTCATCTTGCAATCTCAAACAGTTATAGAATAAAAGTCCACTACACTTCCAGATAGTGCACAATACAGAGTCTAAAGAATTGGATTGAACACATACTGAGAAAGTTAGCATGGTACCAGATGTGACAGATCCTTGCATAGTTTCTATGAAAACAATATGTTTACATTTCCTGATATCCTCGATTATGATTGCTGATCTACAAGATTGATAGCTGAGTTAGTACAAGTACCATGATATATTAATAACTGGTATAGGAGCTCTCGGAGATTAATGCATTTTCTAGAAACCTGATTAAATAACGTACAATACCAAATTGCAGGCAAGTAGGCATCACCGAGCACTGTGCACAGCACAAAAATTCTGTGCCAACATATAGCAACTATAGTAAGGAAAAAAATTTCTATTGACAAATACAATATAATTAGTCAAGTAGATAGGATAATTATCCTTCAGAGTTACGCTCTTGTTCTTCAGACTTTAGGAATTAGGAATCAGGAACACGAAAATTATGCAACCTGTGGCCTGCTCTGCTCCTTCCTGGCCTCCTAGAGGCCTCCGCTGATCCGCTCTGTAGTCTCCGTGTGGACTGCTGACAGCAGTATGCACAGATTGACGGATCAGATAATCAGATGACAGTTAATCTTGAAATCGGCAGGTCTGATAGGCCAGATTATTTGGGCACCATCGGATTCGGGGACCTGTTCGTGTGTACCGGTCGCACTCCCTCCTGCACGGCTCTAGATGCAGTTAACCAAATCACAGATCAATCAGATCAAATGAGGACAGTTAACCAGATCAAATGAGAAGGGTTCAACATGATGGATTGGATCGAGTGGAGGAAAGAGGGAACCAAGATCGGAGGTGACTGGACCTGGCCATCAGCAGAGATGTAGCAGATGTACTTGTTGCCCCCCAGGGGCGGATCCAGGATGAAGCAACCGGGGGGGGCTAAATAATGAAGGATCAGACTTTAAGCTGTTGATTAATGGTGGATTAGAGGCTAAGCTATAGTGCTTTACATGTAAAATCCAGCTCCCGGGGGGGCTGCTGCCCGGGCAGCCCGGGGCGTGGATCCGCCCCTGTTGCCCCCTGCTATTGGCCTTACCACCACCATAGCTCTTGCCGCCAGGCAACTGCTATTTGATTCGTGGCAATTTCAATCATGAACGTCTCAGCACAGCGCCGCCACCCCTCAAGTCCAGATCCGGCAGGACGACGACGCTCCCGCCGCACCACCACCTTGCGTGCACAGCACCACTATGTCACCACCCCCACCCTCAACCTCAACCTAAACCTCAAGACACCATGGCGGTCGATAGGGATCAGGCACAAGAGAGAAGGTTGGGTGTGAGAGAAATCAACACGATATCTGTGGAGTTGGCGACGTCGACGGAGCCCTGATCACTCCTCGCGCCTTAGTGGATCTGTGCCGCCACGCGATGGGCCGCCGTGGCCGCTGACGCCGTGGCTGAAGAGCACTTGCCTCCTCGCCTGGTACCCTGCCCTGGGGTTCGTCCGTGGGAGAGATGAGAGGAGTCCGCAGGTCGTGCGTGTGGGAGAGGGGGAGGGGAAGACCATGTGCACAAGGGAGCGCGGAGCCGGGTCCATCGCACAGTTGGGTGAGCGGGGTGAAGGACACGCGCGGATCGCACTGGGGAGGCAAAGCGACGACGCGAAATATTGTCGCACGAAATGATTGTCTTAGTTTTGTTCTTTTTAGTTGTAGCAGATATTAGTGCCTGTCACATGGATAATATTGCGTGTCTTGAAAAATGTCTCACAAAATCTTAAAACAAAGTATGTGGGCAGTGCGTAGAAGGCCTAGCGTCAGATGCCTGGATCGATGCATATTTATCTACTTAGACTATGAATATACGTGAGAATAGAAAAAAGATCAAAGTATATGATATTTAATTATCAAACTAGTTCACTGATACAGTAAATCAAACTACTCCACTAATACCTTATATTATACAGAACACAGTGTTCTGAACATGTAGAAAAGCTTCATTTTTTGCCCACCACCCGCTGAGAATATATGAGACCACATAATTCTTCTCAATATGTATACTAATGAGCCCATTCCATTGAGTTGGACCTTGATCATTTTTTAAAGAGAAAAGATGGAATACAGCAGAGTAATAACATAAGCATTTAGCAGGGGCACATGCACCTAGTGGTCCAGCCAGAGAAGTGGAGTCTAAGATTCCACACACACACATGGATCACAAAATAGAAGTGGAATGCTTTATATATCCAGGAACAAAAATAAAAGTAAAAAGAAGGCCGAGTGTATTTGGAGAGACGGAAAGAAAGAAGAATCATCTCTTGACCAAACATTTATCTTTGACGCGTATGCCTCCTCACCTATGTATTTGGAGACGGGGCAGCGTGGTGATAGGTGCAGAGAGCTGCCATCAACGCGATGACATTGCTCCACTTCTGCATCGCCGTGGATAGGCACCACCTATCTCCTGTCCGTGGTAATCCCAGCCACAGCAGTACGAACCCATCCTCACAACAGGTCATCTGAGGAACCGAAGCAGGCAAAGCACAGAAGCATTTTGTCAAACACCTGCTAGGCTTCACACTCTTCACCATGGTCGCTGACTTCATTGAGGACTTGGCCCCTGCTGTCGACACCCTAGTCAACACTCATCAACACACGGCGGTGGCGTGCTTGCGCTTATCGAGGTCGAAGATGGCCTTCAGCGGTTGACGCCCGCGGCAGCGGCGCCAGCGGCGGCCTCGCCTATCTACGGAGGCACGCGTCGAACTGGCGGCGCCTTTGGCGGTTGACGCCCGCAGTAGCTGCCTCGCGCGTCTGCATCAGCGTCGAGTGTCGGTGTCCAGAGCGCGTCGTAGTCGAGTCCTAGGTCGTCGCTCCGGCACTTCCGCGAACCGCTGGGCCACCACGCTGCGAAGGCTCGGGTGCGACGGCGACGGCGAGTGTGGAGAGCGGCACATCGCGAGGAGCGAGGGCGGGGGCGGTGCGGGGATATGGGGCGTGAGGAAGGCAACTCCACCGGAGATTGTGGTACGCAGTATTCGCACGGGGAGATGAACCTTCCTTTTTCACGCGTTGATTTGGGGGAGCAAGGCCGTGATTGCCGGAGGGGACGATCGCTGGTCGGGGGACTGCGAGTGCCTAGCGGAGCGATGGCTCCGAAGAGGCGAGCGAAGCCCGGCAGAGCGAGGCGTGCGACGCGCGAGGTTTCCTTCCCGATATGGCGAGGCGTTTGCGCGAGGTTTCCTTCCGTGTGCGTGTGCGAGCTAGCGAGAGAGGGAAGCCGCGCTGCGGGATCGCAAGGGGGGAGGGCAGAGCGGGGAAGCCGCGCCGCGGGATCGCAAGGGCGGAGGGCAGAGCGGCGACACGAAACGATTGTCGCACGAAGCCACGATCTTACTTTCTTTTTTTTAAGTAGCAGGAGATAATTGTCCAAACATTAATTAATTAGGCTAAAAATGTTCGTCTCGTAAAGTATAATAAAATTGTACAATTAGTTTTTTGATTTCTTCTACATTTAGTACTCCATGCATGTGCCGGCATTTTGATGTGATGGGGAATCTTCTTTTTGTATAGCGAAATTTGGGGTGAATTTGGGTATCTAAATAAGATTTCCCGTCACATCAAACTTGCAATACATGCATGAAGTACTAAATACAGATAAAATCAAAAACTAATTGCACAGTTTAGTTGTACTTTGCGAGACGAACGTTTTGAGCCTAATTAGTCAACGGTTGGACAATTATTACCAAATACAAATGAAAGGGCTCATCTTTCTAGCTTCGCTCCAACCCTAGAAACCGACAGGACTGGGCCTGCACGTATGCCATACTGGTTCGTGAGTCTTCGTTCATCACGTATGCGGTATGTCATATGTGTCCTTAAAAGATTTTGAAGATGATATTTGCCTTGCTAGTTGCCATCTTTCTTGGTTTTCCTGTCTTATGTGCCCTTTACTAGCCAGAGTTTTTTTGTTTGAGGGTAATTCTTGAAATATTGTGCTAGCTTTTATTGTATTTGGTTCCAAATGACGCCCGGCCTCCAGGACCTATGCTCCCACATACGCTGCTCAGGATGGCCATGGTACGTCTGGAAGCTCGGGTGCACGATCGAGTTTCGAGTCCAGGCGCCATGCAGACCAGGCTCGATATGCTACGTACAAGGCGCTAGACGATGCTAAATTATTCTGTCTGCAATAAGTTTCCCATGGCACAAATGAGTGATGTAAACGAGCTAACCTAGGTCGTAGTTTATTTATTTGTCTATTTATCTATGTATCCAATACTTAATATATGGTCTACTGTTACAGATCGATGTTGATGGCGTCAATCTAAACAAGAGATAATTAGTTCGTCGTTTCATGTTCATATATAATTTGGACAAAATATTATTAATCGAAAAAATAAACACACGGCAGCCGGCCGCCGGCGCCCAGCCCACTCTTCGTTCAGGCACTAGGCCAGTCACAGACAAGAGCCCTGTTCGCTTAGGCTGATCTGGCTGGCTGAAAGTACTGCTGACTGTTTTTTTTGTGAGATAAAAACACTGCTAGCTGGCTGGCTGATTTGGCTGATAATCTCAAGCGAACAGGCTGAAGACAAGTCTCGTAAGGTACAGAGGTAGCCAATTGCTCTCTTTTGATTGAAGTATTATGCCCAGAATATATATTTAATCAATATTTAATTTGCTTCTGTTTTTAATCTGTTTCATTAGAATACATGGATTTAGGAATTCCTATGGAGTTACGGTGTAACTAGGGCAGGGAATGGTCATTTCTAGATGAAATTAATATTAATGTCATCACCAATGACTTCGCATTAGTAAATGTTAGAAAAAAAATTAAGGTAACATATAACTTGTTTGATAAAACTTATTTTATGCATTATATTTATTAGAAATGAACATCGTCATATTATAAAAGGGCTCATCTTTCTAGCTTCGCTCCAACCCTAGGAACTGACAGGACCGGGCATGCACGTATGCCATACTGGTTCGTGAGTTTCATTCGTCACGTATGCGGTATGCCATATGTGTCCTTAAAAGATTTTTGAAGCTGATATTTGCCTTGTTGGTTGCCATCTTTTTTGGTTTTCCTGTCTTATGTGCCCTTTGCTAGCCGGAGTTTTTTTTGTTTGAGGGTAATCCTTGAAATATTGTGTTGGCTTTTATTGTATTTGGTTCCAAATGACGCCCGGCAGCCAGGACCTATGCTCCCACATACGCTGCTCAGGATGCCCATGGTACGTCTAGAAGCTCGGGTGCACAATCGAGTTTCGAGTCCAGGCCCAAGGCCGCCATGCAGACCTGGCTCGATCTGCTACGTACAAGGCTAGACGATGCAAAATTGTTCTATCTGCAATGAGTTTCTCATGGCACAAATGAGTGATGTAAACGAGCTAACCAATGCTTCGAATCCTGTGGTGCGAGCAATCCCAAGTGGTCTTTAAGGAACCTGATAGTGAAAGTTAAGTTAGGGTAACTAGCTATTTTACTCAGATGAGTTTTGAACGATACAAGACACGATTACATTAATTCAAACAATTGCTAACTAGTTTAATGTCCCAGCTATTAATATCAAAGTGAAAATTAAGTTAGGGTAGTCCCACACAAGAAAAAGAATGTGAGGAGAAACAACAAAGACTAGGTTTGGAGAATGAGAAGAAAACTCTTTTGTCCTTGTCCATTGTACTCTATTTATAGCTATTTTACTCAGATGAGTTTGAACGATACAAGATACGATTACATTAAATCAAGCAATTGCTAACTAGTTTAATGTCCCAGCTATTAATATCAAAGTGAAAATTAAGTTAGGGTAGTCCCAAGTAAGAAAATGAATGTGAGGAGAAACACCAAAGACTAGGTTTGGAGAATGAGGAGATAACTCTCTTGTCCTTGTCCCTTGTAATCTATTTATAGGGTAGGTGGGAGAAAGCAATCTTCCTCCATATCCCCTTAGGTTTACAAATTACATGGAGGTCCTTAGACCTTCTGGGCCCTAGGACTTTTTACATGGAGGGGGTAGGTGTAGACGCCCTTACCCCCAATAGTAGCCCCTTAGGCACTAAGCTATGGAAGGTACAATAAAACCTAGCTGCTATAATAACATGAAAAGGCCCAAAGGGTACAATTCTGATGTTTGTCTAGGGTTTTAGTAGGTGTCCTCGGAGTAGAAAATGTTTTGGTGGCGAAGGTGATGATGGCTTTTCATTTGCAGAGGTCAATGACCCCACTCCTGCTTGTCTCAACTGCTGCAAGGATCTTCACCTCTCCATGTGTATCTCTTTGTAGCCGAAGTAATCATAGTAGTGAAAGTATACCGATTATCGTAGTCATCCAATCATGGACAGACGCAGGAGTTGTCATTGAAGGTCGATCATGACACATTTGTCGAGGTGGACGTAGTCGGAGTAGTTGTCACAGCCTACAGGGCTTGCTTCCTTCTACTCAGGGCACCAGGCAATACATATCCTCCAGGTTGAATTGGTTCTCCAATGCACCCCATAGCCCCTCTTGGCTAGTGCTTATGATCAGATGAAGGTCTCATGCCTAGTTGAGGTGTTGACGATGAACTTGGAAGGAGGTTATTCACTTGAACTGAAGGTGATGGAAGGGCAAAGTTAATGTCATCGTTGAAGATGGTTGGGCCCTGGGCAGAAGGTTTGATTTAGCAAAATTGTAGTTGATGCTAATGATGACGTCAATGTCATTGAGGTCGATGGTGGAGCCCCTTGCCAAGTGTTGGCGAAGTCGACATTGATGTCACTGAGGTCGATGGTGGAGCCCCTTGCCAAAGTGTTGGTGAAGGTGATATCGATGTCATTGAGGTCGATGGTGGAGCCCCTCGCTGAAGTGTTGGCAAATGTGACGTCGATGTCACTGAGGTTGATGTCGAAGCCCCTCACCGAAGTATTGGCAAAGGTGACGTCCATGTCACCAAGGTCAATGAAGGAGCCCTTCTTGAAGTGTTGGTAAAGGTGATGTCGATGTCGCCGAGGTCGATAGCAGAGCTCCTCACCGAAGTGTTGGCGAAGGTGACGTCCATGTCACCGAGGTCGCTGGTGGAGCTCCTCCTCAAAGTGTTGGCAAAGGTGACATCGATGTCAAAGCCCCTCGCCAAAGTGTTGATGAAGGTGATTCTATGTCACCAAGGTTAATGGCAGAGCCCCTCACCAAAGTGTTGGCGAAGGTGACATCGGTGTCACTGAGGTCGATGGTGGAACCCTTGGCGAAGGTGACGTCGATGTCACTAAGGTCAATTGTGGAGCCCCTCGCTAAAGTGTTGGCAAAGGTTTTCATCGATGTCATCGAGGTTGATGTCGAAGCCCCTCACCAAATTATTGGAGAAGGTGACGTCCATGTTACTGAGGTCAATGGCGGAGCCCTGCTCGAAGTGTTGGTGAAGGTGATGTCAATGTCACCGAGGTCGATGTCAGAGCCCCTCACCGAAGTGTTGGCGAAGGTGACGTCCATGTCACTGAGGTCTATGGCAGAGCCCTTTCTCCAAGTGTTGGCGAAGGTGACATCGATGTCAAAGCCCCTCGCCGAAGTGTTGGTGAAGGTCACGTCAATGTCACCAAGGTCAATGGCGGAGCCCCTCACCGAAGTGTTGGCGAAGGTGACATCGGTGTCACCGAGGTCGATGGTGGAACCCTTTGCCAAAGTGTTGACGAAGGTGACGTTGATGTCACCGAGGTCGATGGTGGTATTAGGGATGTAGTCGAAGCTCATGTTTTCTTTTCTTTTCACTGGGCAAGGAGTTTTCCTTGTAGTCATGGCGAAGACCTACACAGGAATCTCATATTGTGGTGTTGAACCATTCTGAAGTCGATAAGATTTCTGAGAGAAACATTTGACTTGCTATAATTGCATTGCAAAAGTCACGTGCAAACTAGCAGCCCTGCAAAACAAAGTTATTTTCATATACCGATTTCATCGAGGAATCTTATGTTGTGGTGAGCACCTCGCGTGATTGTTTTTCGAAGTTCTCAGTTTGTGACCTCCCTGTTCGTCCTCTGTTTTCGGCGGGCGAAGTGAGGTTTTGTTGTGATGAACCCCTCGTGCGGTTATTAGCGAGTACTTAGTTTGCGGCCTCCCTTTTCGTCCTCCTTTGTTTTTTTCTCAAGCATGCAGGAGAGCTACGTTTATATTAAGAAGAATGGAAAAAAGTGGTCTTACCGCATCACAAACAAACCCACACCCACACACTCAAACTTAGTACAAAAACCTCTCACTAGCAGATTAAGAAACTTGACCCTTGACCAAAAGCAAAAAACAAGAGTTCACTCATTGGTAGGCACAGATGCCATGAGATGTGAAACTCCTCGAGCACCGGCCAAACTCCAAAGGTGCAGCTCATCTCTGAGAGAAACCAAAACATCCTCAAGGTTAGGATTGATTCCATAGCGTCCTCCTTTGTTTTTCTGAGGGCAAAGTGAGTTTGGCATGTAACATACTTATGCAATGCGATCGTACTATGAATGAATATGTTTGATGAGTTTATGGGGAATACTTGCTTCGAATAAATGAGAAGGTAAGCCAATCATTTACATAGTGAAAATGTGATATTTAAGGCGTGGATATATATGTGTGAGAGTCAAAACGGATGATTTGTTCCCTGTGAAATCGATTGAAACTGGAATGTGATTAGTCTATGAATAATAAAGGCTTATAAAATAGTAGGTGGTTGAGAACTCA
This sequence comes from Saccharum hybrid cultivar R570, assembly GCA_038087645.1. NCBI lineage: Eukaryota > Viridiplantae > Streptophyta > Magnoliopsida > Poales > Poaceae > Saccharum > Saccharum hybrid cultivar. Next base: position 90,414 of record JAQSUU010000456.1, on the reverse strand, counting down.
CCAACGGAGTTAAATACCGTGGCCGCCCAACCCTCGCTGGACTTCCGACGTTTGAACCATCGCGTGTGCTGGAGCCTCTGCCGCTACCAATGGACATTCATGACCAGGCGGTGCTTCTTATGGCATGAGCCTTCATGGAGCACCTGGACCTCCGCGGAGGCTTCGGAGCCGGGCTGGTTAAACTTTGGAGACGAGGTTACCTTCGTCCTGCAAGTGAAACTGTTAGTGCATAAATATAACAAGATGTTTCCATCAAATATATATATATAAATATATATATATATATATATATATATATATATATATATATATATATACGGATATTTTCCGACCGTATTCGAGACCGAATCCGTTTAGAGGGGTTTTAATCCGTCCGTATCCAAGTCCGGATATTTAACATCCGATACCGTATTCGTATCCGAATATTTAAATCACATACTTATGATGTCGATATCCAATCATATCTTATCCGACATTTTTTATACTATCCGTATTCGAATCCGAATCCGGACATAAATATGAAAACAAATACGATATCAGTGATATCCGTCCGTATCCGATCCGTTTTCATCCCTCTATATATATATATATATATATATATATATATATATATATATATATATATATATATATATATATATATATATATAACGAGATGTTGGTTACAGGGGTCCTGCAATCATCGGTCATGCTGATGATAAGGTATGACATTGATAACAATATATATTGAAGTTTCTAAACCTCTGCATTCAAATATTGTAAGACTTACAGCATGATTTTCGAACCACTATTGAATATTGAAATGATCATCTTTGCCGTGCCAAGTATTGGAATGGTCCCCTTTGTCGGTTCAGGCAGAAGTGTGCATGGGAGCATCCACACTGAAGAATTGAGGAAACTATGCGGTTTGTTCTGGGAACAAGAACAATGCAGTGTGTCGAAATGAGAAGTGAAGAGATTGAACTAGTTTAGCACAGAGATTTGTCATAGAGAGGTTTAGAAGTAAGATGACTTGTAGTGAACTAGTGGTAGACTTTGTAGTGACAAATAGAATTCCAGATTGAGTTGTTTGCTGTCAATGAAATATACATATGGACGAATGAGATATACTTGTTACACCAAAAATCTGTTTGAAAAATGGTCTGACATTCGGACATACTAGTGTACAAGAGCATGGATATATGCCCCTTACAAAAATGATATTGCTATAGTGAAATAAATATGGATGTTTGGAAATACAAGTCTGTTATCTCCAGCTCTACAGCAGGCTGTTCTTGCATTTTATCTAGTCCTGTTTGCCTCCATCACTATTTCAATTCGACTGCATAGTCGAACAAAGCTTTCAGCAATGGTGCCTTCCCTTGCTCCAGCAGAGCAGAGAAACATTTGAACTAATTACTAATCATTCAACATTATCTGAAAATAGCACAAGGTAAAGGTTACAGCACAGACAGATTTGTCAAGAACCAAAAAAAAGAAAGAAAGAAAACTAATAATAATGCAGCATTTCATGCAGCTATGGAGATTTAACTAACAGAGAAATTAAACCCATCAAGAATATATGATCCCTGGGCAACAGTCCTTGGAGCAGCTGCATTTAGATTTACATGGGGCTCCCTGTAATAGACTCATCTAAATTTAAAAGTTAATCACACGAAGCAATACTAAAATTGAATGATATGAAGGTGACCATGGACCTCGCCCAGAGGCAGAAGGCCCCGGCTGGCCATCACTAGCGGCTGGGTCGGTGGCGCAGCGGGCCACATCGGGGAGCACTGCCACTGGCCACTGCCGGTCCCTGCCTAGATAGAGGCGGCGCGCGCGGAGGGTGTAGCAGGAGAAGAGGTAGCGGGAGCCAGTAGTCCGGACCACCACTGCTGGAGGAGCTGCAGGCCCTGGAGCAGGAGGTTGAAAGGCGGCAAGGCGCGGAGGAGCGGAGCTGCCGGCATGGAGGCGCTGGAGCATGCCGCAGAGGAGGCCGAGGACCTGCTGGCCCGCGGACACGGCGGAGGCCCAGCTCCGGGAAAATGTATATGTGGTGGGCCATAGGCGGGCCGGGGGGACGTGGATCAAAAGGGAAACTGGGTGTTGGGCCCCCGGCGTAGACTTGCTGTGGGCTTGTGGTTGTGGTCCGTACTAGTTAATTCGTATGACTTGCATTTTTTTTATAATAAAAAAGTTTGATCTGATACAAATGCCGACCATTTTTATACTATCATATGGTCAAGTAAATGTCGTTCTCGCTCGTTCCAAGGTGTGACTCGCTGACTCATGATTGATTCTCTCTATCAAGTCCTTTTGTTTGATCATTGAGTAGGGTGACAACAATTTAATCCACTAGGACCTAGGGGTGTCAATTACTTCTTCGTGATCGTGAACATATATAGTGCATCACGTAATGGCCTTTTTCACGCACCTCACCCCGCTGTGGGTAAGTCATATAGAGGTACGTCGACATCATGCATCTAAAAGAACACTATATTGTACGTTTTCACGAGATAAAAAAAAATGGTACTTTATGTTGCTCCATCCAAGGACGGTCAAGCAAGTGTACTAGTGTTTCTTGATTGAAAATATGAATTTCTAAAACATTTACACTGCATAGTCCCTAGGGCGACATGGGCGGTGACACTGCTCCCTCCCCTTGGATTCCATCTCGCTGCTGCTGGAGATTTGCTTGGTAGCAAAGGAAGTGCCGGGACACCATCTCCTTTCAAAAAAGCTACGGCGAAACTTTTACTGTCCTTTTTAATAAATTGTATTATAATACTAAAGATTTTGTGAAAACTTGTATTGCAATACTAATCAATAGTCGCCGAACTTATTTCTAGGCTTGGTCCTTTGAACTGTACAGAAATATCAAAATTATTAAAATTTGCATGTTCAGCTGGAGTAGCTCAGTTGGTTAGAGCGTGTGGCTGTTAACCACAAGGTCGGAGGTTCAAGCCCTCCCTCTAGCGGATTTTTATCTATTATTTTTTTTCATTCTTCTTACCATGCTGCTGCTGCGGATTTTTGTATCTATTGTTTTTCATTCTATATCTATTGTTTTTCATTCTTCTCAACATGCTATGTTATTTTTATATCTATTTTTTCATTCTTCTTACCATGCTGTTTTCTTTATGTTATATCCCCTTGGATTGTTTTTTTTTTCATTCTTCTTACCATGTTGTTGTCTTTATGTTTTTATCACTGTGGATATTTTTTCATTCTCCCTCCCATGCTGCTTTTTTTAATTGTGATGATATCATGCGATTTTCATATCCCCTTGGATTGTTCTTTTCATTCTTCTTACCATGTTGTTTTCTTTATGTTTCTATCACTGTGGATAGCTTTTTGATTCTTCCTTCCATTCGGTTTTTTTATTGTGATCATACCATGCTGTTTTCTTTCAACACAGTTTGAGCATTGTGCGAAACATTCAACACCCTCTTAGGCCTTGTTTTTTGTGGAATGCAAATTCGATGTTCCTAAATTGGGAGTCATTTACGAGTATATAAAAGCACATTAATGATGGTTTCGCTTTTAAACTGTGTGGATTATAAGACAACTTCGCTATAAGAATATGATTCTCCCACAGTTTCTATAACTTTTATTATTTTCCCTTAATGGACTGACAATTTTTCTAATATATACTTTGCATCTTTTTCAATAGTTCAATCAAATCCCTAACAACATAATCCTCATCAACCAACTAATTACCCACGCAGGTTAGTTTGATAATTTTTGGAAGGGGGAGGGGGTTGGAAATAAGTCTGAAAGAGTTACTAACTTCTAGGAAATGAGAATAAAATCCGTTTCTTTAGAGCCAAGCTCGTGAGATACAACATATTCACAAGCAAATAATGATTAACAGATAATTAGCATATTTTGAGGCATATTAGTATATTTAAAAGTAAGTTAAGGCTTAACATGATAAAATAAAATATTATACACTTGATTCAAGAAAAATAAATGTTATCTTAATATTTACTGTATACTTCATAGGAGAATACGAGAAATGAAGGTACGAATCCTTGACTTCTGCTACATGGAATGGTTCCATCTGCTAGAGCCCGTAATAATAAACAAAAGTGTTGATTCTACGAAAGAGACCGTAATAACATAAGTGTTGATTCTAATTGTCTACAGGACTTTCTGAAATGACGTAAATGGGTACATGACATATCTAGAGAACTCAGCTAACGAATGAGCCTGCCTGCTTTAACTCTACAGATGTTTGAGCAGATCCAGTGCCGGAGGCTCCCACATGAGTGGAGTACGGAGAAGGGAAAAACCGAGGCAAACCTTCTCCCCGCAAAATCTACGGAGAGGCTGCTTTGAACTCATGACCTGGTGACTCAGTGAGACAGCTGTCACCACTGCACCAGGTCTGCCTTTCTTTAACTCTACAGATATTTATATAATATAAATATAAACATAAATATAAATAAATATAAAAAATAATAACTTGCTACAGACCACAGACCATTTGTGCAACTTTGCTACTACCTTTTTTTTGGATAATTTTCTACAATACGTTTTGAACTCCAGTTGGTGATTTGAGCTCTCTGATCTTCTGTTCGTAAATGTACAAGTAATAAATCTGTAAGTTTGACATGTACTGGTAGCCGTGGGCATAGAACAAGCAAGCAACCGATCTGTTCTACAATCTATGTATTCAGAACTCCAAAAGTACAAATATCCTGGTACAATTTTGTTGTGCTTTCTAAAACTACACTGAGCTGTTAGGGGCGCATGACAAAACCAGGGAAACGAAAAAGAAGACCAGGCTGCTAGTATTTGCAATGCAAAATCACATACAAGAAACGCAGCAGCTGCTGCTTCCTATGCAAGCTACTCGGAATATTTTCCTCGACGCTCGCCTCAAAACCATCAGTAGCATAGATGTGAAAAGCAATGGTCTACACGAGAATGTCCTTAAGCTTGGCCTTCTGGTCATCGGTTAGGGTTTTCGGGAACAACACCTCGAATGTCACATACAGGTCACCTTTCTTGTTGCTTTGGTATAGTGGCATGCCTTCACCTTTGAACTTCCTGATCTCCTTCGGTTTGGTGATGCCCTGTGAATTAGCAACAAAATTGAGCCGGTCTGTTGCAGATGATAAAAATCATGTTGATGGGTGGTTGTCTTTACCTTGGTGCCAATTTCTACCAGATGGTTGTCAAGATGCTTGATGGTCTTCTCGAAACCAACCAGAGCTTGCACCTGCAATAGCAAAATGTGCCCAGAAAAAAAAAGGCACAGAAAACTGTGATTAGAGGGGGTCTACAGCGAAAGAGTCAATGCATCTTGCATGGAAAACTACTAGATAGAATCATTGGACAAGTAGAAGTTTGTTAAGAAAATGCAATTTCAAAAGTACAAATGGTGATATTGGTTCTTTAAGAGGGAAAGTTTAAGATGCAGTAGTCTGTTTAGATCAAGTCTATGCTAAATTAGTAGCAAAACTTTAATTCTGGCTTATATTGAATTAATAAAGTCACCGGCAACAGAAATGTTTTTTGGTTCATGTGAGATGACACCATGCTTTTCCAGTCAAGATGCAGAACATGCACAGGACAAGAGAGGGCGGTACCAGGGATATTGTAACTGTAGCATGCAGGTCATTGCCTTCTCGTCTAAAGCGGCTGTGTGGTGCTGTTCGGATCCTGAACTGCTTGTAAGGTTATTTAATGGAAGCCCACAATTAGCAAACATGGTGGTACACTAAGTAAATTTCAACCAAATAGAGACAGGGACAAAACAAACTTTCAAATCTCCAGGTTCACCATCAATCTTAGGCTCGCCTTCCTCGAAAAACAAAACCTCCTGAAAAAATCATATGATTCTATCAAATAAAAAAAATAGAAGTGCAGAGAACCTGTACATAACAGGGGATTCATAGTGAACCACTTAAGTTCTTTAAATGTCTCTAACCAAGTGTCAGATTATGGCATATTAACATGCGACTGTAACAGGCAAGCGTCCAAATTTAACAGTCCACAAAAATAGACACTTGGATGTATCAGATGTCTAAAACAAGGGAAGTGTTCCGCCAAAACACTACAAAAATGACATCAAAAGGCAAAGGAAGACATTCAGCTGACACCCTTAAATTAGCTTGTGAAGGGGAACTAGAAAAGAGCATGTCCTTTGTAGTGTCACGAAGAGGAAACTTAAACATACATCAGAACCTGTCGTATTAATTTATTATGTTTTGAAGTAAGGGACAAGGCTGCAATAACTAGTAGCAATTCAACCCTAACAAGTCACAAGCAGCAGTGGTTGGCACTAGCAAAGCAGGAAACCAGCCAGTTTGTCTGAATAATCGAAAGAATTGCTAAGTTTGAGTTATATAGTTTCAGACACTCACTGTAGTATTGTAATCAAGTAGTGCATAATATGGGCATGCATCATTTACTTAAATGGATTAATTTGTATGGTATATCAAAATTACAGTATAGGACGAATAGCACATACAACAATATGTCAATATGGTACAGCCCAACCACGGTTAGAACTGGAGGACCCAGGGCATATAAAACAGCTCATACCTGTCCATCTTTCATTCCCTTCTCAATATCAACAGTCAAGAATTCACCTTCTCGTACAAATTTCACATTTGGACATTGGTCGCAGACCTTAGAAATAAGAAACATCCTCAGTATATCAAAACACTCAATGGATTAAAAATTTAAAATATACATCATGAACAATGTAACTAGAAAAATACCTGCTCAGTCATCTGTTGATACATTCCAGGACCTATTTGTCGATGGTAAACTTCGTTCCTACAGTTGCAGCTCCTCTTTCCTGGTGCTGGCTTTATGACATTTTTCTCTCTCCAAACCTAAGACACATTGAAAATAGAAAAGTAAACTAAATACTATACTTTTCCCTTATGCACACCACAGTACAGCTTTCTAAAAAAATAAACCAGAAACAGTATCTGATGGAAGCATTTTGCTAAAGCATGATTGAATGACAGCAGAAAAATTTTATAAGCAAGGCAAAAACTTAGCTATATACTTATTACAGTCTGTCAGCTAGGCAAATCATGTTACCTTTAATGAACCGCCCATGTACAAGTCCTCTAATGAAGCATCCAGTTCAACGATCACCTCATCACCTTTTAAAATTTGTTCTTCTTCCTCTTCCATCCCACCACCACCACCACCAAAAAAGCTGAAGAAAATTGTGGAAAAAAAATCAGCAAGGTGAACACTAAATAATTGAAACATTAATGCTCAGCCATTTGGGGTGTAGTAAGAACAGAAAATTATTAGGAATGACTAATTGAGGTGCATCTAGCTGAAGCTTTGCAAGAGACATGTTCCTATGAACAAATAGGCATCCAACCAAGCTATTTGTAGTCATAACTTCAAAATGATACTCTACAGCCCAGAAAAAAGGAACCATTTTAGAATGCTGCAGTTCAGCCGCCTAAACTTGACCATCAGTACATTTTCTACGTGGAGATTGAAATATTGAAACATTATACTTTTGCTATCTTTTAGCCTACCCCAACTCACTTTGGAGTGAAGGCTTTGTTGTTGTCGCTGCTTTTGTCTTCCACTTTCCGTAAGTAAATTACAAAAATCAGTTTAGGGCAGACCCAGTGCCAGAGGCTCCCACATGAGTGGGGTCTGGGGAAGGGAATAACCGAAGCAAAGTCTTACCCCCGCAGAAATTCTGCAGAGAGACGGCTTCGAACCCAGGACCTGGTGACTCAGCGAGCTAGCACTCACCAACTGCACCAGGCCTGCCCTTCTACAAAAATCAGTTTACATGATTGTATTCAGGGAATTAACCAATGCTGAAAAGGACACTTCTCTATGACCCAAGGGGGTAGATATGTGGTTATGGTGGATTAGACACATGGTTGCTTGTTAGGAAACACACTCGTTTCTCCAACATTCAATAATATTCCCAGCCATCACTCATCTTCCACTGGAATGATGAACAGCCAAGTGACACATTTGCTGATAAAAGAATCATTCACGCGGTGCTCTCAACTCCTACAGAATGGAAGGTACACATTCCAGATGTGGTATACTCTATGGTGTTGTCATATCGGAAATTCCATCTTGCAAGTTAACACATGCCAATGAGTCTCCTTTTGGATAATCATGTGCATGCAAGCCAGGTTACTCCCTACATTTGGAATTTCATCCTAAACTGTGCACCTGCTATGTTGAAATTTTTTTTGGGGGGTACCATCTGTATGCTAGATATCCATGTGATGCAAAATCTATGCTGACACATACACACCAACCTAGGGGCAAGTGGGCAATACAAGCATGATCAATTGATCATTGATGTTTCAGTAGCAAAACTTCTAGTTGATCTGTTGAAGCCTGATGCTTAGCATTCAGCTCACCTGCTAAAGATGTCCTGAATGTTCATTCCGCCGCCACCGCCTCTCCCGCCTTGGAACTGCTTCAACCCCTCCTCGCCGTACCGGTCATAGATCTTCCTCTTCTCCTGGTCCGTCAGCACCTCATACGCTGCAACAAAATACATTTGTTAAATTTCCAGCACAACTTATCAATTCCAGGTTATCCAATCAAATGGAAAGTACTCAGCGACTAGTACCGTTGTTGATCTCGGCGAAGCGCTTGTTGGCCTCCTCGTTGTCGGGGTTCTTGTCGGGGTGGTACTTGAGAGCGAGCTTGCGGTACGACCTCTTAATCTGATCCTCGGACGCGCCCTTGGGAACTTGCAGCACGTCGTAGTAGCTCTTCCTGCGCCATTGCCATCGACATTTAGTCAGATTAAAAAGCATTACTATGGATTAAACAGGACGGAGTCGAGCACACAGATCTCGACCTGACGCGTAACAAATGAAGAGTAAATGAAGCAGTAGAAAACGGCTGTGAAATCGGGAAAAAAAAACCGGATCAAACCATCGAAGGGGGTGTTTTCGAGCGCCAAATCGGCCAGTAACGGAAGGGATTTTGAGATCTCGAAGAATCCACGCGAGAAACAACAGGTGATCCGAGCCCAGAAACCTACCCGGCGATCGCCACAGCGAGATTCAGGAGGACGAAGAGCGCGGCCGCAAACCGCGCCGCCCCTCCCTTCCCCGGCGCCGCCATCCCGCCCCCGCCTCCTCGAGACGCCTCGCCGCCCCTCTCCCCTCGACCTCCCTCACAATACGGAGTTTCTGCGAGGTTGACAGCTAGGGTTAGCGCTCCCGCGCGTGGAGAGAGACAGCTCCTCCCACGCCGTCGTATCCCTCCTCCTCCTCTTCCTCGCCGCCGGCGTCGTCGTGCTCCGTCTCCCGCAGTGGCCTTTTGGCTCCTGCGGTTTAAAACTTTCTAGAAGGAATCGGGTGCCTGTTCGTGGGAGCAGCGCGCGGGGGACGTGGAGCGCGTGACGTGGACCAATAGGGTGCGGGACGCTGGGGTCTCTGACGAATAGAGTGGGTCCACGTGGATACGGTTCGCGCTTTTGCGGTCAGCCGGAATTGCTAGGTGCACCCCGAACCGATACACGTCAGCGATGGACGGGAGAAGCGGTGCGTTGACGTGAAGGTCAGGTCAACGGTTTGCCATGCGTCACACTCACACCACGCACGGTGCGGCCTTGTGGAATATAAACCGTGTGACGACCGCCGTGGAACGATGAGAACAAGTAAAGCCGAATTAAAGCCTTCTCTTAGGCCTGTTTAGTTTTCACCCTAAACCTTTTCACCCGTCACATCGAGTGTTTGAACACATACATAAATCATTAAATATAGATCAAAAAACTAATTACACAGTTTATCTGAAAACCGCGAGACGAATCTTTTAAGCCTAATTAGTCCATGATTAGCCATAATTACTACAGTAATCCACATGTGCTAATGATGGATTAATTAGGCTTCATAAATTCATCTCGTGGTTTTCCAGACGAGTTATGTAATTAATTTTTTTATTAGTACCCGAACACCCTTCCGACATCCCATGAAACATCCGATATGACACCCAAAAACTTTTCACCACGAACTAACACAAGGCATTGATCTATATACTTCGTATGTTTTTATTCACATGTCGTTTGTCTTAAGTTAAACATTTATACCTTTATTATCATTCATTTTAAAAAAAATCATATAGAATCATGACATAAGATTGTGTTTTTAGATTTACCATGAAACATATTTTTCATAATATAATTTGTAGGTTGTAAAACTATAAGAATTTTTCAAATACATGGTAAAAAATAGTAATGTTTGCCTTAGAACAAACCTAATGTGACGCAAAAACAGAGTGTGTTGGTGAAAAAAACATCTTTTTTAATTAGATCTCTAATATAATAATTATCTATTCTACTTTTTTTTGCTAGCCAAAGATGTGGAGCCTTGACATTTATTGAAAGGTGAAAATATATGAAGAGTGATTTTTATTCAAATAGTTCTCCAAATAAGGATCTATAGAGAGTAAGTTTAACAAAGACCCTTTGAGAGAAGAGAAGCTATTTCAAGTTTTTTAGATAAATTTAAGTAGCTCTAGCATCTGCTTATTAGCTCCATCATTATTATTTGAAACTATTGACTTTAAAGTCTTAAAACTCATGCTACTAATTGCTATCAAATTGAGTTCAAGTGTATATATCCTATAATTGAAGCTAACAAATTTATTGTTGTTGTTAATTTGTCTGAGGAAGTTGGACGGATGTTTTTGTAGGAGTCTATTATGTGAAAAGGTTATCTTAGAACTGTGTATTACATCATCACTCAAAATGTTGTACAAGGATGCATTTAGTTTGCAATTCCAAAAGTCATTGTATCCTATCGTATAGATGTTATCTATAAGGATGAGAATTTTGTCAATATGTATAGTAGTTCTAGGATAAGGTGTTGAGAAATAAATTGTGAATGCTAAAAATCTTATTACATGTTTTTACTTGTGATAGTTTAGCTGAAATATATGCGATTGTAAAGAAAAGTTTAGTCTTGATTATTAGGGTGGCGAGTCAATCTTTTTTAAGTGGCACTGTCATTCAAAGTTCACAAATAAGAAATGAAACAAAATTACTTGGTACACATAATTAAGTTACTCTCATCCCTCCCCTCAAAAAAAAAAGTTACTCTCATCCAACCTATATGGGGGACTCTGATAGCTATATTGTTAAAAGGCATATAGAGTTTCCTTTCTTGTGAAACAAGGCTTTAAATTCGGAGAGACTAGCGCACGGACGTCTGGACGTCCGTGCCTACTGGGCGCCTGTTTTTCATAACGGATGCAGGTCACTCAATAATGGAATCAAGTTACTCAATAATGATACCCTTAGGGTGTTTATAGATGCAGCTTCGTGCTCCGCTTCGTTTCGTGCTCAGTGCTTACTGCTGCGCCTGCTTTGCTTCCTGCGCGCACGCGGGGACCGCTGCGCCCGAGGGAACCACCTTCGCCTGCGCCCCCTTGCCACGTCTGCTCATGAAACACTTGCAACATAAAGCATTTGCTGTAATATACGTCCGAAACAGATGAAACATGTACAACATACGTTTGCAACATACGCCCTATTCGCTTGACAAAAAAGTTATGGCTCAAAGTACTGTTCGCTGATTTGTTGTGAGATAAAAACATTGTTCGTTAGCTGAAAAAGTACGGCTTATACGACAAGCGAACGGGGCGATAGTGTATGGGCACTGCAACACATGTAACATCCAGATAAAACATTTGCAACATACGTTTGAAACAGTTAAAACATTTAAAACATATACTTGTAACATACGCGTATAGCCAGTGCAACATGAATATAAAGCACTAATATTCGTTTAAAATAGTTGAAACATTCACTTCCAATATATTACATCCGTTCCAAATTATAAGTCGCTTTGACTTTTTTGGTACATTCAATTTGCTATGTATCGGATGAACCAAAAACGTCAAAACGACTTATAATTTGGAACGGGGGGAGTACGTGTAAAGTCATTGCAACATATGCAACACCAGATCTACTTATGCCATATCCATGCAACGCACATCTGAAAACACATGTACGGTTGCAACATGTGCTCATCCACTTACTGCTCCCCAATGGACACTCGTTGGCGTGGAGCTTGACGCCGGCACGGAGGTCGGACCTCCGCTGTGCGCAACGCGAATCGGGCGCGAGGCGCGAGGTGCGGCGAAGCGCAGCGCGAGGCGCGAGTCAAGAGCAGCGCAAGGCACAAGGCGCGGGTGGGGCACGCGAGGCACGACGCCGCGTCCGCAAGGACAGGCAGGTCCATCCCGTCCGGTCGGACAGACGCTCGGTAGAGAGCATTACCGCTTTAAGTTACTTCAATTCTTAGAATGAGAGTCATGCTGAATACACTGGAGTAGAAAATTAGGGATATCTTTAGTGATGAAAACGGATTGAATACGACGGATATCACTGATATCACATTTATTTTCATATTTCTGTCCAGATTCAGATTTGAATACGGATAGTGTCAATCATACCAGATAGAATATGATTGGATATCGACATCATAAATATGTGATTTGAGTATTCAAATACGGATACGATATCGGATGTTCAATATCCGGACTCGAATACGGACAGATCTGAACTCCTCTAAACGAATTCGGTCTCGAATACAGTCGGAAAATATCCGTACCGTTTTCACCCCTGGATATCTTACATCCACCTACATTTAGAGTCTGAGATCAAAGCAAACCTGGGTACATAATGCAACCATAATCGCTTCTCTCCTTACATAAACAAAATCAAAATGTGTGCAACTCGAACAAAGCTCTTGAATCTGGTTTAGAACAGGAAGAATAACACATCTATTGTTAAACGACAATATGAGCTATAAAGTAAGTATAGATAGCTTATTGGATAATGGACTTTAGACCTTTGCTTTTCTTTGATCTACTCTCGGTGATTTTCTCTTCATTCAACAAGGAGTTAAATCGTATTACCAGCTAATTCCTTCATCATATAGTCTTAACCGTATGGACGGTCTCGAATTATATGTGTTTTAGTTCTTTTATAGTTTTACATTATATAGCTTCTACTGTATACTTTAAATATTGTATGTTAAAACTATATAAGTCGAGAACTTGAACAATATATAGTTAGAACCGAAGAGTACATTATTGTATAATAATTCTTGATGTTTTGTGATGTCAAAATTTTGGCATTTTGCATTTCATCATTCCAAAGTAGTTGGCATTTTACATTTTACATTCCACGAGGAACTAAACACAACCTTATATGGAAACATCTGAAAAAGGATAATAATAAGCTAAATAAAAGTTCGTTGTGTATTCCATTTTCAGTCGATCGAATGCTTGCCAATAAGAAAAACTGTGTTCTATTTCTGTACACGTACCCGTTCCAATAGGAGTACTACAGTTTTTGTGAATTCCTGCTGGAGTGCTGGCGTAGAAGAAACGGATCCTCGGTGCCTCCAGGCAATGCGTTTCACGTGCCCTGGGCCCACGTTCTTCTAACTCTAAATCTCCCTTATATCCATGTAAGATCTTGTTTTGAAGGATTTATTACAACGAATTTAATGGTGTAATCGGAATTTTATTTGGGTTTTTGGTTTGTGAGTTACAATATTTTTTAGCGAGTTAAAAAAAGTGGAGCCCACCACTGCTGCTCTCACCTCTCTCCTCTCTCTCCCGCGCAGGCGCTCTACCTGGTCCGGTACGCACGCCAGCATACGCTAAATATCGCGGACGGCTGGCTCGTACTGGCGTTTAGCGTTGCGAATAACGTATCCGGTGCAGCCATTTTTTCCGGTATGTGATACTGCAGTGTCTTTTACAGGATAGCAGTGCAGACAGCCTAATAACCAAGTAACTGTACTAATCGGCTTCACTTCTCTCCCGATTTTTCATTTCGAGCTCGCAGGTCGCATCATGGCGTCCCCTCAGATCTCCCGCAGAGCCCTGGGCCTCCTGCTCGTCCTCGCCGCCGCGGCCGCGGCCGCGGTCGTCTCGCCGGCCGCCGCCGACGAGGTGGTGGCCCTGACGGAAGCCGACTTCGAGAAGGAGGTCGGCCAGGACCGCGGCGCCCTCGTCGAGTTCTACGCGCCATGGTTCGCCCCCCTCTCCCCTCCTCTCTCTGTCTTGTTGTCGGGCCGGATCCGTGGTTCGTGGTGTCTAGGAGCCGAGAGGCTGTAATATGTCGGGCCGGTATTACATTTACATCCTTGGAAATTGATGTGCTCGTCCTTGCTCACGTCTGTAGCATGTTTTTGTAGCTCATAAATCCGTGCCAGCTTGACAATTGAGTTGACCAGTTTGGATTCTCGGGCGAGTTGGATCGGGGAGGCATTGCTCTACGGGAGCCAGAAAGCCTGGATCCTTCGGCTGCGTGTGTTTGTGCTTCTTGTAGCTAAGTAGCAGGGAAGTAGTTCTAGCAGTTACGGATCCTTCTTGCCAAATGGGACTGGGATCCCAAACGTTGGCCTAGTAGATATGGGCGAGTGTTGCACCGAGACTCACGGGATCTGATCCTGTAACCAATTCGTATTGTTTGATTTTTGTTCTCTATGGCTGTAGTCTGCCTAGTGCTTTGGCTGAGAGCGTGGAAGGTCTTACTGCTAGAAGGGTCTTCAGTGCTTGATTGTAGAAATGAAAGGGCCAAATCTTATGTTGTAATGTGCTAATGATCACTTGCTGGTAGTTCATGAAGCACTGGATATTTTGTTTCATTGCGTTAGTGAGTACAGCATCCACATTCAGGTGATCTAAAACTGCCATGCAATCTGATGAAAATGAATCACACGGACTATTTAAATGCCTTTTATTATGCATATAAATCAGAATTCATGATTTGGTTCTGTTATACTTGGGTAGGTTCTGCTGGAACTGAATTGTCTGAATTCCTTTGTTGAGAAAAGTTTTCAGCAAGTGATAGTGTTGCCAACCAGATGAGTGTTTCAAATATTTTGTTTCATTGTGTTATTCCTTTGTTGATTGAAATATTCTAGAGTATACTGTAATCTGTAGAATCAATCACTTAAAATCTTGTCTTATTTTGCAGTCTCACACATATCCAAAAAAATCTTTTCTGTGAGCATAACTCACTTACTGGAAATCTTTCTATGACCATTTATTTTAGTGATATTTTCATCAGATACTTTTTTTCTGACCATCTTCTGTTTCTTAGGTGCGGCCACTGCAAAAAGCTTGCCCCCGAGTATGAAAAACTTGGCGCAAGCTTCAAGAAGGCTAAATCTGTATTAATAGCAAAGGTACATCTCACCTTGTTTAGTCTCCCTAGTGGAATGTTGCTGTTGCAACAGTTTTCGTCATTTATATCCCACGATTTTCTATGTTATCAAAACTTGTTTTGAATATCTAATTACATTTTTTTGCTACAATGAATTGACTGTTTTCTTCTTTGTATCTACTACCTAGGTTGACTGCGATGAGCACAAGAGTTTGTGCAGCAAGTATGGAGTTTCTGGGTACCCCACAATTCAATGGTTCCCCAAAGGTTCCTTGGAACCGAAGAAGTGAGAATGCATACCTTCTGTTTTGTACTTTCCAGGACCTTTTTTGCTGTTATAATAATGTTAAATCTACTCTTGTGCAGGTATGAGGGTGAACGTTCTGTGGAAGCCCTTGCAGAATTTGTTAACAGTGAAGCAGGTAGGCCTCGCCTGTTGCTAAGAACAGTTCTCAACCATGTTGTGTTGTTTTCTAATTACCAAGACAATGAAGCATATATTTTACACTTATCACAGCAGGGGCTTCCCCTAGTGTTATTCTTTCAAAAGAAATAAACAGCTTATTTGTAAAAGCACTAAATCTTGAGCAATGAACATCAAGTGAAATTACCAAAATGTGCTATTTACTGCCATCCTTTGGGCCCTTTGATACTTATTATAGATGCTGTTAGTCATATTCAGATTTTTTTCTATTGTGAAGTTCATTGCTTTAATTATGCATAAGCCATTTGCTATCATGCAAAATCTGTTCTAGTTCATTATGTTTACGCACATAATGGCATCTTTATTTTGATCGAAGTTCTATCAAGTGCTACTTGTTGAAGAATCGACTATTGTCAACTAATTTGCACATTGTTCTAGGTACCAATGTCAAGATAGCTGCCATTCCTTCAAGCGTCGTGGTTCTGACTCCAGAGACCTTTGACTCAATTGTCCTTGATGAAACCAAAGATGTTCTTGTTGAGTTCTATGCCCCATGGTTGGTTATCGTGTTCAACTTATGGCCACCTAAATTCTTTTCATCACACTACTTAACTGAAATCTAATTCCATTGTTGGCCCTTCTGTTTACAGGTGTGGTCACTGCAAGCATCTTGCTCCGGTTAGTAGAGAGTATTAGCTTGAAAATTTCCAAACTATTGCAGCGGATCTTCATTTTTCAGTGGACTGAACATACACTTGTACTTGATTTAGGTTTATGAGAAGCTGGCTTCAGTTTTCAAGCAGGACGATGGTGTTGTGATCGCCAATCTTGATGCTGACAAGCACACTGACTTGGCTGAAAAGTATGGATTCTGACTAGCCTATTTCAGTGGTTGTTATGTACATTAGCTTTCTGTTTTTAGTTTAACATGGTTGGATTCTTCATCTTATACTGTGATTGTGATAGAATTTTTTCCTGAGGAAATACGGAAGTGGTTCTTTTGTAATTTGACAGACTGTTAGGGATAACACAACCTCTGACTGAATTTATAATAAGTTTCACTACGTCTGTACTTTCTTCCATGGTCATGGCAGAATTTGAATAATATGTCTTGCAGGTATGGTGTTTCTGGTTTCCCCACATTGAAGTTCTTCCCTAAGGGAAACAAAGCTGGTGAAGATTATGATGGTGGCCGGGACTTGGATGACTTTGTCAAGTTCATTAATGAGAAGTGTGGCACCAGCCGGGATTCAAAGGGCCAACTGAATTCAGAGGTTGGTTAAAACTAAGCAAATTCACTTTGGAATCAAGCTGATGAATTCTGAATCTGATGTATTCTCTTCACTTGTGTAGGCTGGGCTTGTGGCAAGCTTGAATCCTCTTGTGAAGGAGTTTCTCAATGCTGCTGGTGACAAACGGAAGGAAGTCCTCTCTAAAATAGAAGAGGATGTTGCTAAGCTCAGCGGTTCTGCTGCCAAGTACTTTCTTCCACCTTCCCCCTCCACCATGTTTGCAGGCTACTTGATTGGTCTATCATTTTTATGTTGATAATACGATTATCAAATTACAAGTACTAACTATTTTGCTTCTAAACCAGGCACGGAAAGATATATGTGACTGCTGCAAAGAAGATTATGGACAAGGGTCCTGACTACACTAAGAAGGAGACTGAGAGGCTTCACCGCTTGCTGGAGAAGGTGTGCATATAAGTTTCCACCCCCCATTCAATCTGCCAACTATATTACTAATTCATAAGCTAATTTCCATATTTCATCGTATTGCAGTCGATCAGTCCTTCCAAAGCCGATGAATTCATCATTAAGAAGAACATTCTTTCGACATTCTCTTCTTGAAGGTGATGACCCACAGCCACGGCCTGCCAGTGGCTTGAGCTGATAGCGCAACCACCACTTGTGAGGAAAGGAGAGCAGTATAAATCGGATGATATGAGAGAAAGGTGATAGTGAAAGTCCAGTAGTGGCGGAGCTAGTTCATGCACGTAGATCCCTTGTCTTTTCTGGTTCCAGGGATTGACTTCGTACTCACAGTTTACTTCACACAGAAGAAGGTTTATGTAGCCATCCTGTGATGACAGCCTATACTTTGTTTTTGATCCAATAAATTGGTTATTCAGCTTCTGCGAGTTATCTTGCCCTAATGTAATCTGGTGAAAGGTGAAATCTTGATGCATCTTATTTGGATTGGTCACTCTGTTAGCTGGCAACATGGGACTTACCAATTGTTGTTGGCCACAGGGTCACTCATGTGCTTGTGATGCCAGTTGCGGTTGTTCTAAAAAAACAATTAGTCAATGTGCTGATTCACAATACTTCAGGTCCCATTCGAATCACAAGAATTCTTTTTTTGCCAGTTTCTGCGAGAACTTTAACTGTTCATTATCAGAACAAATTTCATGTTTGCTACTTGAGTAGCATTACCAGGGCTAATGTGCCATTTCAAACAATTTTGTCGGTGAGCTTACAATCTGATGGCATTGCAACAAGGTTAATTTCAGTCAAATATTACAATGTCGCTATTCAGAACGCTGATGCTCAAATCACGGACAACAGTAGATAAGACAACCATCAAAACTACAACAAAGTTAAGCAGAGCTATAATTCAAAAAAAAAAAGTGAATGTGATACAGTATGTCCCCTGTGCTATGTATTCTTGTCCATACGGACATCAAATTTACTATGGCTCTTATCTTCTTGCTTAAATTTTAGGTCACTTGGACAATCATCTGATGTGCAGTTGTTGATGTAATCTATCTCGTGCTCTGGTCGACCAAAATCATGGTCAGGTCTCTGGTATGAGATTTCGTCAACGATTGACTTATTGCAAGATGGTGACCTTTCTGTCCTTTCCAAATCCTCTAGATGTTCATGCTCATGTTCATCTTCATGCTCATGTACATGTTCTTGTCCTTGTCTCATGCCGAATGATAGGTCGTACGAATGGGGTCCCTGCACCCTCATTTGCACTGACCTCAGTAGTGCTGTTCGCCTCAGATCTGCCCCGTGGCACATGTCATTCGGTGAGGATGGGAACCGGCCTTCATTATCGGAGCCACGCCGAGCATGAGAGCAGACTACTGATGAAAGGGAGCAGCTTGGGAGGGGGTATGGGTTTGAAGGTAACAAAGGAGATTGTGGTCTCTGGTGTCGGTGAGGAGATGACATTGGACTAGTTGAAGGGCTGATCATCGCATCAGGATGATTCCCACTGGGGTTTAATTGAGTGTCATAGCACCGGTAATCATCCGAGTCTTCTGACATTGGCGAGTATTGGGATAATATCTCATCCCTGAAAGGAGGAAAGTATGATCATTGAGTATGAAATTCATATCATCAATGCAGCACCATATAAATGCTGAGAAGTAGAAGTACCAAATCAACAGAAGTAAAACCCACAAAAACAAGATGATGTCTCCGAGTGTATTTTTATGCTTCCTGACCACAGTTCACACATGGCTAACCAACTACCAACAAAGTGTGACGGACATCAACGTTCATAGCCACATGCACCATTCAAGTACTAACATTAACTACATATCGATAACTTGACATGATCTGGAACATTAAAGAGACCTATTATGTTTAAAATATGTTCAATACTTAATTGCTTACATGTGAGTGCAACCACTGGAGCAATTATGTGTGAGCAATCATACTATCTCCCGAATCTCCAGATTAACTAACACAGAGACAAAATAATTTCTGTGACCATGTATAGTGCAAAACCATGCATACGTGTTCTGTTATAGCATGGAACTTAGTATGAAACAGGTAAAAAGTATGAAGAATCAATTATTGATTTCAGAAGATACTAAGTTGCAGTGGCGTGCAAACATAAGTGTCAGTTAATTCAAGGCAGAAATGAGATGGAAATGACAATTGAATCTG
The DNA here is from genome assembly GCA_038087645.1 of Saccharum hybrid cultivar R570. NCBI lineage: Eukaryota > Viridiplantae > Streptophyta > Magnoliopsida > Poales > Poaceae > Saccharum > Saccharum hybrid cultivar. The sequence goes on along the minus strand of JAQSUU010000456.1, from coordinate 70,937 downwards.
ACAACAAACTAGCATCCATGCTACAAAGGCTACTCTATAATTATATATTCAGTAGCAATTGCACTAAAGCCTTCTCTAACAACAGTTTTGTTGCTTGCTAACTGTACTAAAAGCAAAGGCCAGATTTCTTGACTTGCACAAATATTTCCTGTTACCAAAATTCTCAGCTAATGAACAGGCTTTCTCCAATTTTGTTTTAGGAAAACAAGGAAATTGGGGTGCCTACATATTTACAAATGCATGATATGGGATTGGATGAGAATGATCATGCGTTTCAGGGGAAGATGGATTAGCAACTTAAAACAAATGGAATACTAACACTGTTTGTCTCATCTGTCATCTCACAACTAGTCTCAGATGAACCATCAATTTTGAAAGATTCATTTCTGGAGAAACAATTTTGTTGAATAACACTAAGATTAATGGGCGACATTGCGAGATTGAGTATTGTAATTTATTCTCATCTTGTCATTTTCAAGTTTCAAGCCTACTGCTTGACAATACTGCAATGCTACGATGGAGTATGCATACGTAAACAATCATAGATAAATTGTTTGTAGTTAACGCAGACAAGATGAGAGCACACAGACCTGAAGCACGAAGCAGTCTCTGACCTTGCAGGGGAATCCATGATGTTGTCAGGCAGTGAATCCCCAACAGACAGTCCATTCAGACTGGACGCCATTATCTGCAAATGTTAGCCTATCATCAACGAAAAACACACAGGGATGGGGAGGATAGAGAGTCAAAACATCTGAAGGCGAAATGCTCGGCTGTTCTGATTTGGAGAGGAGAAATGATGGATACAGAGCAATGTGCGGGTTCGGAACTACCAAATCACCTCGGTTTCCCAAGGAATTGGAGAAAAAAACAGGTTTTACACAGCAGGGGCTGAAAAGTAAGCCAACATTCCACAAATGAGGCCAAAGCAAAGCTATAGGTTTTAACACCACCCACCGTTGGAGCCAAAGAAGCACAAATCGAAACAAAAGCAGAAGACTAATACAGCAACAGACCACAAACAGTTGAATCCGCCCGAGGAACCATCCAATTCGAGGAATTAACAGCCAAGCCCTGGAGCCCAGATTGAGAAGCAGAGCAACACAATCAATTCGGGACCGGCAATGGCTGTATCCGATGAATTGGCCAAGGAACCACCCGGAACCCGCACTCCCTTTCCGCACACTCTAGTTGCCCAGCCTGAGAACCAACCACCCATACCGAAACTAGAGGGGAACGCAGAGGAGCAGGGTGTGCCGGCGTGGGATGGGCGACCGACCTCGCTGAGGTACCGCTTGTGGGAGTGGAGCTTGTCCACGTACACGTCCTCCTCCGGGTCCCGCCCGCGCTTCCCGCCGCCGCTTCCGCTGCCGCCGGAGGACGGCGGAGACATCGCCGCCTCGCCGCTTCCGCCCCCCATTCGCAGCGTGGGGGACCAGCAGTGAGCGGTAGAGATGGGGAAAGAGGAAGGGGGAAGTGACAGCACTCAAAGGAGGCCACTGAAATTTTGTTGGAAGCACGAGCGCATGCCCACGATAATATTTATTGATTTATTATATTATTATAAAATGTAGGAGTACGACACAATCCTTCGTATACAGATTAAGATGGTTTCTGCAGCTGATAAGTTGGTTGGTACTGTTATATTGTAAGAGAAAAACACTGTACCATACCTGATAAGTCGAGCTGGTAAATTCAAGCGAAATGAGTGAAGGTTTCATAGGACAATAGTAACATTTAATTGTTGGATGATATTATGATAAAATGCTACATGAAATTGGCTGAAATGCCATGGAATGAAACCATAAGCTCTCAATATAGTTTCGTTGCAGTTTCATTCGCTTGAAAACAGTACCAGCTAGTTTTATTGCTCAAACTCTATTTGGTGACCGGTCCACTAGTCAATGCTGTCGAAATTAGTCCACTACAAGAAATATGTGTGTTTTTTGACGTATTAGTATGACAACATGTCAGGATGCCATTATATCATCCAATTTTATGACATTCTGTTACACGCATTTGAACTTAGTGATAATAAAAAATTGTATGTCATAAAAAACGTCATACATCTAGTCAGTGATGATGTTTGCTACGTCACAGAGGCATTTTCTATGTGCAAATTCTAATTTACAAATGACAACAACCTATGACAGAGTTTGTGCGTCACAAAAATAATTTATTGATTTTTAAGCATTGTTGTTCATGTTGGCATGTTCCATAACCACGTGATCAGGTGGGTCCATATATTTCAGCCCATGTTGTCTATATTTCACAGTCCACGTAAAATCTGACACTAACGTTCTATGATTATGTGTAATAATAGAAAAATCATATGTTTTTTAAAATTTTGCTTGAATGTGTGTTGCATGCAGATGATAGGTCAAACTAAGTCAAACGTTTTCTTTTCCCATCCCAAATTCAAAACCCTAACTCTCACTCATCTCAAGAGTTTACAAATAATTGTGCACCACATGTAGCATGGATGCATATGTGATTTGGTTCTTGCTCGGTAGTGCTCGGAGGTAGCCCTCTCTCTCTTTCTTTCTTTTTTTTTTGAAACTATAGCCCCTCAATCCCTAGCGAAAATAAGAAAAGCCCCTTACCTCCCTTGGGCCCCTCAACCTCCCTCCCTTCTTCTCAATCCAGCCCAAGCGGCCCCTCACCCTCAATCCCGCGCAAGCCTTGGCCCAGCCATCACCTCTAGCCCAGCACCCCAGCCTCGTTTACTCAGGCCCAGCTCCCCACCACGCCGGAGCCCGCTTGGTGGAACCAGCCGGCCCAGCTTGAGCACAAACCACAATATATAAGATTCTACGCTACATAAGTATAAATCTTAGTATAGTCAATAGCAATAAAAAATCATTATCGTCAATGGCTCACTATATAAGCTCAATTTAATCTTTAGCTAAATACCTTTTGTCTCATAAATATAGGTTGACACGGAAATGCATGACAGTTGTGGAAACCTAGGAGTTCTAGCCAGGGTTCCATGAAATGATGCATGCATTTTGTGAACTATGTATACTCCGGTTGTCGATGTTTGACCACTGATAGTCTGCCACGGGGATACCTAGGATAGTTGTTCGGGCTTCGGTGTGTGCTAGAACTCGACGGTGAACGCAGATGATTGAGTAATAGCCTTATGTCCGGCCAGCGTTAGCCTTTGCGTTGGATTGATTATGTTGTATTGCCTCTTTTACAATGGTGCCTACAACCTCTCTTTATATCGGTAGAGATGGCTGTAGTGCGTCTAGACCGTGAGGTCTATTCCTATTATTTGAGGTCTATTTTTTCTCTACTGTCTCTCTCTGATCTAGGGAGCCTTGCCCTTCTTTATATAGTTCAGGAGGCAAGAGTCCTAGTTGGTTTACAATGTAGAGTCTTAGTAGGATTACATGTATCTAGTCCAAGCAGGATTACATAAGAAATCCTAGTTGGACTAGATCTTCTTCTCTCTTCCCTGTGGGGAACCCCCTGATTCCCGCATCGACAAGCCTCCGAGCATTTCATGGTTGAGCTTCGGAAGCCTTCTTCTATTCTTCTTGGTCTTGTTGAGTTGTCGTAAATCTGTTCTGGGTTCTTCTGAAGGGAAACCTTGAGATGGTCTCTTTTTGGTTGATTCATCTTGACTAATATGCACTTTGTTTTTGGAAAAAAGTGCACTCAGTGAGTGTAGCCCCCGAGCCTCTTGCTTATTGGGACAAGAAGTAGAGGGTCCTCTTAGTCCTCTTAGTCTTCTCGGTTGCTCTGAGTTCTCTCTCTCAAGTGAGTGCAACTTTTGCGAAAATTGCACTCATTGATTGTTAGCCCCCGAGGCTCTTGCTATTTGGGACAAAAAGTCAGAGGGTCTCTTGTAGAAAAAGTTTGAAAGTCTTCTTTAAGGGTATGTACCCTGCAGCCCCCGAGCCTTTCCGGGTTCTTTTCTTCAGAAAAGAACTCGGATGAAGGGTCTTGATGTGTTGTGGTGGGGTTGTTGTAGTCTTGAATGCTTGTATTCTTGGTCCTTTGTCCTTGAATCCGAGCCTCCGGGTGTAGTGCCAGAGTCAAAACAAATAAGTCGAGGCAATGGCAAGCCCCCGAGCTTAGCGGCGTAGGGTCGAGTTGTTTGTATGCCGGTCCGAGTTGTTTCTGAACATGCATGAACCTTGACGCACTTCATCTGGGTTGTTCTTGATCAATCCGAGTTATTTCTAAACTTGTCTGGTTCTTGACGCTCTTCGTATGAGTTGTTTTGATCAACCGGGTTGTTTTCTGAATTTGTCTGAATCTTGACGCCTTTTATCTCATCTAGGTTGTTTTTCGATTAATCTGGGTTGTTTCTAAACTTTCTTGACATGTTGGCTGAGTAAGGTAGCTCTCAGGAGTGTGTCCTACCCAATGACATGGTCCAGATGAGGCCCCTGCATGTTAAGCATAAAAATATGTTGTAATTGACATTTCAAAAATCAAGTCGGGAGCATGTCCCATATTTGAATAATCAATCGGGGGCGGACCCCGGCATTATGAAATGCATATAAACTTTTTCGCGTCTTGCTCTTGCTAGGCCATCTAATCTCCCCAGATAGTGTCCTGTTACGTTTAAACACCTGGTCCCTGTTATCGTGGCTCATTTATCTCGAGGCTTATGCACGGAGGAGACGAGGCTTCACGGATTAAGGCATGCACTACTCGAGTGTTTTAGCGACCGTTAAGATAAGACTAGAACAGTCAGGCTGCGCGAAAGAAAGAAAATGTGTTGCGTCTTGTTCTTGCTAGGCCATGTAATCTCCCAAGTAGTGTCCTGTTACGTTTAAACAACTGGTCCCTGTTATCACTGCTCATTTATCTCGAGGCTTACGCATAGAAGAGCCGAGGCTTCACGGATTAAGGCATGCACTACCCGAGTGCTTTAGCGACCGTTAAGAGAAGACTAGAGCGCATGTTTGGGTGTCATCCCGGCTACAAGCTCGGAGCTGTGGAGTAGCCAGGGATAGTGCGACCTTAGAGGTACACAGATAGTATCCGAAATGTATAAAAATTTGAAAATTAAAGCGTGACTTAGCTTGATTTGTCACCGAGTGGAGTTGTCAGCGAGTTGTAGTAGCCGACGTTGATGAAGTAAACCAGTCCACCGACTAGTTTGTCGGGTACCCGGATCGTGTCACCGAGTACCCGAAAGCTGTCATCGAGTACTCGGAAGTCATTATCGAGTATCTGGTCGAGTCCGCCGCCAAGTACTCGGAAGTCGTCATCAAGTATTCGGAAGTTGTCGTAGTCGCTGTAGTGGCCTGTCTTTAAAAGAACCCAGATAGGACTCCAAGGCGGAATCCGACCCAGATGTCAAGTCGAGACTAGTTGTCATCGAGGCCCGAGTCGATTCGGACACCGTAAGCCTTTCGGTGAGATCTTTGGTAAGCTTTGTCAAAAGAGTGAGTCCTTTGTGGGCTTCTAGAGCTTTGACGAGACGTCCTTAGAGGTTGCCCTTTATCGTCTGCCTCGCAAACCCATGATCCGAAGACGAAGATGGATCCCTTTAGGAAGATCATGTTGTCGAAATCCATAGAGCTCTTGATCGCAATTGCGCTGAAAAGCCCCTACCTGGCATGCCAGCTATTGGTGTTTGACCACCGATAGCCCACCATGGGGGTATCCGGGACAGTTGTTTGGGCTTCGGCGCGTGCTAGAACTCGACGGTGAATGCAGAGACAGCCAATTTATACTGGTTTAGGCTCTCGATCGATGATCGAGTAATAACCTTACATCCAGTCGACGTTAGCCTTTGCGTTGGATTGATTGTGTTGTATCGTCTTTTCTACAATGGTGCCTATAGCCTCTCTTTATATCGGTAGAGATGGCTGTAATGCGTCTAAACCGTGAGGTCTTTTCCTATTATCTGAGGTCTATTTTTCTCTACTATCTCTCTCTGATCTAGGGAGTCTTGCGCTCCTTTATATAGTCCAGGAGGCAAGAGTCCTAGTCAGTTTATAATGTAGGGTCCTAGTAGGATTACATGTATCTAGTCCAAGTAGGATTACATGTATCTAGTCCAAGTAGGATTATATATAAGTAATCCTAGTTGAACTAGATCTTCTTCTCTCTTCCCTGTGGGGAACCCCCTGATTCCCGCATCGACACCGGCTCTGTCAAAATGCCTTGATTTTTTTGCACAATCATGCAGACCCAAATTGTGGCCCCACACAAAATCTTAGATTTTTTTGATCAATTTTGGTCCTTATTGCATTTATTTTGTGCTAAACTACATAAAGGAGGGTGAATTACCCCTTCAAAATAATATAATTTTTCATCAATCTCCACCAAAATTGGTTCGCTGGGCCATGCACTACTACTCAAAAACTTTTCCGAGGTAGGCAAAAAGTATTTCCGAGGCGGGCAGCATCACAAACGCCTCGGCCTAAAGGTCACGGTAAATAAATCTTTACCGAGGCGGTTGAAATACCCGCCTCGGTTAATCAAACTTAAAAACAAGAAAACAAAAACCCCGTGGATAGGCCCACCGAGCCCATCTATTGGCCCGTCGTGCCCATCCATGGGCCGCTGCCACCATTGCTCGTCGGATCGGGGTGCCGTCGTCATCGTCGTCGTGGATCTGAGCACCGGTGAGGGAGAGAGGCTGCGCCATGCCATGCCATTATAGATGGGCAACGGGCCAACCTGATAGGGCATAGCATAGAAGGGCCCATCGGGCCACTGGGCTGTGCCGCACTAGTCCATCATGCCTAGCCGACGGCCCAAACATGGCCTGTCGGGCCACTTTTCATGCCGGGCCAGCCCAATAAGCATAGTGTTTTTAGTAGGCTGGGCTGGCCTGAGGCCCACCAAATGCCAGCACAGAGAGTGGGGAGAGGAAGCAGCCGGCTTCGACTGCGGGAGATGGCAACAGCGGCCTCACCAGCATGCTCGCAGCTGGCGGCAACAAACAGCGAGCTCGATGATGCCGCGCTCGCCCAAGATCTAGCCATCCGGGAGGTCTACAGCCGCCTGTCGGGGGACGTGGAGCAGAGAGGGAGGACACCAATGGTGCTGGCCTGCTGGGGTTGGGAGCATGGAACCGTGAGGGAGCGTTGCCACCTTCCACATCAAAGAAGGGAGGAGGAGCCGCGGAGCTCTTGGCCTCGAAAGAGCAGAGGCAAAGGCAAGGGAGGAGGCGCGGAGGAGGGAGGAACTCATGGAGTCATGGAGGTGCGGTCTTCGTGCGGTGCGACCGTGCGAGGCGAAGGGGTGGTCGGGTGGGGAATAGAGTTAGGGTTAGTATATAGGAAAGGAGTGAGCAGTTAGCAGGCCACCAGGCTATAGTAGCCACCGAGCCGGCCACTAAAATGTGGGACGTGCCGTGCCAGCCTGTGTGCCTAGGGTGTGGTCCAGGCATGGCTTGGTGCATCGGGTCATGCTGGCCCGGGCCCGCACAATATTGGGTCGGGCCGTGCTTAGGCTGGGCCAAAAAAACGGGCTTCGTGCTAGGCCACCGTGCCATGGGCTGCATTTCCATATATACATGCCATAGATCCGAGAGCTGTGAGGTCACACACCACCATGTTAGAGGAGGGGACCGGGCCCTCGCGCATCGTGCCAGAAGAGGAGGCCAGTCCCTGTGCGGTGAAGGCCTAGATCCAGTCGCCTATGCTCGTCGCCGCCTGGATTTGGCCGAAGAAGAGCACGGCCAGCCTAGATCCGGTCGGAGAAGAGCACCACTGGCTTAGATCCGATCGGAGAAAAGCACGACCGGCGAGGAGGACGACGAGGAGTTGGGCTCGTCAAGGATTACGCTGATGAGGATGGAGTCGACGAGGGGCATGAGCTCGTGGAAGTGGCTAGAGACGAGGGAGCAGCGGTCGAGCTTGCGCCGCCTCTAGAGCGTCATGCCTCCCGCGCCCATCCTGGCCTAGGGTTTGCTGTGTGCGCCGCTGAAAGCCCAAGTTTGGTTTTGGTAATTAATGACATCAAGTTGCTAATGCCATGTGTTAAGTGTTTTGAGTTAGGCATAAGCAACACATGTGATGAAGGTGTATGTGGCAAGGAGTGATGGCCACAAGATCACAAAGAGATGGTGCATGGACATAAAATGATGATCATGGTAGAGATGCAGATGATGATCAAGTGAAAGAGAAGGATCTAAGAGCGCAAGGCAAAGGTATAACTATAGGGTTTTCCTTTTGCCGGTCTAAGATGAGTAGAGAAGTGATTGACCGGATTTAGGATACATAGCCGACTATCAAGAGGGGCAATCACGGTTAGCTCGGGAATCAAGTGCCACTAGATTAATGTCTTGAGCATATGCATTAGGATCTAGTAAAGAGCTAACATAACGCCTTGAGAAATGGTTTATAAAATGCTAACACACATGCACATGGTGGTGTACACTTGGTGGTGTTAGCACAGTTTGTGAAGGCGGTGGAGTTCAAGCGGTAGAGAGGGGTTTGGGTTCCTCTCTCCCTCCCGCCGAGCTTGCGAGGCGGGATTCGACGCTTTTTGGAGAAGTGAAATGCCTATTTTCTATTGCGCCGAAAGTCGGAAAAGAAACAGAGGCGAAAGAGGTCACTACGCTGCACCGGACGCTGCACCGGACGCGGTCACGGTTTGACCGGACGCGTCCGGTCAGTTCAACGCGGCGCGAGCGCTAGGGTTTGTGACCGGACGCGGGTCTGGCCTGACCAGCGCGTCCGGTCAGTTCAACTGGGCGTAAGAGAGAAGCGCGCGACCGGCGCGTCCGGTCCTTCACGGGACCGGAGCGTCCGGTCACGCGTTCAGAAACACAGAGCAAAGCGGAGTGACGATCGGACGCGCGGCGCGTCCGGTCATGTACGATCGGACGCGTCCGGTCGCAGCTGGAGCTTACTGGAACGCGACCGGACGCGGGCACTGTCGCGTCCGGTCACTCGGTTGAGCGCGTCCGGTCAGGGCAACGGCTAGTTCTGACGCGCACTGTTCACGGTTGTCGTGTAGTGACCGGACGCGTCCGGTCACCCTGACCGGAGCGTCCGGTCAGCGCGATTTTTGCTGCGTCGTCTGTAACGGCTAGCTGCGTACCCCTTCGTTATAAATAGATGTTGGACGGGGTTTGAGGGAAACTCTTGCACATTTTGAGAACTAGAGACATACTTTGAGCTAGAGAACAACCCCTCCACTCATCTCTTTGAATAGTTGCACATCTTGAGTGAGATTGAGTGAGATTCAAGTGCATTGCTTGAGAGTTGCATTCTAGAGGCACTTGATCTTCGAGTTGCTGCGGATTTCTTGTTACTCTTCCGTGTTTCCCGACACGGTAGACGGCTTGGAGCAGCGGAGGTGATAGAGCTCGCAATTGGAGATTGTTGGAGCCTTCACCAAGTGTTGTAAGGGGTTCTTGATCCTTCCCCGCGGGAGTTCGCAAATTGGATACTCTAGTGGAGCTCGTGGCTTGGAGGATCCCCATCTTGTGTGCGGTTGTGCGGCGCCCGCCGAGGGCTCGACTCTTGATAGTCGATTAGCTCGCGAACCGACAAGTGGGTGCATCGCCACAACGAGGAGTAGCTTGCCGGGAAGCAAGTGAACCTCGGTAAAAATCTTGTGTCATCTCTTTACCAAGGATTTCTCTTGTGGTTGATCATTGTGATTGATTCTTCAAGTGCTTTACTTCTCTACATCGTTGGTATAAGAATCAAGTCACTTGCTCTTTACTTTCTCGTACTCTTCTAGTGTAGCTTGTTTAGAATAGCTTTTATCACATAGGAGTAAGTAGCTTAGTGACCTAGCTTTGTTGGTGTGTATTAAAGATCATAGCCTTGCTTCACTAAGTTGTATAGGTGGCTTGCATAGTATAGTTGAGCTAGTGCTAGAATTAGCTTAGCCATATTTTATACTAACGTGGTTGTTTAGTGAAGCTTGTAGATTTTTGAATAGGCTATTCACCCCCCCCCTCTAGCCATTCGGACCTTACAAGTGGTATCAGAGCCGAGGCACCGTTTATTTGAGGCTTAACAACCTACGGTGAAAAAGAGATGGCTCAATTAAGCTTGCACATCAACAACACCAAGAAGGCACCTCACTTTGATGGCACAAATTATGCATATTGGAAGGTTAAGATGACCGCACACCTAAAGTCAATCAATAGAGAAGTGTGGAAGGTCACCGAAACAAAATTTGAGGTTGCTAATCCGGAAGCACCTACACCGGTGGAAGAAAAGAAGCTCCAATGCAATGATATTGCCATTAGTGCTCTTCATGAGGCATTAGATGACAAGACCTTTGAGCAAGTAAAGAACATTGAAGTTGCTCATGATGCTTGGACCAAGCTAGAAGAAACATTTGAGGGCACCGAAGGCACAAAAACCGCTAAAGCATATATCTTGCAAGAAAAATTTTCAAGCTTCAAGATGCAAGATGATGAGAGTGTTCCGGAGATGTTTCATAGATTGCAAGTCATTGTCAATGAGCTCAAGGCACTTGGTGAGGAGGTCAAGGACAATCAATTCTCTATGAAGTTCTTGAGAAGCTTGCCCAAGAGATTTGATACATTGATCACCGTGCTAGTGAGGACTACATTGAAGGATTCAACTCCTCAACAAATATTTCAAGAGGTGATGACCGATGATTCATATAGAGAAGATGATGAGAAGGATGAGTTGGTCAAGAAGAAGAAGAAGGAAAATGAAAAGAAAGATGATGAAAAGAAGAGGAGTGTGGCATTCAAAGCCACCACATCCAAGGGCAAGTCCAAGATTGAATCATCAAGTGATGAAGACTCAAGCTCTTGTGATAGTGATGACATTGATGAGAAGATGGCTCTCTTTGTCAAGCAATTTGGCAAATTCATGAAGAAAAAGGGCTATCGTGCAAGAAGGAGGAAGAACTCATCTAAGAAGAATGAGCATAACATGAGATGCTTTAGATGCCATAGCAAGGATCATCTTATTGCAAAGTGTCCTTATGATAGTGATGATGAAGATGCTATCAAGAAGGAGAGGAAGAAGCAAAAGAAGAAGCAAGAAAAGAAAGAGAGCTCTCATAAAAGGAAGAATGATTCTCATGTTGCTACATGGGATAGTGATGATTCCTCAAGTGATGATGATGATGACTACAAGAGCAAGAAGAAGGGACATGCTAGCATTGCCATCCAAAAGAAAGTCTCTCTCTTCGACACTCCATCATGCTTCATGGCTAAGGCCGCTAAGGTATCATCCGATGATGAGAGTGATCATGATAATGCTAGTGATAGTGATAGTGATGAAGATGAATTCACTAAAGATGAACTAATCACTATGCTAGAAGATTGCACTCAACATTTTAAAGAATCTAGAAAGGAGTGCAAGGGCTTGCTTAAGGAAAAGAAAAACCTTATGCAAGAACTTGATGAGCTTAGGGCATCTTATGAGAGTCTAAAGGAAGACCATAAGAAGCTTCAAAAGTCTCACATTAAGCTAGAAGAAGCTCATTCCTCTCTAGTTGAAAAATATGAAAACATACCAACTAATGTTGAGAAAGCTAAAACTTGCAACATAGGCATATCATGTGATATAATTGATGAAACTTTTCATAAGCCTATTATTGTTGCTCCTACTAACCCTTCATGTAGCTCATCTACATCATCCTCATCTAGTAGTGATGGTTTCACTTGTGACTCCACACTTATAGTTGAGAATGAAAATCTCAAGAAGAAGGTAAAAGAGCTCAATCACACATTAGCTAAGGCTTACGGTGGTGAGGACCGCTTGCTTATGTGCTTGGGTAGCCAAAGAGCTTCTCTCTACAAAGAGGGATTGGGCTATAACCCCAAGAAAGGCAAGGCCGCTTTTGCTCCTCACAAGACTCGTTTTGTGAAGAACAATGGTAGCTATTGCAAAAGTTGCAAGCAAGTTGGTCACATAGAGCAACATTGCATGAACAAGAAATCCAATGCAAATGTATCCTCAATCAAGTTTAATTCTTTCTATATGCTTACTAAGGGTACAAATGGTGTTCATGCTAAGTTCATTGGTGCACCATGGATGGGCTCAAAGAAGAAAGCCATTTGGGTACCAAAGAGCTTAGTCTCTAACCTTGGAGGACCCAAACAAGTTTGGGTACCTAAAAAGAATTGATCTTGTCTTGTAGGTCAATTACAAAGCCAGAGGAAGGCATTGGGTGCTTGATAGTGGGTGCACTCAACATATGACCGGAGACTCTTGTATGTTCAATTCAATTGATACAAGTCAAAATGATGGTTTTGATGCTATCACTTTCGGCAACAACAAGAAAGGCAAGGTCAAGGGGCTTGGTAAAATTGCTATCTCAAATGACATGAGCATATCAAATGTGTTGCTAGTTGAGAGCTTAGATTTCAATCTTTTGTCGGTGGCACAACTTTGTGATCTTGGCTTCAAGTGCATCTTTGGTAGTGATGATGTTGAAGTCATAAGTGTTGATGGATCAAACTTGATATTCAAAGGATTTAGACATGGTAGCTTATACTTGGTTGACTTCAATGATAGTGAGACACAATTGACATCATGCTTGCTTAGTAAATCTAGTATGGGTTGGTTATGGCATAGAAGGCTTGGTCATGTTGGAATGAAACAATTGAACAAACTTTTGAAGCATGACTTAGTTAGAGGCTTGAAAGATGTCACCTTTGAGAAGGATAAACCATGTAGTGCTTGTCAAGCCGGTAAACAAGTTGGAAATACACATCCTAGTAAGAGTGAAATGAGCACATCAAAGGCATTTGAGTTATTGCACATGGACTTGTTTGGGCCAACAACATACACTAGCATTGGTGGCAACAAGTATGGCTTTGTGATAGTGGATGACTACACTAGATATACTTGGGTGTTCTTTCTCTATGACAAGAGTGATGTTTTTGATCTATTCAAGTCTTTTGTCAAGAGGGTACAAAATGAGTTTGAGACTACCATCAAGAAGATTAGAAGTGACAATGGTAGTGAGTTCAAGAACACAAGAATTGAGGAATTGTGTGATGATTTTGGTATTGGACATCAATTCTCACCAACATACACTCCTCAATCCAATGGTGTAGTTGAAAAAAAAAGAACTTTGATTGATATGGCTAGATCAATGCTTAGTGAATACAATGTGAGTCATTCATTTTGGAGTGAAGCTATCAATACGGCTTGCTATTGTAGTAATCGTCTCTATTGCCATGGGAAGCTTGGAAAGACACCATATGAGCTATTGAATGGAAGAAAGCCCAACATTGCATACTTTAGAGTGTTTGGTTGCAAATGCTATATTCTCAAGAAAGGCACTAGATTGAGCAAGTTTGAAAAGAAATGTGATGAAGGGTTCTTACTTGGTTATTCTACCACAAGCAAATCATATAGAGTTTGGAATCTCACAAATGGCACCTTGGAAGAAGTTCATGATGTTGAGTTTGATGAAACCCAAGGGTCTCAAAATGAAGCTCAAAACCTTGATGATGTGAGAGGAGATCAATTATCAAATGCAATGAAGAACATGGACATTGGTGATATAAGGCCGATGCAAGTTGATGATGATGATATTCATGTGATCAACCAAAGTGTGCAAATTAATACAAATCAAGCAAGCTCTAGTGGTTCTCATGATGAAGTGCAAGTTCAAGGTCAAACAAGTGAAAGCAATCAACTCCCAATACTCCAACCTACTAGCATTGCAAGAGATCATCCGTTGGACCAAATCATTGGTGGAATTCAAAGTGGTGTTCAAACTAGATCAAAATTAGCATCCTTTTGTGAGCATTACTCATTTGTCTCATTAGAAGAACCAAAGAAGGTAGAAGATGCATTGAAAGATTCCGATTGGGTAAATGCCATGCATGAAGAACTAAACAACTTTGCTAGAAATCAAGTTTGGGAACTTGTTGAAAGGCCAAAGAAATACAATGTGATTGGTACTAAGTGGGTCTTTAGAAACAAGCAAGATCAAGATGGCATGGTTGTGAGAAACAAAGCAAGATTAGTAGCACAAGGATACACTCAAGTTGAGGGTCTTGACTTTGGAGAGACATATGCACCGGTTGCAAGATTGGAGGCAATTAGAATCTTATTAGCATATGCTTGTGCACACAACATCAAGCTCTATCAAATGGATGTCAAGAGTGCATTTCTCAATGGCTACATCAATGAAGAAGTTTATGTTGAGCAACCTCCCGGTTTTGAAGATGACAAGAAGCCCGACCATGTTTACAAGCTAAAGAAGGCATTGTATGGTTTGAAGCAAGCACCTAGAGCATGGTATGAGAGGTTGAGGGACTTTCTCCTCTCTAAAGGGTTCAAGATGGGAAAGGTTGACACCACTCTCTTCACCAAGAAGCTTGGAAATGACTTGTTTGTGTTGCAAATCTATGTGGATGACATTATCTTTGGATCAACCAACCAAGACTTTTGTGAAGAGTTTGGAAATATGATGGCTAATGAGTTTGAAATGTCTATGATTGGAGAGCTTAGTTACTTCCTTGGACTTCAAATCAAGCAAATGAAGAATGGCACTTTTGTAAGTCAAGGCAAGTACATCAAGGACATGATCAAGAAGTTTGGATTGCAAGATGCTAAGCAAATGAGCACACCAATGGGCACTAATGATCAATTGGGTATTGATGATAGTGGAAATATGGTAGATCAAAAGCAATACCGGTCCATGATTGGAAGTTTGCTCTATGTCACCGCTTCTAGGCCGGATGTGATGTTTAGTGTATGCAAGTGTGCAAGATATCAAGCTTCACCTAGAGAAAGTCACTTGAAAGCAACCAAGAGGATATTGAGATATCTAAAGGGCACTCATGATGTTGGATTATGGTATCCCAAGGGGTCTAATTTTGAGTTGATTGGATATTCGGACTCCGACTATGGTGGATGCAAGATTGATAGAATGAGCACAAGTGGCACTTGTCAATTGCTTGGAAGGTCTCTTGTTTCATGGTCATCAAAGAAACAAAATAGTGTTGCACTATCTACCGCCGAGGCCGAATACATTAGTGCCGGTAGTTGTTGTGCACAATTGCTTTGGATGAAGGCCACTTTGAATGACTTTGGAATTAAATTCAAGAATGTGCCTTTGTTTTGTGATAATGAAAGTGCTATCAAGATGACACAAAATCCGGTTCAACATTCAAGAACCAAGCACATTGACATAAGGCATCACTTCATAAGAGACCATCAACAAAAGGGTGATATTAGCATTGAGAGCATTGGCACTGAAGATCAACTAGCTGACATCTTTACAAAGCCACTTGATGAAAAGAGATTTTACAAGTTGAAGAATGAATTGAACATACTTGACTTCTCCAACTTGAAATGAGTGCACCCCCACATTCTTATATGACATGCCTCTCCTCCAACATAGCAAGGTAAAGTTGTTTGGCATATCATCCATACTTTGATAAGGACATGTTTAGAACATATAGACATATTTGCATGACACATAGGCTCATTCATGAAAATCAAATGAGTTTAATGTATATATGGTACCACTATTGCTTCTATGTTTGATTGACCTAGTGGTAGCATATGACATGTTTGTGGGCTTGCAAACCTAGTGTTGAATCTAGAAAATGAGCTCATAATGTGTAATTCAACATGGTCAAGATAACCCTTATACTTTATGAGGTGTGAAAAAGCTTGTCCTTGGATCAAACCGAATTACATATTCTAGGCAAGTAATCTAGATTGAACCATAATTTGGACTCCCTCATATTGATTGACTTATCTCTCACTAAAATTACCTATTCTAGGCACCTTTTTGGTGTTTGTTGACAAAGGGGGAGAGAAAAGTCACAAAGATATTACAAAGAGGAAATAAGATAATAAGGGGGAGAGAAAAGTCATAGGGGAGAGAAAAGTCACAAAGAGAGAAATTAAATTTGAGCACATAAGTAGGGAAGCAAGCTCATGAATTATTTGTTGCATTTGTATGTGCACTAACATGATGAAATGTTGCATTGCAAAGTTTAATTTCGATATTCATGATTGAATGGTGTATGCTAGAAATAGAACTTGAATGATGATTTGTTGAGAGTAGCTTTACAAGTGGTATCTAGACACCTTTTGCTTATAATGTTGATCTCACGGGGTACTTTAGTGTTTGTGATCTTTACAAGTGATATATTACAAGTAGTGTCTAGCTACATCGATGCTAAGGGTGGTATATAAAGGCAACTCCGATTGGTATCACGCTTCAAAGGTCCATTCTATATACCTTAGCATCAATTTGATAGTAGTAACTCTCTCAAATTTCAAATCCATACATATGTGCATAATTGAACCAAACTTATGGAAGCACATATGTAGGGGGAGCTAATACTATCGAAATTGAGAATTGATTTCATTTCATATCTTTGTTATGGTTGTCATCAATTACCAAAAAGGGGGAGATTGAAAGCCCAAGTTTGGTTTTGGTAATTAATGACATCAAGTTGCTAATGCCATGTGTTAAGTGTTTTGAGTTAGGCATAAGCAACACATGTGATGAAGGTGTATGTGGCAAGGAGTGATGGCCACAAGATCACAAAGAGATGGTGCATGGACATAAAATGATGATCATGGTAGAGATGCAGATGATGATCAAGTGAAAGAGAAGGATCTAAGAGCGCAAGGCAAAGGTATAACTATAGGGTTTTCCTTTTGCCGGTCTAAGATGAGTAGAGAAGTGATTGACCGGATTTAGGATACATAGCCGACTATCAAGAGGGGCAATCACGGTTAGCTCGGGAATCAAGTGCCACTAGATTAATGTCTTGAGCATATGCATTAGGATCTAGTAAAGAGCTAACATAACGCCTTGAGAAATGGTTTATAAAATGCTAACACACATGCACATGGTGGTGTACACTTGGTGGTGTTAGCACAGTTTGTGAAGGCGGTGGAGTTCAAGCGGTAGAGAGGGGTTTGGGTTCCTCTCTCCCTCCCGCCGAGCTTGCGAGGCGGGATTCGACGCTTTTTGGAGAAGTGAAATGCCTATTTTCTATTGCGCCGAAAGTCGGAAAAGAAACAGAGGCGAAAGAGGTCACTACGCTGCACCGGACGCTGCACCGGACGCGGTCACGGTTTGACCGGACGCGTCCGGTCAGTTCAACGCGGCGCGAGCGCTAGGGTTTGTGATCGGACGCGGGTCTGGCCTGACCAGCGCGTCCGGTCAGTTCAACTGGGCGTAAGAGAGAAGCGCGCGACCGGCGCGTCCGGTCCTTCACGGGACCGGAGCGTCCGGTCACGCGTTCAGAAACACAGAGCAAAGCGGAGTGACGATCGGACGCGCGGCGCGTCCGGTCACGTACGATCGGACGCGTCCGGTCGCAGCTGGAGCTTACTGGAACGCGACCGGACGCGGGCACTGTCGCGTCCGGTCACTCGGTTGAGCGCGTCCGGTCAGGGCAACGGCTAGTTCTGACGCGCACTGTTCACGGTTGTCGTGTAGTGACCGGACGCGTCCGGTCACCCTGACCGGAGCGTCCGGTCAGCGCGATTTTTGCTGCGTCGTCTGTAACGGCTAGCTGCGTACCCCTTCGTTATAAATAGATGTTGGACGGGGTTTGAGGGAAACTCTTGCACATTTTGAGAACTAGAGACATACTTTGAGCTAGAGAACAACCCCTCCACTCATCTCTTTGAATAGTTGCACATCTTGAGTGAGATTGAGTGAGATTCAAGTGCATTGCTTGAGAGTTGCATTCTAGAGGCACTTGATCTTCGAGTTGCTGCGGATTTCTTGTTACTCTTCCGTGTTTCCCGACACGGTAGACGGCTTGGAGCAGCGGAGGTGATAGAGCTCGCAATTGGAGATTGTTGGAGCCTTCACCAAGTGTTGTAAGGGGTTCTTGATCCTTCCCCGCGGGAGTTCGCAAATTGGATACTCTAGTGGAGCTCGTGGCTTGGAGGATCCCCATCTTGTGTGCGGTTGTGCGGCGCCCGCCGAGGGCTCGACTCTTGATAGTCGATTAGCTCGCGAACCGACAAGTGGGTGCATCGCCACAACGAGGAGTAGCTTGCCGGGAAGCAAGTGAACCTCGGTAAAAATCTTGTGTCATCTCTTTACCAAGGATTTCTCTTGTGGTTGATCATTGTGATTGATTCTTCAAGTGCTTTACTTCTCTACATCGTTGGTATAAGAATCAAGTCACTTGCTCTTTACTTTCTCGTACTCTTCTAGTGTAGCTTGTTTAGAATAGCTTTTATCACATAGGAGTAAGTAGCTTAGTGACCTAGCTTTGTTGGTGTGTATTAAAGATCATAGCCTTGCTTCACTAAGTTGTATAGGTGGCTTGCATAGTATAGTTGAGCTAGTGCTAGAATTAGCTTAGCCATATTTTATACTAACGTGGTTGTTTAGTGAAGCTTGTAGATTTTTGAATAGGCTATTCACCCCCCCCCTCTAGCCATTCGGACCTTACAGCCGCTGCCTAAGAGGGGGAGAGAGAGGGAGAGGGAGGGGTGCGCCTGCGCCTGAGAGGGAGAGGGAGGGGCGGCACACTTAGGAAGAGGGAGGGGTGCGCTCGGGGCCAAGCCTGACGCCGCTCGATCTGTTGGGAGAAGAGGGTGAGGAGAGGAGAGTGAGGAGAGGAAACCCTAACTTTCCATTTTATAGTTGGCCGCACCTATGGGCCTGGTCTGGGCTGGGCCTCGGCCTTTTTTCTAAGACAGGCCTTATAAGAGACTCGCCTCTGAAAATGAGGCCATTTTTGGTGGCAGGCCTCTGATAAGGCCCGTCTCGGTGAATAGACGCCTCCGTAAATCGATTTTGAGAGGCGGTTGATTGTAACCGCCTCGGTTAATCCAAGGCATTAACCGAGGCGGGCAACCAGCCCAACCGCCTCCGAGGCCCAATTCCAAACACTTTGGATATTTCTTTTTTGTAGTAGTGATGTGAGATCGAGTATAAAAATTTGGTCCCAATTTAGATCATTTCTGGAGTAGCCTTAATTCAACCTCTAGTTACTTCTGTATCATAATGTAGAAATTAATTTAACCTGTAGAAAATAGCAAACCATCTCCAAAAGCTCTTAAACTTAGTTTGTCCTTAACCTATGGCACGCACAAGGTTGAGAAAAAGTTTGAGGCACATACGACATCAAAATGCATGAGAGATGTGGGGACCTAGGAGTTGTAGTCAGGGTTCCATGAAATGGCGCAGGCGTTTTGTGAACCATGTATATTCTAGCTTTGTCGAAATGCCTTGATTTTTTTGCACAAGCATGCAGACCCAAATTATGGCCCACACAAAATCTTAGATTTTTCTGATGAATTTTGGTCCTTATTGCATTTATTTTGTGCTAAACTACAGAAAAAGGAGGTTGAATTACCCCTTCAAAATAATGTAATCTTTCATCCACCTCCACCGAAATCTGTTCACTGGGCCATGTGAGATCGAGAAAAAAATTTGTTCCCGTTTTGGATCGTTTCCGGGGTAGCCTTAGTTCAACCTCTAATTACTTTGTACTGTAACACAGAAATTAATTTAAACAGTAGAAAATAGTAAACCATCTCCGGAAATCTAAAACTTAGTGTGTCCTTAACCTATAGCACACACAAGGTTCAGAAAAAGTTTGAGACACATACAACACCGAAATGCACGAGAGCTATGGAAACCTAGGAGTTGTAGTATTGGTTCCATGAAATGGTGCATGCATTTTTTTGAACCATGTATATTCTAGTTTTGTCGAAATGCCTTGATTTTTTTATGCAAGTATGCAAACCCAAATTATAGCCCCACACAAAATGTTAGATTTTTCAGGTCAATTTTGGTCGTTATTCCATTTGTTTTGTGCTAAACTACAGAAAAGAGGTTGAATTACCCCATCAAAATAATATAAATTTCCATCCACCTCCACCAAAATCTGTTCGCTGGGCCATGTGAGACCAAGTATAAAAATATGGTCCCATTTTAGATCATTTTCGGGTAGCCTTAGTTCAACCTCTAATACTTCGGGCCATAACACAAAAATAATTTAAACTATAAAAATAACAATCCGTCTACGAAGAACTTATTTTATTTACTTACAACTATATATAATTGATTGCTGAGAATAAAATTAAGCTGAAAAACTAAACATAAGGAGGGCATCACGAGCTTTAAACTTTAAATAAAACACTTACATAATGCACTTATATTAAATAATGAAAGAAACTTATTTTTTTTTGGAAAATAAGAAACTCCTTAACAGGAAAACAGCCAAAAGTGCATGGTTCATGCTTCATGCGCGCGGCCTGCTAAGGCCTGGGCGGCTCCCCGAAGCCCAGGAACGGCCCAAACAGGGAAACCCTAATGGGCAAGCGATGTGACCCATTGATCTAAGATGGATGGCTGAGATTTGGCCGGCTGAAACGAATTCATATAAAATCCGGCCAAACACTAACACCCTCACCCTCTTCATTCCCTCCTCTACGCCCAGCAACCACTGGCATCTAGGGAGAGAGAGAGACGCATGGCCGTGGCGGCTCCCATGGCGCGATGACAACTTTTGTGGTGGCCCGAATGCACATGTGACACTTGTGGCTCACGGCCAGCGGCGGCCCGCACGGCGGTGACCCAAGCGCGCGCGGCGACGGAGGGCAGCTAGATACTGTGGGCTCGCTTCTCTAATGGCCAACATCTTGCATCCTGCAGGCTTGATCCGATGGAATCCGATAGAGGGTAGCCAGATCTGGTGGATGGGGCCAGATCCGACAGACGGCGACCAGATCCGGTGGAAGGCGGCGATGGTAGGGCAGGTACAGCTCTCTCCATCTCCCTCTCTCTTCCCCTCTTCATCTCTCTCACTCTTTCCTCTCCCCCTTTGCTGATCCGCGGGCGGCGGGACTCTAGAGTAGGTAGATCTAGGGGACGCCGCATGGGTGCATGGAGGGCGGCAGGTGGCGTGCATGGCGGATCCCGTCAATGGCGGCTTTAGAAGCTGGAGTTGTATCTAGAACCTCG
The DNA here is from genome assembly GCA_038087645.1 of Saccharum hybrid cultivar R570. Classification (NCBI taxonomy): domain Eukaryota; kingdom Viridiplantae; phylum Streptophyta; class Magnoliopsida; order Poales; family Poaceae; genus Saccharum; species Saccharum hybrid cultivar. The sequence goes on along the minus strand of JAQSUU010000456.1, from coordinate 50,084 downwards.
AGTAATTTTTTATTTTTATTTTTTGATTTTCGCAGGCAGGCGTTGTAATGTGTCCGCCTCCGAAAATACTATTTCCGCAGATGGGCTTTGTAATGTGTCCGCCTCCAAAAAGGTATTTTTGGAGGCAGTCCTTTTGACTGTCTCGCTTAAAAGCATTTCATGGAGACCTTTGATTATAGGTGGACTGCTTCCCTGCGTGGGCAAAGCGATTTTGATCACCTGCCAAAAAATTACTATAATAGTGCTCCTCCAGTGAGGTAGTCATCTCCTCCGACATGCCCCTTCCTTGTCATGATAGCCAGAGCTCCTTAGATCTGGCAGCCTTCTTCCTTAGGCATGGCGTGGGAGGCATCCAAGGTGTCTGTGCTTCAAATGAGGACACATTAACGATAGGTTCCCTTCCCCTAATGGTGTATCCTTGTCCATGACATGATGTGTCAGGTGGAGCGAGCGACATGTGATGGTCCCCATGGCATGGCCTGCCACGGTCATGGCCTCTCATGTGGTTTGTGCCGGTAGATCTGGCCCCTCCGAGCCTGGATCTAGCGTTTCTTATTAGTCTAGATCTATGCTATTGGATCTTGTTGTGTCACGCAGATGATGTCAGATGCCATTACTTTGCATGGTGATGTATGGTCATGGGCTCAATGTGTCTATGGTGAACAACACGCCATTAATGAGGCTACACATGGGCTTCACGGCGCCATATCGGGCAACCGTATTACGGGCAATGCCTAGCCCTGGCTAGGGGGGGCTTAGCACATGGATATGGTTCCGTGGGTTACATTGCAACATGACAACACTTGTCGGCAGCATGTTTCCCATATGTGGATGTGTGTTGACGTCATCTGCATGTGGCATCCCATCGTACCGCGTGGTCCCATCATCGTCCTCAACAACCGCGCCGTCGTGCTAGTTCCCCTTTGAACAACCTTATGGTGACATCACCTTATTCATGGGGGATTAGTGCACCAAGGGCCACATAACTTGAAAGCAATCACTTCTTGTCTATCGATGCAATTTAGATGGTGTGGTCGTTAGGGGATTATTGAGCTTTGTTAGTCTTTGACATAGTGTTTTGATTTTCATTCTTGGTACATTTTTTGTTACACAAATAGATGCTTAAATTATTTCCATATAGGATATTAGGGAAAATATTAGTTTTCATTTGAGAATCGCATTCAATTTATAACTTAATGGAATATGAATTGTACTATGAGATTTCATGAAAATAGAGTTGTGAAATATGTTGCTTAGTACTTGAAGACTTTGCAAATTCATCTTATAATTTGATACTGTCCAATTATAAATTATTGAACAAGCTAATGATGGCCAGGGTCTAGGGGCATCAGATGCAATTATGATCAATTGAAGGGCCCCTTACAGATATAACAATAGTCAGGTTCTAGATGGACTTCAGTATGAAGCTATCTGAGTTGATCTGGGATATTGTGGTTATATGTTCGCTGAAACTACTACTGATATATCTGTAAGGTCCCCTTCCATTGATTAGAATTGCATATGGTGCTCCAACATCCTAGCCATCATCTAGCACGTTCCTCAATTTCTAACTGGACCATTACCAAATTACAAGATGAATATATAGTCTTAAGTACCAAGCAAAATATTGCAAGACTCTACTTTTCGTGAAATCCTTTAAACTATGATTCTTATTCTGTTAAGTGAAAACTCAAATGTGATTATCAAATGAATATTAATATTTATTCTTATATCCTATAAGGTAAAAAAATCTGAGGATATATCTGGCTAACAAAAAATATGCTGAAAATCAAGGGATCATTGTGTCAAAGACAAAGAAAATTCAATATTTTTCATGACTACCTCCATAACAGTACACCATCTGAATTGCATTAGGCATAAGGATGAACTGCTTGACACTTGCCTACAAGTTACACTGTGGCTCTTGGTGTAACAATGAACAGGGTGATGTCACTATAGAGCAGGTCAAAGGGACCCGTGTGGTGGCATGGTGTTGAAGGTGATGAAGCTATGAGTAGTCACACGAGGCTGCACGCAGATGACTTTATCACACATCCTGGAATTGCTGTTGCGGTGCTCGTGGTGCGGTTGCCCCTGGTGCCTGTGGCCAGGAGCCTGATATGGTGCCACTGCTACCAGAAAGCCCACAAGTAGACTTGGCCATATGCACAACCATGGTCGACGTGACATTGACTATGGATGGACAAGCCATGCATGCCATGTACATTGTCACTCCATCTCTCACTCCACTTGACTTATCGTGTCGTGGCCTGGGATGGGCCACTGGGGAAGGGAGCCCATGATAGCTAGCTGAACTTAGTCTCTGACGGCAAATCAAGCTTGATTTGTTTCCCTATCTTGTAACTACAGAAAGAAAAAACAATGTCTCTGCAGTAATGTTTGCTTTGGACATCTCTTACTGACGTCATCGTGTGGCACATGAGCCGTGATGATCTAGCCTTAAATTTTAGATGGTGCGTTGGATCCTGGAAATTGCAGCTTGTTACAATCACCACATTAGTTGTGTAGGTTTGAATCGACTTCATTCCTGAAATGTTGTTGTTCTGGTCATTGCGAAGCAGGCATGTTGCAGTTGAATTGTTATTGATTTTGTTGCACTTGCGCTGCAGTAGAAATTAAACTTCTTCTTAGTCAGAGCACTGAAGTCAGTCCTGTTCATTGTTTAATATGGCGGACTTCTGTTCAGTCTGATGTCAAGTAAGTTTGTTTCGTTAGATTAGCTACTATTGAGCTTTACCTGAATATTTGTCTAAAATTAGCTTCTCTATTTTTGTATTTGGAGAGAACACATTGATTTTGTTGCTTCCTTTGCATGGGAACATGTAATAATGGAGGAATTGGAGAAAGTGAAAGCCGAGTCATGAAGTAGGCAACGCCGAGCCGGACTCAGGTGATTGAACTACGGAGAAAGTTCTAGGAAAATTGGCGTGTCTGCTAAGTTGATACATGCTCCTAACATGACGAACTTGGCTGTCCCACCAATAGCTCTTTTTTTTTCAGGCACACCATTGGCACAAACAGATGTTGGAAATGTGATGTTTGCTGCATTTGTTTCATCTTTATGATTACTAGAACAATCTGTGTATTTTGTTCATATCAGATTACTGATTTGCAAGTGTCTATTTAGCCTTCGGTCATTTTGGTTTGTATATGCTAGCAACTATTGGAAACATGTTTTCATATTTGACACAAGCTTTCAATTGTCAATATAACTTTAGATCTTTGAAAGAGCACCCATGGATCAGGGCAAAAACTTTAGCACTTGCAGTGTGCTTGGTTGAAGTAATAATGCAACAACTGAGAGACATGGGCAAAGAAAGATTCACGTTAATTATGCTTTGATTAGAAAATCGACTGGATTTGTGCCTAATTATACATTTGTATTTATATGGATGATTTAATTTTTTGTCTAGATTTAAGCTACTGTTTTCATGATCAATCACGATTTGTAATAATTTTTCTGTGAAACTATGATGTACATCATTTTTTTTTCATGCTCTCTACTTTTTAATACTTTCTTTTTCGTGCTAAGATGAAAATATCACTTGTGTAATAAGGTTTCTTTTTAATTTTGAATCAAAACTTAATTTTGAGCATGTGCTTTGTTAAGGAACTTTGGATTTCACTTGAATACATATACTAAAAAAATCCACGATAAAATACTACTTTACGAACCATGAATTTAGATGTTTTTTCTGGATTTTTTGAGACCATTTTAAGGCTAAACAGCTTAACTGAAAACTCAACATTTAGGGGAGAATTAGTTTCAAAAGTGTAAGAGTTATGATTCCAGTTTCTAGCCAAATGAGTCGCTTAGTTTTTAGTATCTATTTGAAAAGTTTGAAGACTTTTAGAGATTCATAAATCCTTTGTTTTAAATTGACAAAGAAAACCTAAAAAATAGAAAAATTGGAAGACACACGTGTCATGCCATTCACTTGGCGTCACTAAATTGGCGAGCCATATCATTTGTCCTCGCGTGACTCAACTATCTTGGCACACCATGCGATGTGACATTACTCAGTCTTACGCCAGGTTGGATACATATAACACCGTGTCAATTTAGTCACACAAATAAGGATAAAAAAATTTAGTCACACAAATGCGTGTGACATGACTGAGGTTAGTCGCGTGGCGGCCTCTGGTGTGACAAAAAGGACTCAATATATAAAAAAAATTCATTGGATCATGCTATTTTTAGTATTTTATGAGTTATATTTTTTTTGCAAAAATAAAAAAAGAAATTCCCCAAGACTCAAGTCTAGTCTAGATCTATTGATGTTGGACGCGGTCCTTTTGCTTGTTCTCAAAACAGTTGGAGTATCATTTATCACATTTTCTCACCAATTTTCAGGTTAACATAGTATCTCGAGTTCGCTCGTCTGCTTTTTATTGGAGAATGGATGCCTCTTCTCATGGAAGATTACTATGTCTACATCTTCTCTGTATATGTACATACTTTACAGTTATAGTACTTAATTTTGAATATTTATGCTCAGTTTCATTAGCAATAAGTTGATTTTAGTTTGGGGCTGCTCATTTTTTTTTAAATCCAGCACTCTGTTCTTGTCTAGGCTACTAGCAGCAGTTGGACTTGGAGCTCTTTTTTTATTCTCAGTTATAATATATAATTTTGAATATTTATGCTCAGTTTTATTAGCAATAAGTTGATTTTAGTTTGGGGCTGCTCATTTTATTTAAATCTAGCACTGTTCTTGTCTAGGCTACTAGCAGAAGTTGGACTTGGAGCTCTTTTTTTTATTCTCAGTTATAGTATATAATTTTGAATATTTATGCTCAGTTTCATTAGCAATAAGTTTATTTTAGTTTGGGGGCTGCTCATTTTATTTAAATCTAGCACTGTTCTTGTCAAGGCTACTAGCAGCAGTTTGGTTTGTTCCATACTTTCCCATACATATTTTATATCAGGGATGTCTTGACTACTCCCAAGAAGGCAAAGACGTTAGTGGACTTGGCTATTGTTGCAGATGCTTAATATATGCTAGCATTCTCTCATAGTCTCATTTGATTCACAAAGAAGTTATTTTAATATAATTTATTATTGTAATAAATAAACACATATTATTACTAGAAATGGCCTTTACATGTTAAGATCATTTCCAGTTTTTTATTTTGTTGGATATTTTGAAGTAGATGAGATAGATAATAAATTCGTGCAAGTTTTAGTACAAAGTAACTACGTGAGTGAATTTGCGTTTGGTTGCTATGGTTGCCAGCACACAAACATACACCGATGAAGGGTGTGGCTACATGAGTATGGTTTTTTTAGTAGAATAAACCTTTATTATTCTTCATAAGAAGTACAGACACCATCAGGTAAAGATACAAACCAAACATGTCTCCCTAACTCAATTTAGATACAACTCGTCTCCCCTGATGGACCAACTTAACAAATCTAAAATCATTTGATCTAGCTCTAATTTTCTGGATAATGTGCCCATACTATCTTCACGTATGCTTGCGACAACACCAACATTGTCCCATGCCACTCTGAAGTCCTGGAGTAGCAAATCGCGCTAGCAAGGGCCATGCCTTCTTTACATGATATCGCCTCCACCATCTCTGGCTCCAAGCTTCTTTCCATCACTACCACCGAGGCCCCTAAAGAAGTGTCCAACAAAGTCACGTGTAACAGCTGCAGCAACGATAGTTCCTGAGTTCTTAGCCAAGGCTGCATCAACGTTAATCTTCATTGGTCCTGCTAGGGAAGGAATCCAACGAATGTTGCTTCTCTGAACAGCGAGTCGATCCTTCACTTTTAGTTGCGTCAATTGGAGATCAGCCACAAAATTAGTGACAAAATTATGAGTTGAGAGCGGACTTTGATAAATATTCTCATGAATAGCTTTCCGTTTGGCATACCAAATAGCCCAAAGGGTCACCGTGACCCGGATTAGGTCCTCATGCTTCAGGGATTGCACCACTGCTACCAACCAGCCCCTTGCATCCTGATCCTCAATATGACAAATGTGCTCAGTTATCTCATCCTTCTCCAGCGTCTAGACACAGCGAGCCATATTACCTTCAATGAGAGAGTGTCGCCATGAATCTCTAGCACCGCAGATGGAGCGCACACTGCTATCGGACTTGTTCCTATGGAGAAGAACATCTTTTTGATAGGAGAGAACACCTAACAAGTCTCCACATAAACCCCCGCACTTTGGACGGAACTTTGATTCTCCACAACATAGACCACTCCTCCTGCACAGCCTATCTGTCTATATGAGTACGTGCCTGAACACGTGTGGGCTGCCGTTCTAACCCACAAAAAGCTAGCGGCTTGATGCGGGCTGCCACAACAGCTCTAATAAGCCTTGCAGCTATAGCGGACATGGTGTGGGCTGACCGCCGCCGCCCCATTTTTGCATACAATTTATTTTAGCAAATTTGTTTTCTTACAATTGGTCACACCTAATTGGATCCACCTACCTTAAATTTAGAAAAAAGTCTACATTACCTCCCTTAACTTTTGCCAATGTTTTTCATCCCTAAACTCTAAAACCAGGTAAACCAAACGGACACAAAAACCAAACGCACGAACACGGGGAGGATTGGAGGGAGTGGGGGTCAGAAGCAACACGGAATCAAATTCGGAAAGAAAAAAACCCAGAACAGACAAAAAAAGAATACAGACACAAAAAAAAATTATCGGAGATGACGGGACACATGAAAGGTTGGACGAAAAGAATTATTGGTGGCAGAATTTTTGCCTCTTATTACTGATGTTGGACTCGGTCACGCCTAATTGGATCCGCCTACCTTAAATTTGACATTAATCTCGATACTGGGCCGACCTGGGGCTTCTCGGACGAGTTGGGCCACGCCACTGCGAAATAAGGGTCCCGTTCGACCGTCGGTGTGCACGGGCAGCGGACAACCGAGGCCGACGCCCAACGGGAGCGAGGCGGCGCCGGCGTCGGCGTCGAGCGAGGGGGAGATCGAAGCGGCAAAAGGAAGAGCAAGCAGTCGAGAGGATGTCCCTCCGGTCTGTCGGTTCCCTTCTCACACGAAGGTTGTTGTCACCTGGGAGCGGGATCTCCCGGGCGCAGGCGAACAAGGCAGTCGCGCCGGCGGCAGGCATGCCGGCACGCCATCTCCACTCACCCGTGAGTTTATTTCACCCAGGTGGCCAGCTCAAAGCGCTTTCTCTCTTTGCACACGCGGCTCATATTTCTCGTCACGATGCAGAGGGATTTTGCTGTTGGTAATGGCGCAGGCACAGGCGCTTATGGTGGTGTAGCCGCGGCTGCGTTAGTGCGTTAGCTGGACTGGTTGGAATTCTCTATCACACGAAAGGTGTAGATGAGTCAGGTATGAAATCGTCTTCAAATTCCTCGCCTTTTTTGTTTAAATATCGCCCGTTGTTCATTCCTATATCTGTGCGTACCTAGCACCTATAGCTGGTGAGGTGACTAAGGAGGTGACTGGGGAGGAAGCAAAGAAGCAGTTGGCTGGGGAGGAAGACAGGAAGGAAAGAGCCATAACAGAGGCAGCAACCAAAGAGCACAATGACGACGACTTCTCATTGGAGGAGTACCTTGCTGAGATGACGAAGATAGCTGCTGCGCAGAAGAAGGCTCGTTATGAAAGGTCTTGCAACAAGGCTGCCAAGGAGGCAACAAACGGTGAAGCCATCAAGGACGAGGCGGCCATGAAGGCGCGGTTCGAGGAATGGATGAGAGAGTATGGCAAGAGATACAGAAACAAGGAGGAGAAGGCTCGGCGCTATGAATTGTTCAGGGCTTTTGCACATATGGTGGACAGGGCAAACGCACAAGGTGGAGCCGTCTTCGTCACAAACCATACCGCGGACTGGACCGAGGAAGAGTGCCAGTGTCTGTATGATACTGACGTTGACTGGGATGACTACATCAATCACATCCGGTCTTTGATTGATAAGCAGAATGCCAAGGCCAAGGAGGCTAGCAGGGACTGACGGTGTGGTATGTTTTAGTTTTCGTCTTTGATCCAATGATTAACGATAGGTTCGGTAAATTAGTTTTGAGTAAATATTTTTTTAGCAAGGGCTAAATGATCACATAATCTGAAGATAATAGGCAATAATACGTTTCACAATTTTGATTTGGTTGCTAGTGGCAGGCTAGCATGTTAGTTAGTTTGGGTGTTTATATGAATTCTTGTATAAAACAACATAGGCCCACAATTTGAATTGGCAAATCGCTTTTTAGTTTTTACATGACAAATTTGGAAATTGTGCTCCAGATATACCCTTTTAGAAAGAAAGGAGAGCATCACAGCTCACACGGGAATATCTTAGAACATAGTCGGACCTTAAAGGCATTTATTAACCAATTGTTCTTTTTGGCTCCTCTCGTTTTGTTTATTTTAACCGTGTTTTTTTTAAGTAGCATCTCATTGATCAGTTTTGTCCTTTACTCTTTTTTTCTGAAAGTTTTTTTTTATTTTGCTTTGATTATTCATTCAGCATGAGATTCTTGGTTCTAGTTGATAGCCATGATGGCATGATAGTGGAATTCTGATTTACAATCACTTAGTTGTTTGTATATGTCAAAACACTAGTTGAGGTTATATAATGTTTTTGCTGTGATGTATGCTCTATATAGTGGTACCACACATGCAGCTAATGAGTTTGCTGATAATTTGTTTTATCTGTGATCCAAATTCTTTGCTAATTTATCTAGACAAAAAAAAGGACTACATTGTTGACATGTATCATGAAGAACTCAACCTATTATAATGTTTCAACACTTACATTGTTTTAACATTTGCGCTTGCAAATGATCTCGTGAATTTATCCAGGGAATACCCAAATTTATCCAGTGAAAAGTTATTTAACATTTCAGTAATTGATGAGTTTATCTAGAGACTGTACATTAATTGTAAATGGAAGTATTCTTATAAGCTTACTAAGCAATTGGAATTATTCTCACCTTCACTACCGTCAGTCCTACAGTCTCACCTCTATGTACTTCATTAAAGCATGTTTAGCAGAGTGCTCAGACATCTCTAATATAATGACCATAGGAAACATAAAGTGACTACACTCCTCCACCATCCTCGAAGGATTGTTGCTCCCTCATGAAAAGACAGATAATGTAACCAGGGAAATTTTACTTGGCAATGTAGCACATTGTTACAAGAATTAAGTATACCATGTGACATGCAATTTCTAGGTCATGTAGGCAAAGTAAACATTAATCTATGTCAACCTATCTAGGAGAATTCAATTGTAACATGTAATTTCTAGGTCATGTACATTCTCGTACTTAGAGTTTATTCCTTCTTGTTGCAGATGAAAGCATGTTCTATGGCTACTGCAAGAATTGCTTCTATCCCGCTGTGGATGAAGAGTAAGACCGTGGGCACGGTCCTTCCATAGTGCTTATGTATGATGCTTTTGTTGGTTATGATCACGAACTAGCACTGTACCTAAACTAAGTGTGTGTGTGGGATGTTTCAAATTATTTGCTTCCACAACTTTAAGTGAACTTGGTATTGTAATAACTCTATGTTAAACTCCGATGCAATTTGAACTATATGCGAACTTTATGTAACATGTGATATGTGTACGCTCAACTCTGTACGATCTTGGCCATATATTGGTGAAAGTTTGAAATCCCTCGTGATTTCACGGACTACCAGGTTTATATGGGCTCATGTGCGAAAGATCGACTGTCCTAGTAGCGGTTTTAGTATGTGTGCTCTTATAAATTGGACGGTTCTGTTACAATGACGGCTCTGTCTTCCGTGCCGTGTGAGACGAGCCCACCTTGTCTCCTTTGCCATGTAAATTCTAGAAGTCACCAGCGCAAGGAGAGCCCGACGCTGGTTGGTGGCTGTTAGGCTTGTTGACGCTGTCAACGCGCTCTCATCCATCTTTTCGCATCACTGACGTGCATGGCTCACCTCTTGATTATTCTCGATTAGTCTTTTCAAAGTATTTTGGCTAGTCTGAGTTTACATGTGGGTTTATTTTTGTCATACTTGGCTCCTACTCAGGTGCAGCAACATCTGCAGTGGACAAGCTTTGCCTTGTATAATTTTTTTCCTCTTTTTTTTCTAAGAGAAACTTTGCTTTGCAAACCATATGTTGAACAAATGGCTGAATTGAACTTGCTGTGTCCCTGTGTTTTGCGCGGCATATGTGGAGCTTGGGTAGGGATAAAAAAGGGCTTACCTATGTTGCATATGCCGTGGAGCCAAAGATAAGTCCAATTGAAGATTGTACCATTTGTTATTCCAATAATTGGATGGGAAATGATTAGGGGTAAAGGATAGAATACTTTGGTAAAAGATTGCTGAACAGGAATTAGAGATGGGTACTCTGAGAGCAAGGGTTGACACACAAGAAACAAAACAACAATGAAGGCTCAATCAGAAGATCTCAATGCTTTGAAGAACACCTCAAATCAATTGCGTTCTTTTATTTATAGCTTGATAAACTTCAGAACCAATAGGTGTAAGGTGAATCCTTCCCTCAACTGAAGCCGCATGCTTTTCACGAGTGCTGATGTTGTTGTTAGACAGTCCATAACTACAAAATCCGGCTGTCAAATCCTGCATAAATGATATTTGGCCTTGTTCGCTTGAACTTATCAGCACGAATTATTAGCTATGATACAATGTTTTTCTCACAACAAATCAGCATCAGTCAGCCATCCGTAGAAACCATCAGCCGAACAGCCCAAGTTGAGCACAAAACATAGTTGTAGGGGTTTAAAAACCTTTATTTTTTCTTGATCCTATGGCCATCACCCTCCACCGATTGTAATTTTGCAAAAAAACCCCTAAACATTTACACAAAATAAACCTATAGTACATTGAAAATTGAAAAATTCTTGGGTCGTGTACATCATGATCTAGCAAAAAGGTCATTGAGGTTTCCACAAATCAACCCACAATCATCGTATATGTAGTTTGCTCACTTGGCTGAATACAATGGTCCCATTGGACCAACGGGAAAGCAGAGTGTGAGATTAACCAATGGACGTGTAAAATTTTTTGTGTTATGTATATTAACCAATGGACGTGTATGTATATTAACCAATGGACCATCGTAGTTTTGTGTTATGTATATTAACCAATGGACGTGTAAAATTTTTTTCCTCCCGATGTAACGCACACATTTGCTATCTATTAATATTAGGATCAATTTTTTTTTATAAATCCTTTGTAAAAAAATACAATTATATATTTTTCCTAATGCAAACTATTTTAGGTTTGAATAAGTTTATAAAGAAGAGTATCAAAATTTACGACATCAAGCTAGTATTATCGGATTTATTACGAAATATATTTTTCATATGTATACCATATTGTTTTAAATATTAATATTATTCCTATATATAAACTTGTCAAATATAAGATAATTGATTTATAATAGTTTCTCCATATAAGAATTTAATAATTCAATAATGGAAGCAAGAAAATAAAAAGAAGAACAATGGGCGCAGCCTTCCTTTAGGGTCTCTCTTGACATTGTGCGAGCAGGCGGGAGGGGCGGCGGCGCTGGCACCCTGATGCCGTGAAGATCGCGGAGACGCGGCGCTTGGGCGGCTCTCCTCCCCTCTAGAGGTATTCATATTCCTTTTGTGATTCGATTTCCACTCTTTTAACCGATCCGATCCATCTCCCAGCCGCCGGCCTTCTGGAGCAATCTCTCCGCAGCCTCGCCGACCTGCAACCTCACCGCCGCCAAGTCGCAAGATTTGCATCGGGATGAATCTCTCTCTGCTTTGAGTTACGCGGTGATTGCAGCTGATTCACTCGTGGTGTGGTTAGTTGCGCCTCCAACCAAACACGCTAATTCTGATTTGATTCTACAACTGACCTTGGATTCCGCCTTTGTCATGATTCCGTACAGCAAGCTCCGCCGCCTGACGTACAGCGACGCCGGCAAGATGTCCGTGGATTGGGCGTCGTTGGACAAGGATCTGGTCGAGCTGATCGGGTGGCGGGTGCTGGCCGGCGACTTGCCGGACTACGTCCGTTTCCGCGCTGTCTGCTCCTACTGGAGAGCAAGCACCGTCCGCCCTAGCAGGCGCGGCGTCCTCGACCCCCGTTTCTACCCGCGCCGATGGATGATGCTGCCGGAGGGTCACGGCTTGTATCCTGGCCATCCTGACCTCGGCGGCTTCGTTCGCTTCTTCAACCTCTCCACCGGCGCCTTCGTCCGCGCCCACCTCCCTCTCCTGGATGACCATGTCATCCTTGATTCCATCGATGGCCTACTACTCCTGCACCGCGACCACGACACCGCCATTCGCCTCCTTAACCCCTTCACTGGCGATGTCGCCGAGCTCCCACCACTTGCGTCCCTCCTGCCACAGATTGAATTCACCCACCGCTACAATGAGCAAAGCAAGCGCACAGGACTCATGACTTCATGAGTGTCCGCGCTTCCTCTGTTACCGTCGGTTCCACTGGAACCATCACTGTTATGCTGGCTTTTGACCTTCTGCACCGTGTAGCCTATGCCACCACTGGAGATCACCGGTGGACTCTATTTGCCTGGAAGATCCAACCTTTGCTTAAACCCGTGTCTTTCCAAGGCAAATTCTACGCGATGCAGATTGTACGTAAGGGTGTACATAAGTTATACATCTACCAGATTAATCCACCAATCCAAGACGCTGCTGAGGAACTGTCTAATCTGCCGTTGCCAGTGAAGATTGCTGAATGCCCAATGGAAAAATTTCTCTTCATCCTCAACTTTGTAGAGTGTTGCTCAGAGCTCTTGCTAGTTGCCTACAATGATGCTTCTCGTTCAAAGCTGGTAATCTACAGACTTGCTGACCTTGTCAATGGAAAGTTTGAGCCCGTTACGAGCATCGGTAACCACACCTTGTTCGTTGGTGAACGTTGTCTCTGTGTCTCATTCTCACCTAACAAGGGGAGTAAGAACCTTCTGTCCATGTCACCTAACTCTGTCATCTGCTTGCATAGATTGCCGGTCAATCATGATTCTGAAGATTCATCTTATTTTGAGCAATATGACCTAGGTACTAGCATCTGGATTCCTGCCAGTGATGGAAACATTTTCCATATACCACCACCCAGCCCCCATACACTCATCCATCATATCTTTACTTGTTGCCGTCTGAAGTATTGGTAAGTCAGAGCACTCAACTGCCTACCTTTAATGTTTAGCTTCTACAGATTATTTCGAGGAGTTGACGTGATTCTCATATTATTTGATACATGCTACTAAATGATACTGCTGGGGAGAAATCTTTCATTAAATCCAAGATAACTTGAATCCTTGTCTCTGCCCGTAGGAATAAAGGACTCATGTTTTGTGCTGAAACAGAGCCTGTCTGGTTGGTGAAACAAGAACTGCGCTATGGGGTATGTGTTCATGTCACTTCTTTTTCCCATATAATCTTCTTGCTTGTTGTTATTCACGCATCACACGGTTGTGCTATTTGGTTCGGTGCTCTGTACAAATTTAGTTAACTTTAGTGACTAAAGTAGTTAGATGTTGTTTGGTTTGGATGAATTGTAATATTGTGATGTTTTTAAGCATCAGTTGGCTAAATCAGTGTTTTAGAAGCTTGGCCCTCGTGCTTTTTATTATATTTCAGTGTTAATATGGGTTGACGTCATGCTGATAATATGCAGCAGGGGTGGGCGTTCGGGTAACCTAAATATTTTGGGTTGGGTTTTAAAAACTGGAACACGAGATTCGCTCAGAGAAAAGGAAACTCGAAACTTCAGGTACTTGAAAAATCAGGTTCGGGTAACCCTGAACTGTCCGGCTGTGACTACACAAAACTTTTGCGAGGCTGGCAAAATCGATTATTCGAGGCGGTTGAAAACAAAAAACAAAAGAAAACCCGCAGCCCAAACTGGGCCTGGATCCGCCGCCGTTTGCTGGGCTGGCGTCGCCGCGGCGGGGCCGTGCTCGCCGCCGTGGTGGTCGACGGAGAGCTCCTCCCCGCCGCTGGAGAGGTCCTCCCCACCGGATCTGCCGACGGCTTGCTTGTCTCCGCAGGATCCAACACCGCCCGGCTCGTGCTCACCGGATCCACGATGCTCAGGGAGGGAGAAGAGGGATCCGCGTTCCTTGAGGAGGAGCGCCGCAAGCCTGCTTTTGGTGCAGCCAGCCTTGCCCGCCTTGACCATGCTGCCACTGGAGGAGGAGGAGTGCCGTCGCTGCTTCAGATTTGGGCACTGAGAGGACGCTGTTGCTCCGGGGAGAGGGAGAGAGGCCGCTACTGCTTCGGGGAGAGGGAGAGGCGCCGCCGGCGACGGGGAGAGGGAGAGGCACTGCCGTCACCAGGGAGAGGTGCCGGGGCTTGGGGAAGGGAGGGAGAAGGGGAGGGAGAGGCGCCGGTGCTTGGGGTGGGAGGGAGAGGCGCGTGGCTTCGGGTGGGAGAGGCGTCGAGGCTTGGGGACCGGAGGGAGAGGCGGCGGGTATTGGGAGTGAGACAGAGAGAGAGTGGGGAACGAGGAGATTAGGATTTCGGGTCGCACATATATTGTCAGGGAGTGATATCGGGCTGGTTGGGTTTTTCCTATTGTTAGTGGGCTTGGCCACTATTAACCGAGGTGGGCCATATAAGTAGCCCGCCTTCGAAAATAGGGGTATTTTTGGAGACGGACCTCTTATAATGTCTGCCTCGGTTAATATATTTTAGGAGGCGGTTATTTTGTAACCGTCTCCGTAAATCGATTTTGTGAGGCGATTTTTTGTGACCGCCTCGGTTAATAAAAAATATCCACCTCCGTAGATATATTGTTCTGTATTTAGCTTTGTTATCTGCAAGATGTATAATTCTTGTGCACTTCACAACATTGTACATATTAATGATTAATTAGTTAAAAACTATCAACCGCATGGGTGTGTTTTCGTTATCAGGATTGCAAATAATTTTGACTTCTACTTTTGCTGACCCTAAGCTGCTATGGTGATGCGGTTGCCCTTGTATTGGGTTCGGTTGTACTCTCCTTTTGTCTTAATACAAAGAGATACGCAGGTTACAAGAAGAATTTTTTTAAAAAAACTAAAGAAATTTTTGTAAAAAACTATTGTACGCTTTTGTGGTGCATTATGATTACAATTAGGATGAAAACAAAAGAGCCTATATGTCCGAATTAAGATTTGGTAGGTTACCCAACAAAGTTGATGTATATAAAAAATATTTTGTCTGCATTGTGTATTGGATTAAAAAAATAAAGTTAAGTCTGGTAAACATTTTCAGTAAATCTCATGTGGTGTTCTCCTTTTCCTTAGCATGCAGTTGTAGGATAATAGTTGACATATCTTTACCAGGGTGCTGTGTTCATTTTCTTACTAGGGACTAGGGATAAAATTAACTGCTGCGAAGTATATTGATTTGTTTAGCTGTTCAATGTCAAAGAGTACATTTATTTTGTTCTAACTTAAAAGCATTTTTCTTCCATTTTTGAGCAAATCGGTTTTGCTGATATGTTGGCCTGTTGTTGACATTCGTTTTGTTCCTTGCTTCTAGGCTTGACGGCTCTCGTTGCAGTGGATGTCTTTGCTCCATAATGTCAGAGAAACAAATAAATATTCATTTGCTTTATTTCTCTGTCTTTGTTAGTGTGCTACATTTATTTAGACTTGTGTTAGTATTTATTTGTGAATCAAGAAAAACATGCTGTTCAATTAGTGTTATTGGTTGAAGTCGCCAGCAGCATAATTTGTTTTCTAAAGTGGTTGTGTATCCTGGTGACATACAGATTACAAAAGCTATCAAATATAAATGTTCGCTAGTTTATGCAATATTGCTTCTGTTCTGCCCTGTTTCATACGTCGGCCAAGGAAGACACTGGCCCGGACACGGCTGTCTTTGTTGGTGTAAGACTCAAATACGTCGACCATCAATTGGAAAACAGGTGTATAAAGACACAGGAATCTGCTGCTGGCACTTGTTCGATAGGAGAGGAAGCATCTCTACTGATTTGGAATGCAGATCAAAGCCTGCTGCTTGGATTTCGGAGAAGCGGAGAGATGATCTGTTGTTGCTTCGCGGAGTAGTAAGGTCTTGTTTGCTCAAACAAACAGTAAATTTCTGGTGCAGTGCAGCTTCCGAAAAGTTGAAAGATTAGAAAAGCTGAAAAGCCCTGAGATAGATCGAAAGAGTGGTGAGAGCTGCTGCAAGCAAGAACAGAGAGACAAGCAAGACTGGTGGCGGTGATTGCGGAGCAGGAAGAGAGATCGAAGAGCGGTGTGACTTGTGAGCTGCTGCAAGCAAGAAGATAGATAGGATGTGTTTGGTTGGGTGGCTAGCCCTAACTAGCCTCCAATGTTTGGTTGTTTATTTATAGCTCCTAGCTAGGCCCAACTAAGCCAACTTTGAGCATGTAGCCTAACTCTAGAAAAACGCAGGATCGGTCGTTTTTACCTGGCCAGGCTTGGCTTAGCTTAGACGTCTGTTCCCCTCACCGCCTCCTCATTCACCCGTGCTGTCTCACTGACGAGCTTGTAACACCTCTGGTGTTAAGCATCACTAAAACATGATCATGTCATCATCAGAGAATCTTAAGCATCCTTAGTAGCTAACCATGCCTTGCATCCACTAAAAACAAGGTTATTTTATAGGCTATGTGCAATGCATGTGTGATGTTGCAGGTTCCATCTTCCTATGTTCTTGGATCTCTATCTCCTAATCCATTTAGAATTAGGTGTTCTTGCTTAAAGCAATATTGCAGAACAATGTAAGATGATCAACTTTTATCTTTGGAGCTCAGTGAGTTGTCGTTGGGATTTGGAAGAAAAAGGAGGATGAAGATGCACTGTCAGATAGCTACAGTGTCACCAGAGCACCTTGCCTGCCTACTCGCCACCGCCGTCGACCGTTTTTGCCGCCTTTCCTCACACGGGCATGCAGCTGCTTCGCCTGGGCACGTCGCAAGCAGGAGCTGGACACCTGGAAGCCTCCCCCTCGCCCTTATCTTGTCAAGCCGGTAGTTGAGCTCGTCCTGTCCTTTTCTCGCCGCCGTTGAGCACCACCCGTTCATCGGCCGAATTCATCATCACCACCCTACCTCGTCTCAATTCGCCTCGCAGCCATGCTCGTCCTGTCCTTTTCTCGCCGCCGTCGAGCACCACCCGTTCAGATTGGGTTGGGTGAATATGTACTTCAGGCTCTTGTGGTTGGTGAATATCTCGCATTTGTTTCCAATGAGACAGTGCCTCCATATCTTGAGTGCGTGTACTATGGCTGCCAGCTTGAAATCATGGGTTGGATAATTTTCTTCATGCTTCTTCAGCTGTCGGGAGGCGTATGCTACTACTTTTTCATCTTGCATAAGAATGCATCCTAGTCCTTGTCGGGAAGCGTCACAATATACTATGAAGCTTCTGTGAATGTCAGGTAAAACCAATATTGGGGCGAACGTCAGTCTTGTCTTCAGTTCTTGGAAACTCCTCTCGCATGCCTCAGTCCACTTGAATTCTTTTCCTTTTTGTGTGAGGGCTGTCATTGGTCTTGCGACCTTCAAAAATCCTTTGATAAATCTTTTATAGTAGCCTGCTAGTCTGAGAAAACTGCGGATCTCTGTCACGTTGGTAGGTTGCTTCCATTCGCTACGGCCTTTACTTTTTCTGGATCAACTTTTACTCCTTCTACAGTGATTATATGTCCGAGAAATGCGACTTCTTGTAACCAAAATTCACACTTGCTGAACTTGGCGTATAGCTCATGTGCTCATAACTTGTTCAATATCACTCTCAGATGTTCTTTGTGTTCTTCGGCACTTCTTGAGTAGATAAGAATGTCATCGATGAATACTACTACAAATTTGTCCAACTGTTCCGTGAATACTTTATTCATTAGGTTCATGAAATATGCTGGGGCATTAGCCAGTCCAAATGGCATCACGGTGAACTCATATTGTCCATAGCGGGTTACGAAGGCTGTCTTCGGTATATCACTGATGTAACACCCTAGGTGTTTGTCACTCATTAAGTAGTGAGTTTGAGCTCAAATATGACAATTAAGTGAAGATGACAATGTCAAGGTCAACCTATGGAGATGAGCCTAACCTAAAGTTGGATGTTGTACTATTGCTTTACATATAGGCCATTTTCAAAGATAACTGCTTGGATGGTGTTATGGCAATATCTTCATATGTCTCACCTTAGTACCTATCTATAGTGACCCCTGGAAAAGTTTCATGAAGTTTGGAATCAAAAAGTCACATGAAATGATAAGTTATATGCTTGTTTGGATTATAACTAAAACCTGCCTTACATCCCATGGGAACTAGTGTTGTGCAACATACAAATGCAATATGTGCAACATATCTTGGACACATGTGGAACACCCTAGTGGAACATGTGTAGCACGTATCTTGAAACAACCACATGAAATGACTATAGCATTTCACTTGAGTTCTATGTTTCAAGGCATGTGAGGCCTGCACTTTTGTGCAACCTATGCATGGTGGGTATGTTTGGCCCCTACAACACCTTAACTACACTTAGGGCACTTAATGGAACAATGTTCATGATGATCATTTTGCCTAAATGTGCTTCTAAGTGATGGTTGACCATGTATGGACCCAGGAACACTTGTGTTTGACCGTTTCAAAAGGGTGACCTAGAAGCTTTGCATGACTGTGCACCCTTTGACAAAGTTGTAGAGAATTTTATAAGGAACAAACTTTATTTAAGAGTCAAGTCATGGAAATGTAGGGAACATGCTCAAACAGGGACCCTAAGTCAGTTTTGACCTGTTGTTTGGCACTTGCCAATTTGGCTAAGTCTGGACTGTACAACAGTTTCAAGTAGCTTACTTTGGAGCACTCTATCTCCCAAACTAGGCAGAACCAGCTCTAGCTCATATTGGCAATATTGTAGTGCTCACATAGCTCTATGATTTTGTCAACAACACTATGACCTAATTCCCACTAGTACAAGATCTACAGAGCCTCAAAGATCGTGTTTCAGTTGGGTTCCTACTGAAACTGAAATTTCAGTTTCGTGTGCTCGACTTTGGAGCTCTGTATATTGTGATCTAAGCTGAACCAGCTCAAGGTCCTTTAATAAAATTTGTAGATTGAGTTGTGTACAACAAACTTTGCTTTTAGAGCATACCATTTTTCAGCTTGAAAATAAGTCAAACAATGGGCCAAAGTTTGAATCTAAAGCTATTTTCAGACTTAGAATATTTAAGTCCGAGATTAGTAACAACTCGATTGGCATTCCGCGTTCTCCAAATTTCGTTAAGTAATTTGAGTTGATCCCAATATAAAAGTTGGAGTATATTCTTTGGAGAAGGGCATGCAAAAAGTTGGATCAAGTTTGACGCAGATTTGATCAAGTTTTGACCCTTGCCTCTAATCGTTGTTAACTCACCGACACTATCACTTTGGAGCATAATTACTCACTAATCTACGGCTCTAATGGCCATGCAACCTTAATAGAAGTTGTAGGGTATCAAGTGGGCTCCAACTTTGCTTCTTGGCTCATGTCCAAATTCGGACCCGAGCAGGCCCAAAAATGGTCTCCAAGTCAGGCACAGCGACGCGTGACACGTATTCGATGAAATGTCCGAACCACCGACACGTGCTCTGGACGTGGCGCCCATGAACAGAGCACACCTCGCCATTGCTGCCGCGTGCCCTGCTCGCTGCTGCTTGCAAGGTGAGTCCCAGCGCCACTACGCCCCCCCGGACGCGGAAGCCGAGCTTCCCTCGGCTCCCCTCTCACTCATGCTCTCCGCGTCGTCTTCCTTCGCCACCGCATGGCTGCTGCAGCCATGGCCGCCATGGGAGCTCCACGGTCGCCATTGTTCCTCCTCCACCCCACCATTCTCCACCGAGCTGACCGCGTCAGAGCATTCCTCGCACCTCGCCGCACCTCTCGGGGTCCTTGTCGGGCTGGCTCGACTTTCGCAGCTAGCTGCCGCCGGAGCGCCGACCGTCGAGTCAGCGGTCACCGTGGTCTGTCACACCCATTTTTAAGGACAAAATAGGATGTATAAAAGACTCATGTGCGCCCCAGGAACCAGTCGCACACATAAGTTGACAAATTACAAAGTATCATCACAGTGCTTATTACATAACGAATAAGTATTTAAGACATAGTCTTGAACGATAGATAATAATAACTAATAATAATTCTTCAGCGGAAACTCCACACAGGGACACGGTTGACTGGTTGACATCAAGACTAGTACTCATTCCGATAATCTTCCTCACTATCTTCATCTGTTATGGTGGAAATAACAAGAGTGAGTTCATGTCGAACTCCACAAATATAACATAGGGTTCATGAGGCTCAAAAAGGCTAGACACTGTTTGACTGCGTTTAGCTTTTTAATCATCATATAATTAGCAATTGAGTAGCATCAAGGTAATCCAAATCCCATTAATGAACCAATGATCAATTGTAATAAGGATAATGAATAGCATTAACATGAGCATAAAAATAATCAACAATAATTAAGCATGATATAACAGTTATGATCAACTATTCCATAAGAATCCCCAAGGCCGCTCGTATCCGTGAGCACGGCTAGTATACCAGTTTTTAACTCTGCGCAGAGGTGTACACTTTCACTGTGAGTCATGATTTCCAAATGAGTGGGGAGATCAAGCCCAAACACCCGAGAACCATATAAAGCCACTCAAAAGTTCGTCTAACAAGTTAGGGCCATTAGATTCACTCGGCAGGCAGATGTAGAACCCCCCTTCCCTGTGGCACAACAACCGCAGCCTATACACACTAGGCCAGGGGCTCGCACTACACCCAACATGGCAAGCCATTCTTACGCCATTTAAGGTAACCACTAACAAGCTAGAAAAGGTCTCTTGAACAACTAAAGCCAGAGCCATATAGCCCTCACAGCTGTACTGTATATCCCGGTTATCACTTACAGATAAGTCCTTATGGAGAGAAACCAGAGCATCAAAATAATACACATGCTCTAGCCCCCTTTTAACAATAATAAAATCATCTTAATAGTTGATTGCTTAATCCATTAATCAAATTAGAAGATCATTGTTCTTAGTTTAAGCACTAGCAGTAGCTACCCATATGCATTCCCAAGGTTGACAAGGAATCAAGATAACAATCACTAAGTTATAATCTCTAAGGTTGTCAAGGTAAGCACATGCATATGTATGACGATTTGATGTATAGGTAACAAGGATAGTCCTGTGTTATACTTGCCTTGATCAAAGCTCTCCAAGTGATACTGCTGACTTGGCTCAAAGTAATACTCCGAATCGTCCAAATACTGCTCACCTTCTATATTCGATCATCAATCAACAACACACATGCATCCAATCAAACATACACGAAGCAAACAAAGAGATATAATTAGAACAGTACACCAACAGTAGCAAAACAGTAATAAAAGCTTATAAAACTCTTCTACACGTTTCTACGATCACACAGACGCAAAGATCACCAAATTCGGAGTTAAAACGTATAAGTTATGAATTTTCTAAGATTTCCTATAGATAAATAAATACTTAATTATAACCTCGAAAAATAAATTATCAAAACTAACTGTACAACTACACTAACATGTAGAGCTCGCAAATACGAACCTAACGCAATTTGAACGGATCAAATCGGAGTTAAAACGAAGATTTTATGACCAAAACAATTCTAGTGGCAAAACTGTAAATACCTGAAAACGTATTTTTGATTTAGCCGGAAGAAAATACGCTTTCAAAACCAAGAAACGGAGTTCAGATATTACGCTAAGGACCGCGGGTTCTATTATGAAGAAATCCAGGGGCTCTTTAATAAATCTACCCCGCGAAGGGGTATCTTCTAATCTGGGCCGTTGATCTCGATTTGGACGGCTCGTGTTCATCATCGAGTCTACAGTGCTCATGCGGTCACCTACCTCAAGTCCGGCCGGCGGCTCCCCCATGGCCGGCGTGCTCCACCTCGCCGGAGATGGCGGCTCTCCCCATCTAGACCATGGTTCACCACTCATCCGACCCCAATCGGAAGAGGAGATCACCGCGAACCCATCTATGCGATCTAGGGAAGCTACGACGGCTTGAGAACGAGACGCGGCTCGGGAAGAACGGCGGCGCCATTGCCGGCTCGCGAAAAGCTTCAAAAGCTCGATTCGAAGCCTCTCCAACCAAAAGAAAAACATGAGAAGGTAGAGGAGAAGAGTGCGGACTCACCAATGCGATGAAAACGGCCTCAACTTCGCCCGGAAGCTTCACCCGCACTCAACCGAAACCGTCGGCTATGTCCTAACCCTAGAGCTTGATTTCCCGTGGCTAGCCTAGCGTTTTAGATGAAAAACGGAAAGAGTAGATACCCTGCTACCCTTTTATAAAGCCACCTCTCCTAGTTCGGTTAGTATATCGGGGATTGAAGATCGGTTCGGTTGGACACCGAAGCTCGAGTCCTACCCGGCTACGGCGAAAGCTAGAAGAGACGGCTGACAGGCCGACCCCACCGGTCAGCGAAAGGAGGGAGGGAGAGGCGCGGCTGCTCACCGAAGCTGGGCCACTCGCCACTGCTGGGCCAATGCGCGAAGCTGCTACTGCGGTGCTGGCCGGCCCACACAGACGCGAGGGAGTCAGGCCTTGGCCCCAACGGCCATCGGCCCGCCAGGTAAGAAAGGTAAACTGTTTTTTTTCCTTTCCTTTCTTTATTTACTTGTTTTCAAACTATTCCAAATAAAATTTTCCAAGCCAAAACAAAATAAAATAAATCCACTCCACAAAATAAAATAAATGCAACAGCATGAATGCAACACCAAATATTTTCAAAATTTTAATTCCCTTTCTTTAAATTATTTAAAATTTGTTACTTCTAAAATTTGGGTGTTACAAATTCTACCCCCCTTAAAAGAATCTCGTCCTCGAGATTGAACTGCTTACTCAAATAACTGCGGATATGATTTTCTCAATTCATCCTCTCTTTCCCAAGTTGCCTCTGCCTCTGAATATCGATTCCACTGCACCTTGCACATCTTAATAATCCGACTTCGAGTAACTCTCTCAGCAGTTTCTAAAATCTTGATCGGAAACTCTTCATATGTAAGATCTTCCTTAACAGTCAACTCTTCTAAAGGTATCTGCTCCTCAGGCACACGCAAACACTTCTTAAGTTGTGAAACATGGAACACATCATGTACTCCAGATAAATTCTCAGGCAACTCTAATTGATAAGCAACTTCCCCACGTCTAGTAATAACTTTAAATGGTCCAACATACCTTGGTGCTAGTTTACCTTTCATGTTAAACCTCTTCACACTTTTCATAGGTGACACCTTCAAATAAACATAATCACCTACCTCAAAAACTAAATCTCTTCTTCTATTGTCAGCATAACTCTTCTGACGAGACTGTGCTACTCTCAAATTCTCACGAATCACTCGCACTTGATCTTCTGCGTTTCTAAGAACATCTGTACCAAACACCTGAGATTCACCTGTCTGATCCCAAAACAACGGAGTTCTACACTTACGTCCATACAAAGCTTCAAACGGTGCCATCTTAAGACTCTGTTGATAACTATTATTGTAAGAAAATTCTGCATAAGGCAAACTCTTATCCCAACTAGTTCCATATTGCAATGCACAAGCTCTCAACATATCCTCTAATACCTGGTTGGTCCTTTCAGTCTGTCCATCTGTCTGTGGATGATATGCTGTACTAAAATTCAATTTTGTTCCCAATGATTCATGCACAGCTTTCCAAAAATGCGACGTAAACTGCGATCCTCGATCAGATACAATCTTCTTTGGTACTCCATGCAAACAGACTATTCTCTCCATATATAACTCTGCCAATTTTGGTCCATGGTAAGTAGTCTTAACTGGTATAAAATGAGCAACTTTAGTTAACCGATCTACTATCACCCAAATAGAGTCATAACCTTTCTGAGTACGAGGTAACCCTACTATAAAATCCATACCAACTTCCTCCCACTTCCATTCAGGAATCTTCATTGGTTGTAACAATCCAGCAGGTCTCTGATGCTCTGCTTTCACCCTCTGACAAGTGTCACATAGTGCCACATACTCAGCCACATCTCGCTTTAATCCAACCCACCAATATTTCTGTTTCAGATCCAAATACATCTTAGTACTACCAGGATGAATAGAATAAGCTGACTCATGTGCTTCGCGAAGAATTGCCTGTCTAACAGTTTGATCCTCAGGTACACACAGCCTCTTTCCGAACCACAAAATTCCATTATCATCCATTCGAAAGTCTGGTGACTTACCAATCACTATATCTTCCGCTATCTTCTTTAGTTTCTCATCCTTCAACTGACCCTTGTAAATTTCTTGCTCTAAGGTAGGCTCTATCACTAATTCCATTGTATTAGTAACAATTCCCAAATTCAAATATTCAAATTCAGCACATAACTCACTAGTCATAGACAACGTCCGTATCTCATTGGCATAACTTTTCCTACTAAGAGCATCAGCTACTATATTAGCCTTACCAGGATGATAGTGTATCTCAATATCATAATCCTTAATCAACTCTAACCATCTGCGTTGCCTCAAATTCAGATCTGACTGAGTGAAAATATACTTCAAACTCTTATGATCAGTGTATATATCACTCTTATGTCCAATCAAATAATGTCTCCAAATCTTTAAAGCATGAACTACAGCTGCTAATTCCAAATCATGTGTAGGATAATTCAACTCATGCTTTCTTAACTGTCTAGATGCATAAGCCACAACTCTGCCTTCTTGCATAAGAACACATCCCAAACCTTGACGAGAAGCATCACAATAAATAGAAAACTTCTTACTCAAATCTGGCAAAACCAAAACAGGCGCTGTAGTCAACCTCTTTTTCAACTCCTCAAAACTAGCTTGACATTTATCTGACCACACAAACTTGGCATTCTTCTCTAATAGAGATGTCATAGGTTTAGCAAGTTTAGAAAACCCTTCAATGAACCGTCTGTAATATCCAGCTAATCCCAAGAAACTACGAATCTCGCTAACATCAATAGGTGGTTTCCAATTTAATACATCCTTTACTTTACCTGGATCCACTGATATCCCTCCATTAGAAACAATATGACCAAGGAAAGAAACTTCCTTCAACCAAAACTCACATTTACTTCGCTTCGCATACAGTTTATGCTCTCTAAGTTTTTGCAATACCAACCTCAAATGTTCAGCATGCTCTACCTCTGTCTTGGAAAATACCAGTATATCATCAATAAACACTACCACAAACTTATCCAAATATTCCATGAACACCTTATTCATCATGTACATAAAGTATGCAGGTGCATTGGTCAATCCAAATGACATAACAGTATACTCATACAATCCATACCTTGTAGTAAAAGCTGTCTTTGGAATATCAGAAACACGAATCTTCAACTGATGATAACCAGAACGTAAATCAATCTTAGAGAACACACATGCACCTCTCAACTGATCAAACAAGTCATCAATCCTGGGCAAAGGATACTTATTCTTGATAGTTACCTCATTTAGTGATCTATAATCAACACACATCCTCTGACCGCCATCTTTCTTATCAACAAAAATAACTGGTGCTCCCCAAGGTGATGAACTAGGTCGAATAAAACCTTTATCTTGTAATTCTTTAATTTGTTTCTTAAGTTCTTCTAATTCATCTACTCCCATCCTATATGGTCGTTTGGCTATAGGTGCAGTTCCAGGAAGTAATTCTATAAGAAATTCAATGTCTCGGTCAGGTGGCATACCTGGCAATTCATCAGGGAAGACATCCGGAAATTCCTCAATCACTGAATTCTCCTCAATAGTATTTTCAAGCTGATTCACCACAGCGGTTGGTTGCTTCTGCACTGCTACATCCACATTGATTTTATCTTCATTAGGTGCATTCACAACTACCACTTTCTGCTGACACTGAATCTCTACCTGATTTTGCTTCATCCAGTCCATACCCAATATCACATCAATACCAGATGTCCTCAACACTATAGGAGTTATCTTAAACTCTACCCCCCTTAATACCATACTAATTGGAAGACAACGATTACTAGTTTGCATGGTACCTCCATAGTAATGGGTAGGTTAGCACCTCCACGACCTCTGCCACGTCCTCTGCCTGACATCTATTTCCAAAAACACAGAAATTGAAATCCAGTACGATCCGAGATGATGTATTCAATAGATAAGCAAAATCTGATTTTTCTGGGCGGACTCCAATTTCAGCAACTCAGTAAAACTGTCATATCTCGAGCTACAGGCGTCCAATTCAGATGATCTTTACATGGTTGGAAAGCTTACAAAATTATCTACAACTTTTGTTCACAACACTTTTTCTGATTCTGTCAATAAATTAGCCAAAAACTGAACTTAACCGAAACTGTTTCAGAATTCCAGACTGTGCAGTAACTCCAACTTGAAACAGGTATATCTCTTAGCTCATAATAGATATTAAGGTGATTCTTGTGGGGTTGGAAAGATATAAAAGTCTAATTATTTCCAGTAAAATTTCTTAAATTTCTCATGAACAGATTTTAAGTTATTTCTAAAACATCCTAGACTGATCAAGAATCAGCAAAGGACAGAACTAAGTTAACCTCATATTCAACTAATATATTTTGATCAAACTTAATATTCTTAACCATAGAACTTGTAGGCATGTCTACAAAACTCCAGCACACATTACAAAGATCCAAATCACACATTATCATAATAACAATCCATCAATCACACAATTGTTCACACCATAAACTGACTCTTAAAACAATCCAAACTTAAAGTTAACTCGCAACTACTATCGTTCCTATTACATAGGGATTTTTCCTATTTCCTAATTAAGCTTCTCATAAATCTTGGGACGACCTAACTCCGCCCTTAATTGATCAATCTCCTTATAAGCTTGCTCCTGAGGTTTGAAACGGGCAACGTACTGTGCAGCTGACAAACGGGGATGAAGAGGCATCTATAAGATTTAGACATAGATTAGATAGAATCAATGTATTTTCGCAATGGAATAAAGTAGAGAAAGCATAAAACTTTAGTAATTAACAAGGTGAAAAGAGGAAGCATGAATTAAATGGAGTATGGATGCTATTAACGACCATTCTAACTAGGCTTGCATCCTACAGTCAACACGGCTCTGATACCAATCTGTCACACCCATTTTTAAGGACAAAAATAGGATGTATAAAAGACTCATGTGCGCCCCAGGAACCAGTCGCACACATAAGTTGACAAATTACAAAGTATCATCACAGTGCTTATTACATAACGAATAAGTATTTAAGACATAGTCTTGAACGATAGATAATAATAACTAATAATAATTCTTCAGCGGAAACTCCACACAGGGACACGGTTGACTGGTTGACATCAAGACTAGTACTCATTCCGATAATCTTCCTCACTATCTTCATCTGTTATGGTGGAAATAGCAAGAGTGAGTTCATGTCGAACTCCACAAATATAACACAGGGTTCATGAGGCTCAAAAAGGCTAGACACTGTTTGACTGCGTTTAGCTTTTTAATCATCATATAATTAGCAATTGAGTAGCATCAAGGTAATCCAAATCCCATTAATGAACCAATGATCAATTGTAATAAGGATAATGAATAGCATTAACATGAGCATAAAAATAATCAACAATAATTAAGCATGATATAACAGTTATGATCAACTATTCCATAAGAATCCCCAAGGCCGCTCGTATCCGTGAGCACGGCTAGTATACCAGTTTTTAACTCTGCGCAGAGGTGTACACTTTCACTGTGAGTCATGATTTCCAAATGAGTGGGGAGATCAAGCCCAAACACCCGAGAACCATATAAAGCCACTCAAAAGTTCGTCTAACAAGTTAGGGCCATTAGATTCACTCGGCAGGCAGATGTAGAACCCCCCTTCCCTGTGGCACAACAACCGCAGCCTATACACACTAGGCCAGGGGCTCGCACTACACCCAACATGGCAAGCCATTCTTACGCCATTTAAGGTAATCACTAACAAGCTAGAAAAGGTCTCTTGAACAACTAAAGCCAGAGCCATATAGCCCTCACAGCTGTACTGTATATCCCGATTATCACTTACAGATAAGTCCTTATGGAGAGAAACCAGAGCATCAAAATAATACACATGCTCTAGCCCCCTTTTAACAATAATAAAATCATCTTAATAGTTGATTGCTTAATCCATTAATCAAATTACAAGATCATTGTTCTTAGTTTAAGCACTAGCAGTAGCTACCCATATGCATTCCCAAGGTTGACAAGGAATCAAGATAACAATCACTAAGTTATAATCTCTAAGGTTGTCAAGGTAAGCACATGCATATGTATGACGATTTGATGTATAGGTAACAAGGATAGTCCTGTGTTATACTTGCCTTGATCAAAGCTCTCCAAGTGATACTGCTGACTTGGCTCAAAGTAATACTCCGAATCGTCCAAATACTGCTCACCTTCTATATTCGATCATCAATCAACAACACACATGCATCCAATCAAATATACACGAAGCAAACAAAGAGATATAATTAGAACAGTACACCAACAGTAGCAAAACAGTAATAAAAGCTTATAAAACTCTTCTACACGTTTCTACGATCACACAGACGCAAAGATCACCAAATTCGGAGTTAAAACGTATAAGTTATGAATTTTCTAAGATTTCCTATAGATAAATAAATACTTAATTATAACCTCGAAAAATAAATTATCAAAACTAACTGTACAACTACACTAACATGTAGAGCTCGCAAATACGAACCTAACGCAATTTGAACGGATCAAATCGGAGTTAAAACGAAGATTTTATGACCAAAACAATTCTAGTGGCAAAACTGTAAATACCTGAAAACGTATTTTTGATTTAGCCGGAAGAAAATACGCTTTCAAAACCAAGAAACAGAGTTCAGATATTACGCTAAGGACCGCGGGTTCTATTATGAAGAAATCCAGGGGCTCTTTAATAAATCTACCCCGCGAAGGGGTATCTTCTAATCTGGGCCGTTGATCTCGATTTGGACGGCTCGTGTTCATCATCGAGTCTACAGTGCTCATGCGGTCACCTACCTCAAGTCCGGCCGGCGGCTCCCCCATGGCCGGCGTGCTCCACCTCGCCGGAGATGGCGGCTCTCCCCATCTAGACCATGGTTCACCACTCATCCGACCCCAATCGGAAGAGGAGATCACCGCGAACCCATCTATGCGATCTAGGGAAGCTACGACGGCTTGAGAACGAGACGCGGCTCGGGAAGAACGGTGGCGCCATTGCCGGCTCGCGGAAAGCTTCAAAAGCTCGATTCGAAGCCTCTCCAACCAAAAGAAAAACATGAGAAGGTAGAGGAGAAGAGTGCGGACTCACCAATGCGATGAAAACGGCCTCAACTTCGCCCGGAAGCTTCACCCGCACTCAACCGAAACCGTCGGCTATGTCCTAACCCTAGAGCTTGATTTCCCGTGGCTAGCCTAGCGTTTTAGATGAAAAACGGAAAGAGTAGATACCCTGCTACCCTTTTATAAAGCCACCTCTCCTAGTTCGGTTAGTATATCGGGGATTGAAGATCGGTTCGGTTGGACACCGAAGCTCGAGTCCTACCCGGCTACGGCGAAAGCTAGAAGAGACGGCTGACAGGCCGACCCCACCGGTCAGCGAAAGGAGGGAGGGAGAGGCGCGGCTGCTCACCGAAGCTGGGCCACTCGCCACTGCTGGGCCAATGCGCGAAGCTGCTACTGCGGTGCTGGCCGGCCCACACAGACGCGAGGGAGTCAGGCCTTGGCCCCAATGGCCATCGGCCCGCCAGGTAAGAAAGGTAAACTGTTTTTTTTTCTTTCCTTTCTTTATTTACTTGTTTTCAAACTATTCCAAATAAAATTTTCCAAGCCAAAACAAAATAAAATAAATCCACTCCACAAAATAAAATAAATGCAACAGCATGAATGCAACACCAAATATTTTCAAAATTTTAATTCCCTTTCTTTAAATTATTTAAAATTTGTTACTTATAAAATTTGGGTGTTACATGGTCGGACCTCCTCAAGTCACCACGAAGTGAGCCACCGCCTTCCCATGGTTACATGCGAAGCCAGGTTGCTCCACCGCTTCAACCCCGCCGCTGATGCCGACCTCACCGGCCGGAATCGGCTCGGCCCCCTCCTCCCCTTTCGTCTTTCAGCGTTCAGTTCGCATGAACTGAAGGAAGAAGATGACCGTGGGAGCATGACATGTGTGTCCCGCCCGATTTCATTTGATGCCCGAATTTACAGATTTTTCTTTTATTTTGTAAAATCTATATCTCATATTTGGTAGCTTCGAAAATTATGCAATTTGTTTTGTTGGAATCCTTGTGAAGTTCTCTGCATGTTAGGGTAATCGGTTGTGCCATGCATGCATGTGTTTGTGCTGTAGAAATTCATTAGTGAAAAGTGGTTTTGGAAATGGATTAACTTGCTTTCATCAATATCTGGAGTTTTAGAAGTCCAAAATTAGTGATTCTAATTTTATTGGTCTTCTAGTAATATGCACTGTCTAAGAAAAATATAAAACTTATAGGTTGTTTCCAGGTTTCAGGATGTTTTACCTAGATCTTGTTAAATGGAAAATAAATGCTTGTTTTCCTTGTTATTTTTATATCTTGAGTTGTGTTGCTCCAATTGATGTGAAATTTTTATGGTAGGATTGTCATTCTATGTATGTATTGTGGTATAAATTTCATAGTCATTGCTTATTGTATGCTCAAGTTATTGATTTAACTTGTTTATAGCTTGATAAATAGCTTATAAATAATATATAAATGATAAAATAGAAAATGTTGTTCCATTACCTTAGTATGATGTTTCTCTATCATATTGATTAATAATATGGCCATGTGTTCATAGAAAATATTGAGTGTTAAGTTTAACTTGCTCTCACATGATTATTGCAATAGCTATTTGTCTTTTTCATAGAGCTTGATATACTTGCCCAAATGGATTGAAATTTGGACAGTAGACTTTTGAGAGCATATTTAGGCCACTGTAATTTTTGTAGAATTGATTGTGCACGTTTGATAGGTGTTCATAATTCCACCTAATTATCTAAATAAATTAAGAAAATGCATTAAAAGAAATTAATTAGGAATGGACACTATGTTTTCTGGTGTTCATTATTCATGTGTGACATGTTGGTAAAGTTGGTTTTGTCTAATTATATATTTGCAACATAAGTTAATAATTATTTCTTGCAAATGAGGTTTCTGGACAGATCTGTGAACTTAGCAAAGTTCTTCATGATAATGTGCTTTGTTGTGAAACTTATTTATACAAAAGTTGTAGATAATTTATGTATCTAGCTTCTGTTAAAATTGGGTGGCATTTGACCATGTGGTTTAGGAGTTATAGCTGTTTAAAGTTGGAGTACAGAATTGCTTGCTCTCTGTCTTGTTAGATCAGTTGCTGTGTTTATGTAAATTCGACATGTTAAACTTTGGAATCATGCTGTGATGATTATAAATGAAATTTAGATAATTTCATAAGCTTTCCAGAATGTCTTGTTACAAGTCAATTGGAGTTACAGAACTCCAGTTATGTTTGATTTAACCAGCTGCTGTTCTGATCTTCGAAAAAATGGCAGATTCTAAATTAAGTTGTTGCTTCACCTTGCTTTGCTATGTTGATTTCTAAGAGTGATATACACCTTTTTAGTATTAAGTGTGCTTGAGATCTTGTGTGACTTGTGTCATGATCGATATGCTGGTCATCTTCTAAGGATATGCTTAAGTGATAGTTAAGTTGATTAACTCTAGTGCCCATGTGAACTTGGTGTGCTGGTATGAATGTTGTGTTATTGCATTTCTATGTATTCATACATATGCATTGTTGCACCTCATTTAGGTACGCTAGCTGAAAAACGTGAAGGACGTGATGTGGATCCAACCCGAAGATGGAGTTGGTGGATCCATTCCGAAGATAGAAGGATCGGACAAGTGGTAGATTGGAGGTTGCTCGCCAAGTGACTTCATCTGACATACTCTAACTTGAGTCAGACCCCAGGCAAGCCCCGGAGCATTATAAGCCTCCTACCTTCAAAGCAATTAATTCTATATATGTTATAAGTATTGTTGCATTAAGTGGTAGGAGTTGGTTGGAAACCCTTGCTACATTATATCATTCCTTGTCTAGATATATGAATCCTTGAATCCTACATAGACTAGGATCGAGTAGATGCTTAGCCCTGCTTTAAGCGGTAGAAGTCAGGTGATTTCCTGTCACCTGCGAGATATAGGGATATTCATATATGGCACGGTTGACTATATTTGCTATCGTGGAATGGAACCATGTGTTAATAAAATGAAATGAGACCGGGCGGGATGACGATAGTGAAGCAACAAGGCATGGAGGTCTTGGGTGTGAATCTATCCCCGTCTGAGTCGTTTAAGGACCGATTCGCTGTACGTCCTTGAGTCATGTTGAACGCAGTCTAACACTTAGTTGGCCGGATAAGTCGTTCCGATCGCGAATCCGAGTAATACAGTTCAGGCCGGGAATCGACTGGTAGGTTGCTTCTTGGAGGAGAGAAAGGATGTGCTTGGGGACATTGGCGTGAGACCAAGGGGGGGTTAGAGTCCCTATCACCTGGCAGAGTGTCGCCCTTGGGGTCGCGACATCATTCGGACCCGCGGCTCCTGAACTGTACCAAAGGTGACCTGAGCAGCCCTCGCCAGGCATGACTCGGTGAGTGTTAGAAATACCCCTCCAGCTGGATAGGAATTCGATTCGAATCGCCGTCGCTCCCGGTTAGTGAGCACTTGACTTGAGCAGCGGCAACGTAGATTCAATTAAATTGAACTGATGGTTAATTGGATCACGATGGAAAGGTTGCCTCAATTTATACCTGCTATGGTTAATATTGTTTGCTCCTAATAAAGTGAGTGCTCTAGTACAAGTTCTAATATAGATGATAGGTTAATGTTAATTAACTTGATGCTTAAGCATTAATGATTGATCATCTATATTAAGCTTTTATGCAAAATGTTGTCAAGCTAGCCCCACTTTATATCAGCCTTGCATGAACCTTGGTGTCACCTTATTTCTGGTTTCTGACGGGTAAGTCTAGCTGAGTACCTTCTTGTACTCAGGGTTTTATCCCCACTTGTTGCAGGTTGTGATGTATCATGGTGACTGCAAGAGTTGGTTGACTCCTGCCGTAGAGGCGGAGTGTGATCACGGGCATGATCCTTCTTATTTATCTTCTCTATAATGCTTTTGTTGGAAGTCGACCGTGGTACTGGCATATATTTGAAATAAGATTAATGTTAGTTTCAAATTACTTTGCTTCCGCTACTTTTGAACTTAAGTTGTAATAACTATGTTGAACTCCGATGTATATTGAATTACTTGTGAAATGGTTGTAACATATGACTTGTTATGTTGAATCACTACGATCTTGGCTTGTATGTTGGTTGGTTTGAAATCCCTCGTGATTTCATTAGACTACCGGAGTTATATGGGCTCAAGTGTGAGAATTTGATCACTTCGGTGATTGTTTTTATACTTGTGCTCTTATAATTTGGACGGTTCTGTTACAGCTGGTATCGGAGCAAGATTCAACATTAAACTTGTCGTATGTGTATTTAAAACAAAGGTTTTGTTTTATAAAATCAGTTTTATCAACTTATAGCTATATATAGGTTTGTGAAATCTGAATTCTAAACCTAAGTATGCCAGTGGTCAATTTCCTTACGCCCATATAAGGATTATTAGGTGGCTTATATAAGTACTAACTTGGGGGTTTTTCATTTATGCATCTACGCCCAGGCCAAGGTATGTATGTGTGATGACTCTCCCACACTATGCTACCCGGTGTGTCAGATTAGAGGTAGCCTTCATATATGAAATAGCCATATATGTTGCTAGTTTACTTTTATGCAACGTCGCACCTACGCTCAGGTAAGTGTGAGTTGTGAGAGCATGACCGTACAACCCGTGGTCTAGGGGAGAGCTAGTTTTGGTTACTGGATTATTTACATGTTACACACATGTATATATGAAGGTACTTAATTGTGGGTGATTGAATGATTCGGGTAGTTTTGGTGCTACATGTATATATATGGGGGTATATGTACATGGGAGTACTTAGAATTTTACTTCTTTGCTTTCATTGTGTGCTATATTGGGGAATTGTTGGGCTGCAATAAAACTTTTCTGCAGGTACGCTAACCACTAATGCGTAAGTCGAATGTAGCTGACGACTTGCTATATATCGAGAGAGTGCGTGTTATGCCACCGATATAGAACGTGATCGCCACCTTAGATTGGCAATCTTGTGAGGACGAATAGGACGAAGCATGCATCATCATGTTGTTGCTTAATACATAACTATGCTCCTCTCACCCTTGTTTTATAGTAAGTAACTTGTGAGTGATGTAGTACACTATCTTTCTTGTGTGAAGCTAAACAAGAATGCCTTACTACATGTTGTTTGAGAAAAGTGTGTGCTTAGCCTTGCTAGAAATAATTATGGTTACATGTTTTAACCTATAGATGCCCTCTAGTTTAGCCAAATGGTGGATATGTTGATCATACCAACAATTGCAAGTGCTTTAGACCTTCCTTAAGTAATTATGGATTCTCATGAATGAATTAAATTGGTTGGTCTAAGGTAACAATATTTAGAGCTACTGGAATAACATGTTTGTGTGCTCTCTTGTTAAGTAGAACAAAGGCAAGCTCTGTTTTGCTTGTCGAATGTTGGCTGCTAGAATATTTTCTGTTGTAGGGATACTTTCATAGTTATAATGGTGTTTTCTGTAGTTATAGAGAATACCAAAGTTGTAGCTAACTTACTTATATAGCTTGTCCTAAAATTTTATGACCCTAGGTCTTATGGTTTGAGAGTTATAAATTTTAGAAGTTTATTGTCAAAATCTGCTCATGTTCAGAACAGATCTGAATGTTTGGTTTGTTTGACCTATGTGCATAAGGAATCATGTCTTGGAGATAATAGAAGAAGTGTAGTACTTTTTCTAAGCTTTTCAAAATGTCCTATAGCACTAATTTTGGTGGTCTAAATCTCTAGTTATAAGCTTATAAAGTGGAATGACAGAATCTGTCCAAATCTGGGCAGAGATGTCTTCTTTGTCTTGTTTGGCCTTGTTAGATATAGAATCATCTTAATATGATAATAAGAAAGTTATAGACAACTTAATAAGCTTTACATAAAGTTAAGGCTCAGCCTTGTTGTGTCCCTAGAACTCCAGTTATGGTTAAAACAAGTAGTTACTATGCTGCTGTCTAGATTCTGTGCACATGCTAAGTTGGCTTCCTTAGCTAGCGTTGTTTTTGAGCTAAACTGGTAGTTAGTTCATGCTTGAGATGAATGCTTATTTTAGGTGAGTCTTGTGCTTTGGATTGGTGCTTAAGCCTATTCGTTTGAAATTCTCAAATGATTGCTTGATTGTGAGGTTGTATGTATGCTTGTTATCTAGGTAGTGCCCTAGTTGTCACCTCGTTTGTCCTCGGTGAGCATACGAGGGCCACATAGCCTTATCCTAGAACAATGTTCACGTACGTAATTGTATGGTTGTTGTCTTCCATTAGGTTATCTATCTTAGGAGTCTGATCCTGTAGCCGTGGTTGCTTGCCTTGAATATTTGTATCCATGCCTTTGCTTGACCGAAAACACGAAGTTTAGCTCTCCGATATGTTTGCATAAGTCGTGGATGTTTTGCAACCCTTTTTGTGAAGACCCTTGTCAACTGACCTACCAAGTTAACTCTCATTAACGCTAGCCTTTGACCATGGTTCGTACGTTGCCAGTTGTGGAGACCGTACCCAAATCCATGTTGGACCTTCCGGATTCCTCTCCCAAAGGTTAGCTAGTGTGACGCAACGTCTCTTTGTGATGGCCTCTAAATCGTGTTGCTTCTAAACCTTGTGACTACCTTTACTTGCTATCCCTCCTTAGTATGATGCTTGTTCGGACAACCCAATCTGTGCCATTTGAAATTCCTCATCGGGTGCATGTTCAGTAATGGTGTTATGAGTAGCAACTAATGGTGCTGCGACGAAACTGAGAGCCTCCTGTGGCGGCCGGCACAAGGTTGTGCTGCTCGATACGCGCTGGTATCATGGTTTCTAATTGTGATCCATTGCAGAACAACACTGATGTGATTTTCACGTGACCTTCTTCCTCGGTTGTTTTCCCATATCTTATCAAAAGACCCTTATATCGAACCAAAAGTAGTAGAACTTCCTCCTGAAGTTGCTAAGAGGATAACCTTTGAAGAATAGGTCACCGACATAAACATTAACAGACCACATGAAGTGGTAGACAAGTGACTCTACTTAGTTGTTCCAGTATTGACGAACGTCATCTAGTGAGTGAAGTATCTCATTCCTGTTGGATAAAGGACACACAACACTTGATGTTGGACAAGTCATCCATTGGATAAGACTCGATCGTTACAATAAGCAAGTTTTAACCTTTGTATGCATAATGACCATACAATCGAAATCAACCATCTCTGGTGTGACTCCTTATCTGCTGACTTCGATGGCAACCATCTGCTTTGTGTCAACCACAATTATTGTGATCAAGAATGAAGATTTGGAACTTTTTAGTGTTGAGAGACAACTAATTAGTTACCAATAGGAAGGTTAATCTCCAGTTATGATTAATTTACTGAGCTAATTACCGAAGTTGGTAAATACTTGCAATTTTTACTGCCTGCCAGACCTCGCTATATCCTTCTTTGGCAATAATTGATAATACTCACTGATCTTTGGTATCTTAAAGTGTTCTTACCCAAGAAGGTTGCATCTGATTCAACCAAGATAACTGTTGTCTTTGGATAAAAGAATCTTATTAGATAACGGTTGGCAGGAATACGAAGCTGATAGAGTCAGCTATCACATTCACTAAACCATCGATAGACTCAGATAATACCGTGTTGTCATCAGAGAAAGAGAATTGCACGCATGGAATAGTAAGTAGTTTTCCATTAGTTGATATCTGAATGATTGAACATTTACGACCAATATAGACCCTGTCCATTGGTTAGTCAGTATCCTATAGCCTCAGGGGATGTTTGTCATCTATGGTCTCACCCTTTTAGAAGGTTGTGCTCAAGCCATTTTGGTAGAGAGCTTCTTTTTAAACTTTGTGAACATAGGATCATTTCAATGAGTATACTTTGGAAGATTTTGGTCTAATGTAAAGTTCATATGGACTATGCTGTGTTCACTAAAGAATCAGATACTTGTTAGTGGTTCGCTCATGGACCAAACGATCTCCATACATTGAGAATGCAGTACTATGCTATCTGGGATTCCTCCCAAAGTAACAATGCTTCATGGAAGTCAATGAAGGAAATTCTTCAGACAAATTTTACCATGAAGAGTAAGTATCAGAAAGTGCCTTTGGTCAAATTGTTCACCGATGTTGAAGCTTTTAGCTGAATGCTATAGCAAATATTGGGAACTAGATAACGTGCCTCTCTTCCTTAAAAGGTCTTCCATTCCGAATCTCGGGACGTGATTCTTTTAAGGGGGGAGGGCTGTAACACCCCAGGTGTTTGTCACTCATTAAGTAGTGAGTTTGAGCTCAAATATGACAATTAAGTGAAGATGACAATGTCAAGGTCAACCTATGGAGATGAGCCTAACCTAAAGTTGGATGTTGTACTATTGCTTTACATATAGGCCATTTTCAAAGATAACTGCTTGGATGGTGTTATGGCAATATCTTCATGTGTCTCACCTTAGTACCTATCTAAAAACAACAGAACATTACTACTTAAACTCGTTAAGCTACTTGAACTGTGCCCTGTGGAGGTTCCATGCCAGGGCTTTGCCCTTTTCCTGGGCCATCTGTTCATCTCATAGCGCATAAAGCTCTCGTGCATAGCCATCCGCATCACTTTGCCCAATCCTTGTTTCCACATTTTCATTGATATAATTATCAGCCACAGATTCTTCTGTCTCTAGGGTTCCTTGACCAGAAAGTGATTCCTTTGGCTTGTACTCATCTAGATAATAATACGGCTATCTAGGATCATAAGTGGTTTCTCTGTTCTTTATACGGATCTTGGTATTTGTCTTCTTTCCCTTCTTAGACTTCTTGGCATGCTTCTTGGCAAGGAGTTTTTGTTGAATCTCTTGTATTTCCTTTTGGCAAGTGTTCAATTTGTGTTGTAGGGTCAACTTCTCTCTAGTTGCCTTGTATAGTTCTGAGTTGGTATTCTCTAGTTCTATCTCCAGATGCCTGTACCTGTTTATCCATGCAATCTTCTCTAGTTGTTGGTCTTCATAAAGTGAATCCAATGCATGAAGATACCTTATAGTAGAAACTCTGGTGTATTCTGGTGACTGTGGGTTGACCTTTTCCAAATCTCGAACCTTTTCACACCATGTGGGTGTGGTTTGATTAGCCACTGGAAAGAATCTAGCAGGGGTGAACTCAATGTCTTCCTCAAATTCTGCACATATTTCTACCAATGCTTGTCTAGCTCCTTTCTGACAGACATCATATCCTTCTCTTCCAAAGACTGTACTGTATCTTGCCTAGAATGCTAGGCAATGCAGATGCGCTGGCATATACACAACCTTAGCTCACATACTGACACATTCCCCTCGAAGTACTCACAAGTATAATATACTAGGGGTTCTATGTATCCAATGCGCTGCAGAGTCTCCCAGAGAAGCTGTGGAATGCCTCCAACAGTTAAGCAGTTCGAATGTTCCCACTCATCATCATCCATCTATTGCAAAATGCATGGCACATGTTAGTAACATTTTGCAACATAAATATTAAACGACAATAATGAAATGGTCCATTCATAGTAATAGATTTAAGAGCAATATTCCTTAACCGAAAACTAAGCTAAACACGTTCCAACCCTAGGGCTTCGTCCTACGGTCAAGCTCGACTCTGATACCACTCTGTAGGCCCCTCATTTTGAGAGTCTTGAGATTCATGTATTTGCGCCAGGATCACGCACAAATATGCCAACGTCGCACAAAGATGGTATACAACTTTAAAAGGAAATTACCAAGCTTTATTATTGGGCAAATATCATTCACACAGCGAGTGCCCAAAGGGCTTGAAGGTGAGGGTTTGCAACTAGCGGAAGTCTATAGCCGAGAAGCGGCGATTTATTTCAGGGGAAGTCTATTATGGCGATATGGCGTCACAACCACAGGCAACTTAAGCGCAGACAAAACCCTAGCTTCAATGTCAACTCCTACTCGTCATCGGGTAGCTCTTCATCGGGGTTGAAGTCTTCATCAGTGCCGTAGCCTATGGGTCAACAACGGGTGAGTACTTATGTACTCAGTAAGCCTAACCACAAGGTGGAGTAGAAGGGTTGTATAATGATTAAAGGTTGGTCCTAGCGGAGTATTACCATTCCCACTAGTGCGATTAATATCATGTTTTTTTCTATTGTCATCATTCATTAGAGGGGGAGAAAAGCATAAACTAATCATAGTGTCTCATCCTAGCATCTGCCCATTCCAAGGATGTGGCTATTCGAATAGATTTAGTTAACTCTATAGAGGTGTACACAATTCCCCACACGATAGGTGCAATGCTGTCCATGATCAGTGGATGAAATAGACCTAACGAGACCTCGTACCTGATAGTACATGACCTTAGATTTCCATATAATCCTACCACAGCTTCTCAGGGGTTGGAAACAACAAGGGAAGATCACCCAGCAACCCTTCAGGATGATCACATAGCATCCCAACTAAACAACGGGAAGATCACATAGCATCCCAATCATAGTTAATCAGTGGCTCGCACTGTAACAGAATCGTCCAAATTATAAGGGCACAAGCATAAAGCAATCACCGAAGTGATCAAACCGTCATACTTGAGCCCATATAATTCCGGTAGTCCACGAAATCATGAAGGATTTTGAACCAACCAACAACATACAGCCAAGATCGTACATGGTTCAGCATACACACATCATATGTTACATAAAGTTCGCACATAGTTTGAATACATTAGAGTTCAACATAAAAGTTATTACAATACCGAGTTTGGAAATAAAGTAGCAGAAGCAATAGTTTAATACATCACACACCCATTGAGTTCAAGTATGGTGCCAGTCCATGATCATAACCCACAAAAGCATCATAGATAAGAACTAAGGAATGACTATGCCCATGGTCCTACTCTTCATCCACAGCGGGATAGAAGCAGTTCTTTCATTAGCCCACATACATATTGCCATTTGCAACAAGAGGGAATAAACCCTGAGTACGAGAATGTACTCAGATGGACTTACCCATCATAAACTAGAAATAAATGACTCTCAAGGCTCATGCAAGGCTTTATTAGTGGAGCTTAGCTGACCAACATTTTGCATAAATGCTTAAGCATAGAACTTGCATATTCAACTTTAGCATCAATTTTACCTATTCATTTAAGTATCTCTAGATTAGCACCTATACTAGAGCACTCACTCGAATATGATTAAGCAATTAATAATAACCATATCATATTGGCTTTTCATCCTTATAACCATCATCAAGTTCCATTGTAACATTACTACAGTGCAAGCGGCCAGTCCAATTTCTCACTATCCAGGAGAGATGGCGATTCAAATCAATTCCTAACCAGCTGGTGTAATTTTCCCCACACAAAACACACTCACCGGCCAAGTGAGCTTGAGCTCACCATTGGTACTATTCGAGAATCTCAGGTCTGATCTAAACCGCATACCTAGGGACCAACCGGTTGCTAGGATGCATCAGGCCGTGCCTGGCCTTGGTTAGACCATGTCCTCGCACACCTTCCTTCCTCCAGCATGCATGACTTTATAACTGATTCCCGGCTCGAATAGAGCTACAAGGCTTCGCGGTCGGAACGAGTTATCCTTCCAGCTAAGTGTGAGGCATGAGTTTAATCTTGACTGACGTCTTACAAAGAGAACAATCCTTAAGAGCGACGCAGACGGGAACAACAATGACACATCCCGCCCGGTCTCCAAGTTTCCATCAACACATGGTTATGTTCCACGATAGCAAATATAACCAACCGTGATGAAGTATCCATCTATAGCTCGCAGGTGACAGGAAATGACCCGACTTCTGCCGGTCTAAGCATATCTAAGCAATACTTTCGATCCTGGACCTGACAGGAATATAAATGTATCATGGTGGACAAGGAACAAGAATATATATGCAATGATGGTTACATTCAACTCCTATCACTTAATGCAACAATACGTATATAACATAATTATACTCAGGTGCTTTTATAAAGTAAGAGGCTTATAATGCTCCAGGGCTTGCCTTTAAGAAAGGTACTAGGCTGGTGGTCAGGACACTCCGGAAGATCAGCTGCTGGTCCTTCTCCTTCGGTCTCCTCTGGCTGCACCTCCTGAGGCACCTCTCCTTCCTTTGCCTCGAACTCCAGCAATGTCACCCCTTCTGGCGATCCTATATGTGTGCGACCATGAATGAATGCCAGGAATGCACAAGATATGAAATATCATGAGACCATGATGAGATGCTTATGCTAAACATGATTATCCAACATTCATTAAGACTTAGTTAAGTTTCTTTCGTTGACCGAGTAGGTGCATATCTTCTCTCTAGGAAAGTAGACACACACTTACCACGTTTTAACAATCTAAGATACAAAAGTTCATCACTTGTAAGAGGCCTAACACCTGTAGCTTGCAAAGTACTCTAATTAGCCTACACCGATCAACACACAGCACAAGCATCAAACAAGGTTCACTGGAAACAAGCATTCACAGGAAAGTTAAACAGCAGTCACTTGCAAAATTTATAACTGGAGTTATATAACTCCAAAATACATGAACTAGGACTTTTTTGGAAAGCTTAACAAATTATCTACAACTTCCTTACACATGATTTTGGATAATTCAAACATTAGCTAGCCCAAACAGAGCCAACTTCCCAGAATGCTTTGAAATTCGAGAGAGCAGACATCCCCAACTACAAACTTTAAACAGCTGTAACTCTCAAACCAAAAGGCTTAAGACCATGAAATTTTAACAGCAACTAGATAAGCTAGTTATCTACAACTTTGATAATATAAAGATTCTCAGCAAACATGATTAGCATTACTTAATTGCCTGATTTCCAAAACTGCTCCAGAATCAATAATTCCAAGAAAATAATATGTAACTTATATTTGAAATTGCATTCTGAGCAAAACCAAAGTTACCAACAGTTAATATTTATCAAATGAACACTAGAAAACATAGTGGCCAAATCTAAATAAATTATTTACATGCCTTTATTAATTTATTTAGATAATTAGGTGGAATTATGAACACCCATCAAAAGTGTACAGTAAATTCTACAAAAATTATAGTAGCTCATAAATGCATTCAATAGTATACTGTAAAAATTTCATGCCAATTGAACAAGCATAGCAACCTCCATGGACAATACAAAATGCTATTGCAATAAATATGCGAGAGCAAGTTTAATCAATAACTCTAGCATACAGTATCCAAAGACCCTGAAATTTTTATCACAGAACACATATGCTAGCAAAACCCTACCATAAAAATTTCACTTGATTTGGAGCATAGCAACTCTAACAATGAATTTATCCCTAATTATCACAGATAAATAAAAACAGCAAAAACTTTCTGTTAAAACCTATCATATTTTTACTCCATTGCATAGATCTAGTTTCACGGATTCCAAAAAGTCCTCATTTGCATTTTTTTGATTTTTCTACGATTTTATATGATTTTTCGAAGTTCACTCAACAAATCAAGAAAAAGAAAAACACAAAACCCTAAAGCTGCCACTGACGCGCGGGACCCAGTCATCAGCGACACAGAGCAGAGCGGCGCGTTGACCGGCATTTTCTCGCCGCGGGTGAGGTCACCGGCGGTAGCGTCTACGTCAACGTGATGTGCATGACGACGCGAACCTGCTGGTGGTGACAGATGGCGCGGAGACCCAGCGGAGATGGGTCACCGGCAGCGATGGCGAGCAGCGGAGGTTGACCGGTGGTACACTAGTCGATTTCGGCCACGGCGAGGCGAAGCGAGGCGCACATGAGCAGCGCGGCTCACAGGCGAAGCTACTACGTTGGTCTAAGGCGGTGCGAAGGTCACCAGAGAGCACGACCGCAAACGCAGCATGGCGGTGCTCATGGCACGGCTGCGCGCCGGCCCGTTCCAGCGGCGTGGACGCGGTAGAGATAGAACCCTAAGCGGCTACGGCTTCTACACTAGAAGGCGAAGCTACGACGCGCAACGGTAAAAGAACAACGGCTACAAGCGATGCCGAGCCACGGCGACTCGTGCACGGCGGCGCTCCAGCGAGCATAACACGACGGCAACACGCATTTTCACGCCTTACCAAGAGTGGAACGAAGGCGCTAGAGGGTGGAGGTGATAGCGTGTGTCACGACGGAGCTTGGTGTGTGACAAATTTGGAAATGGAGAGGTGGTGGCGGCGCTGCTCAGCTAAGAGTGCACGGCGACCATGGTGTCGCCGTGGTGGAGAGCAGGGAGGGGAAATGGCAAGGGTGAGGGAGTGGAATGAATGACGAGTGGCTTTGGCCTCGGGTAGAAGAAGCGAGCCACCTTGCACGTGCGTGGGGGCGAAGGCAGAGCATGGCGGCCACGTGGCGCGCAGAGCCTGAGCGCGGTCAGCCATGGCGATTTTTGAAAATGGGAGCACGAATAGAGCATGACGATGATGACCGACAGAGCAACTTTGCTAGATCAAAGCTCCTAAACCGTGGCGAACTAGCCATCACCGTAGTTGACAAAGTTGTCGCTGTACACGTGAACTCCAACTTTGCTATAAGGCACTTGAGCTGAATCGATCTAGATTGGGAATTACAGGCTGCTGAACAAAGGTACATCGAAACGAACTCAACCTAAACAGAATTAGAAAAACTAAGTGCTGAAAAACTCCCAAGCTACTGCCTTGTGCCCCAAATTTGAACAGGTTCTGCTCAAAACTAGCCTTGGGACATAAAACAACATTTGCTCCTCATTCAAAGCTCTACAACTTTTAATAAGGTGGCACAAACAGATCAGGTCTCTAGGTCACTCATGCAGCTTAGGCAAACAGGAACTTTATAGAAGTTAAACACCTATTTAACTACTCTTGCAAGGTGAATTTGCATAAACTTTCAACACAACTTTGTCTAGTTTATGTACACTAAGCATGAATAATGTGTTATTAAGGCAAGAAGCACACATTTGCATAGAAGTAACATACCAAGCCTAGCTATAGCATAGAGAAACATAGAACAACATATATGAAACATCATGTTTCTTGAGAGTGTTTCATTAGTTTTAAGTGCATGTTTCACTTGTTGTATTAACATGTTTCATGAAAAATGCTCATGCTCATGAATGAGTGAGAAATGCACATGCTCCTGCTAGGCTATGCACTTGCAAATGTGTGAAGTAACACCTAGGGTGTTAC
The DNA here is from genome assembly GCA_038087645.1 of Saccharum hybrid cultivar R570. Taxonomy (NCBI): domain Eukaryota; kingdom Viridiplantae; phylum Streptophyta; class Magnoliopsida; order Poales; family Poaceae; genus Saccharum; species Saccharum hybrid cultivar. The sequence goes on along the minus strand of JAQSUU010000456.1, from coordinate 5,726 downwards.
ATGCACCTGGCCAAAATATCAGGGGCTCGAACTCGGCCCAAAATCACAAGAGTTTAACATGGAGGATCACATAGCAACCACGCCCACCAGGCCACAGAATAACACATAGCATCCGTGCCATCTCCTGATATTCCACTGCCTACACCGGCCTCCTAGTAGGAATTATACATCGACCTAACAGGGTGTGGAATCTAGTCTACCCATATAGACGTGTGGCTGTGCGAAACATCTCACTAGGCAAGAGGAACTACGAACTGGTCCTTATGCAACCGAAACGGGTATCTCCCGCAGGAACCCACAGGAGAACCTGCCAATGTAATCTACCTCCCTAGATTACATTCAACCGTCCCATGTAGTAGATTGTAGTTCATCATTATTATTCACAAGTTCATCCATATTATTGAGCTCATCTACTACGAGATAGCCAATATCTCCGAAAGCATCCAATGTATAGTACCGAGCTCCATATTTCATGTAATTCACTTATCCAAGTATTAATAACTGGTATTTAGTTAAGCACGATGGTACAGGAGGGGGAGTTAGGACTTGCCTTGGTTCTGGTCCTCGTTCAACACATCTATGAAATCAAAATCGTTATGCTCCTAGAGGTCACCTTCGTCTGTCGGCGTAGTTATCGATAAGACAACCGCTAACCACGTAAAAGAAAGAGAAAAACGAACATAGAACAATATGGTGGTGGCACATGCAATGCATAGAGCATGATTTTAGGTGAATTTTAGAAGTGGTTTCACTTGAATCGAAGTTCAGATGAATGAAATATGTATTTTAGAAGTTTATTCTATGTTTAAAATGAGGTGCAATATTTTATATGATTTTTCTACTGTATGAAAATGGAATATAAATGCATGATAAACCTTCATAATTCAAATAGTTAATTTACAAATTTTCTAGGAATTTTTCAAGGTTAGGAAAATAGGTTTTGGAAGTTGTGTGTACACTCACTAGGTGTACCTAGCATTTTCCTAAGTGTACACAGGAGGGTGTGTGTGCATGTGTGCATGTGTGTGTGACAGGTGGGGCCCATAGGGGTGAAGGCGTTAGGGCTGGGTCCCACGTGCAGAGAGGGGAGAGAGGGAGATGGAGAACGGTGTGGCCTCGACAGCGTTGCCGTTATGGCCACGCGTCAGGCACAGATTGGAGAAGAGGGGGGAGAGGTGACGGCGGTGGGGTCAATGGCATCGGGCCACCGAAAGGCAGGGGAGGGGTCTCGGGCTCACCGAGGTTGGTCACGCCAACGATGCTGAGGCCGAAGCAGGGAGGAGGATGGGTGGACGATGCTCGGGGATGCACACTGCGCCCGGAGAGGGGGTTGCCGAGGCGGCGGGGCTCCCACGGTTGCTAGTATGGCACGCCAGAGTGGCTACGGTGGTGGCAGAGCACACACATGGTCCTAGAGGCCCTAAACTATGCGCTTTGCAAGCACATTATGCTTGCAGGAACACAGAGAGGGAGAAGGGGTGGAAACGAGATGCTATTGAACCCCACGGCAGCTAGCCCACAACGGTGGCGGCTTGCCAGAATGGGGCTTCACGAAGATGTCGACTCGGGCTAAACTACAGCCTAATAGCTAGAGCAGAGCAGAGAGGAGGGGATGGAAGACTCACTAGCTCAGCCAATGGACCCGAGGCGCAGCAGAGAAGAAGAAAGAAGGAGGCGACTTCAATAGCGACAGCGGCGCCCGAATTGGGGAAAGATGAAGAAGATGGAGAAAGAGAGGGGAAGTGGAGCGGAGGTGGAGAGGGAGTGTTCTAGCTCAAGGCGGAGCTAGAGGAGTGGAGGGGCGAGGCTAGAAGGAAGCAGGCTGGGCCTATTTATAGGCCGGCCATGGCGGTGGCTGGCGGGATATATTTCTCCCGTCGTGCTTATCCACTTCGGGTGAGCGGGCACCAGCTGGCATGGTGGTTCACCATAGTGCTCTCGTGAGCATGCTCGCGTCCGAGAGTGGGGAGCTCTACCATGGCAGCCATCGGACGGTGAGGGGTGCACTACATGTTTGTGATGGTAGGGAGAGAGAGAGGAAGAAGGTTGAGGGGAGGCTGGCAAGTGGGCTAGGAAGCTTCATGAGCTTGGGCTCAAGCTTATCTGTTCGAAGCTAAGGTGGGAAGGGCGGTCATGGCGCTGTGGCCAAGGAGCGGGCGACGACATGATATTCACGTCGTCGTTCGAGGTCGACGACGATGCTGATGAGGCGGGCCCATGCGTCAGCGGGAGAAGGAGGGAAGGGAGAGGAGCGAGCGGGTGCAGCACTGGCTGGGCCGGCCCAAGTCGGGATAGGGAGGGAGGAGCGGCTTGCGCCGAGGCCGGCTCGGGGAGAGGGAGCGAGCGGAGGATGAAGAGGAGATGGGGGGAGGAGGCGGGCTGCTATGTGGGCCGAGGGAGTGGGGAGGAGAGTGGAGGCCCGTTGGCCTTTTCTCCATTTTCCAAATCCTTTTCTATTTCCCAAAACTTGTATTTGATTTGTTTGAATGATTTTGAATTTGAAAATGCATCTATATGCATGCTATGCATACCACCATATGCTCAACAACACAACTACTCAAGCAACCAAGCAATGCATCAAAGCCAATATGTGTGTCAAAGTCAAATTTATTCCTATCATTTTATGCTCTAGATGAGTCTAGTTTTATATTTAGAAAAAGTTCAAATTTTTAGTGATTTTCAAAACTAGGTCAAAATTTTGGGGTGTCACATCCATCCAATACATTAGTCCTATTTTAGTGCCAAACACACATTCTTCCTAAAAAAAGTACCAAACACACACATGCTGAGACAGGTGTAGTACTAATGTTAAAAAGCGCACAAGCTCATAATATGAATAGGAATTGGATTCAAAAAGCTATTTAGGTTAAGAATGATTAATTTATTGAAAAAGAGCTTCACCAGCTTTTTTTACAAGATGGAAGGGCAGTCCCCTACCTTGTTTTTTCGGTCATGCTCCCGCTCGGGCATCCGATGGGATTGAATCCCGTCGGATGCCCTCCGTCAGCATAGCCCCGTACCAGCCACCACCCCGCACAGAAAGAAAGAAGAAAAGCATAGCCCCACACCGCCCGTTCACACGGCCTCGCACCCGCCCCCGCCCCCACACAGAAAGAAGAGGAAGAAAGCACATCCCCGCACTGCCCCCACTTGCATGGAAGAAGTGGATCAAACCCATCCCGCCCCTCGCGCGCTCAGGATCCATCCCCTCTCTCGATCTCACTAGCCCCTCAGCACCTTCGCCCGCCGCCGGCTTGCCCACACAGCCCACCCCCTAGTTCGCCACCCTCCCTTTGCCGCTGTAGGATGCAACATCAACCGATACCTAATGCAACAAACAAAGAAAACCATTGCAACATCAACCGAGACCTAATGCAACAAACGAAGAAAAAACATTGCAACATCAACCTAGACCTAGTACAACAAACGAAGAAAACCATTGCAACATCAACCTAGAGAGCTCGCCGGAACCCTAGCCTACTGCAACATCAACCGAGACCTAATGCAACAAACGAAGAAAACCATTGCAACATCAACCGAGACCTAATGCAACAAATGAAGAAAACCATTGCAACATCAACTGAGACCTAATGCAACAAACAAAGAAAACCATTGCAACATCAATCTAGACCTAATGCAACAAACGAAAAAACCCATTGCAACATCAAGCTAGAGAGCTCGCCAAAACCCTAGCCACCACCACATCCCTTGGATCCAGAGGGGGAGGAGGAGGAGGACGGGGAGGAGGAGAAGGCCCCAGATCCAAAACCCCCCACCACCTACCTCGTCAGAGCCATGCCTTCGTCCTCATCTCCCGGTGCATGGAGGTGAGAGAGCAGGGGAGGGAGGGAGGCACACTCTCCTCACCGGAGCCCACCGCCGTCGCCCCCACTTCGATGGCATAGAGGCACACGGAGGTCACTGCAGGGGGAGGGACGGAGGGGCGGCTCGCTGGCCGTCGCGACGTGGAGAGTGCGCATGGAGGGAGGCGCATGGGGCCGCGCGACAGGGAGGAACGCCGTGTGGTGCGCAAGCATGGGCAGCAGGGAGTGGCGGGGGAGGAGCGGTGTGCAGTGCGTGGGCGCGGGCAGCAGGGAGCGGCGGGGAGCATCGAGTGGAGATGGAAAAGGTGGAGTGGATAAGGTTGCCCACGCGTCTGATGCGGTCGGACGACCATGAGGTTTCATTACCATTGTTTTTTCCTTGATTTCTATAGGTAGCAGGCATGATCCCTACCCCTTGCTACCCCTAATTAATAGAGACCCAGCTACGGAGACTAGCGTCGAGGTTGCCTCTAAAAATGCTAAATGCTCGTCTCTTGAGACCTTTTATGTGTTGTGTTGTGAAGTAACCTTATCTCACTATTTTGAGATTTGAATGTATGCACTCATGTAAAGATGGTAAACTTAACCATTTCAACAATTGAAACTCTTATGTTTCAAATTGTAAATTGTTTTGGCTTTTCTATCTAGAAACTGAGTAAATTTATGTAACAAAGAAATAATGTATATCTAATTGCATACAATATCTATATACTTAGAAAAACCAATAAACGATTTACAATCTGGAACGATGGAAGTACATCCCTATAAATAGAACCTACACAAACGTTTTTGGGTGACATTTATTAAACATTGTATCATTTCTTGTTAGCCAAATTGCCTAGCAAAGAGCAGCAGCCATAATGTCACAATATGGTCCTTGATGGTAAATGATCTTAAGAAGAAGAATATTAAGAATTTAACTATGTTTTAGTAGAAGGGTTTGAGAAACATAAGTTTGGTCACTACACCAAAACAGAAATTCCTTGAGGGTAAAAACTGCCAAGGAAAATGAGAAAACTGCCAAGGAAATTTTTCTTGAGTGGCGGATCAATTTTTTGGTGGTTTTGCTGCCAAGGAAAATCCGGCCATCGCAAAAGTTACAAAGCATCAAGGAAATTCTTGAACCATCAAGTATATATAATTTCTTGAGGGCCTCAACGCCCTAAGGAAATGTGTTTCAACCGCCAAGGAAAACATGTCAAAAAGTTCAAAAATCTCAAAACCCTATGACCACCAAGATTTGAACTACTAAAAACATCAATCTTCACATGGTTACTTCCTTAGCACTACACCTTGAAATCATTTGTGACTAAATGGCTGATGCATTGCTTTTGCATTCAGTCCAGTGAACTTTGTTTAACTTTCAATATTATTTCACACCCTAAACGAATTCAAATGAGAAAATTTTGAACTGGAAAGTTTTAGATCTTTTCAAGTACTACAACTTTGGTTTAGGTCATTTCTCCATCTGTGGTTATTTGGAAAATTCATAAAATAAATTGATTTTTTTAAAATAACATCCTTGGCGGTTTGCAATAGCACTCAAGGAAATTGCTATTTTCCTTGGCGGTTCACAATAATACTCAAGGAAAACTGCACTTTTCTTGGAGGCCTAATGGTACTACCAAGGATACTAATTACCTTGGCGGATTACTACCAGCCCCAAGGAAATGATAATTCCTGGACAGCTAGATTTTGGCACTCAAGGAAATTATGGACCCCAAAGGAATTTTGGTTCTGGTGTAGTGCTTTGACCAGTTACGTGGTTTCACTACTGCACAAAAGTTAACTGTGGCAGACAAAAAGGCTTAACCGAGGCAGGCAAGGCAATCGCTTCGGTCAAAAGGTCACGGTTAAGCGTGGCCTTAACCGAGGCAGTTGTCCAACCACCTCGGTTAATCG